>CM057337.1:779909941-781109941 GCA_030015575.1 Agapanthus africanus
CTGTACATCCAGGAGGTACAAAGATGTACCGAGATATTCGACAGCATTTCTGGTGGGAAGGCATGAAGCGGGAGATTGCTCGCTTCGTGGCTAAGTACTTGGTATGTCAGCAAGTCAAGGCTGAATACCAAAGGGTTGCTGGTTTGTTGCAACCACTTCCGATTCCTCAGTAGAAGTGGGAACATATAACCATGGATTTCGTGACGGCTTTACCGCGGAGTCCAAAGGGCAACAATGCAGTATGGGTGATTGTCGATCGATCGACCAAGGCAGCTCACTTTATTCTTTTCCGGGTTGGTCAATCAATGGAGACTTTGGCATAACGGTACATGCAGGAGATTGTAAGATTGCATGGCGTACCGGTGAGCATCGTGTCCGATCGAGACACTCGGTTCTTATCACACTTCTGGAGGTGTTTACAGGAAAGTTTGGGGACTCGATTGAAGTTTAGCACAGCTTATCATCCTCAAACTGATGGTCGGTCGGAGAGAACGATCCAAACTCTTGAAGACATGTTGAGAGCATGCATGTTGGACTTCAAGGGTTCATGGGAGGATCATCTACACTGGGTGGAGTTTTCTTACAACAATAGTTTCCAAGCAACTATTCAGATGGCTCCGTTTGAAGCTTTGTATGGTCGTAAGTGTCGTTCACCTGTTTGTTGGGATGATGTTGGTGAACGAAGATTATTGGGACAAGATTTGGTGGTACAGACATGTTCCCCTCCGAACGGCGGCCTGCGACGTTAGGACGTCACGTGCCTGAGGTTCGGGGCAGATGCTATTTGGTTTTTATCCGTCCACCTCTTCGAAGATGCCAAGTTGATTTATGGCACCGTGTATCGAAGGTTTAGACGGATGCGGCCGATGTAGCAGACTTTGTCAGATTCCCCCTCGCTTGAGGGGTTTTTGATTGTGGGGACGCTCTTCCCTGCAGGCGCAAGCCCCTGCAGTTAATTACGCTACCGCTTTGCGGTAACAACTTTCTCCTTCTCCAGAATTTCACTTCGTGTCGTGTGTGTTTGTTTTGTTTGTAGTTGCCCGTGGATTGTATACGGAGACTGAGTAATACCGTCGCCCGTAGGACGTGGATTAGTCCAAATCCGTATTTACTTAGATTTGGGTTTGGTGTTTTTAGTTTAAGGATACATTAGTCGCGTTGCGACTAAGATCAACTTAAACATTCGTCAAGGATACGTTAGTCCTGTTTTGGACTAAGATCAACCTGACGTGGTGATTCATTTAATTTATGGCCATCGGGACTCATCACCTCTCTAACATCGTTGAAGGATTACAACGATAGGTGTCAGAGGAGCTCAGAGATGTACCCTTGAACCAAAGCTGATTGAGGGTTTTATAGTCCATTTAAGTGTTTAAGGATACGTTAGCCGTGTTTGGGGCTAAGATCAACTTAAACGGGATCGTTTAGATCCGGCAAAAGAGCAATTGGCTCTATTGTTCCAGTTTAGGGACGTAGTGGTCCCTTATTAGTTTAGGGACGTCTCGGTCCGATACCAGTTTAAGGACGTAGTGGTCCATTATTAGTTTAGGGACGTTTCGGTCTATCGCCAGTTTAGGGACGTGGTGGTCCGTCATTAGTTTAGGGACATTTCGGTCCATCGCCAGTTTAGGGACGTGGTGGTCCGTCATTAGTTTAGGGACGTAGTGGTCCATCATTAGTTTAGGGACGTAGTGGTCCATCATTAGTTTAGGGACGTCTCGGTCCGATATTAGTTTAGGGACGTCTCGGTCCGATATTAGTTTAAGGACGTCTCGGTCCAATATTAGTTTAGGGACATCTCGGTCCACGAGTTTAAGGACCCCGCAGTCCATATCGATGTGTGGTCGTTGGGACCCGTCACCTCTTTGACGTCGTTGAGGAATTACAACGACGGATGTCAAAGGAGTTCGGAGATGTACCCTCGAACCGGATGTAAATTGATTTAGAAGAGCAATTTTGCTCAGTCAATTTAATTTAAGGACTTATGGCCAAAATTGGGCTAAGTCCAGTTGAAATGTTCAACATTTTATTTGCTTTTGCATTGCATTTCTTTTTTTTATTTTTATTTGGGCCTTGCCCAGAAAAGATGCAGAGCATCAATTTTATTTGGGCTCTGCCCTTTTAGGAATGATGCAGGGCATCAATTTTATTTGGGCTCTGCCCTTGTATAAAGGATGCAAAGCATCAATTTATTTGGGCTCTGCCCATTTATTGCCTTGCAATTTATTTTGGCCTGTCAGGTCATTTTGGTTTGGGCCTTGCCCTTTAGAAAATGCATTGCATTTATCAAGCGCTTTGCGCCAATCAAAAAAAGCACAACAGTGCAAATTTATAAGTGCAAAGCACTATTAATTTGAGAATCTTTTAGATTCAAGAACCAATGGTTCATAAAAGAAGTGCAAAGCACTATTTGATTTCTTGATCTGATTTAGATCAAAGAATAACAAGTTTTTTCCCTTTTTATTTCAAGAACCAAAGGTTCATAAAAGTGCAAAACACTATTAATTTAAGAACCTTTTAGGTTCAAGAACCGATGGTTCATAAAACAAGTGCAAGGCACTATTTTTTTTTAGATCTAAGAAAAAACAAGTTTTTCTTGTTTTTCTTATCTTAGAGAACCAAAGGCTCATGAAAGTGTAAAGCACTATTAATTTAAGAACCTTTTAGGTTCAAGAACCGATGGTTCATAAAACAAGTGCAAGGCACTATTTTTATTTATTTATTTATTTATCGTTAAAAATCTATGATCTTGTTCATAAGAGAATTTTCTCTTCTTTAAAAGGTTTTTACCCTTTTTTTTTTATTCTTCAAGAGTTCTTTTCTCTTTTCTTTTTAGCAAGATCTTGATGATTTTGAAATGAGGTCTAGGGTCCTTTTTATAGTGCCCATAAATTAGTTAAAGTTGTTAAAGAGATCTTTCTCTGAGTGATTTGGGAAATTTTCCCCACCGTTGGATATTTGATCCAAGGGTTTCTGCTTTACAGAAGAAAATCTTCTTGTTTTAGCAAGAACGGAAAAGATTTATTCTGTTTTGCGCAACTCTCCCAGCGCGTGACACGTGTCGCGCAGCTGTGCTTGCGCAACTGCGCAGACACGTGTCGCACAACTGAATTTTTTTTTTTTTTTTTAAATCTTGCGCAGCTGCGCGCGCTGACACGTGTCGCGCAGCGCACTGCGCAACTGCGCAGACACGTGTCGCGCACTGCGCAGTTTGCGCAGTTGCGCAATCTTTTTTTTTTTTTTTTTTTTTTAAAAAATCTTGCGCAGCTGCGCGCGCTGACACGTGTCGCGCAGCGCACTGCGCAACTGCGCAGACACGTGTCGCGCACTGCGCAGTTGCGCAGTTAGGCAACCTTTTTTTTTTTTTTTAATCTTGCGCAGCTGCGCGCGCTGACACGTATCGCGCACTGCGCAGTTGCGCAGACACGTGTCGCGCACTGCGCAGTTTGCGCAGTTGCGCAATCTTCTTTTTTTTTTTTTTATTTTATTTTTTTTTTAAATTTTGCGCAGCTGCGCGCGCTGACACGTGTCGCGCAGCGCACTGCGCAGCTGCGCGCGCTGACACGTGTCGCGCACTGCGCAGTTTGCGCAGTTGCGCACTTACGCAATCTTTTTTCTTTTTTTCTTTTCTTTTTTTTTCTTTTTTATTTTTTTTTTTTTTTTGCGCAGCTGTGCGCGCTGACACGTGTCGCGCAGTGCACTGCGCAACTGCGCAGACACGTGTCGCGCACTGCGCAGTTTACGCAGTTGCGCACTTGCGCAATTTTTTTTTTTTTTTTTTTGCAAGAGCTTTGCTATAAAGCTCTTATGGAGTACGCTACTTCATTTATTTTAACTTTAATTTTCTTTTTAATTTTCAAGACAGAGTTTTGCTCTGATTGGAGAAAAACAGAAGTATTGCTTGTTTTCCCACCTTGGAATTTAAACAGAGCTTTGCTCTGATTGAGGTAAACAAATGCCCCCCCACCGTTGCGCTTACGTGGCTTCCTAACGTGAGCGCAGCGGTGGTAGACTCCGAACCGTCGCGCAATCTTTTGGAAGCTGAAAGGGCACTTGATGCCTATAAATAGGACCTTTGGTCGCTTAGATGATTCTCATCTCTAAAATTTTACTTTCAGAACTTAGAGCACTGCTCTCTTGTTTAAACACTTTTAAAAGTTCAAACTTTTAGAGAATTTTAGGTAAAAATATTAATTTTAATTAAATTAAATCAATTTTAAGAGCATTGCTCTCAATAGATCCCAGATCTAAAGAAGACCCATTTAGGGTTTCACTTAGTAGAGCTTTGCTCTAAGGGGGTCTATAGAAGACTAAGGAGAGCCCTATTAGAGTTCCATTAATAAAGCTTTGCTCTCTAAAAGATTTTCCCTGTATTTTCTCATTTCATTAATGGAGCTTTGCTCCTCCCAAATCATATAGAAGAACTCCTAAGAATTCTTCATGGATCTTGGAAGTTAAAGATGATATTTTATTCCTCAGTGCATTATATCATTTTACTTAATTAGTCTTTCTGATAATTTGTTGATCCTCTTTCACAGGAACAATGAACGTCCAAATGTATGCTCTTAACGAGCTCATCTCTCATGAGGGCATCCGCCTATTTGGCCGCTCTTAAAATCGGGAGTTCACAAACGAGGAGTGTGCTGAAATAATGAGTCGCTTCGACGCATACAACGGTCCACTGCTTCCCCGACGTTACTTTCTTCTTAAACTTATCGTGGGAGCTATCTGGGAAGCGCTTCCCCTATTCTGTTCCGGCGCGCCGCTTAGGGCGTTGGATGCCGCTGAGGACAAGGTGCACTCTGTGTACCTATTGAACTTTATCTCGAAGAGACGGCGAGACAGTCTTATTGACCTCTTGCACGAGATCTTTCAACAGTCTGCCATATTCGCTGCTTATCGGAGGGTGGAAGACATCGGGAGGGACCCTGACGCTTGTGCTCGCGAAAGGAAGCACACTAGGATGGTCCGCGAGGCTTAGAAAGTCATAGATAGGGTCGCTTTTGAATTCCTCAATCCATGCTCTGGATCTGAGGTTATTCCATTGTAACTTTCGTTTATTGTTTTTATGACTGTAAGAACTTCGGGCGATATTAATGGAAATTTTTTTTATCCCAGCTTGTCTTTATTATATATCTTTGTCCCGAGTCTTTTTGCCCATGCATGAATGAATACGTCTTGAACGTTTGATCAAACGTAAATCGGGTGCTCTTTCTGTTGCTTTTCCTCTTTCTCAGCATGTCGTAACAATTAGCAGGTAATAGGGTAAGCTTCTTGATTTCTTTCATGAGATAGCGAGGGCTTAGGCCGCAGGTTCAGATCTGCTGCCTAAGACTTTTCAACTCTATGAGCCGTGAGGGTCTCATAGAGACTTTTCTCCCTACGGATCAAAAGGATCTCGTAGGTGGGTTTTTCTCCTTAGGAATCGTGAGGATTCCTAAGTGTGGTTTTCTCTTGTAAGTCGTAAGGATCCTACAAGAGAATTTTTCCTTCTTACGAGTCGAGAGGACTTGTAAGCGGTTGTTTCCCTCCTTGTCGAAGTTCGACGTTGGAGAGTGAGACCCGTGGATGGTATGCAAGAGACCGTTTTGGGCCAACTTGCAGGGTCCCAATGCTTAGGAAACAGGCTTCTTTTATGCCCACTGCCTAAGGCTTTATCTCACGAGTCGAGCTGCCTCGACAATTTTTCACAAGTCAAGACGAATCGAACGTTTCTCGTAAGAACATCTTAACGTCGCATTTAACCTCTGCTCTTTACGACAGAAGCCCGTTAAGGTTGGTGGTACTTAGGGTTTTGTCCATCGTACCGTCGCATAAGCTGATATAGTCCTCGATAGGCATTCGTGCTGTTCGAGTAGCCCTGCGACTGCCGTGTCTCTGATCCCTTCGGGGGCTGGACAAGACGTCTTCAAGCAATCCTCCTTGGCAGTTTGACCGTCGGAAGAGCAAGCGCTAGGAATTTGCCATGCCGCTTTTTACTTGAGGTTAGGCTCATTTTGGAGAGCCCCGATGAGTCATAACCACTCCGCACTGGTGTGGGATGATCTCCGATAGTCTTTCGGGTTTTATATGAGTTGCCGTCAAGACCCTGAAGCTAGGAATTTGGCCTTTGCTTCGTTTGCTGGCATTGCATCTGCTGTATCGAGACGAATGTTGCGGTGGGAACTAGGGATTTTGCCGTGGCTCCGTTTGTTTGATGACGTTGCGTCTGCTGTGTCGAGACGAACGTTGGGGTGACATCTCGTCTGCTGTATCGAGACGGACGTCGAGGTTGTCTCTAGGTTGCTGGTGAACCGCCGAGGTTTGGAACTAGGGATTTTGCCGTGGCTCCATTCGTTTGATGACGTTGCGCCTGCTGTGTCGAGACGAACATTGGGGTGACATCTCGTCTGCTGTATCGAGACGAACATCAAGGTAGTGACCACTCTGTGCTGATGCGAGATGATCTCCGATTGTCTTTCCGGTTTTATGTGAGTTACCGTAAAGACGTTGAAACTAGGAATGTGGCCTTCGCTTCATTTGCTTTGGTGTGTCCAAATCCTGTTGGAGGAAGAACGCTGGGGTTGACATTTCGTCTACTGTATCGAGACGAACGTCAAGGAGGTGACCACTTTATGTGAGATGGTCTCCGATTGTCTTTCCGGTTTTATGTGAGTTACCGTAAAGACGTTGAAGCTAGGAATGTGGCCTTCGCTTCGTTTACTTACACTGCGTCTGGTGTATTGAGACGAATGCTGAGGTGGAGCTGGGATTTTGCCATCACTCCACTTTGTTTCGACCATGGGGTCTTTTGTTAACTTTGCATGTACACCCCGCTGGGCTGTGAAGGAATGCCGTTGTTGACATTGCGTCTGTTGTAACGAGACGAATGCTAAGGTGGAGTTGGGATTTTGCCGTTACTCCGCTTTGTTTCGACCGTGAGGTCTTTTGTTGACGTTGGTGATCTTTAAGTTGTCGATATTGACGTCGAGACCCTGAAGTTAAGGACCTTCCTTTGCTTCATTTGTTGACATCGTGTCTGTAATATTGCGACAAATGTCGAGATGGTCTCTAGGTTATCTATGAACCGTCGAGATTTGGCTTCGCTTTCTGGTGGAGCCTGTTGGGAAGGTATTGTTCCCTTTTTATCTGTGCCCCTGGATTGTATACAGGGATCGATGTGATTTCACCTGTAGGGCAAAAAGTTTCATTTTTTTTTATTTTTTTTTTATTCTTTCCGCGATGCTCTATCATTTCAGCATTTTATATCGCGAAAATCGCGATTGCCCAATCATTTCGGCTATTTTTCGCGGTGCCCAATCATTTCGGCTATTTTTCTTTTTACTCGCTGCTTTTTATTGCGAGTTGCCCAACCATTTCGGCTATTTTGCATGCATACATTTTTACTTGCTGATTTTGTTTGCAAGCTGCCCCATCATTTCGGTTATTTCGTATGCATATATATATAATTTTTTTTTAACTCGTTTTTTTTTTTTTTTTTTGCGAGTAGGGGATTTGGGATCTGATACCAATCTTGGCATCAGCATCGCTGCGACTGGAATATTGCCAGGAGCGAATCATCATCTGCCGTAAAAGGACTTGGAATTTGATACCGGTCTAGGCATCAGTATCGCTGCAACTGGGATATTACCAGGAGCGAATCATCATCTGCCACGAAAGGACTTGGAATTTGATATCGATTTAAGCATCAGCATCGCTACAACTGGAATATTGCCAGGAGCGAATCATCATCTGCCATGAAAGGACTTGGAATTTGATACCGATTTAGGCATCAGCATCGCTACAACTGGAATATTGCCAGGAGCGAATCATCATCTGCCTCTGTCGATCCCGAACAAAGGTGGCTTAGTAAGCAGGATTAAGGGTCCTGTTGGCTAAGGCTTTTGACTTCATGAGCCGTAAGGGTCTCACAAAGGTATTTCTCCCTACAAGTCGTGAGGATCTTGTAGGTGTGTTTTCTCCTTGGGAATCGTGAGGATTCCTAAGTGCATGTTCTCTTGTAAGTCGTAAGGATCTTACAAAAGGGTTTTCTCCTTATAAGTCGAGAGGACTTACAAGTGTTGTTTGCTGTACAAGCATATCCCTAGTCACGGATGGGACTTTGTTAGGGAAATATTTATTTGCGCCCGTGGATTGTATACAAGGGTCAGTATGAGCCGCTTGTAGGGCAATATCGAAGGTTGTGGGGGTTGCTTAAGAACAGGTTAAGGTTTCTGTAACTTAAGACTTTCAAATCTTATGAGCCGTGAGGGTCACATAAGAGAATTCTCCTTACGAGTCGTGAGGATCTCGCAAGTGTATTTTCTCCTTAGGAATCGTGAGGATGCCTAAGTGTGTTGCTCCCTTGTGAGTCGTAAGGATCTCACGCGGGTGGTTTCTCCTTACAGGGTCGAGAGGATCCTATAAGTGTTTCTTTAACGAGGTTGCGCCCTTTCGGGTTTTCACAAACGCTCGCCGGTAGCCCTGCTGTTTTTACTCACGGAGCCCTTTCGGGTTTTCATCCGTGCCCTTTTTGCTTATGGACATACCTTTATTATTATTTTTTTCTTCTTTTTTTTTTTTTTTTTTTACGAGGTCGCGCCCTTTCGGGTTTTCACGAACACACGCCGGTAGCCCTGCTGTTTTTACTCACGGAGCCCTTTCGGGTTTTCATCCGTGCCCATTTTGCTTGTGGACGTACCATTATTTTTTTTATTTATTTTTTTTTTTTAACACGTCAGCCTGAAGATGCTGCGGGTTGGGAGTAGTTTAACGACGTTTCGGTCATTTGCAAGTTTTAGGACATTGCGGTCCGTCGTTAGCTTAAGGACATCTCGGTCCGTTGTTAGTTTAAGGACGTTTCGGTCCGTTATCCAGTTTTAGGACGTAGTGGTCCGCTAGGCTTTCTCTATGAATGAGCATGATGCCCCCGGCGTGTCCATATTTTTCGGAGCATGCGGTTGTGGCGGGTTCACCTTCCAAATTTCGGACAACGCGAACTTGCCCTGTTGGTATTGGTCTTCAACCCAGTTCTTGAAGACGTAGCAATCCTCGATCAGATGACCTACCGTTTGGTGGTAAGGGCAATAATTAGGATTATTAATATCGCCTGGCCACAACGGACGTTTTGGACTCGGCAGATTGATGAGTCTGTCACACACTGCCAGCTCGAACAGTCCCCTTGTTTTATCTTGCGGAAACGAGTAAGGACGTTTCAACTTTTCCTGGAGGGATTGCCGCTTGTTGCTTTGGCAAGCAACCGGTCTAGGGTCACCTGATTGTTGTTGAGCGCTGGCGACGAGGGCCTTTTTTCCTTTTCCTTTGTTCTTCTTGTTCGGTCCCTTGCTTACGGGGTCGGGATTTTTTCCGAGTAGCATGCGATTGCATGGCTGAACGTTCTCGCAGCTTCTCAATTCCTTTATTTTTGAAATAGGTTCCCCGAGGGAAGAGTTGGGGGTAGCTTCTTCGTCAGAGTCGCTTCCAAAGGTGATAATTTGTGATCTCTTGAAGTCGGCTATATGACAGTCGGCGGTGGCTCTTTTGCGCTCATCTATCGCATTTTTCCGATGTCCACAAGCTTCACACTTTGTTCTGTCGGAGTGTCGCTTTTGAGCGACGTACCCTTGCCACCAACAGTTAAAGGATTCGCAGTCTTCGGTAGGATGTATGATCTTCTGATGATATAAACAGAAGTTAGGGTGCATCTCTACCTCAGAGAAAGGATTTTCTTCAGAGGGCGGTAGCTTCATTCCTACTGATAGAGCTTTGGTGAACCGTTTCCTCGTCTTGAATTTGTTTTTACCCGCAGTGTATGGCTTTTGATTTGACGGGAATACCTTGGTTCTTTCCAGTATGGCCATTTCATGCTCTTGATTGGCTTTTGCTTTCAGACGAATTTCATTTAGGAAGGCATCGATCAACTAGTCTGACGGCCGCGGAATTTCTGTTTCAGGGTCCGCCGTTGATTTCTCAGCGCAAGGGTCCTCCTCATCATCCGTCAGTGAATGAGAAATCACATGACAAGTCGCTACGTAGTCTTCGGATTCATTCGATAAGTTTTCTCCATCGTTTTCATCCTCGACGAAAGAACAAGTTGCCCCCGGCGTGTCCGTCTTCTTTGGAGAGTGCGGCTGTGGGGGGTTTACCTTCCAGCTTTCAGACAGCGTGAACTTGCCTTGCAGGTATTGATCCTCGATCCATCCCTTAAAGACGAAACAATCCTCAATCGGGTGACTTACCGTTTGGTGGTAAGGGCAATAATTGGGATTATTAAGGTCGCCTGGCTGCAACGGACGTTTTGGATTCGGCAGATTAATGAGTCTGTTGCGCACTGCCAGCTCGAACAGTCTTCTCGTTTTATTCTGAGGAAACGAGTAATTACGTCCTAGCCTCTCTTCGAGGGATGGGCGTGGACGCACGTTGTTTTGGCGAGCGACCGGCTTTGAGTTGCTCGACTGTTGCTGAGCGTTGGCGACGATGATCGCTTTTCCTTTCTCATTTCGGGGATCGGGTCTTGGAGGAGACGGTCTATGGCCCATCTGGTCCATTTGGGCTAATTTGTCGATCAAGGCCTGGAAGGTGGTCGGCCTGAAGAACATCATGAATTGCGAGATGGTCGCTTGCGGATCGAGAGTGCCCACAAACATGCCTACCGCAGGTGCTTCTTCTATGCGTTGTTCGCATTTCGACCATAGGTTCCGCCATCGTGTTGCGTATTGGACCCACGTTTCGCTTGGCCTTATCCTAGCATTTATCAGTGCTGTTATCGGAGTGCGTTCACTAGCACTCGCGAATCTTTGTGTAAACAGCAGCTCCATCTCTGCAAATGTTTTGATAGAGTCGTTAGGCAGCTCCGAATACCATTCAAAGGCTGTTTCTGCTAAGCTGCCGACGAATTGACGTAGCAACAATTTGTCATCGCCTCCAGTATTGCCGCATAAGGCCCTGAATTGAGCGACATGCTGATGCGGATTCCCTATCCCTTTATATACATGGAATTTAGGGATCGTATATCCTGGCGGGTAATTAATTTGGTCATACCAGCTCGGATACGGTCGTCCGGTTCTAACAGTTTGCCCAGCCGCTTCATTCGCCTGATGAACCCGGATCTGCTGAGCTATATATTCGTCTAGGTCGACTTTGGAGATTGCCTCCTCCTTGGCAGTTGATAGAGCCGGCGGAGGATTTGACGTTTCTCCCCTGTCGTTTTCAAGGACGATCGGAGGATCTTCAGCAGGAAGGTCCGGCTGTAACATCATCCCTACCATATCTTGGAAGAGGAGCGCTATCTGTTTTATGTTAGCCGCTTGCTCTGCAGCTTCTTTGTCCCTCTTTTCGAGGACTCTGCGTAAAAAGTCAGCGTCGGTTTCTTGTTCTTGACGCTCATCCGAAGACATTTCAGAGCTTTCTTTTGGCTCAGTGAGTGCAGCCATTGTAGTCATCATTTCCTGAAGCTTTTGCTGTTGCTCCTGGGCTTTCGTCACGGATCGGGTGAGCGGTCGGTGGCCCATAGAAGTGCGGCTTTCCTCCTTTCCAGAAGCCATATAAACAGTGTGCACCACCATGCCCCCAGACTTGGGGCGTTTGTGTTCGGTGTCTTTGCGATTTGCCGAAGACACAGGGGCTTCTTGCGGCCTCCTTTTTTGAGTGATTGGAGTTAAGGGAGCCGTTGTAGTGGGCACCCAAGTAGCTTTTGCTTTTTGTGGTTTGACAGAGTAATCCTTCCCCTGCCGAACCTTCATCTTTTCCTGTTGTCGGAGGCAGTCTTGATCGATCACCGACTCTTGAACCTGTCGCCAGACTTTGTAAATTTTAGAGGACAGCCGTTGAAGGGGCTGCTCTAGCTTCTTCTCTGGAATATTCTTCACAGATGAATGAGTTCGCTTTAGCACCGCAGTAGGAGAGTTTCTGCGCACCGAGTTCAGCAACTCAAAGCTGTTCCTGGTTGGAACAGCAGTATCGATCTCCACCATTAGAGTTGGAGGAGTAAGTCCAGAGGGGGAGTTGCCCCCAGCCTTCTTCACTCGGCGCCAGTAGCGACGTCGGGCATGTCGTGCTGATGGAGCTGTTTCAGCTATAGGGGTGACCTCCTCATGCCCCCTGTGTTGGTCAGAATATACCGGTACCAGCTTTTTAAAGATCGACGTCCGTTGAACGGGGACGGCCAACTTGTCAGAAGCGGACTTCTGAACATGGGAAGCAACCTTGGTGATTTTGCCAGGAACGGGAGTTGGGATGGCTATCCGCTTCGGGATAACGCCTTCTGGTATGGCAGGCTTCTTCATGAGCCTGTTAGAGCTCTGGCCTAGTCCGTTAAAAACTGAAGCAGTGGAGTTGGACGACCCGTTGAGAGGTGTCGCGGCAGTGGTGGGTCGATCGAAGACCGACTTCTTTGGAGCTTCTTGCAATGTCATTGGGGCGTTGAAGCTCATTGGTGGGGGCATGGTCCCAAAAAATAGTCCAGTGGTGGTTTGAGCTACCTGCTCCACCGGCATTTTGAAAAGGGAGGCCGCTTGGGGCCCATAACTCACTCCTCCAGTAATGACGGAGCGAGAGCTGTTGCTGCAGGCGATGCAGTTCGAAGCCATTGATCTTCTGTTTTCTGCACGGAGCAAGACACCAAATCTTAGTACCTTGAATCCACAGGCAATCACAGCAAACCGCGATTTGTTCGCGAACACGACACACGAAGTGTGGAGTGGAAAGAGGAAGAGGTCCCACCGGGCGTGCCAGAATCTGTTCCCCTCCGAACGGCGGCCTGCGACGTTAGGACGTCACGTGCCTGAGGTTCGGGGCAGATGCTATTTGGTTTTTATCCGTCCACCTCTTCGAAGATGCCAAGTTGATTTATGGCACCGTGTATCGAAGGTTTAGACGGATGCGGCCGATGTAGCAGACTTTGTCAGATTCCCCCTCGCTTGAGGGGTTTTTGATTGTGGGGACGCTCTTCCCTGCAGGCGCAAGCCCCTGCAGTTAATTACGCTACCGCTTTGCGGTAACAACTTTCTCCTTCTCCAGAATTTCACTTCGTGTCATGTGTGTTTGTTTTGTTTGTAGTTGCCCGTGGATTGTATACGGAGACTGAGTAATACCGTCGCCCGTAGGACGTGGATTAGTCCAAATCCGTATTTACTTAGATTTGGGTTTGGTGTTTTTAGTTTAAGGATACATTAGTCGCGTTGCGACTAAGATCAACTTAAACATTCGTCAAGGATACGTTAGTCCTGTTTTGGACTAAGATCAACCTGACGTGGTGATTCATTTAATTTATGGCCATCGGGACTCATCACCTCTCTAACATCGTTGAAGGATTACAACGATAGGTGTCAGAGGAGCTCAGAGATGTACCCTTGAACCAAAGCTGATTGAGGGTTTTATAGTCCATTTAAGTGTTTAAGGATACGTTAGCCGTGTTTGGGGCTAAGATCAACTTAAACGGGATCGTTTAGATCCGGCAAAAGAGCAATTGGCTCTATTGTTCCAGTTTAGGGACGTAGTGGTCCCTTATTAGTTTAGGGACGTCTCGGTCCGATACCAGTTTAAGGACGTAGTGGTCCATTATTAGTTTAGGGACGTTTCGGTCCATCGCCAGTTTAGGGACGTGGTGGTCCGTCATTAGTTTAGGGACATTTCGGTCCATCGCCAGTTTAGGGACGTGGTGGTCCGTCATTAGTTTAGGGACGTAGTGGTCCATCATTAGTTTAGGGACGTAGTGGTCCATCATTAGTTTAGGGACGTCTCGGTCCGATATTAGTTTAGGGACGTCTCGGTCCGATATTAGTTTAAGGACGTCTCGGTCCAATATTAGTTTAGGGACATCTCGGTCCACGAGTTTAAGGACCCCGCAGTCCATATCGATGTGTGGTCGTTGGGACCCGTCACCTCTTTGACGTCGTTGAGGAATTACAACGACGGATGTCAAAGGAGTTCGGAGATGTACCCTCGAACCGGATGTAAATTGATTTAGAAGAGCAATTTTGCTCAGTCAATTTAATTTAAGGACTTATGGCCAAAATTGGGCTAAGTCCAGTTGAAATGTTCAACATTTTATTTGCTTTTGCATTGCATTTCTTTTTTTTATTTTTATTTGGGCCTTGCCCAGAAAAGATGCAGAGCATCAATTTTATTTGGGCTCTGCCCTTTTAGGAATGATGCAGGGCATCAATTTTATTTGGGCTCTGCCCTTGTATAAAGGATGCAAAGCATCAATTTATTTGGGCTCTGCCCATTTATTGCCTTGCAATTTATTTTGGCCTGTCAGGTCATTTTGGTTTGGGCCTTGCCCTTTAGAAAATGCATTGCATTTATCAAGCGCTTTGCGCCAATCAAAAAAAGCACAACAGTGCAAATTTATAAGTGCAAAGCACTATTAATTTGAGAATCTTTTAGATTCAAGAACCAATGGTTCATAAAAGAAGTGCAAAGCACTATTTGATTTCTTGATCTGATTTAGATCAAAGAATAACAAGTTTTTTCCCTTTTTATTTCAAGAACCAAAGGTTCATAAAAGTGCAAAACACTATTAATTTAAGAACCTTTTAGGTTCAAGAACCGATGGTTCATAAAACAAGTGCAAGGCACTATTTTTTTTTAGATCTAAGAAAAAACAAGTTTTTCTTGTTTTTCTTATCTTAGAGAACCAAAGGCTCATGAAAGTGTAAAGCACTATTAATTTAAGAACCTTTTAGGTTCAAGAACCGATGGTTCATAAAACAAGTGCAAGGCACTATTTTTATTTATTTATTTATTTATCGTTAAAAATCTATGATCTTGTTCATAAGAGAATTTTCTCTTCTTTAAAAGGTTTTTACCCTTTTTTTTTATTCTTCAAGAGTTCTTTTCTCTTTTCTTTTTAGCAAGATCTTGATGATTTTGAAATGAGGTCTAGGGTCCTTTTTATAGTGCCCATAAATTAGTTAAAGTTGTTAAAGAGATCTTTCTCTGAGTGATTTGGGAAATTTTCCCCACCGTTGGATATTTGATCCAAGGGTTTCTGCTTTACAGAAGAAAATCTTCTTGTTTTAGCAAGAACGGAAAAGATTTATTCTGTTTTGCGCAACTCTCCCAGCGCGTGACACGTGTCGCGCAGCTGTGCTTGCGCAACTGCGCAGACACGTGTCGCACAACTGAATTTTTTTTTTTTTTTTTTTTTTTTTAAATCTTGCGCAGCTGCGCGCGCTGACACGTGTCGCGCAGCGCACTGCGCAACTGCGCAGACACGTGTCGCGCACTGCGCAGTTTGCTCAGTTGCGCAATCTTTTTTTTTTTTTTTTTTTTAAAAAAAATCTTGCGCTGCTGCGCGCGCTGACACGTGTCGCGCAGCGCACTGCGCAACTGCGCAGACACGTGTCGCGCACTGCGCAGTTTGCGCAGTTGCGCAGTTAGGCAACCTTTTTTTTTTTTTAATCTTGCGCAGCTGCGCGCGCTGACACGTATCGCGCAGCGCACTGCGCAGTTGCGCAGACACGTGTCGCGCACTGCGCAGTTTGCGCAGTTGCGCACTTGCGCAATCTTCTTTTTTTTTTTTTTTTTTTAATCTTGCGCAGCTGCGCGCGCTGACACGTGTCGCGCAGCGCACTGCGCAACTGCGCAGACACGTGTCGCGCACTGCGCAGTTTGCGCAGTTGCGCACTTACGCAATCTTTTTTCTTTTTTTCTTTTCTTTTTTTTTTCTTTTTTTTTTTTTTTTTTTTTTTTGCGCAGCTGTGCGCGCTGACACGTGTCGCGCAGTGCACTGCGCAACTGCGCAGACACGTGTCGCGCACTGCGCTGTTTACGCAGTTGCGCACTTACGCAATTTTTTTTTTTTTTTTTTTTTGCAAGAGCTTTGCTATAAAGCTCTTATGGAGTACGCTACTTCATTTATTTTAACTTTAATTTTCTTTTTAATTTTCAAGACAGAGTTTTGCTCTGATTGGAGAAAAACAGAAGTATTGCTTGTTTTCCCACCTTGGAATTTAAACAGAGCTTTGCTCTGATTGAGGTAAACAAGACAGTTGAGAAGGTTAACGCAATCAGAAAGCATATGAAAGCAGCTCAAGACAGACAGAAAAGTTGGGCTGACACGTCAAGAAGACCTCTAGAGTTCGCCATGGGTGATTTGGTATTCTTGAAGATATCACCGACTAGAGGGGTGATTCGTTTTGGGAGTCGAGGAAAGCTTAGTCCTCGATTCGTTGGACCCTTCGAGATATTGGAGCGCGTTGGAGAGGTACCGTACCGTTTGGCGTTACCGCAGTCCTTGGCGGGTGTGCATGACGTGTTTCACGTATCTCAACTACGAAGGTATGTTCGAGATGAAACACACGTCTTGGATCATTCGGAGTTAACAGTACGGGAAGACCTGACTTTTGAGGAGCGACCGGTTGAAATCATGTATCGAAGGAAAAAGGTCCTTAAGAACAAGGTTATCCCCCTTGTGCTCGTTTCTTGGGGTAATCGATCGCATGGAGAGTCCATTTGGGAGCGAGAAGATGAGATTCGGCAGAAGTTTCCTCACCTTTTCCTGTAGTTTTCTATCTTGTATTCTTGGAATTTCGAGGACGAAATTTTTTTTGTAGTTGGGTATAATGTAACACCCGAGCCCAATACTACTATTTTCTGTTACTGGTTGAGCACTATATATTACTCAGTTCATTTAGCTTGCCTGTTTGACCCTTACCGTGAAATTTTATCTGGTTAAGTCATTTCTGCATATAATAAATTTTAGCACCTAAAATAAAATTAAAAATATCTATCTTGGCCTACTCGTCACCCCTAGCCGTGTGGTAGCATCCGTGCGTCGAGTTCTCGTCCCGTTCGGTGAAACGGACGAGTTTGGACGACTACGCGCGCGTACAGGTGTCCGACTTGGGGGTATGCTTTTTAATCACAAAACATTTCATTTTAAAATTTGGAACCCGCTTAAAATCCTATTATTTAAATTTCAAATTTTTAGACCCAATCTGGGCACGATTTGGAAATGTTTCATTTAGCGCCAAAATCCCAAATTAATAAAATATTCGAAACCTTATAATATTCGTTTTAATATTCTTACTGTTAATTCTTAAATCTTTAATATTAAATCTTTTAACCATTTAAATCTCTCCCTGGCCAATCAGTGAAGGCTTTACTCACGTGGGCCCCTCTCCTTTTTCTCTATTTTTCTCTCTCTCTAATTTCTCTATCTCTCTCTCTCTCTCTTCCCTATATATATATATATATAGTCCTTCCCCTTCACATTTTTTCCCAGAACAGAATCTAACCCATCGCGAGAAAAACCCTACGGCCTAACCCTAGCCGCCTCGTCACCGTCGCCGCCGCAGCTCCAACGCCGGCGCCTCCGACGCCGGCGCCACCGCCGCCCTCGCCTCCGCCTCCTCGTTCCAACCTCGAAATCCCCTCCTTCTCCCCGTGTGCACGTCGCCACCGCAGCAACCCCGGACAACCCCCGTGCCTTCTCTGTTCGGCCGGAGACGTCGCCGGCGACCTTGTTTCCTGATTTAAAATCAGGAAAGCTTCTGGGAAAAGCTTCAGAAAGGGGTCACGTGTTGGCACGTGACCCCTAAAAAGCATCGTCAAGTCAAGTTCAGTTTCCTGACTACGCTGAAGAAAATGGGCTTCAGAAAGAGTCACGTGTTCCCACGTGACCAGGGTCACGTGGCGACACGTGACATTTAAATGCAAACGTCAAAGGCACGCAAGTTCTCTGATCAAGTCAAGAAAAGGCTTCAGAAGAGGTCACGTGTTCCCACGTGACCAGGGTCACGTGTTGGCACGTGACGTTCAAGACAGCAGACTCGTTCTCCAGATGAACCAAAGAAAGAGAGTTCAAACAAGGGTCACGTGCTCACACGTGACCAGGAGTCACGTGGTGGCACGTGACGCTTAAGCAACGATCAGAAGACAGAGCGCAAAAGAAAGGAAAAGGCTCATTCCAAAGGGGGTCACGTGCCCACACGTGACCATGGGTCACGTGGTCACACATGACCGGCTTTCAAAGCCCATTTTGTCAACAGAATTAAATTCTGAGAGAAATTCAAATCTTTCCGAAAGAAAGCAACTATCTGGAACCAATCAAATTAAAGATTCAGAGGTGATGAAATATCATCTATCTATGGGAAAATCTCGGGTTTGGAAAGATTTCCCCTTTAAATCTAACCAAAATAACAAAGGAGAATCTCTGGATTTAAAATCCAATGGTGAATAAAATTCACCTAATAATCCAACGGCCCAAAATGAATGATGAATGCAAATCAAATCTCAATGAAGATTCGTCAAAAACTGATTGATTCGGCTGCTTCTCCTATAAATAGGAGCCAAGAGACACAGAGAAAAATACATACGCAGAAAAGAAAAAGAAAAGGAGGAGAGCTTCGATACTTTGAAAAGACTCGGATCTTCTGCAAAAAACCCTAGGTGAGAAAGGGAAGGCCTTTTGAAAGAAAGAGAATTTAATTCTCAACAGAGTTTAACTCTGATAATGTAAAAACAGAAGAACATATTTCTTCTCTCTTTGATAGAGGATCTGCAAAGTGCACATCTCCCCTTAAGGTTGAGAATTTAATTCTCAATGGGTTGAGATCCTGCCATGCAGATCCAAAACATGGAGAAGGAATACAAGCACGAGAATTTAATTCTCACAGAACTATAGGAATTTAATTCCTTTAAAATAAAAGTTAGGGCTTGACCCTATATCATGGGAATTTAATTCCTTCAGAACAAAAAAGAAACAGGGTTTAACCCTAATTAAGAACCTGGTTCTGTTGAAACAGCGGGAATTTAATTCCCTTAATCATAATTTAACAGAGGATGGAAGTTTAAACTCCTTTAAAAACTTTTATTAGGGTTTAACCCTATTCAGCCCTTCACGTATATGAGGAATTTAATTCCTACAGAAAATTCAGAGTTAAACTCTATTCCAGAAAACAAAGTCTTCGAAAGGAAGTAGGAATTTAATTCCTCTGAAATTCACAGTTCGAGGAATTTAATTCCTGAAAGAAGATTAACAAAGCCTCTAAACAAAATACATGGAGGCAGGGTCACGTGTCATCACGTGACCCCCCCAAGAGATCTACAGAAAGCCCCTTTGAGGCAGCACCCCACGTGACCCACGTGACCCTCGGCAGAAGCTCTAATACATAGGCATTTGAATGCCCATCACGTGATGGCACGTGATGCTCTGAAAGACACGATAATCTCAGAATAAATGAAGGGAGGGCGCTCTCACGTGCTGCCACGTGACCCCTCTTGCCTTAGTGTTTAACACTAAATTAAAACTCTCGAACCCAGTGTTAAAACACTGTTAGGCCTTGGTGTTCAACACTAAATAAAAAGCTTTATCTGCAGTGTTCAACACTGATCTGTTTTAGTGTTTAACACTAATTTGAAAAGCCTTGTTGCTGGTGTTTAACACCAATTATCTCTTAGTGTTAAACACTAACTTGTCAACCCCATTCCCAGTGTTCAACACTGACTGCTCTGTAGTGTTTAACACTATGCTTTGGCCCAATTGGCCTAAACGGATAGAGGCAAAGCCTCTCCTGATTGGACTTAGCCCAAGATGGCCATAAGTCCTCAATTGGTGATTAACTGGTCCAATGGACTCATAACATAATTAATTCGTCTTGACCCCAAATTGGGCCAAGGACTATTTAATCCACTCCGGTTCTAGGGTACATCTCGTCACTCCTTTGATACTTGGCATTGTAATCCCTCAATGTCTTCAAAGAGGTAACGGGTCCCGACGACCACACATTGATATGGACTGTGGGGTCCTTAAACTCATGTCTAATGCAAATTCATGGTTACGTGGAACGCGGATAATGTCACTCT
The DNA here is from genome assembly GCA_030015575.1 of Agapanthus africanus. Taxonomy (NCBI): domain Eukaryota; kingdom Viridiplantae; phylum Streptophyta; class Magnoliopsida; order Asparagales; family Amaryllidaceae; genus Agapanthus; species Agapanthus africanus. The sequence goes on from CM057337.1 coordinate 779,929,733, forward strand.
TTGACCCCGTGGAAAACGTCCAGAGCGGAGCCTGGTCCTCGCCAAGCACGGCAGTGAACCCGTGTGAAGCATCCAGAGCACAGCGGACCGTGGATTCCTTAAACCCATGGACTACGACGTCCTTAACCTTGACCGAGATGTCTTAAAACTAACAATGGACTGTGGGGTCCTCAAACCCATGGACTACGACGTCCTTAACCTTGACCGAGATGTCTTAAAACTAGCAATGGACCGCAATGTCCTTAAACTACCCATGGACCGCAATGTCCTTAAACTACCCACGGACCGCAATGTCCTTAAACTACCCATGGACCGTAATGTCCTTAAACTAGAACAATAGAGCCCCGCATGCTCTTTTGTCAGATCTAAACGGTCCCGTTTAAGTTGATCTTAGCCTCAAAGATGGCTAACGTATCCTTAAACCTTCAAACAGAGTGGACTATAAATCCCCCCAATTAACTCTGGCTCGAGGGTACATCCCTGAACTCCTCTGACATCCATCGTTGTAATCCTTCAACGTCGTCAGAGAGGTGACGGGTCCCGACGGCCATACATTCATGGACCACTATTCCCTAAACTGGAACATTAGAGTCCAAACGCTCTTTTGTCGGATCTAAACGATCCCGTTAAGTTGATCTTAGTCACAAAGTTAGACTAGCGTATCCTTAACAAACGTTTGAGTTGATCTTAGCCTCATGTATGGCTGACGTATCCTCAAACCAAACCTCCCCCCAAACCCAAATCTAAGATAATACGGATTTGGACTAGTCCACGCCTTACGGGCGACGACATAACTCAGTCTCCGTAAACAATCCACGGGCAACAAAATACAGAACAGACACCCACGACACGAAGTGACCATCTGGAGAAGGAGAAAGTTGTTACCGCAATGCGGTAGCGTAATTAACTGCAGGGGCTTGCGCCTGCAGGGAAGAGCGTCCCCACAATCAAAAACCCCTCAAACGAGGGGGAATCTGACGAAGTCTGCTACATCGGACGCATCCGTCTAAACCTTCGATACGTGGTGCCATAAATCAACTTGGCATCTTCGAAGAGGTGGACGGATAGCACCAATTAGCATCTGCCCCGTATCTCAGGCAAAACGCGGTGTCGCGCCGTCTTTCGGAGGGGAACAGATTCTGGCACGCCCGGTGGGACCTTTTCCTCTTTCCACTCCACACTTCGTGTGTCGTGACTCACGAACCAATCGCGGTTCGCTAATGGTTGCCCTTGGGTTTCAAGATACTAAGAATTGGCGTCTCGCTTATTGCAGAAAGCAAAGGATCGATGGCTTCTACTTACGTGAAATTCTCCAACTGCTCAGACTGCAATTGCAACCAACGCTCTGCCTCGTCAGGAGGTATAGCCTACGGACCCCAAGCTGCTTCGCTATTCACAATGCCCGTGGAACAGGTCACTCGCGCCACCACAGGATTGTTCTTTGGGACCATGCTCCCGCCGACAAACTTCACCGCTCCAGTGCTGACAACGGAAGCTCTCAAGAAGTCGGTCTTTGATCATCTTACCCCTGCCGCGGCTCCTCTCAACGAGTCGCCCAACGTCAACGCCTCGGTCTTCTCTAGATTGGGCCAGAAATCCTTCGAACCCATCATGGGACCTACAATCTCAGAGAAGGCTGCTTCTAAGAAGGTGCCCGCTCCTGCCCCCGAAGTCGTCAAGGCAGCTTCTCCGGCCAAAAGGTCGATCTTTACAAGATTAACGGCTTCAGCTCCCGCTCCTACTGCCCAAAGGACATCGGTATTTGACAGGCTAATACCAACTGCGACCCCCCACCCAGACAGGGGGCAAGACGAAACCATTCTTACCGTTGACCCTACACCGTCCGCCCGACACGCTCGACGTCGCCATTGGCGCCGAGTAAGGAAGGCTGGGGGCAACTCCCCCTCCGGGTTGACTCCATCGGCCCCGGTGGCAGAAGTTAATGCTGCTGTTCCAACTGGGAACAGCTTCGAAATGCTAAATAAAGTGCGAAGGAATTCTCCTACGGCAGTGCTGAAGAGGTCTCTTCCCTCATTAAAAGAGGTTGTCGAAATAAAACCCGAACAACCCCGATCTCCTCAATGGCTGTCTTCCAAAATCTATAAGGTTTGGCGGCAGGCACGGGACTCGATCATCGATCCAAACTTCTCCCGCCGACACAAGAAGCTGAAAATCCAACCGGAAGCTGGTCACCAGGCTAAACCCCAAAAGGCTGTTGATCAACTGACTCATAAAAGGAGGAGGCCAGAGAGGACCCCACAGCATGCAGCGACGGCTAAAAGCACTGAGCCCAGACGCCCTAAGTCTGGGGGCATGGTGGTGCACACTGTTTACATGGCCTCTGGAAAAGAGGAAAGCCGCACTTCTACGGGCCACCGACCGCTAACCCGATCCGTGACGAAAGCCCAGGAACAGCAACAAAAGCTGCAAGAAATGATGAATGCTATGGCCGCGCTCACCGGGCCAAAAGAAAACCCAGAAACGTCCTCAGACGCACGCCGGGAGGAAGAAACCGATGCTGAATTCCTTCGCCGGACACTGGAGAAAAGGGACAAAGAGGCTGCTGAACAAGCGGCCAACTTACAACGGATGGGCCTTCTCTTCCAAGATGTGATAGGAATGATGATCCAGCAGGACTTACCCGCCGAGGATCCCCCGATCGTTCTTGAAGACGACCGAGGAGAAACGTCAAATCCACCACCAGCCCTCTCAACGGCCAAGGAGGAGGCAATCTCTAAGGCTGACTTGGCTGACTACATAGCCCAGCAAATCCGGGTTCACCACGCGACTGAGGCAGCTGGTCAAGTCGTGAAAACGGGGCGGCCGTATCCGAGCTGGTACGACCAAATCAAATACCCGCAAGGCTATACGATACCAAAATTCCACGTGTATAAGGGGACCGGCAATCCCCATCAACATGTCGCCCAGTTTCGGGCCCTCTGCGGTAACACCGGCGGTGATGATAAATTGTTGCTCCGCCAGTTCGTGGGCAGCTTATCAGAAACGGCGTTCGAATGGTATTCGGAACTCCCGAACGATTCTATCAAAACGTTCGCTGAAATGGAGTTGTTGTTCACTCAGCGATTTGCAAGTGCCAGCGAACGCACTCCAATAACTGCACTTATTAACGCCAGGGTAAAACCGGGCGAAACCTGGGTCCAGTACGCTATACGCTGGCGGAACTTGTGGTCGAGATGTGAGCAACGCATTGAGGAAGCACCTACGGTGGGCATGTTCGTGGGAACTCTAGACCCTCACGCAACTATCTCCCAGTTTATGATGTTCTTTAAGCCAACCACATTCCAGGCCCTGATCGACAAGTTGGCTCAGATGGACCAGATGGGTCATAGACCACCTACACCGAAGTCGGAACCTCGGAATGACAAGGGTAAAGGAAGAGCAACATTTGTTGCGAATGCCCAAGAGCAACCTAACGCCCCGAAACCGACAGATCAACTGGAGGAAAGACGTCGGTATTATAATGAGAAGATGAAGCGTCCCTACTCGTTCCCACGGGACAAGACGAAACGGCTATTCGAGCTGGCAATACGCAACAGACTTATAACCCTGCCAAATCCAAGGCGACCGCCGCAACCCACCGAGGTGAATAACCCTAACTATTGCCCTTACCATCAGACGGTAGGCCATCCGATTGAAGATTGCTTCGTCTTCAAAGGATGGATTGAAGACCAGTACCTCCAGGGGAAGTTTGTACTGTCCGAAAAGTGGAAGGTGAACCCACCACAGCCGCATGCTCCGAGGAAAGCGGATACACCGGGGGCAACATGTTCTTTTATTGAAGAAGCTCCATGGGAGGTCGTGCTATCAACTAAAACCAAAAGAATGCTGAGAGACCTTCATGCGTGCCCTGCGATCGAATGGAAGGACCCTCTTGAACCTCAAATTATCAAAAGGATGTTGAAGCCCCGCCCAACTACGAAGACTCGCGATAATGGCCCAAATACTCACGCCCAGCTGTCAAAATCTTCGAAGAAAAAGAAGAAGAAATCCAAGAAGTCCGTGAAGCCTGGAAAAGAGCACACGAACTTGCAGAAGCAAATCGACGCATTGGAAGAGTACAACCAAAAGGCGCGAACTCCTGTCACACTGCAAGAGTTCCTCAACCACATCTTTCAAGAGGAAGATGATGGAGAAAGCTCGTCGGATGAATCTGAAGGATATGTGGCGAGTTGTAATGTAATCTCCCACTCGTTTACCGATGATTGGAAAACTCCTGGCATTAGGAAACTGGAGGCAGAGCCTGTACCAGAGCGTGCATGGCCAACAGACGAAATGATCGACGCTTTTCTAGACGAGATTCGTCTAAAATGTAAAGCAGACCAGGAGCGTGAAATGACCACGTCGGAAAGAGCCAAATGCGGGCGACCGAACGGAAGAGTTGAACTACCTCCGCCAGAGCGAGAGGCATCCAAAGTAGACAAGAAGATATTCAAGACGAGGAAAAGGTTTGCCAAAGCCATGTCAATGGGAATGAAGCTACCACCCTCGGAAGGAAACACACACGATGGGGTGGAGAGGCACCCTGACTATTGCGCATATCACCGGAAAGTCTCACACCCCACGGAAGAGTGCGACGCCTTTAAGATATGGTGGCAAGGATATGTCGCTCGTCGGCAACATGTTAAGCGCATGAAACGCAAAATCCGTCGGGAGCAAAGAAGTACTGTCGATGGGCACAACAGAACGACTGGCAACTGTTGCATGGTTAACGCCAGGGGGTCACAAGTTCTCACCTTTGAGAGCGACTCTGACGAAGAAATGGCTCTGGGCCCTCTCTTTAAAGAATCCGTTTTGGGGAAAGAAGAAGAATCGGAGGCCTGCGAGAACATTCAGCTGCGCAATCGCACACTCCCAGAAAAGAATCTCGGGCCCGGGAATAGAAAAGATAAGGGAAAAGAAAAGGTCACTGAAGATATCACGTTAGATGACCAAGTCACGAAAGAGCTGGCTACCAAAGACCCTCCTAGGAAGAGTAAAGTGGACTATAACATCCTCGCGCACCTAAGGAAGCTACCTTCTCAGCTTAGCATTCTCGACGCCCTCCTATTATCGAAAGAAGCGCGAGACTCACTAATTAAGGCGTTACAAGAACCCGAGCAATTCCAAGCCTTCCTCGCCACTGAAAAGATGAAGGATGAACTGGAGGAAGTACATACTGCCGACGTCACTTTCGGTGATGAAGACCTCCTTCTCGGGACGTGCGACCACAACCGTCCCCTATATGTCTCCGGATACTGCCATGATATCAAGATAGGCAAGATCCTGGTGGATAATGGATCCTCCGTCAATCTCCTTAATGTTCGGGTGTTGAAGGAAATCTGCATGAGCGTGCAACACCTCGCTCGTGACAAGATTACTATTTCCGGTTTCGATTCACAATCGTCACGGACTCTCGGATCTGTGATACTAACATTACGCTTTGGACTTCTCGTCACAGACATCAAATTCCATGTCATCGACGCCAAGACCTGCTACAACGCCTTGCTCGGCCGTCCTTGGCTACACGAGTACAATATCATCCCTTCTACACAACATCAGTGTATGAAGTACTTCAAGGATGGTTTCGAGTATACCGTAACAGGTGAGTTAAACCCATTTTCCGTGAACGAAGTCCGTAAATACGAAGATGCGAAGTACTTTTTGCCAGATTTCGAGGATACAGAAAGGTGTCGCAAGCCGGAGAACAAAGCCGCCGCCACCATCCCCGTTTTCGGGAGCGATACCAAAGAAGAGGAAGAGATAGTTTATGCAGGGTCATCTCAACGCAACAACCTGAGGACGCCCGCCCCCATGTTAGTCTTCGGAAGTGACTCAGAAGATGAAGTGAACGCTGTGTTCTCCAATCGGCTGTCAATACAAGCACCCCCTGGCGATGACCATAGTTTGCAAATCACCATGGTACCGCGAGAACACTACAAGGATCTCGACGCGCTTCAGGCTCACAATGTACAGGACCTGCAAACATTCTACGTCCCTCCCAGGCGAAAGGGTGAGAAGGTGATCCTATTCTACCGATCCTCAGAGTCGAAAATAGAGAAAGAGATCTGGCATGGCGTGGATGCTACACTTGACAGGCTCGAACCCATCCGTCTGCCCAGATACTATACGGATGGATTAAAGAAGCTATTGAGGCGCCAAGGAGTATCTTTAGAACAGACCGTTCGGCAGGCGCGGTTCTACAACAAGATTTGGGATGTCCCCGGGACTCAACGCAAATTGCCCAACGGGAAGATGGAAACACTCGGGCTTGGATACGCAAGAGCCGGAAAACGGGAACGGGCTCACAGCAGCTACGCTATATATACCTTTGATGAAGAGGAGGACGCCCTGTCAGGAGATGCCAACCCTTCATTAAAACTAGACCCCGCGATTGAAGCACCGAGTCCGTCGTTTGAAGAACGAACGAACAAGCCTATCAGGAAAACGGGTCAGAGAGCTCAGGAAGACCACAACCGCGAAATGGCCATCTACGAGAAGGCCAGGACGCAACGTCTATCTCAACGTGCTGCAAAAGACAAAGACGCTTATCCTCGTCAATCCGTTGTACGAAAGGCCCGACGCAGAGACGAAAATAAATCAAAAGGCGGCTCGGGTTTGTCCCTCGTGAAGAAGATGAGTCGAGCGTATTCCTTCCCCCGAGACAAGACGGAGAGATTACTCAACCTCGCTATAAAACATCAAATGATCACGCTTCCAGAGTCTAGACATCCTGAGCAAGCTAGCAAGGTCTCCCATCCGAGTTATTGCTCTTTTCACCGAACCATAGGACATCCTACCGAAGACTGCTTCACCTTCAAGAACTGGGTCGAGGACCAGTACCGACGGGGTAGATTCGCTTTATCCGACGGCTGGAAGGTAACGCCGCCGCGAAAGCATGAGCCCAAGGCCGCAAGAGCAGAACCGGGTCCACCTCAGTCCACGGAGCGGGTTCGCACTTGTTATACGATTACGATATTAGGGGAAGAGCCCGAGAACGTAGATGACCTTTACCGGTGCTTTGAGAACAGCGATGATGAGGTGATCTCGGAATTTCCGCCCGCTCCAAAAGAACTGGAAGATGGTATACATACTACTGCAGATAACCTCAAGAAGATTGAGTTGGGATCGGCAGACGACCCGCGACCGACATTTGTCAGCGAGCTATTATCCGAAGAAAAGGTGGCTGCGTTAAAGAACGTGCTTCTACGGCATAAAGACTGCTTCGCGTGGAACTACTCCGAGATGCCAGGATTGGATCCGGAGATTGCTGTGCATAGATTAGCAATATCCCCAGATATCAAGCCAGTCAAGCAGGCGCCAAGGAGGATGCGACTCGAGCTTGAAATGAGCATCAACGCCGAAGTCAAGAAGTTGATCGATTCTGGATTTATCCAAGAAGTCCAATATCCCGACTGGATTGCCAATATCGTCCCTGTAATGAAGAAGAATGGGACGGTACGCATATGCGTGGATTTCAGGGATCTCAATAAAGCCTGTCCAAAGGATGATTTCCCGGTGCCGGTAACCGAGCTAATGATAGATAACACGTCCACTCACGAGGTTTTCTCCTTTATGGACGGTTCATCAGGATACAATCAGATAAAGATGCATCCCGAAGACCAGAAGCATACCGCTTTCCGCACCCCTTTGGGTATATTTTGCTACAGGGTTATGCCCTTTGGCCTAAAGAACGCTGGTGCTACCTATCAAAGGGCCATGACAAAGATCTTCGACGATCTCATACATGACATCGTCGAGTGCTATATCGATGACCTCGTAGTAAAGAGCATGTCGTACGAGGAGCATTTAAAGCATCTGGAGACTGTATTTCAACGCCTTCGGCAATATAATTTGAAAATGAATCCCCTCAAATGCGCGTTTGGAGTCTCCTCGGGCAAATTTCTGGGATTCATCATTCGACACCGAGGTATTGAAATAGATCCGTCAAAGATTAAAGCGATCATGGAAATGCCTCCGCCAAGAACGCTCAAGCAGCTGCGGTCTCTCCAAGGGAAGCTCGCATACATCCGGCGGTTTATCGCTAATCTTTCGGGCAAATGCCGTCCTTACAGCCACCTGATGAAAAAGGGAACCCCATTCGTTTGGGATCACAAATGTCAAGGTGCACTAGACGAGATCAAGCAATACCTGCAGAGCCCTCCGGTGTTGGCCGCGCCGGTGAAGGGAAAGCCTCTCATTCTTTATACGACCGCCCTCGAAGGTTCTTTAGGCGCATTATGGGCACAAGAGAACGATCAGGGGAAAGAGAGAGCACTCTACTACTTAAGTCGAGTGCTGCTGGGGGCAGAAAGCAATTACTCCCCCATTGAAAAGCACTGCTTGGCATTGATCTTCGCAATAACAAAGCTTAGACATTACGCATTAGCACATGAAGTCCGTCTTATTTCGAAGGTGGACCCTCTCAAATATTTGATGTCGAAAGCCATATTGACGGGACGACTCGCTAAGTGGGCCCTGCTCTTGATGGAGTTCTCGATAACGTATCAACCTCTCAAGGCAGTGAAAGGCCAGGCCATTGCCGACTTCCTCGCCGAGCACCCGATACCGGCCAATTCCCCTCTGAACTGTGATTTGCCGGACGAGCATGCATTTGATGCGATTAGCGACGGAAGCACCCAATGGAAACTCTATTTCGATGGAGCGTCCTCCATAAAGAAACAGAAACAAGGTATCCCAATGATCAAATCAGGGATATGCCTCATCTTTGCAACTCCACAAGGAGGGATAATGCGCTTCGCCTTCTCCTTAACAGAGCCGAGGACAAACAATGAAGCCGAATACGAAGCCCTGATAGCAGGCCTCGAGATCGCCATCGACATGGGAATTGAGGACCTCCTCATATACGGGGATTCTCAGCTGGTCGTTAGTCAAGTAAATGGTGACTACCAAACGTGCAAGCCGGAGTTGGTGAAGTACGGCGAAAGGGTGCAACAACTATTGACCCAAATTCCCTCCTATACTTTGGAGAACATACCGCGCGCGGAAAACAGCAAAGCAGACGCGTTGGCTAAACTTGCTAAAGAACTGGCTGACGAGAACCTCGACGACGTCAGAATCGTGGTACAAAGCCGTCGAGTGCTCGCCCCGGCAGAAATATCTCCGGAATCATGCGAAAAAAAGGGAACGACTGAGCAGATGACCCTACAAATAAAAGACCATGAGAAGGCCGAAGACTGGAGGGAAGTCTTCATAGACTACTTCAAATCCCACCGAATGCCCGAAGAAGCGTCCTCAAGACATCAGCTCATGAAACGAGCTTTATCTTTCGCTTTCGTCAACGATACCCTGTACAAGAGATCGTTTGATTCTCTATGGCTGAGATGCTTGGGACCTGACGAAGCAGAAAGAGTCATTCAGGAAGTTCATGACGGGCTTTGCGGTTCTCACCAAGCAGGCCCAAAGATGAAGTTAAAAATTAAACGGATGGGTTATTACTGGCCCACGATAATCCAGGACTGCCTCGAGTATGCAAGGCAATGCCACTCATGCCAGATCCATGGAGACTTCATCCACCAACATCCGAATCCACTGCACCCGACGCTGGCTAGTTGGCCATTCGAAATGTGGGGGACTGACATAGTCGGTCCCATTGAGCCAGCATCATCCCGGGGACACCGTTTTATTCTGGCGACAACTGATTACTTCTCCAAATGGGCAGAAGCAGTACCACTGAGGGAAGTGAAGACGGAGAATATCCTCCATTTCTTCAAGACGCACGTCATCTATCGGTTCGGAACTCCACGGCGGATTATCTCCGATAACGGGCCAGCCTACCGAAGCCATAAGATTAGCCGCTTCGCACAGCAGTACAATATAGACTGGAGATATTCTTCAGTTTACAATCCATGAGCTAACGGTCTGGCCGAGGCTTTCAATAAGACCTTGACGAAGATCATAAAAAAGACCGTCTCCAGGAATAAGAGAGACTGGTATGAAAGGCTGCAAGAAGCCCTTTGGGCTTATCGAACTACATTCAAGACGGCAACAAACACAACGCCGTACGCGTTGGTATTTGGGACAGAAGCAGTGCTCCCCCTCGAGATAGAGTTACCCTCCCTACGAGTAGCAGTCCACCACGAGGTGACGAACGAAGAAAATGCTCACCTTCGGCTTGAAGAGCTTGATGCCCTCGATGAAACCCGGCTCATAGCGCAACAACATCTAGAAGCCTACAAAGCAAAGATGACGCGCTCGTACGAAAGATTGACCAGGCCGAGGACATTCCGCCAAGGCGAACTCGTACTAGTGGTCAAAAGACCTATGATCCCCAATCGTGCCAAGCGGGGAAAATTTGAGCCAAACTATGAAGGCCCGTACATCATAGACAAGGTCTACCAGAGTGGAGCCTACCTACTCATGGACATGCACGGTGAAAGGCCTTTCAGGCCAATAAACGGCCGCTTCTTGAAGAAATACCACGCTTAATAAGCTGCAGCCTAGGTCAATGATGGATAACGACGACTATGTCCGCTCACTATCTTCCTAGGCTCAGACTTTACAAGCAGCAGCCGGCCTTCCCGTATCGACGGACCGAAACGTCCTTAAACTAACAGCGGACCGAAACGTCCTTAAACTAACAGCGGACCGAAACGTCCTTAAACTAACGGCGGACCGAAACGTCCTTAAACTATTGACGGACCGAAACGTCCTTAAACTAACAGCGGACCGAAACGTCCTTAAACTATCGACGGACCGAAACGTCCTTGAACTAACAGCGGACCGAAACGTCCTTAAACTATCGACGGACCGAAACGTCCCTAAACTACTACCGCAACGTTCTTAGGTTGACGAGATGGATAAATAAAAAATAATAATAATAAATAATAAAAAACGGTATGTCCATAAGCAAAGTGGGCACGGATGAAAACCCGAAAGGGCTCCGTGAGTAAAAACAGCAGGGCTGCCGGCAAGTGTTCGTGAAAACCCGAAAGGGCGCGACCTTGTAAAAAAAAAAGAAAAGTAAAAAAAAAAGGAAAAAAAAACGGTATGTCCATAAGCAAAGTGGGCACGGATGAAAACCCGAAAAGGGCTCCGTGAGTAAAAACAGCAGGACTACCGGCGAGTGTTTGTGAAAACCCGAAAGGGCGCAACCTCGTTAAAAGACACTTGTAGGGTCCTCTTGACCTTGTAAGGAGAAACCACCTGCGTGAGATCCTTATGACTCACAAAGGAGCAACGCACTTAGGGATCCTCACGATTCCTAAGGAGAAAATACACTTGCGAGATCCTTACGACTCGTAAGGAGAATTCTCTTATGGGACCCTCACGGCTCATGAGATTTGAAAGTCTTAAGTTACAGAAACCTAAACCTGTTCTTAAGCAAATCCTCCACAACCTCCGATATTGCCCAACAAGAGGCTCAATACTGACCCTTGTATACAATCCACGGGCGCGAATAAACATTTCCCCAGCAAAGTCCAACCCTTGTAGGTCCTCTCGACCCATAAGGAGAAAACCCTCTTATAGGATCCTTACGACTTACAGAGGAACATACACTTAGGAATCCTCACGATCCCTAAGGAGAAAATACACCTGCAAGATCCTCACGACTTGTAGGGAGAAATACCTTTGTGAGACCCTTACGGCTCATGAAGTCAAAAGCCTTAGTCGGCAGGACCTTAACCCTGTTTGCTAAGCCGCCTTTGTTCAACATCGACAGAGGCAAATGATGATTCGCTCCTGGCAATATTCCAGTTGCAGCGATGCTGACGCCTAAACCGGTATCAAATCACAAATTCTCTCGTGGCAAATGATGATTCGCTCCTGACAACGTCTCAGTTGCAGCGATGCTGATGCCGAAATCGGCGTCCAAAATCCGAGCTTGTAGCGAAAAAGCTAGCAAGCCACACATGCCTACGAAATAGCCGAAATGATGGGGCAACTCGCAATAAAAAGCAGCGAGTAGAGAATAAATAAACAGCCGAAATGATTGGGCACCGCGAAAAATAGCCGAAATGATGGGGCAATCGCGACTTTCGCGACATAAAAGCTGAAACGATAGAGCATCGCGGAAAAAGAAATAAAATAAAAATAAAATGTATGCCTTACAGGTGATGTTCCATCACACCCTGTATACAATCCAATGGCATAAACAAAAAGGGAACGTACCTCCCTCCCCCAGGTTTCACCAAAGAAAGAAGCAAAATCTCGACGGGCCACAACCGACCTAAAGATCATCCCAACACTCGTCTCGTAACAACGGACACAACTTCAAGCTAAGCGGAACAGCGGCAACTCCCAGTTCCATGGCTCGGTGGTATACACATCGCCAACAGTCAAACCTTCACCCCGTGAAATGCGGATATATTCAGCAAAATTCCTGGTTACGTGGAACGCGGATAATGTCACTCTTTGACCCCGTGGAAAACGTCCAGAGCGGATCCTGGTCCTCGCAGAGCATGGCAGTGAACCCGTGCGAAGCATCCAGAGCGGAGCCTAGTCCTCGCCTAACGCGGCAGTGAACCCGTGTGAAGCATCTAGTGCAAAATCCCTGGTCACGTGGAACGCGGATAATGTCACTCTTTGACCCCGTGGAAAACGTCCAGAGCGGATCCTGGTCCTCGCAGAGCATGGCAGTGAACCCGTGCGAAGCATCCAGAGCGGAGCCTAGTCCTCGCCTAACGCGGCAGTGAACCCGTGTGAAGCATCTAGTGCAAAATCCCTGGTCACGTGGAACGCGGATAATGTCACTCTTTGACCCCGTGGAAAACGTCCAGAGCGGATCCTGGTCCTCGCAGAGCATGGCAGTGAACCCGTGCGAAGCATCCAGAGCGGAGCCTAGTCCTCGCCTAACGCGGCAGTGAACCCGTGTGAAGCATCTAGTGCAAAATCCCTGGTCACGTGGAACGCGGATAATGTCACTCTTTGACCACGTGGAAAACGTCCAGAGCGGATCCTGGTCCTCGCAGAGCATGGCAGTGAACCCGTGCGAAGCATCCAGAGCGGAGCCTAGTCCTCGCCTAACGCGGCAGTGAACCCGTGTGAAGCATCTAGTGCAAAAATCCCTGGTCACGTGGAACGCGGATAATGTCACTCTTTGACCCCGTGGAAAACGTCCAGAGCGGATCCTGGTCTTCGCAGAGCATGGCAGTGAACCCGTGCGAAGCATCCAGAGCGGAGCCTAGTCCTCGCCTAACGTGGCAGTCAACCCGTGTGAAGCATCTAGTGCAAAATTCCTGGTCACGTGGAACGCGGATAATGTCACTCTTTGACCCCGTGGAAAACGTCCAGAGCGGATCCTGGTCCTCGCAGAGCATGGCAGTGAACCCGTGCGAAGCATCCAGAGCGGAGCCTAGTCCTCGCCTAATGCGGCAGTCAACCCGTGTGAAGCATCTAGTGCAAAATCCCTGGTTACGTGGAACGCGGATAATGTCACTCTTTGACCCCGTGGAAAACGTCCAGAGCGGATCCTGGTCCTCGCAGAGCATGGCAGTGAACCCGTGCGAAGCATCCAGAGCGGAGCCTAGTCCTCGCCTAACGCGGCAGTGAACCCGTGTGAAGCATCTAGTGCAAAATCCCTGGTCACGTGGAACGCGGATAATGTCACTCTTTGACCCCGTGGAAAACGTCCATGGCAGTGAACCCGTGCGAAGCATCCAGAGCGGAGCCTAGTCCTCGCCTAACGCGGCAGTGAACCCGTGTGAAGCATCTAGTGCAAAATTCCTGGTTACGTGGAACGCGGATAATGTCACTCTTTGACCCCGTGGAAAACGTCCAGAGCGGATCCTGGTCCTCGCAGAGCATGGCAGTGAACCCGTGCGAAGCATCCAGAGCGGAGCCTAGTCCTCGCCTAACGCGGCAGTGAACCCGTGTGAAGCATCTAGTGCAAAATTCCTGGTTACGTGGAACGCGGATAATGTCACTCTTTGACCCCGTGGAAAACGTCCAGAGCGGATCCTGGTCCTCGCAGAGTATGGCAGTGAACCCGTGCGAAGCATCCAGAGCGGAGCCTAGTCCTCGCCTAACGCGGCAGTGAACCCGTGTGAAGCATCTAGTGCAAAAATCCCTGGTCACGTGGAACGCGGATAATGTCACTCTTTGACCCCGTGGAAAACGTCCAGAGAGGATCCTGGTCCTCGCAGAGCATGGCAGTGAACCCGTGCGAAGCATCCAGAGCGGAGCCTAGTCCTCGCCTAACGCGGCAGTCAACCCGTGTGAAGCATCTAGTGCAAAATTCCTGGTCACGTGGAACGCGGATAATGTCACTCTTTGACCCCGTGGAAAACGTCCAGAGCGGATCCTGGTCCTCGCAGAGCATGGCAGTGAACCCGTGCGAAGCATCCAGAGCGGAGCCTAGTCCTCGCCTAACGCGGCAGTGAACCCGTGTGAAGCATCTAGTGCAAAATCCCTGGTCACGTGGAACGCGGATAATGTCACTCTTTGACCCCGTGGAAAACGTCTAGAGCGGATCCTGGTCCTCGCAGAGCATGGCAGTGAACCCGTGCGAAGCATCCAGAGCGGAGCCTAGTCCTCGCCTAACGCGGCAGTGAACCCGTGTGAAGCATCTAGTGTAAAATCCCTGGTCACGTGGAACGCGGATAATGTCACTCTTTGACCCCGTGGAAAACGTCCAGAGCGGATCCTGGTCCTCGCAGAGCATGGTAGTGAACCCGTGCGAAGCATCCAGAGCGGAGCCTAGTCCTCGCCTAACGCGGCAGTGAACCCGTGTGAAGCATCTAGTGCAAAATTCCTGGTTACGTGGAACGCGGATAATGTCACTCTTTGACCCCGTGGAAAACGTCCAGAGCGGAGCCTGGTCCTCGCCAAGCACGGCAGTGAACCCGTGTGAAGCATCCAGAGCAAATACCGGACTGTGGAGTCCTTAAAATCCACGGACTATGACGTCCTTAACCTTGACCGTGATGTCTTAAAACTAACGATCAACCACCCCGATTCCCTACAGACTTTGCCTCGGTTTAAGGGTACATCTCTTCACTCCTTTGATGCCCGGCGTTGTAATTCCTCAACATCTTCAAAGAGGTGATGGGTCCCTGCAACCAAACACCGGACTGTGGAGTCCTTAAATCCACGGACTATGAGGTCCTTAACCTTGACCGTGATGTCTTAAAACTAACAGCGGACTGTGGAGTCCTTAAATCCACGGACTATGAGGTCCTTAACCTTGACCGTGACGTCTTTAAACTACGATACCTTGAGAGATCCCTGACTCTGTGAAACACGGGTAAGGGTGATCACATCCGGCACTTGCAGGCCCTCACGACCTGTAAGGAAGAAAAACTCTCTTGTGAGATCCTTACGACCCTCAAGGGAAAACCCGCCTAAGGATCCTCACGATCTTTAAGAAGAACTCGCACCTATGGGATCCTCTCGACCTGTAGGGAGAAAAACCCTTTATGAGACCCTTGTGGCTCGTAAAAAGCAAAAGTCTTAGGGAGCAGATCTTAACCCTGAGTCCCGAGCCACTGCTGTCCTGCAAGGAGATTAAGATAGAATATCCACAGAATACATTCAATGAAAAGGAGACACATCATTGACAAGAAAAATGTATCTTTTATTCATAAACCAAAATGGGTACAAAGTACAAGTCATGAAAGAAACAAAAAGAAAATACTCTCATCCATGAGTATGTACAAAAAAGAAGAAAAAGATACAAATGTTTCAGGCCGGCGGGCGATTCAGCAGCTTGGTCAGCTCATCCTGCTTTTGCTGAGCCACGGCTTCATGACGCAAGATCTCCAGAAGACGAGCCTCCGCTTGAGCTTGCTGAGCCTGATACGAAGCGAGCCGGGCTTCAAGCTCTTTCTCGGTGGCTTTATGAGCCTCGACCCTCTCACGAGTGAACATGGCAGCTTTATCGAGAGCCACCACCTCTTTGATGGACTCCAGAAGCACCCGCCAGAGTTCATACGCTTTGTTGGCCCTGGCTGTGAGATTGGCTTGAAGCTCGCTCAGCGCCTTGGAGGCTAGCTCCCTTTCCGAGAACTTGCGACCGAGCCTCTTCTCACATGACGTCATGTTGGCCGCGCACCGTGCTATCAGCCCTCGTAACTCCGCCTTTGCAGCCACGGCCTCCGAGGAAAGGCGAGAACACTCGAGAGTGTGCAGGCAAGCCTCCACTCGCCGGCAGAACTCCACCCAGACTCGCACCACCTGTTCGCTGTGGTAGGTGGCAAGAAAAGGAAGAGAACCGTTAGCCTCGGCAGCGAATGCTTCAGCCGTGGTCGTGCTGCCAGCACGAAGCTCCTCGATCAGAGACGACAAGGAGACGAAGCTTAATTAGGCCAAGCGTTCTGAAGCCCGCAAGGCATAAGGGCCGGGTAGCATCACGATGCGCGACTCCAACGCCGTGGAGACTGGCAGAGCTGTTCAAAGTTAAAAGACATCAACAAAATGCTTAAGCAAGGAACGAGTGAGAGTGCAATGAAATGTCACTCACCGACAGTCGTGCAAGCAGGAGCTGAAGGCTCCCCTGGCCCTTCGAGAATCTCGACCTCGTCATCGGCTTCCAGAACTACAGAAAACGTCAATGTCAGTACAAAAAATAACGACGATGCTATGAGAAGGGGTGGACGACACCAACCTTGCCCAGACGAGAGGACAATGCGCTGAGGGGAGATCGCCTGCGGAGCTGCCATCTCCAATAAACGCTGAAACGACTGTCGAGGCGACAGATCCGCGATCGTGGCCGCCAAACCACGCAATTCTGAGAAAGATAAAAGAGTTCAGACTATGAAGGGGTTGCTAAATTAAAACACAGAGGAATACCTTCAATAGTCCTCCCATTCTGAGCCGGGGGGATAGCAGCTTCAACGTTCTCCGCCATGACCTCAGGCTCCAACAAAGGGAGAGTAATCCCGACTACCTCGCTCCCAGCCTTTGGGCCGCTCGCAGTAGGAGTCATTGGGGCGTCGGCCTCCAAAGGAGCCTCCTCCAAAGAGGCAAGCACGCCCTGGCCAAGAACCGCCGCTAGAAGTTCCACCATGAGAGGGGCAGCCTCGTCAGCCCCCTCCACATCCAGCAAGGCTTCATTGGGAGTTTCGGCGGGCTTTAGCTTTAATAGGCCCGTAGGGAGCTCCCCCAGCGTCGAAGACTCTGCACGATGCAAATAAGAATAATGATATATATATGCACGGGCATAAATGATCGGAAAAACTATAAAAGAAACACAACATACCTATATGCAAAGAAGCCCTCAATATGGCTTCTTCAAGCCGCTGCTCCTTCTCAAGGAGGTGGGCTCGCCGAGGTTCGAGGGTGGACTCATGGCCGCCGGTCCACAAAGAAAGTGCATCAGCTGCGTCTTCTGAAGCGGCCTGCTTCAGAGCCCTTTCCCCCCATTCCTCCAAAGGGCCGATAAATCGCCGTCGAATCCACGAAGGGTCTTCGTAGAAAATTACAGCAGGATAAGACTTCTTCGGAACCTTAGCGTTATGAGACGCGTCTTTTGAGCGCCGTATGGCCTCGGCCAACTGCGCAGCCTCCTCATCCACTGAACTCGGGAAGAGAAGTCCAGCGTCTGACCCTTGCACGGCCAATGGTTCGTCTTCAAGGATAGGCTCAGACTCCATCACAGAATCAAGCGGGGCAGTAGCCGCTTTCTTCCGCCGTTTAGACCCGGAGCCGGTCGCCGAGGATGACCGCTTCCTCCCTCGTGAAGCCTTAGGGCGGCGCTGGCCCACATCGCCCTCGGCGCCCTCATTCCCGTTACTCTCGCTCGGTGCCACAACCGAGGATGACATCGCCATTGTCGACGCCACAGGAGGCGGCTCCGCCACCGGCAGGGGTGCTACTACTGGGGCCCGTTTACCCCTCGATCGGGAACCCAAGGGCATACCAGCCGTTGGAGTAAGGTCTACCCCTGACTCCCCCGGAATGAGCGCGGTGCCGATTTCCCTCAAAGGAAAGCGGACCGGAGCCCTTGGCCATAGCTTAGCCCCAGGAACCAGAGGAGGGGCATCGTGGCCAAGAAGCACCCTCCTTTCCTCGAGAATGATTGGGCTGACCCGATGAAGATACCAACACGTAAACGCGCCCACGCATCGGGGCATGTACTCAGCTTCAGGGACCATGAAATAGGAGCCGGTGTTCAGCCTCATGAAATGATGAGCGGCATCACGAACAGCATCAAGCGAAGGGATCGGGGCGACTATAAAAGCCTCAAAAGGAACACCCTGGTCGTATCCAAGCTGCCGGGCGAATCGATGCGGATTGTACCGCATAAAAAGAGCCGCACTGTCTTGGCGAAACACCAAGTAGCCCGGTCTGATTGCATACAAATGCGTGGCCTCCCGGGGCTTCAGAGAAGGTGCGTTGTCTTTCGACTGGTCCCAGAGTTGTTGAACGGGACCCGAAAGAGTAGACAAAACCCGATCATTGAAAACCAACCCGCCAGCGGTGGCATGAGGAGAAATCAGCACCCGAATGGCCCCAAATTGAGTCGGGTCGGCAGCAGAAGCACCCACCAGCCGCATAAGTCGCGGGAAGGGATAGGCGTCGTAAAAGGCGGGCCTCTGATGCATAGCAAAAGACCCCAGCACATGCATTTCGATCCACGACGTGAAATAATGAAGCGAAAAGTTCACTACATCCACGCCAGGAGTAGAGGTATTAGCTGCGGTGCCCAATCCATTATAGAGGTGCGCCAAGGCCGGGATGCCGATGGCCAACCGCATCCCCTCAGCAATACGATGAGCCGGGTAGATGACCGAGGCTCTCATGAAGCGGCGATGCATGGGGATAACGAACCAACTAAGCCAGACGCTAACAAACCCCACGAAGAACGTCTCCTCGTCCATGCCCGGGACAGCAATGGATTCAAAAGATATCGGCGATATAATAGGGATGTAATATTGAGGTAAATCTGACTCGTTGGTCGGCAACCTCTTCGGACCGAACCCAAAGGGATCCCCAATGTTGGCAAACTTCGGGGCTGTCTTCGATAAGGCGTCCTTACGAAGGAAACAAGCAATGAAGCTCTTGAAAGTGACACCTTGCTCCTCGGACTCGGTGAATAATCGGTCGAAGATGCCTAGGGCCTTAATTAAACTAGGGCGCTTATGGCGAACAGCATTCTCAGCGGACAGGCCGTCAACTGGTGCAGACTCGGGCTCGAAGACATACTCGTCAGGAGGCAACAACTCCTCATACAGTGCGCCCCTGATTGGCAATCCCGAGATTTCATAGAACTCTGCAAGAGAGATCGAGACCTCACGATCTCCTAAGATGAAAGTGTTGGTAGGAAGATTCCATTGGTTTAAGAACGCCTTAACCCACCAGGCATGCGGGGACTTATAATGAAAGAGTGACGCGTATATGGCCTGATAAAGCCCGACTTTCTGCAACCGCGCACGATGGACAGAAAGGATGTAGCGAGCCCAGAGAAGATAGCCCGTGGGATGCCGGGGAGTAAGCCCTATCTTATAAATTTGCCCCCACGGATGGGCCTCACCTTGGCAGATACGCCGCCCCAAGATGTCTATGGCCGGAATCGGATGATTCGGAATACCGGTCGTCGAAGGCTCAAGCCTCCCCGTTGGAGTCCAGTTGGGCATTTCCACAGCAAAAGCTGTCCTTGGAGGATCCATCGGTAAAAAGGGGAAAGTAGGCTCCGTTGGCACCGTGCAGAGAAAACTCCGACGACCCTGAATAATCTGACTATACCAAGACCCCCACTGAAGAAGGTTGGTGCAGTTCGGGTCATGAGCCCGAATCATCGCCATCGCTTCCTCATCAGACGGTGACTGAGGAAAAGCCGCCTCCGAGCGAGAAAAGGGAAAGCGTGGAGCAGAAGCCATCGCACCTGAAATCCAATAAAAGAAAACCGTTAAAAGGAAAGTCAGCAATATATATTCATGCATGAACATGAAGACTAGCGGGAGAAAGCAACAGCAAAGTTTCCTGGGACCATTGGCTACAAAACACATGGGCCCCACAGAATCCGGATGACGGCTCATTAATAATGAGACCAAACAGTTACAATAAAACAAAAGGGAATATCCTCATTTAATAAAAAATGATGGCCATGCACATTCCCCCAACAGGATCTGTCTCGGGCTCTACAGTGGATCCAATAAAATCAAAGGAATTGAATTCACACAAAAAGACATCATTACAAAGCCCCATTGTATTAATTGCAGGAAGAACAACCTCGGGCCAAGAGACCCCAGGAAGCCTCTGTGTGAAGAAATCGAGTTCTTCGTTGGAATTAAATTCCTTATTAAGAAAAGGGAATTAAATTCCCAAAAAACATTTTTGGATGGAATTAAATTCCATGGATTTAAACCGCCATCATCATCTCCCCAAAGATCATCTAAACCCTAAGAGATCTACAGTTGAAAGATTAAACAGTTTCATGTTCTTATGGAAAATATGAAGAAAGAAGGGTAAAAACCCTTGTTTTGGATTTAAAATCCAGGGAAATGTGAAGGTCCATCGTTGTCCAAAAACATTACCTGAAGAAAAAGGATTCCTTTAGAGCAGAGTTAAACTCTGAAAATATTTTAAAACAGAGAACTAAGCTCTGGAAGAAGAGAATTAAATTCTCAGAAAAAGTTCTCAGAAGAAGAAGATGAACAAAGTGAAGGCTCTTATGAAGAGACAGGGGTATTTATAGAAGACAATGAAAACGCTTCGTCTCCCCAGATCCCTAGAGGAATCCAACGGTCACAAGAGGTGACAGCGTTGCACTCACGTGCGGACACGTGAGAACAACGCTGTGGGGGCATTTGTTTCCTGATTTAAAATCAGGAAAGCTTCTGGGAAAAGCTTCAGAAAGGGGTCACGTGTTGGCACGTGACGCCTAAAAAGCATCGTCAAGTCAAGTTCAGTTTCCTGACTACGCTGAAGAAAATGGGCTTCAGAAAGAGTCACGTGTTCCCACGTGACAAGGGTCACGTGGCGACACGTGACATTTAAATGCAAACGTCAAAGGCACGCAAGTTCTCTGATCAAGTCAAGAAAAGGCTTCAGAAGAGGTCACGTGTTCCCACGTGACCAGGGTCACGTGTTGGCACGTGACGTTCAAGACAGCAAACTCGTTCTCCAGATGAACCAAAGAAAGAGAGTTCAAACAAGGGTCACGTGCTCACACGTGACCAGGAGTCACGTGGTGGCACGTGACGCTTAAGCAACGATCAGAAGACAGAGCGCAAAAGAAAGGAAAAGGCTCATTCCAAAGGGGGTCACGTGCCCACACGTGACCATGGGTCACGTGGTCACACATGACCGGCTTTCAAAGCCCATTTTGTCAACAGAATTAAATTCTGAGAGAAATTCAAATCTTTCCGAAAGAAAGCAACTATCTGGAACCAATCAAATTAAAGATTCAGAGGTGATGAAATATCATCTATCTATGGGAAAATCTCGGGTTTGGAAAGATTTCCCCTTTAAATCTAACCAAAATAACAAAGGAGAATCTCTGGATTTAAAATCCAATGGTGAATAAAATTCACCTAATAATCCAACGGCCCAAAATGAATGATGAATGCAAATCAAATCTCAATGAAGATTCGTCAAAAACTGATTGATTCGGCTGCTTCTCCTATAAATAGGAGCCAAGAGACACAGAGAAAAATACATACGCAGAAAAGAAAAAGAAAAGGAGGAGAGCTTCGATACTTTGAAAAGACTCGGATCTTCTGCAAAAAACCCTTGGTGAGAAAGGGAAGGCCTTTTGAAAGAAAGAGAATTTAATTCTCAACAGAGTTTAACTCTGATAATGTAAAAACAGAAGAACATATTTCTTCTCTCTTTGATAGAGGATCTGCAAAGTGCACATCTCCCCTTAAGGTTGAGAATTTAATTCTCAATGGGTTGAGATCCTGCCATGCAGATCCAAAACATGGAGAAGGAATACAAGCACGAGAATTTAATTCTCACAGAACTATAGGAATTTAATTCCTTTAAAATAAAAGTTAGGGCTTGACCCTATATCATGGGAATTTAATTCCTTCAGAACAAAAAAGAAACAGGGTTTAACCCTAATTAAGAACCTGGTTCTGTTGAAACAGCGGGAATTTAATTCCCTTAATCATAATTTAACAGAGGATGGAAGTTTAAACTCCTTTAAAAACTTTTATTAGGGTTTAACCCTATTCAGCCCTTCACGTATATGAGGAATTTAATTCCTACAGAAAATTCAGAGTTAAACTCTATTCCAGAAAACAAAGTCTTCGAAAGGAAGTAGGAATTTAATTCCTCTGAAATTCACAGTTCGAGGAATTTAATTCCTGAAAGAAGATTAACAAAGCCTCTAAACAAAATACATGGAGGCAGGGTCACGTGTCATCACGTGACCCCCCCAAGAGATCTACAGAAAGCCCCTTTGAGGCAGCACCCCACGTGACCCACGTGACCCTCGGCAGAAGCTCTAATACATAGGCATTTGAATGCCCATCACGTGATGGCACGTGATGCTCTGAAAGACACGATAATCTCAGAATAAATGAAGGGAGGGCGCTCTCACGTGCTGCCACGTGACCCCTCTTGCCTTAGTGTTTAACACTAAATTAAAACTCTCGAACCCAGTGTTAAAACACTGTTAGGCCTTGGTGTTCAACACTAAATAAAAAGCTTTATCTGCAGTGTTCAACACTGATCTGTTTTAGTGTTTAACACTAATTTGAAAAGCCTTGTTGCTGGTGTTTAACACCAATTATCTCTTAGTGTTAAACACTAACTTGTCAACCCCATTCCCAGTGTTCAACACTGACTGCTCTGTAGTGTTTAACACTATGCTTTGGCCCAATTGGCCTAAACGGATAGAGGCAAAGCCTCTCCTGATTGGACTTAGCCCAAGATGGCCATAAGTCCTCAATTGGTGATTAACTGGTCCAATGGACTCATAATATAATTAATTCGTCTTGACCCCAAATTGGGCCAAGGACTATTTAATCCACTCCGGTTCTAGGGTACATCTCGTCACTCCTTTGATACTTGGCATTGTAATCCCTCAATGTCTTCAAAGAGGTAACGGGTCCCGACGACCACACATTGATATGGACTGTGGGGTCCTTAAACTCATGTCTAATGCAAATTCATGGTTACGTGGAACGCGGATAATGTCACTCTTTGACCCCGTGGAAAACGTCCAGAGCGGAGCCTGGTCCTCGCCAAGCACGGCAGTGAACCCGTGTGAAGCATCCAGAGCACAGCGGACCGTGGAGTCCTTAAACCCATGGACTACGACGTCCTTAACCTTGACCGAGATGTCTTAAAACTAACAATGGACTGTGGGGTCCTCAAACCCATGGACTACGACGTCCTTAACCTTGACCGAGATGTCTTAAAACTAGCAATGGACCGCAATGTCCTTAAACTACCCACGGACCGCAATGTCCTTAAACTACCCATGGACCGTAATGTCCTTAAACTAGAACAATAGAGCCCCGCATGCTCTTTTGTCAGATCTAAACGGTCCCGTTTAAGTTGATCTTAGCCTCAAAGATGGCTAACGTATCCTTAAACCTTCAAACAGAGTGGACTATAAATCCCCCCAATTAACTCTGGCTCGAGGGTACATCCCTGAACTCCTCTGACATCCGTCGTTGTAATCCTTCAACGTCGTCAGAGAGGTGACGGGTCCCGACGGCCATACATTCATGGACCACTATGTCCCTAAACTGGAACATTAGAGTCCAAACGCTCTTTTGTCGGATCTAAACGATCCCGTTAAGTTGATCTTAGTCACAAAGTTAGACTAGCGTATCCTTAACAAACGTTTGAGTTGATCTTAGCCTCATGTATGGCTGACGTATCCTCAAACCAAACCTCCCCCCAAACCCAAATCTAAGATAATACGGATTTGGACTAGTCCACGCCCTACGGGCGACGACATAACTCAGTCTCCGTAAACAATCCACGGGCAACAAAATACAGAACAGACACCCACGACACGAAGTGACCATCTGGAGAAGGAGAAAGTTGTTACCGCAATGCGGTAGCGTAATTAACTGCAGGGGCTTGCGCCTGCAGGGAAGAGCGTCCCCACAATCAAAACCCCCTCAAACGAGGGGGAATCTGACGAAGTCTGCTACATCGGACGCATCCGTCTAAACCTTCGATACGTGGTGCCATAAATCAACTTGGCATCTTCGAAGAGGTGGACGGATAGCACCAATTAGCATCTGCCCCGAATCTCAGGCAAGACGCGGTGTCGCGCCGTCTTTCGGAGGGGAACAGACCTTCGTCGTCGTCACCCGCGCCACCTTCGGCACCTCCTCATCACCTGCGCGCACCAGCCCCCGACCACCTCCTCTCCCTCTCCACTTTCTTTCCCTTGTCCATACCCGCAGCCCTAGCCCGTCGCCTGCAACCTCCTCGCCGGCGCCCCACCGCCGTCGACCCCATCGCTGTCACGCCCTCTGCAACACCAGTAAGCCCTCTCTCCCCTTCCTCCTTCCATTTTCCCTCCGGTTTATCCCTTGGCCGTGCATTAACTTTTCCGGTTGTTTTGTCGCTGTTCGCCGGAATCCGGTCGTGCCGGTGGCGTATCCTGACGATCCAGCAGAGTGCTCTGACCCGTGAGGTACCTTGGTTCGTCGTTTGGGTTCAATCCGTGAACCGTGCGTCCGTCGCGTGTTTCCCCGCCGACGCTACGTTCCGTTTTCGTGTTCGTCGTTTCGTCGAGGCAAGTATTCGATACTTGCTACATGCTATTACCACTTTATAACTTGCTTTAACATTCATGTGTGGTTTAATGACATATCATTTAGCAAATCACCTTACATACCTTGCTTCATGTCAAATAAATTATTTCCCGATAAACCCGTACATAATAGATTGCATTCGATTCACTGCTATGATGCTTTATTGCCAGTTTAGGTTATCAAATACGCATAACCGGCTAAGTTACAGTTTGCCACTTTTAACCATATAACTAAGTTTACCTGTTTACTGTTTAATAGATGATAGCTTTTACACATGTAGTTCCATTATATTCGGACATTCGTAATCAAAGGCTTGATATAACTGTATCGCATCATCATTTAACTATTGCACCGCTAAGGGTGCTCAAAACCTGTTAATATAATAAAACGGCTGCACTGTATTACTGCACTCTTGTGATCGAATGAAACTGTTGATTGTTGTTTAACTCGTTGCTTATTTCCTGCTGTTATTACCCTGTTCGATTATATATCTGTTTGTGAGCACACCCACGATGTGTTCGTACTTTGACTTGACATTGCTACATGATGCACCTGACATGGTACCGTTTACTTTGACTTGACCTGATGTACCATGACCTGACCTGTCACCTGATCTCATGCCTAATGCCAACAAACCTGACATGGAGTCCTCATGGACTAATCTTGTTGTCTATCCAGACAAACCTACTGTTACCTGATCCTGTGTTGGCATTAGTCCTTGACTACTGAATACCTGACCTGACACATATAACTTGGGGGTATGGGGAAATCAAAGGTGAACCTGACTTGTAACTCGACAGTTCACTACCTGTTCGAGTGTACACATTCCTGTTTTGTGCCTAGCGGCATGTCTCGGCTGCAGCCGAGAATATTATGGCCGTGATCCCGGGTATGTACGGGGTACTACCGAGTGTACACTTTCCTGTTTTGTGCCTAGCGGCATGTCTCGGCTGCAGCCGAGAACATTGTGGCCATGATCCCGGGTATGTACGGGATACTATTGAGATACATCGACGATTCATCAATTGATTTCAAAGACTTTAGACTAGGAAACCCGATAGAACAGTTCAGTTACCCATTGCACATTACCCTGCACCGCTTGTTTCACATTATTGCTTTATTCATGTTTAGTTCTGCATTGCCTATTACACTGTGCATATTATATTACTTGTTGACTTGACGCGCTGACGTCTGGGTTTTGCATGGCCCAGATTCTTTACCACTGTCGCTGTCCGAGCAGGAGAACTTCAGCCAGCAGGCTGAGTTGTGAGCTCTGTAGTGGTTAGTTTTATTTCCTGCATTTTATTTCCAGATGTGAGCCCGCATTATGGGACATACTTTTCCGTTATTGTATTGGATCATTTGCTTTCGCATTTATTTATCATTGACTCTTGTTATTCTGGATTGTGGACATGTTTTAAATAGTTTTATCTTGTTCTTGATATCTCTACAGCCGTAATGTGACTGTGGATGGATACTTCCTACCCACAGGTAGCATGGTTGGCTATGTCACGTGCCCAATCTAGCGTACTCTGGAAAGCGGAGCGTGACAGTAGGAGACGTCTGGTCAATGTAGACTAACGTCTAGGGAGACGTCTGGTCCACCCATGTTCTATTCCAGACATCTGCAGGAGACGTCTGGTCCGTACCACAATTTGCATGCCAGACATCTGCAGGAGACGTCCAGTCCCTGTAGAAGACGTCTGGGGTGACGTTAGTAGGACGGTTCATGTTCTGGAAACAATCACAGAGACGTCTTTTCACTGTAGACAGACGTCATTAGTTCAATTTTAGTTTTTATAAGTTCTCATACAGACGTCCGGTGACTGTGGGCAGACACCGGTACAGGATTTTCCTGAACTATCAGATTCTGGAATCTAGGGTTTTGATCTAATTGTTTAATATACTAATTTTAACAAGTATCAATCATGCAAATTTCTCGATTGCAATACAGTAAATTAGTTGATAAATAAGGCAGTAAATTTTAGGGTTAAATATACAAACATATAAAACCTAGATTATGTTTAACATCACATCGCGATTCTGATCTCGATGTATAATCAGTTTCGATTAAACCAATCTAAATTAATTAATATCATAACTGTATAGCAAATTAATTTGCCGTACCAGCATGTTAAAGCAAGTATTGGATACTTGCTTCCAAACAACGATCTCATGATGTACCGACATACATACTCTCTCAATTTGATGTGTTTCTTGTCGATAGTCCAAACGCGAAGAAGAAGACAACGATGATGACAAGACGATCACGACGACGGCGGTATTGATGGAGATGGCCGGCCAGAACTATGGTTTAGGTTTGGAGAAATTATGGAGGGTAGGATTTTATTTTGTGAATTGTGTGAAATATAAGAGTTGTGAATACTTATATAGAGTAATATAACATGGACGGGTATTCCACTAACCCTATACCCACTACGGCTAAGGATTAAAGATAATCCAAAATATAATTATATGACATGTATATTTACAATATTATAACCATAATCTTTCATAATTAATTTATTTTCCATATAATAAATTATCATGATCAATAATAACAATAACCAATAAAATTCATTATAGTTCAAACCAATGCAATTTATCGATAAATCACATAATACGAGAGCACACAATTCCATCCATCAATCAAATAATTTTAAACATCCATAAAATTAATCATAGTAAATTTATTCCATCAAATTATCATACTATAGATCTAGGGATCCAGGGTGTTACACAACCTCTCACACATTAATGTACTAATCCTGAGGAAACTGTCAATCACCGGAAGGTTGCATTGGTTCATTTGGAGATTGATCAACAACAAACTACTGACTGAAGATTTCCTCAATCGGATACATGTTCCAATAATTCTGAATTGTGAACTCTGCCAAACAAATACAATAGAGACGGAGGAGTATCGCTTTCAAGATTGTGATCGTTGGAAGGAATTTTTGACAAACTTGTCCACCGAATTTGTTATAAGGTTGAACATGATTGGATACCATTGGATGATAAGGCTTTTCAAAAAGGAAGTGCGACTACCTTGAACACTGGAACAATAACGACATTGGTGATTGCAGCATGGACGTGGTGGAAATTCATATCAACTCTGCGCTTTGAAATAGTGGAATACTCGTATCATACGGCGTTACGACAAACACGGTTCGAGATGGACGTCTGCTTTTTGTGAAAATGTATTAATTATTTCTTGACCTTTTAGTTATTAGGGGATGGCTTGTAATGGACTGGGCTGGGACAAAACTAGAAAGGGTAAAAAATGAAGAGGTTTTGGATGTTTTTTACAAAATCCCACATTTGGAGGGTGATTTTTTTCAATACAAAATTCTTGGTTGCCCATATAAAATAATCTATATTTGTATAATTTGCTAAAAACTCTTGAAAATGTCTTTACTTCTCTATGTTTACGGTTTGAATAAATAAAAGAGAGATCGGTAGATCCTGTTTTGTTATTGGGGAGCATAAGGTGATTTTCATTTTTAAAGCGAAAAAAAGAAATTTTGCGAGTTGATAAATCCTCGTGTTTTTTTTTATTCTTTTCTTTATCAACTATTTGCATATATTACCGTGTACTAGAAAGTCTAGTTATTTGAGCTAGAAAAGAAAGGTAAAAACCTCAATAGTAAAAATTTAACATAATTTGATTTAAAATACAAGATAAGATATCAATAACAATAAAGGAACGTTTTTTTTTTTCCCTTTTTCTTTTGGTGTTGCCAAAGCCGAAGAGGTTTTCTGCAATTTAACCAAGAAATATCTCAGAAAAATATCCGGCCCAATTAAACGCTACTTCACACCAAGCAGACGCAACCCGCTGCATCGTTAGTTTTGGCGCCAAACTCTCCCGCCAAAAGAGCCCCCTTTCCCCTCAACCTTAACCCTAACCATAAAACTCCCATTCCCAAATCTCCCGCATCACTCGATCTCAATGGACGCTAACGAGAACCCATCGTCGTCGACCCCTAACTCGCCGACCTCGGCGGGGTTCAGCACCGATCGCCTCCCCCCAAACACGAGCCAACCCTACTCCTCCTCCTCTTCCGACGAAGAGGCCTCCGTCGATCCCCACATCATCCCCGACGACGATGGAGTTCACGACGGCGATGAAGAGGACGAGGAAGGAGAGGATCTGTACAACGATAATTACATGGAGTCAGTTTTTCCAAAACCCTAGTTTTTTTTGTTGCCTCGTTTTGTTTAGATCTGTTGGTTGATTTGAATTGTTTGTGGGTGTTTAGTGATTATCGGAGGTTAGATGGGCAAGATCAGTATGAGACGGTGGGATTGGACGATTCGATGGAAGATGAGAGGGATTTGGATCAGATCATGGCGGATCGAAGAGCGGCGGAGGTTGAGCTGGATACTAGGGATGTTAGGGTTGGTGGTGGACGAGATCGGAAGCTCCCGCAAATGCTTGATCAAGGTGAATTTTGGAACCTCATTATTGGACTTATTCTTTGAGGCATAGATTTGATTTTGCTCGGTTGCTTTCAAGGAAAATGTAGTTTCCCCAATAAGCATATTCTAAGTTCTTTGAAGACTTTGATGACGAATAAAGGCATTGCGAGCTAATTTGACTATTAGTACATAATGAAAGCAGTGGGAATTTCTTTTTGACTGATGAATCAGGCAAACAATTGTTGTAATATTATGCCAAATTTGATATAACAGGCGGGCAACTGAACCGAGAGGCAACGAATGGACTTATCTGGCTTGAATTTACTTTGATAACTTTGATTCATAATAACACCTTTTCTTTCAATAGTCCGTGGCTTTGTTTTTTGGTTTGGAGAATGTTTATTCTGTCTTATATTTTTTAGAATATATCATGGCAGGAGTGAGTGGAGGCGGAGGATTCATGTGCTGAACCCGGCGTGATTCTCATGTTGGTTCATGTAGCCTACCCCATATGTGGGATAAAAGGCTCAGTTGTTGTTTATCATGGCAGGACTTAGTGTAACACAAGAGAAGATGATGTAACATAACTCAGCTAATTTAAACCTCTTACTTCAGAGTTCAATTGAAATGACCATTTTATTGTATTCAGCATTATCCATATCTAGACTGTTTATGGAAAGAAGTCTATTTTACCTGGAAAATGCATTAATATACTTTATTAGAAGACTTAGTTTCTTCTGTTGCTGCTTTGATGACTTCATCCATCTATATAAGCATCCTATCAAATCTTCGATGTGATTCATGCTTGTACATGCTACAGTCGCTATGGAGTATGATCTCTATACTTACATAGTTATTGCACCATGATTACAGATAGCCATTCATTAATGAGCTCTAATGAGTCATGATAGTTACCTTATGGAGTTTGTCCCTTGAAGCCTCTTTCAACAGTAAGCATAGTTATGGTTTAATTGCTCATTGAGATAATTCCTTCCATCAATTCAACTCTAATGACTCATAGTTTAAAAGAAACTTGCTGGCACAATTGTAATCCTATCTATAGAGGGCAAACGTTTCTTGTTTAGGTTTCTTTTGTCACTGATATATATTGAGGCACTCGCATTCCTATCCATTTAGAATTTATATAGGTAAATATACACAAATCATTCTATATGCCTCCCATGATTGAAATTCCAAATTTTATTTTATTTGACACCTTAGCATGCTACGAATTAAGTGTAATTGTTATCATCCACCAGTTCATAATTTAATTTTTGTTTGACTCTTTTGCAGACACAGATGACGATAGTAGCTTCAGGCGACCAAAAAGGTTCAGAACTGGCTTCAGGCCACCAAGTGGAGCAAGAAGCGATGATGATGGTGATGGGCCGTCACAAAGTTCACCAGGCAGATCTCAGAGTGGACGCTCAAGGGATGATGTCCCGATGACTGACCAAACAGATGATGATCCGTATGAGGTAATATATATAATCATCACTTCAAACATCCATTACTGTTTTCTTTATTGATGTTTATGCCGTAGCAAAATTAGATACACATTGAAGCATACAGTTAACTAACTTGAACTGCTTATCATAGGATGAATATGATGAAGATGGTGAGATGAACATGTATCGTGTCCAAGGAACGTTGAGGGAATGGGTTACAAGAGATGAAGTGCGTCGATTTATTGCACGGAAATTTAAGGACTTCATGCTCACATATAAGAACAAGCAAGGAGATTTAGAGTATATTCGGTTGATAAATGAGATGGTTCTAGGTTTGCTTCAGCTCAATTTTTACCTCCTAGTTCATAATATGAATCCAAAGAGCCATCATATGGTGACATCTAGGCAGCAAAAAATTCTGGTGGTTTATTTTTCTAACAGAACTCTTTTGTGTTTCTTGTTTAACTTTGTCATGCAGCTAACAAGTGTAGTTTGGAGATTGACTATAAGCAGTTTATTTATATTCATCCAAATATTGCTATCTGGCTTGCTGATGCACCTCAATCGGTCCTTGAAGTTTTTGAGGATGTTGCTAAGAATGTTGTTTTCAATATGCATGAAAACTACAAGAACATTCATCAGAAGATTTATGTACGGATCACAAACCTTCCAGTCTATGATCAGATACGCAATATCAGGTCAGAACTTTTTTATATCCGTTTCCATCAAATGCATTTTTATATACTTTTGTTGTTATTTGATACCTCAGGCAGATACACTTGAACACCATGATCCGTATTGGAGGAGTTGTCACTCGGAGGTCTGGTGTGTTCCCTCAATTGCAGCAGGTGAAGTATGATTGCAACAAATGTGGGATGATTTTAGGCCCTTTTTTCCAAAACTCTTATTCTGAAGTGAAAGTGGGATCGTGCCCTGAATGCCAATCCAAAGGACCATTCACTGTAAATGTTGAGCAGGTATGTGTTTAATGAGTTTTCTTCCCACAAAGAATTCAAAAGGTTCAAAAGTGTCTCATCTTCTGACATTAATATTGTCTCATTGCAGACTATATATAGGAATTATCAGAAACTCACACTTCAGGAGAGTCCTGGAATTGTACCTGCTGGTAGACTTCCAAGATACAAAGAAGTGATACTGTTGAATGATCTAATTGACTGTGCTCGTCCAGGAGAAGAAATTGTACATGTTTTGATCTTTAGCTTATTTTTTTTGTGTTCATGCAGTCATATGTTGGTGTTTTTCATGATCTGTTTCATCTTATCGATTTCAGGAGGTCACGGGCATATACACTAATAACTTTGACTTATCCTTGAATACGAAAAATGGCTTTCCTGTTTTTGCAACGGTTGTTGAGGCAAATTATGTCACTAAGAAACAAGACCTCTTCTCTGCTTACAAGCTTACTGATGAGGACAAGACAGAGATTGAAAAGTTGGCCAAGGATCCAAGGATTGGAGAAAGGGTAAATCACACAATTTTTCCTTCTTGCTACTATATTCTCATATAGTATGAAAAACCAGTTACAGTAAAAAATGTACAATGAAATTCACAGATTATCAAGTCTATTGCACCATCAATTTATGGTCATGAAGATATTAAAACAGCTATAGCGCTTGCCATGTTTGGTGGACAAGAAAAGAATGTGAAAGGGAAACATCGATTAAGAGGGGATATCAATGTTCTTCTCCTTGGTGACCCAGGCACAGCTAAGTCCCAGTTCCTCAAGTAAGTAAAAGAACATCTCAAACAGTAATCACTCACATTATTATTTTGTAAGCAATTCCTTGACTTTTTATTTCACAGATATGCTGAAAAGACAGGGCATAGGGCTGTTTACACTACAGGTAAAGGAGCTTCTGCTGTTGGCCTCACAGCAGCAGTTCATAAAGACCCGGTGACAAGGGAATGGACCCTTGAAGGAGGCGCTTTAGTTCTTGCCGATAGAGGAATTTGTTTAATCGACGAGTTTGACAAAATGAATGATCAAGACAGGTTCGATTGCTATTTAATTGCAAGAGCCTAAATGTCTTAAAATCATTCTCAATCTACTGAATTGAATCTTTTCATGAGATGCAGAGTCAGCATTCATGAAGCTATGGAACAACAAAGCATCAGTATATCGAAGGCAGGAATCGTGACGTCCCTCCAAGCACGATGCAGCGTCATTGCTGCAGCCAATCCAGTCGGTGGAAGGTAAATAAGCAAACAAAACACTTTGACACATTCTTGAAGTTATTTAGATCTGCTAAAAAATTAAAGAAATCTATATGGTCAATCTGCTAAAAGATTAAAGAAATCTATAAATTTATGTGATTAGGTATGACTCGTCAAAGACCTTCACTCAAAATGTGGAACTCACAGATCCAATCATATCACGATTTGATATCCTATGTGTGGTTAAGGTAAGTTCTCCATTTTATACCATTTTGGACTTATTTACTGAAGTTATACAATTTTCAAATTAATTGTATGGCTTATTTTTCAATTCTGAAAACACAGGATATTGTTGATCCAGTCACCGATGAAATGCTTGCAAAATTTGTTGTCAACAGCCATGCCAAATCAAAACCAAAAGGTGCCCATATTGATGATCAGCCTGCAAGCAATTCTGAAGATGATGTATTTTCCTCTGCTAGAGCTGCAGACTCCGAGGTATTAGATAATACTTTATAAGTATACATTTCTCTATCATTCTACAATCTCTTCTAATGCCGACTCTATTTGATTAGATACTTTCTCAAGACATGCTCAAGAAGTACTTAACATATTCGAAGCTGAACATCTTCCCTAAATTGCATGATGCTGATTTGGATAAGCTCACACATGTCTATGCGGAACTGCGTAGAGAATCATCTGTAAGACACTCATCACTCTGTTTAGCACTTAAATGCCATTTTTCTCGGTTAATTGTACAAAACACCCCTCTACTGTTTTATTAGCGCACATATCCCCTCTGTTCATTGACCAAACCCTTAAAATCACCTAGTACTATTTTAGGCGATGTAAACAAGTTCTAGTATTAAATTAGACAACCATCTGAGCTGTATAGTCTGGCGGGTTTTGGTTGATGAGCAGAGTTTTTTTTGGGGGTATAAGCGCTATTCGAGGTAAACTTTTGGGGTATAAGTGCTAGTTGAGGTAAACTTCGGTTTTTTGTAAATTATTTATTCTGAAATTAGTTCTTCTTTGTTCCTTGAACATTCTTTATATTAGAAATGTAAAAATCATTTATGCAGCATGGTCAAGGAGTTCCGATAGCAGTCAGGCATATTGAGTCAATGATACGGATGTCAGAAGCGCATGCAAGAATGCATCTAAGGAGCTATGTCACACAGGAAGATGTGGACATGGCGATTAGAGTTCTGCTAGATTCATTTATCTCAACTCAGAAATTTGGAGTTCAGAAAGCTTTGCAAAAGGTAAAATTAAGTGCTTGAAAGTGCCTTTTGCTATCCTATTGTGTTGATAATGTTGGTCTCTAGTGTTAGATAGAGCTTTGTCAACTTGAACAATCTGGATCACTCTAGAATATAGTCATATACATTAGTCCTCACTTTTCAAGTTGATTTTATTTCAGTACCAAGTGTTATTTCCTTTCCCCCCCAATAATGTACTCACCATCCACCATAATTTTTGGTTGCATCTCAAGTTTAGACTGGTATTCTATCTTGCATTGTTAAACTTGATTGCCTTCATCTCTTGCTAGTGGTTAAATCAACTCGTCATTAGCTTAGTTCAATGTGTATTCAGCATTGCAGCTGGTTTTTCTAATAATAGTGGAACTTTGAACTCGAAGAAAGTGGTAATTTTTCAAGGACAAAAAAGGCATCTATCGCTGCAAATCAGCACTACACTTGCATATAGAATCCAAAACTACTACAAGAGTACTGAACACGTGCATGTGCACACAGAAGCAAATGATACCAGAACAGAGTCAAAACACAAGCTTTCATATATAATAGCAAGAGGAGGCCCACTTGTCCCGAGTTCTAGATTTCTCATCCGAAGGCAAAGGATGAAGTTATTATCACCTTTCTGAATATTTGTGTTAAGTAGCATATGGCTGTACCTTAAATTATTTTCCTAATCAACCAACCAGTTAGTAAACTAAGAAACCTCCTTAAATCATTTAGTTAGCACTATATTCCAGATCTAGGATGGTACGTTAATTTTTTGTAATTTTAATTTCCGAGGTGTCTCTATGAGCACCGATGTAAATTTTCCTTTCCGTTCAACTTCCCTAGGGAACATGTAGTTACTAGTTTTGTGCTTTCATTTAAAAGTTGTGGTCTCTCTGGACAAATATCACTGAGGAAATAATTATGATATCACAATTTTTTTCAGAGCTTTAAGAAGTACATGACATTTAAGAAAGATTTCAATGAGCTGCTCCTTCATCTTCTGCGTGTACTTGTGAAAGATGCTATTCATTTTGAAGAAATTGTATCTGGATCAACTGCTCGTCTCACACATATCGAGGTGAAGGTGGAAGAGTTGCGGAGCAAGGTATATTTCTTGTGGAATTCCTTATATCTGGAATCTATAATTCCGTGACAAATCTTCTAAGTCGAATATTTTTTTTAACATTCTAGGCCCAAGAGTATGAGATATACGATCTGAAACCGTTCTTCTCAAGCACCCATTTCAGAGACAACAACTTTGTTCTAGACGAAGAACGTGGTGTGATTAGGCATCCACTAGCGCGATGAAGGACATAAATGCCGAACACAATAATTTCTACCTTAATTTTGGGCAACATTTTGACCAAGGATCCAAATAGTTAAAGCTCATCAATGATCCCAGTTGAAGCTGTTTGAAAAGGCAAGTATTTCTGTGATTTATCTAATCTATTACCCTTTACTGTTTAAGATATATATATATATATATATTTAATATGCTAGTTTTTTTCGAGGCAAGTATATGTAAATTTTATGAAATTTTAAGTGCATAGTAATAGTATATGGTGCTCTTTATTGGTCTTGTATTTTGTATATTACCAGCTACCAATATGCTTATAATAGCTGTTATCTTTCCAGTTAATACCACTGATCTTATTGAATGCAATTGTATCATGATTATCATCTATCATACCAATATAGTTCAAGGGCCTATCAAGTGGACACCACAGTAGATATATTATACTGTAGTCCTTGCTCGATTCTTTGCTTCACCTTGTGACAATTTACCACAATTGTCTACCATTAAACACCAAAGAGGTGCAAAATAAGATAATCTATGATGGAATATTTCTTGATCATATAGAAATACTTTGAGATATGAGGACAAAAAATCGTTCGTAGAAACTTGCTTTCTGGTTTACATTTGCTGCAAATGTACATATGGTTTACGTATAGGGAATTTTGGTCCTCTATTTTGCATTCCTCTAAAACTAATGCTTCGTGATCATATTTTCAACCTTTCTCTCTATCGTATAAGTCAAATCCTTTGGCTGTACAAGAGCTTATTCACTTGAAATCATTTTCTTTGCTGTTAACTTGATGCCAATCTTTTTTCTTTCTTTCTTTTTTAATTTCAATCTTCTGATCAGGAAAACTATACATAAGAGAAGCACTTGTCATTAAAGTCTAAAGGAAAAAAGAAGAAGATATTCTTCTTTTAGACACTCCTTTCAAGCATTTCTCTATACCTCTTGAATGACTCCAGCTTCTGCATATGGAATTTCCTTATAAAAGCATCTGCCACAAGATCAATCTGTAAGTCGATGTCGTGCACCCCATGTGTTCGCGGGGAGGCGGAAATTGAAAAAAATGATTTTTAGGCTTCGCAACACCGACTAGAATCAAGGATCGAACATAAACTATAGCTAGCAAACTATTAGGGGTTTAACTACTCGGATACAAAGTTATACCTCACGATACATGTCCTTCGGGTCTTCATCGCTGTCCTCTACTCGTCGTCAGCTCCAAGAATCGAAAACGGATCGGGCAACCTCTACGGACTCCTCGAGTCAAAGACATCCACCCGAGAGTCTATAGTCCGAGCTCCTATCCCGAATCTGAGATAATTACGGCTTCTAGTTCGCTAAACTAAAAGTCCTAGAGGGTGTAGAGTGAAAAGATAGAGTGCATTGTCTCTTAGAACCTAAGATTTCTCAACTCATGAGACTTTATGGGTTATGAAGAAGGAGACATGAAGAAAATGAGAGAGGAGAAGAAAGCTTGGATGAAGCTTGAGTTTTCATTTGTGATGAATAGTTGAACCAAATGAATTATTGATTAATATCTCACAAAAAATATCTAT
This sequence comes from Agapanthus africanus, assembly GCA_030015575.1. Classification (NCBI taxonomy): domain Eukaryota; kingdom Viridiplantae; phylum Streptophyta; class Magnoliopsida; order Asparagales; family Amaryllidaceae; genus Agapanthus; species Agapanthus africanus. The sequence goes on from CM057337.1 coordinate 779,966,511, forward strand.
GGCTCACAAATATCTTTTTTGTCAAGTGATGGTTCATAGCCATCCAAAGAAAATATCTCCACCTCATTTCTCCATCATTATTCTTTAATTCATAAAAGAAAAAAGAAACCCTAATGAGGTGTCCCTTCTAGAAGCTTTCCCGTAAAATTACGAGAACGCCCCTCATCCGTATATACATACCCGCATCCGCATTCTAAAGAATACGAATACAAAGAGACGAAAATAATTCATCAATATAATATTAGGATCCGGCTTAAACCAAAGTCTACTAGTATTATCCCCTCAATCATCATACGTGCATAAGTGCACGTAAGTGATCGAAACTCTGCCGTAAAACCATACGGCCTCTACACCTTTAGCCCGGTGCTGGGAAACTCTCTATGTGAGACTCTAAAAACTCGACACTACGCTGGCAGTGGGTTTAACCACAAGCTGTAAGCGGTACTAGCTGCACGTAACGGCTACCCAGGTATGTGTCGATAAGAAGGCCGATGAGCTAACTCATCCGAACTTCTACCGAGCCTGTATGTGACAATCTCTGTACAGTCTGGTTTGTTCGTCTAAGAGTATCGCATATCGGGCCTAGGGGGCGGTAATCATCAGACCCCTAATAGCGCAATAAGTTGTCTCGGAGAGTAGCCCAAAACACCTTGAGAAACTACTGGAGTACCTACCAGTAAATCTCGCTTGTCTTGGCCAAGGACCTTGTGTAATGGACTTCCGAACACAGTGCGATATCAACCCCTAATACCGGGATAGACGAATTCTATCTAACCGTCGCTGCCTCCAATTGTTTCGGGTCCAAGTGCTTCGGGACTGCACCCAACTACTACCTGTTTGCATGACTCCTTTGAGCCGTGGTAGGGTAGTAATCAAAGTACAGTGAGAACACACTCGAGGCGAAGTAGCAGTGTTAAGTCGACGGACTAAGTTGTACTCATGTCATTTGGGAACTTGGGAATTGCTACCCGACGATGGGTATAATACCCACCAACAGTTCCCGACGAGTCCTGTCCAGTGTACTCATAACCTAATGAGCACATGCTTACTATCTCCAGTACGACGTACTAATAGCTGTGGGACAGACCATCTTCTCTGCTAGGATGAGAAGCGTATACACTATTCTACTCTGGAGTATTGATACCCGTCTCGATAATCCTACGACTAGGGACCTGTATAGGATGTGCTTATAGATTACTCAGCCCCACTAGTGTGACTGCCATCACAACGCTGATAATCAAACAAAAATCCTAAGGGCTCTACCAATATGTATAAGCGATGTGCGAAAAGAAAACACATGCACATATTGAGGTAGAAACAAACCAGGTAGCATACTACCATTTCGAGCAAGACTGTTACTATATCCGTATATATCCCAAGCCTCCATTAAGTAATATACAATCTAGTATGATACAACAATGGTCTCCATGGCATATATCACTAACACAATCTCTTCCAATCTAAACTCCGAACCCTTCTCCCTTGAGTTCTTCACCAAATCTATTGCCGAGCCTGTTCCATTGCCAATGTCATCATCATCATCATCTTCAATATTTATCCAAATCAAACAATGAGTGTCTAACATCAGGATAGCTGCGTCGTCGTCTTCCTCCTCTGCTGCTGCATCGTAGAGAACAATAGCCTTACCCCTGTTTTTCGAAGCTTTGAATTTCTTTTTCTTTTTCTTTTTCTTTCTCCCGATCCATCAGTGCATGAATTTTGTTGAAGATTGAACTTAAAAACACCTTGTTATGGAGCAGTCTTAATACGAGTAGCCTTGTCTTTAAGCCATTGGTTTTGTTCTTCACTGCCATCGATTTTGCTTTTACAGTACCTACGACCGCTGAGAACACTTTCTTCAGGAAAGACGAAGCTCTGTTCTTGATCGTATTGAAATTCGGAAACTAATTGAGGGTTGGTAGAGAGTGACAACGCACAGGTTAGAGCTGATTGATGGTAGAATGTATTAGGGATGGGAAAATGGTTGTTTTGGCATGGCATAAGACTTGGTGGGGTTTGATGAGGATTTATAGAGAGGGGAATAGGGGGTTTTGTGTGCAACTTTAGTTAAGGATATCGACGTGTTATCCGGGGCTAGCCTTTGGCAGGATGTTACTAGAATATCGGTACATACAGCTATATAAGTGGTTTACCAGTACAACAAAATGTTACTAGAATATCGGTACAGCTACATAAGTGGTTTACCAGTACAATAAAATATTTGAAAAGTAATCTAATATATCAAAGAAATATTGAAACCTTTTAAAATATATATATTTTTAAAAACAATATCAAAATGCTAATGTACTATAGAATGTCGGTATACACCGATCAATATTGACGGATAATTGGTACTTGATATATTGTTTGGTATACCAATATACTTCAAATGATGTCAAGACAAATGTAGTTTGTGTTCCATTTAAGCTTGTTGTTGACTTGTTTTAGATTAATGAAGTCGGCCATCTATCCAGTTATACAAATTCAACCTTTTTTTGTTGAAATCATACCCTTTCGGGGATTGAATTTGTGACCTCTCACATTGGAGAGGAAATTTGTACCAATTGAGCTATAAGCCTAGTTGGTATACAAATTCAACTTGTAATTCACTTTTATTCCCAGTCTTTAGTCTACTTTATTTTTACATTCATATAATTATAAACAACTTTAGATGAGGTGTGTTGGTGGTGTGGTGTATAGAAAACGTTCAAAACTACAAAAGAGTGGCCACTAAGAAAAGGGGAAAAAAGGAGGCCAAAAAAGAAGAGGTGGGAGTTTAAGAAAGAAAGACAAGAAATAATGCAAGTACTGTGGACACCTGTCAACATGTCATTGGCTGCAGGTTCGATTTGGTGGGGCAAGTGGCTTGGTTTTGGGATGAAATGGGTGTTTGTATTGGATTGCTTTGATGAGCCTTCTCATGAGTAATTGGTATGTTAGAAGCTCAAGAGAGCTAGTAGTAGAAGATGACTTGACCTATGAGCTCTTTTTCCCTCTTCTGTGCGAGTGACAAATGTACCTTTAAGAACAACATTAACCACCCCCTCCCCCGTCCTTTTAAGTAAAGAGGCATTTACACGAGCTCTGTCATCTGGGTATTTATGAATACTACAGGGTGCTTGATTAGAGTCGGAAACAGATTGAAAAATTATTATTTTAGCAACTCGATGCCCTCGTTGTAGTTTGGGGTTTAGTATACCTAGTTGTAGTTAGAGATCATTTCAGTTCTTCCTTTTGTTGTTATGCTCTCTTTAACACTTTATCTTTCTCATGTAGCTTTCCCTGTAGATTCAGTTATCTTGAAGATTTGCTATAGGAAAACTATTGTCATTTTTGGTATTATGTTATGAGCTACACATGATTGGACCTAATCTCTACATTTGTACTGATGAATAACGACTGCTTGTCCTATTTCTGCAGCAAAAGCTGAGACGGAATTGATATGATGGCAATCATAATCTCAAAGATGAAATGTCTTGTGATTCTGAATATCATGCAATAAATAAGTGAGCTTTATATATCCTATTTTGGGTCATGATAACTTTATATTAGTTTGATATTAATATGAAATACAAGAGGGTTCTATGTCTCCCTCTTAGATGAAGAAAAGTAGGCAGTTGAGGAATAGCCTACACAATTGCATTCATAAAGAGTTTGTATGCTTTGTGCTTGGCCAAATACATTTCTTTGATGGAGTAGTGTTTTCATTTATAAGTGTAATGCTTTTCACCTGCTCAAAGTTTGTTCTTTGGGGTTAAGGTCCTGTTATTTTAGACCTGAAAAATCTTTTGAATCTTGGTTGCATTTGATCGACATAGATCTTGCTAATGTGAATGCTGAATGAGGTCGAAATGGTTTTTGGGTGAAATATTTCCCTTTAATGATATACTTTTGTGAACAGAGTATTTGTTTAGTTTGTCATGACTTTGAAATTTTGTTACCTGGTTTCGTTTATTTCTTTTCTTGATGGTTGGTTAAAGTTAAAAAGGAAATTTTAAAGTGTAAATTAGGAGTCAGGGAAATTGGTCGATCATGGAATTGAATAATTCGTTGATCCATGCCCGTGTATCTTTTGCAAATCCAAGATTAGGTAAAATAAAAATATGGTAAAGTGATCAGTGGCAATCTGCCATGGGTTCCGTTACTATAATGGCATTGTACTGCTGCTTGAATAGGTTTTCTCAATATATTACGGCACGGCATATAGGGCAAATATGGTTACAAATATACGTAAACTTATATTGAATTCAAATCAATCATTATACTAATATAAAGGTATATGAGAAGTGGAAATTTTGTGATATATCTAAAATGCCTTTAATATTGGAATATTTCTTTATATTTGTTTGCAAAAGATCTGGTATTTTTGTAAATTCTAATGTTTTGGTGAGGCTATTTTAGATAGTTCAAAACAAAGTTTTGTCAATGTCTTATTATTTACAATTTTATCAATATCTCAACTTCTTGCTGTATACAATTGTGGAATTAGTTCAAAATGTTTAAATAATTATAAGTATGCTATCAATTTAAAATCTCAACAGTTTTTTCTAAAATACCATGCATTTTCAATGTTTTATACATAAATACTATTATATTTTCATTAAAATACTATTTTCAAATAAATACCATGAATTTTGTCCATAAAAAAATACCATAAATATCCAACGTTTTTCAGATAAATACCATGGTTTTTTTCCGTTACAATTAAATATCGTTAACTTTCAATGTTTTTCAGATAAATATTATGTGTTTTTTCCGTTACAAATAAATAACGTTAATTTTTGCCGTTTTTCAGATAAATACTATGGACTTGTTCTGTTTACAAATAAAAGACAAACTTTCAGTGTTTTATAAGTTAATGTATAAGTTAATGGCACTAGACATTCTTTATAACTTTTCCCTTTTCAAATAAAATCAATGAACTTGTCCCTTATAAAAAATACCATTAACTTTCAATGTTTTCAGATAAATACCATGGACTTTGTTTCTTGCAAAAATTATATAAATAAATTTCAACATTTCTTAGATAAATATCATGGTTTTATCCGTTTCAAATAAATAATATTAAATTTCAACGTTCTTGAATAAATTTCAACGTTTTTCAGATAAATACCATGGATTTTTTCCCCACAGATTATTTCAAAATCTGCCGCATCAGTCGAGTTACCGCTAGTATAAGATAAAAATGAAATAATGATTCAAATATAGATTGCGGTACAAGTGTAGAGGAAAAAACGGGGGAAAGAAATCAAATCCAAGAAACATGGAAGCCCCAAATATTTTTTTAGGAACTGCTTCAAACCTAATAATGGAGAATAAGCTAAAATCGTACATACATTTATTAAGTAATACCTCTCAAAAATTAATCTGTACAGTTATAGCTCAAATTCAAGAAGTATGTGTTAATATTTTGTCATTTTTTAAAAGGAGGATTCAAAAAGGTTCGCCAAGTTATCCACTTTGTTCTAAACACCCGATTGGTCCACCTCATTCTTTGTGTTCTCTCCTCCCACCTCTCTTTCTCTCTCTCTCATCTTTGGATGGATCTTTCGACCATCATTGACCCAAAATAATTGGTAAAATACCACATTAAACGGAAAGTTACAGATAACCGTTTAAATTTTATTATTTATACATAATTCTAATATATTTATGTGCATCACATATGCAAATCATTCTTCTACTATTATAGCTAGAACACAAGCACGTTCACGTGGCATTTTGTCATATTTCACGTATCTTAAAATTTGAAACAGAAAATTCTATATATACCACTCAGTATTTATTGATTTCTAGATATATCATCTCATAATTCCAATTCTTTCTTATCTTTCACCTTAGTGTTAATAAATTAAATTAAATATATGGTCACTGGCTTTATCCTATATCTACCAACGACAATGATACTTCCAACTAAAAGGCTGCTGCACATGAGAGCTATTTTTTGGGTGGGGTCCTAGACTCAAACCATAGTAATAATGAACAAAAGCAAAAGGCAGATAAAGGCGCAAAAATAAAAGAAAAGGAAGTTAAAGGAGGATAAAGGTACCTAGAAGCTTGTTTTGAACTAACCAGAGACAAAATACTGATTTTATGACATTAAGAATTAATTCTAAATTAATAAAGTTTGGAATTGCATAAGCATAGATATTACTCAATTATTTAATCTACATTCGGAATCCTAAATTACCATAAATAAACGAACACAACAGTGACGACGAACACAAAATTTATTATTCAAAATAGTTGGACAATTCATCTCCATCTCTGATGACAAAATACAGTCTAACATCAAACATATAATTCTTACATGTATGTATGTAAATAAGAACCCAACATCAAACATACTTGATCAGTAACCATTTCATAATACAATGGAATTGGCTACGTGCCCTATGATGAGGGGGGGAAAACATAATATTGTATTGAATGTCTGAACAATTACAATATATATATATATATATATATATATATATATATATATATATATTGTGAGAGAGATTAACAAAAGAAAAATATGATTGCTAATGAAGCGATTGAGCCTGCAGCTGCTGATAGAACTTCTTGATGAACTCTTCGGCTTTACTATCCACCTCACAACTCGATCCATGGCCCTCTTCTTCCATCGAAAAGTTCAAGAGCCTCACCGAGAACGGAGAAGGTATCGGAGTACCCTTGCTATATTCTGGTAAGGATTCAATTTCCGGACGCACAATAACCGATGTTGCTATAGTTTCTTCTACGGTTGTTGCACCAATACATGAAAAATAACTCCTTTTATGCTTTGCGTTTTCACGTGATACAATAGGGATTTGGGCTATTATTGCACGGAAACTCATATTCTTGGCACGCGCATGCCAAGAATATGACCACCTCGTTGCAGCAATGTTGATATCATTACTCAACTAGCTGTGACCGCGACATTACATGCTAAAGACTTTTTGAAGACTTTTCCTTGTCAAGAATATGACCACCTCGTGCAGGTGGGGGCCATGGCACTCCTTTCTCAGTTTTTGTTCTCAACACTCCACCACATGCTTATTTCATTGTCTTGATATTTGTTTAATCATAAGCAAAAAGGGTTTCCATAGAGATATTTTTCTATGCAATAAATTACTCAAAACAGTTAAGATCAGCAGGTCTCAACATTTAAATACATGAATCTCACGCCAAGTGTTTAAGTGTGTTGTGTAGGAAAATTACACAGCTGCTCTTTACTCTGATCATAATTCCGTAGAATTAATAGTGTAAGCACAAAGATAAAGATATGATGTTGGTTTTGTGAAACCATTTTCGCACTGCACGTAGAGAGATGGGTTTTCTATATATATTTACTCGGGCCAAATATCTATAGGAAAATGATTTTACTTTTTCTTAAATGACCAATTTGATTGTTGAATTGCAGCCCTTTAGGGTCTGTTTGGTTGCAAGATTATGAAATTTGGATTCCAAAATAGTACGGTTGAAATTTCTGGATTTAGTAATTTGTTGTTTGGTTGGTTTTGAATTCCTAGTATTGGATTTGTAGATCCATGTAATATTTGTTTGGTTGGTGAAAAAAGTGGGATTTGGATTTGAGGATTTTAGAGAGAGTTAGATAGAGAGAGAATTATTAAATAAATAAAATACACAGGTCCTATCTAAAAGTATAATGAATAGTGCCAAATCCTTGAAAATCCTTAAAAAATTTTAGCATTCAAGAATTCTTGTTTCGTGGATTTGGATCATCTGTAACCATATTTGAAAAATTATATCAAAAATCAATATGCTCAATCCAGATTAAACATTAAACTATAAGAAACCCAATTAATTATGATTCTCAAACCCCATTGCCATTCATGAAATGCAATGGGTTTTTTGTTGTCGACCATGGTGATATTGCTGATGATGATGTTCTGGTTTCCTTCTTTTTCTCTTTTTATTGCTAGATAGATTCTAATCTCTCCCTCTCCCTCTCCCTCAATCTCCTTGTTTGATTATTATGTTGTCTCAAATGCTATTAAACTTTAAACTATTTTATTTTACTCATGTGTGATAAACAACAATGTTGTCTTTTTGAATCCAAATTCTAATATTAAATTATCTATTAGGCTTGGGAAGATGGGGAGTTGGCGTGGATGAATATCATACAATCTCAAAACCTTCTTTTCCCACTTTTCCTTAATTCTTATCCTTATCCCACTTATCTCAGACCATCTAACCATTCGTTCAAATCGAAAATCCTCTCCATTTTCATCCAAAAGAAATGCAAGTGCATTCCGGAATATTCTAATCCCAAATTAAATCCTACGAATTTTAATCCTAACATTCCAAAAGTTCCCTAATTATTTTGTATACATCAATTTAATAAATGGTCCGGATGTCACCACCAAAATTATAAATGGAAACGAGATCTAATCTGTTTCTAAAACATGAACAACTTGCTTTGGACGTTCTTCACAAAATGAAATTCCTTAGTCAATCTTGGGTACAGGTTCTTGAACCATCAACACGAAAGTTTTAATTGAGACATTTCTCGAGATTCTATTGTTTTTGTTGGTATTTATTGACGTTTGTGTTGCTTTTAGCATATTTGAGACTTTTGTATTTTGACTTAAGTTCTATATTTTGTTACTTGTAATACTTGTAATTTTTATGTTTTCTTCAATAATAATGTCTTTTTCGGGGGGTTGGGTCATCTTGATCCTATCCTTCTATCTCAACACAAAAAAGGAAGAAGGAAAAAAAACATCGACTATGGGCTAATTGTGATTTGATTTCCGGCTTCATTAACAAAAATATAGCATATGTCCCATATTAAATTCTCGTTTATGGTCATTTCTAACCCCTTTTCAGAAGGAAAAAAAGAAAAAGAACAAAGAAAAAGCAAAGCAAAACGCTTATACAGTATAATGACGTATTTTAGCAGGATTTCATTTAATAAAAGACGGCTTATTTACTGCCCGACAGCTTTGGGCCATTATGACAAAATTTTCATTACCTTTAAAACTACCATGACAGGGTCAATGTTCGTCAACGTTATTATTCATGTCAAATGACCAATTTGCACTTTCATAATATAATAAATTAATTATAAATTATATTTAAATAATTTTAATAATTATTAAATATTATTTAATTAATTCTTTTTGGAGGAGATCGAGGCAGAGCCATCGGGAGGAGAGGAGCCAGCGTGAAGGGCGGCACCGTCAGGAGGAAGCGAGAGCGGCGTTGACGGGAGGAGGGGAGATCGAAGTGGGGAGGTGATGATGCTCAATAACGGTAATTCCTTATATCATGACACGTGGCAGATGACGTGTCACATGCGTAAACCAGTTAGGCCCCTGAGGGCCACGGAGGGGGAACCAGTATGCTACAGTGGGGGCTTCTCTCAAACCCTGTCTCTGAGGTTGCACCCCACTCCTTGCCTCCGAGCACTTCAGCAGCCAAGCCAACTGTCCTTTTGATGAGGCTTGATATCGGTGATCCCCCAGATTGTGGCACGTGGCAGATGACGTGTCCCGAAGCTACCAAGAAAGGCCCAGGAACGATGCGTCGGTAAAATACTCCGGGGCTGCGACCCATGGACGTAGCCGACCTTCTGCGACCGACCACACCACTCCTGTGCCCGCCTTACAAACAACCGTTGGCTCACCTCCGAGCCCCCTGTACAATCGGCCTCCTCGGCCCTCTCAGCTCGTCTCCGGGCTACCGCAAAACCAAGATACCTCGGCCTCCCGCTCGTCCCCGAGCCTCCCGCCGAGCTCACCTTCCTCGGTCTCATCGACCGACCAACGACACCTACTACAGGCGCAACCGTCTCACCTCCGTGAATCTCGCCATGCGCGAGATATCCGCCGGCCACGTCCCGCGTTCCACGCCATCACGATCTCCCATTAACGAGCCTGTCTCGTCATTAATGGGAGATCCCGCCCATCACGTGGGCGTGACGCCGGGACCGTAACAGCCGGAGTGATTCTCGCGCCTGCTTGCCTGTTGCCACCACTATATAAACCCCTCTCTCAGACGATTGAAGTAAGTCATTTTCTCCTCACTAGGCCGTTACTCTGCTCAAATATCCGGTCTAATTTGATCGTCGGAGGGTCCCCGGTGGTACAACCACCCCAGGACTTCCTTGCAGGTAGCTCGGCCTCAACCACCTCAAACCCATTGAGATCCACACGTTTCAGGAGTCAACCTCCAATCTAATCTCAGCCGTTCATCGTCGCCAACAGCAGATCTACGGAAGGTAACATCTTGACGTGATTCGACATTCGTCAGCTGGCGCCGTCCGTGGGAAATCTTGATTCCACTGAACAAAGTTCATCTTCCGATCTCAACTCAATGTCGAGCGATCACCGCGACAATCCAAGAACTAGCCGCCGCCTCCCTCACAACAGAGGCGCGGACGAATCTCCTCCTCCGAACTCCATCAACGCCCTAGCCGTCCGGATAGATCGACTCACGTCCGTCGTGGATGTGCTCGTCCGTGTCCAAACGGCTGGGCAAGCTCCCCAGGTCGCCGCTTTCCCACCTCGGGGCCGGGACCCCTACAGAGGGAGAGAAGACTCTGCTCGCGTCGGCACTGCCGACCATCGCCTCGCTGCTTCCCACGGCCGTAGATCTCCCAGGCCAACATATTCTATGACCCGCTGGGCGCCCCACAGTTCAACATCGAGGTCCATCGCCAGAGCGCCTCGCCCCGAGCCTCATCGCGCCCCTGTCCCTCCCGAGGAGGTGTCGGTCAGCTCACCTACGCCCAGGCATGACCGACACCCCCTCCCTCGACGGGGTCACACGGACGGGTCTCGTCATGGCAGTTCAAAGACTACCTCGCTAGGAAACCATCAGAGGGTACGTAACCCGCTTCTACTGTCACGCCCCGCTTCCCAGAGTACGCTAAGATGGGCACGTGACATAGCCAACCATGCTACCTGTGGATGGGAAAAATCCCTCCACAGTCACATTACGGCTGTAGAGATATCAAGAACAGGAAAGTAAACTAAACTATCTAGTTAATGTCCATGAGCCAGAATAAATGAGTCAAGAATTAATAATATGCGGAAGCAAAAGATCCAATAAATAAAACACCTGGAAAGTAAAACTAGATACCAACAGGATCCTCACCGCTCGGTCTGACAGCGGCAATACTCCTGATCAGTCTGTAACAAAGGTAGAGGATCTGGGCCATGCAAAACCCAGACGTCAGAGCGTCATAACATCAAGCAATACTATATAAACATGGTAGCAAGACATGCAAGTATGATCATAAAGGTAAAGCAGGTATAACAGTAATATAAATCAGGGCAGTGAAAGGTAGTGTGCAGTAAGTAATCTAAACTGGTCTATTGGGTTAACTACTCTCAAGTCTTTGAAATCAATTTGATGAATTATCGATGTAACTCAATAGTATCCCGTGCGTGCCCGGGATCACGGTCTATGACTCTCGGACTGAAACCGAGACGTGCCGCAAGGCAGTAAAGGGTGGTAGGTAATGACGAGTGATGTCAGTAGCATCACTCCGGGGCTGGCCTAGCCCGTAAGACTGATCAGAAAAGGTATAGAACTGTCGAGTTACAAGTCAGGTTTCATTATTGATTTCCCCATACCCCCAAGTCATATGTGTTCAAGTCAGGTCTTAAGTAATCTAGAGCTAATGCCAACACAGGATCAGGCAGGTACAGGTTTGTCTGGATAGACAACAAGAAACGTCCGTAAGGACAACAGGTCAGGTTGCTTGGCATTAGTCACAAGATCAGGTAACAGGTAAAGCCATGGTACATCAGTTCAAGTCAGGTAGTATATAGATATCATGTCATGTCGAGAGGTGTACGGTACCATGTCGTGTCAAGTAATAGGTGTAACAAGTCATGTCAGGGGTGCACAGAATGTCATGTGGGTGCTCATAATCAACTAACGTAAGCATGGTTAAACCAAACAAGCATGGAGTAATAGTGAAAACAATAAAAATGAAACATGGTGATGATATATGCAAGGGTACAAATTAAAGCATATGGATGCACAGTTATAGATTAGAGTTAGGGTTGTGGTTCCAACATTAAGTAAAATACACTTAAACCAGTATGGAATTGTTAAATCTCGTTATTATGGGTTAAATGATCTGGGGATGCAATTATATATAAAATATGTTCAATGGATGCAACCGGGTGTTCGGGGGTAGAAACTATTTAAACGTGCTATGGGCTATGCAGATAATTATTAAGTAATCTAAACACGGATGTGGGTACACGATATTGTACTCTAACATGCAATAAGGTATAATTCAAGATCCGAATCTAAAATGATATATGGAACATCGAAAAGGAAAATGGAACATGTGGCGCTATATGTAATCTACAGTTTTACTATGCAGTTTAACAGGTATAAAAAATATTATAGATAGCATGTAGCAAGTTTCACTTTTCTTGATCGGATCACGATACGGGATGTGCACGCAGCGTCCAATGTCGGCAAATGTTGCAACATCCACACGCGCACACGGGAATGTCCAGGCACATCAAAGTTAACCACGCAAGTAGGGAACGTCCACAGAGTCGCCCGGATCAGCGGCGGCGAGCACGGCTCCGGCGACGGTCGGAAACCGAGAATGTAGAAAGAGAAGAAGAAGAAGAAGAAGAAGAAGAATAAGAAGAGAGGAAGGGGCTGGTGCTCTGGGGTCAGAGGTGAAGGAAAGGGGGTGACATCGACGATGGGCCATTGACGGCAACGATGCCGGCGAGGGTTTTCCGGCAAGGCAATGGGTTTCTAGGGTTGAAGGGTGTGCAGGTTCTTGCTTGGGGATGCTCGGTTCTTTTGGGAAGGGAGAGATGAGGATGGTGATGCTCAAGAGGTGGAAGTGAGGACGAGGGTAATGGCGACGAGGGGTCGCCGGCGGTGAGGCGAGGATGGGCGCAGGGTTTCTTGATGTCAGGGTTCTTGCAGCGTCGTCTTGCAGTGGTGTTAAGTTTGTGGGTGTCCGAGGTGATGAGGGAGAGGGAGTGGTGACGAGGCCATGGAGACAACGGCGATGTCGGAGCTCCGGCGACGAGGACAGCGAGGGTCGCAGCGCTCGGGGAGTTCTTAGTATCGGGGTTTGGAGTTGATGATGCGGTTGAGGAGAAGAGGAGGAGAGAGAAGGTGGTGATGAGGCCTACGAGTTAATCGGCGGTGGCGAGAGGAGAGCGCGGCACGGGTTCGAGCGTGGGTTAGGACGGCAGCGAAAAAAGAAAGGAAGAAGAAGACGGAGAGAGTGGGACGTGCTGATTTAGTTAGGGGAAAAGAAAATATAAGGAAGAATATTTAGAGGGAGAGAGAACCTCAGGAGAGAGAGAGAGAGTTAGGAGAGAGAGAGAAACGGAGAGAGAGAGAGATATCAATCAGTTATGATTGATCTGTTTAGTTTTAAAAAATAAATAAATAATATATATATATATATATATATATATATATATATATAATTTTTGCTGTTAGTATATATATATAAGGATAAAAATAATATATTTTAGTTAAAATATATTAATAGTTTATAAATATATAAAGAATATAATATTAGTCCGTTTTGAGATTTTGGCAAATACAAACTTACTCCAAAACACGCCCGGGCCGGGTCCAAAAATTCAGATTTAAAATATTAAAAATATATGCGACTTCTAAATTTCAAAATGAAAGCCCAGTTAAAGAAAAAGCATACCCCCAGAAATGGATGCATGTACGTGCGCGTAGCCATCTAAACACGCCCGTTTCACTGAACGGGACGAGAACAAGATATGTGGATGCTACCATGGGGTTAGGGGTATCATGCAGCCTATGAAATGTAAATTTAAATTATTTTCTGTGACCTAAAATGTTATATGATAAAAGATGCGATGCTAGATAAAATACCAGTATGTACTAAACATGAGATGCACGTGTCCATGCAACAAGTCAAGGTAATATATAAATAAGAATCAAACAGGTTCAAGCGAGCGGGTCGGGTCGAATGCAATGTAAAGTGTAAAATACCATTCGCACCCACTATACGTTAAATCAAGAATATCACGAATAAAGAAATACGAGAATTGGAATTGGTATAAATAAATTCGGGTGTTACATCTACAACGCCCTCCTCGGAGTCCTAGAACACTGGGACGAGACGATCATTACGGCACTCCGTCAGGTCTTAGGCACAAGGAGTGGCTACGCTCCTTTGCATTAGCGCAACCTATGACCATGACCGAGGTAAAGGCCTGGACCAAACGTGAGATCCAGCTTGAGTCCGAGGTGAATGCCAACTTGCCCCGAATAGAGCAAGCCGATCAGAAGAAAAGGGGCAGGGAAGAGAAGAAGAAAACTGAGCAGCTTCACTGCTCGGTCCATCCTTAGCAGGCCTCTTGCTTCCCGTCCCGCGCTAAGGATCGAAGCCCTCGCCAAGAGGTAACTGAGTAGCTTCACTGCTCGGTCCATCCTTAGCAGGCCCCTTACGGTCCCTCCCGCGCTAAGAATCATAGCCTTCATCAAGAGGCAATCGGGCCCACCCTTGCTCGGTTATCCCTGGCTGGTAGTTCCCTACCCCCACAACGCCAGAGATCAAAGCCCTCACCAAGAGGCAACCGAGTTCGCCCTTGCTCGGTTATCCCCGGCCAGTAGTTCCCTACCCCACAACGCCAGAGATAAAAGCCCTAGCCAAGAGGCATCGGGCAGTAACCCTGCTCGGCCCGTCCTTAAGGATCAAAGCCCTCGCCAAGAGGCACCGGCAGCAACCCTACTCGGCCCGTCCTTTGCAGGCCCCTTACGGCCCCTCCCGCACTAAGGATCAAAGCCCTCATCAAGAGGCAATCGGGCTCGCCCTTGCTCGGCTATCCCTGGCTGGTAGTTCCCTACCCCACAACGCCAGAGATCAAAGCCCTCGCTAAGAGGCACCGGGCAGTAACCCTGCTCGGCCCGTCCTTAAGGATCAAAGCCCTCGCCAAGAGGCACCGGCAGCAATCCTGATCGGCCCGTCCTTAGCAGGCCCCCTACGGCCCCTCCCGCGCTAAGGATCAAAACCCTCATCAAGAGGCAATCGGGCTCGCCCTTGCTCTGTTATCCCGGCTAGTAGTTCCCTACCCCACAACACCAAAGATCAAAGCCCTCGCCAAGAGGCACCGGACAGTAACCCTGCTCGGCCCGTCCTTAAGGATCAAAGCCCTCGCCAAGAGGCACCGGCAGCAACCCTGCTCGGCCCGTCCTTAGCAGGTCCCTTACGGTCCCTCTCGCGCTAAGGATCAAAGCCCTCATCAAGAGGCAATCGGGCTCGCCCTTGCTCGGTTATCCCTGGCTGGTAGTTCCCTACCCCACAACGCCAGGGATCGAAGCCCTCATCAAGAGGCAGCCGAGTAGCTACCCTGCTGGGCTATCCCTGGCTGGTAGTTCCCTACCCCGCAACGCCAGGGATCGAAGCCCTCATCGAGAGGCAGCCGAGCAGCTACCCTGTTTGGCTATCCCTGGCTGGTAGTTCCCTACCCCGCAACGCCAGGGATCGAAGCCCTCATCAAGAGGCAACCGGGCCCGCCCTTGCTTGGTTATCCCTGGCTAGTAGTTCCCTACCCCACGACGCCAGAGATCAAAGCCCTCGCCAAGAGGCACCGGGCAGTAACCCTGCTCGGCCCGTCCTTAAGGATCAAAGCCCTCGCCAAGAGGCACCGGCAGCAACCCTGCTCGGCCCGTCCTTAAGGATCTAAGCCCTCGCCAAAAGGCAACCGAGCTCGCCCGATGCTCGGTTATCCCCAGCGGACAGCCTCCTGCCCATTCGACGCTGAGGATCTGAAGCCCTCCTCGCGAGGCCGCCGAGTTTCTTCCTGCTCGGCGCATCTCCAGCGGACAGCCTCCTGCCCATCAGACGCTGAGGATCTGAAGCCCTCCTTATGAGACCGCCGAGTTTCTCCTTGCTCGGCGCATCCCCAGCGGGTATCCTTCTGCCCATCAACGCGGTGGGTCTGAAGTCCTTGCGAGGCCGCCGAGTAGCTTCCTACTTGGTGCATCCTAGCTTCCTACCCTATAAAGACACGGATCCAAGACCCGCCGAATAAACTCATACTCAACGCGCGATCAACGCCTCAACTCCGGCCAAGGAAGGATACCGACCTTCCCACACTCGTCCTTCGCTCGACTGTCACGCCCCGCTTCCCGGTATACGGTGAAGGGGACGCGACTGGTCCGCTACGTATTTACTCAGAAGCAAATACGCTAAGTGTAACTAAGCAATATAAAAGAAAATATACACAAGAGATAAGGTATAATAAAAACAACTTTATTTATGAACATTCTTTTATACAATGCATGAAAAGGAAATACAACTGAAATAAAAGCGATGCCTAAACAATTGCATAACAGGAAATGAAAAGTACTGAAATGGAAAAGTGTACAATGAAACTAGAACTCTGGGTCTTTAGCAAACTGATCCAAGTCTTCAGCAGTAGGCTCGATCTCTGACGTGTCCAAAACTCCTGACGACATTCGAAGATGAAAGAAATAGAATGTCTTCAGCGAACAGGTCGCTCGGTAAGTCCCAAAGAGGAGAGGAAAGTAGAATAGACAGAATAAGAAGGTATCTTGTAAAGTTGTATTATCTTGTTGTAATGTTGTATTAACGCTGTTGTTTGTAGATTGGTACAGAAGATGCCAGTGTATACGAGGGGAGTCCCACTTACACCGGGGACTTTGGTAACCTGTAGTACAAGGCTCCGTCGATAATACCACGGAACAACGACATGGATGTAATTATGTCTTAAGTGACCACCTCGTGCCACCTTTAATATATTCCGTACTAGTCTACCCCTTAAACCCCGCAGTGTTTTGATTATATTGTTTGTCTTGAAAATTGTATTGATTGTATAATTGATTGACTGACCGAAACCATGATATCAGTAAACGGATGTAACTGTAGAATCATGGATGTAACTGGAGATCATGTAAATGGAATAACTGGAGAACCATGTAAATGGAATGCATATCCATGGTTCGGTTCAGTCAAGTTGTATAGATTGATAATTGGATTCATGAATTCATGTTGAATTGTAATATTGTAAATTATAGATTTTAGATTGTAGATTGTACTTGAATTATATTCAAGTCAGATTATAATGAGACCCATTCTAAGTCAGACAATTATAAAAGTAAATTGAAGTCCTGATTGTTTTTATTAATTTGTCTATCTTAGATAGGCAAGCACCCACTTCTCCGGCTCGCTGGGGCTCAAGAGATTGGTTCTGCTTAAACCAATGTTTACTAGGGTCTTTAGGGTAATTTATAGAACTTGAGGGGGTTATATATAAAAATACTTTTATATACTTTTCAAAATACTCCTCAAGTATTTATTATTCGTGTTTAGAGTTGTAATGAATGTGGATTTTATATTGTGATATTTCTAGTGAAAATATCCTGGTTTCAGAAAATAAAGTATTTTATTTGTAATATTGATTTGTTTGGAATTCATGGTATTTTAGTGTAAACTTTATTCTTGTGATTTTTAGAAAAAAAATGGAATATTTATATCATAATAAAATAGGTATTTTAAGGATAAGTATACCTATATTTAAACAAAAATAATTTTAATAAATATTTTATATTCTAAAAAATCTTATTTTCTTAAGATGTCGTATTTTAAATATTTCGAGACCGAATGCTCCTTGCGGAGGTCTGAATCTCGCACTACTAAGCCGGAGGGTGTGCGATAAACCGCACCATCCCGAACGGGTTCCCCAAAATGGGTTGTAGCGGTGCTTTGCAAAGATTGTAAAATACTAAATCCTTTAGAAAACGGTTTTATGAAGTAAATGGTATTTATTTGTAAAGGTGTATATTTTCCGTATTGTATGTTCTAATTTCTCCTAAGTCAACTAGTCTATTCCTAACTGTTCCAGACGACAAGTTATGAGATACCTCAAATCGCCTCTTCGCCGCCAATTGTGGCCAGGTAAGTACAAGTGTAGAAAGGAGGGATCAGCTCACGAATCACCGTGAGACGGGCCTTTTAAAGTTACCTTTCTCACTTGCCTAGCCTAGACACCACAAAGTCAGATTTAGATAAACGACCGATATCCACAACCTATCATATTTTCCTAATAAGTGGTACTGTTTCCCCCAATCAGAGCAAAGCTCTGTTTGAATTTCAAAAATTCAAAAATTGAAGTAACGCTTCAAATTCCTTGCGCTGCGCGCAGGGCGCCAAGTGTCAAAAGCTGACACGCCAGCGTAGGGAGCGCAGCGCCCAAGACAGCGCGCCCAATCAGAGCAAAGCTCTATTTAAAAGAAAATTAAAAGAAGCAACGCTTCAAATGATCTGCGCTCTGCGCTGCGCGACACGTGGCAGCGCAGTTGCGCTGCGCTCTGCGCTGCGCGACACGTGGCAGCGCAGTTGCGCTGCGCGACACGTGTCAAGCGCTGGTGCATCTGCGCCAAACAGAATTAAAATTCTAGTAAGATCCTTCTGTTCTTGTTAAAACAAGAAAATTGTCTTCTATAAAACATAAGCTCTTGGATCAAAGATCTAACGGTGGGGAAAATTTCCCAAATCACTCAGAGAATGATCTCTTTAACAAACTTAACAAATTTGTGGGCACTATATAAAGGCCCCTAGACCCCAATTCAAAAAAGATGAACATTGAGAACATCAAAAACTTCAAAAACAAAACAGAGAGAACTCTGAAGAATTTTGAGAAGAACTCAAGAAGGGAAAGAAGGTAAAAACCTTTAAAAAAAAGAAGAACTTCTTCTGAATAGATCATTGATCTAAGAACAAGATCAATGATATTCAATAAAAAATAATAATAATAACAGTGCCTTGCACTTTTTTATGAACCATTGGTTCTGGAATCTTAAAAATTCTCAAGTTATTGAAACAGTACCTTGCACTTGTAAATCTGCACTGTTGCGCTCCTGGGTTGGCGCAAGCCACCAGAGAGCGCCACGTGTCTGCTCCAAGACCACCTGCGCTGTGCGCTTTTAAAATAGAGTATTGCTCTTTAAATTTGGCGCACCTCACCAGAGCGCGCCACATGTCAATAGCGCAACAGCGCAGCGCACTACGCCGCTGCGCTTGCGCTCACCAGAGTGTGACACGTGTCACCACCACAAGCGCTTGCGCTCAATAATTGGCGCAAAGCGCCTGACAAGCCACTGTCAAGTAATTAATGCACTGCATTATTTACAGAAGGGCCAAGCCCAATTAAAAAGGCCTAACCGGCCAAATAAAATGCAATGCATTATTTTAAAAAAGGGTAGAGCCCAAACAAAAACATATGCTCTGCATCATTTACAAAGGGACTGAGCCCAAATCAAAAAGGCCTAGCAGGCCAGAATAAAATGCAGTGCATTATTAAAAGGGGCAAAGCCCTAGCACAGGCCTAATAGACCAAAGATAAACAAAAACGTTGAACATATTCTCAACTGGACTTAGCCCAATCATGGCCGTAAGTTCTCAAATTAAATTGACTGAGCAAAACTGCTCTCTTAAATCAATTTACATCCGGTTCAAGGGTACATCTCCGAACTCCTCTGACACCTATCGTTGTAATCCTTCAACGACGTCAGAGAGGTGACGGGTCCCGACAACCACGCATCGATACGGACTGCGGGGTCCTTAAACTCGTGGACCGAAACGTCCTTAAACTAATATTCGTCCCAAAATGGGAATGTTGGATCGAAATGTCCTTAAACTAATGCTCGTCCCCAAATGGGAATGATGGACCACCATGTCTCTAAACTGGAACATGGACCACCATGTCCCTAAACTGGAAATTGACCGCAATGTCATTAAACTAAACAATAGAGCCAATTGCTCTTTTTGGATCTAAACGATCCCGTTAAGTTGATCTTAGTCTGGAGATTAGGCTAACGTATCCTTAACAAAAGTTTAAGTCGATCTTAGCCTCAATATGGCTAACGTATCCTTAAACTAAAACACCAAACTCAAATCTAAGTAAATACGGATTTGGACTAATCCACGTCCTACGGGCGACGGCATAACTTAGTCTCCGTATACAATCCACGGGCAACCACAAACAAAACAAACACACACGACACGAAGTGAAATTCTAGAGAAGGAGAAAGTTGTTACCGCGATGCGGTAGCGTAATTAACTGCAGGGGCTTGCGCCTGCAGGGAAGAGCGTCCCCACAATCAAAAACACCTCAAGCGAGGGGGAATCTGACGAAGTCTGCTAGATCGGCCGCATCCGTCTAAACCTCCGATACACGGTGCCATAAATCAACTTGGCATCTTCGGAGAGGTAGACGGATAAAACCAATTAGCATCTGCCCCGAATCTCAGCGCCAGGACTTCGCAGTCTTGTGCGCCGTCTTTCGGAGAGGAACAGATTCTGGCACGCCCGGTGGGACCTTTTCCTCTTTCCACTCCACACTTCGTGTGTCGTCTTCGCGAACGAATCGCGGTTTGTTAATGGTTGCCTTTGGGTTTCAAGTTACTAAGATTTGGTCTTTTGCCTGGCGCAGAAATCAAGCATCAATGGCCTCCAACTACTCGAGCTGCTCAAAATGCAAGTGCAACCGACGCTCCACCTCACCTGGAGGTGTAGCTTATGGGCCTCAAGCAGCCTCCATCCTTGCCATGCCGGTAGAACAGGTGACCCAGGCCACCACCGGCCTGTTTTTCGGGACCATGATCCCGCCTGCAAGCTTCACCATGCCAGTGCCGGCACCAGAAGCGAACAAGAAGTCGGTCTTCGATCGGCTCACTGTTACAACGGCCCCTCTCAATGGGTCGTCCAATATCAAACCCGCAGCCTCTGTCTTTGCCAGGCTGAGCCAGAACCCTGATGGGCCCGCCAAGAAGCCCATGAACCCTGAAATGGCCATCCCGAGGAAGACAGCCACCTCTGCTCCTGAAGTCGTCAAGGCGGCTTCTCCTGTTAAAGAGTCGGTCTTTTCGAGGCTAACCATTCCGGCTCCTGCTCCTACTCGAGGGTATGTCTTTGACAGACTGAACGTCGCCACTCAAAAGACAACATCAGTCTTTAAGAAGCTGGCACCAGCAGCGCCTCATTCGGACAGGGGGCAAGACGAAGCTGTCCCTATCGTCGAGCCAGTCCCAACGGCTCGTCACGCACGACGTTGCCACTGGCGCCGAGTAAGGAAGGCTGGGGCAACTCCCCCTCAGGGCTAACTCCACCTGCTCCAGTGGTGGAAGTTAAGGCTGCTGTTCCAACTGGGAACAGCTTTGAACCGTTAAGGAGGGTGCGCAAAAACTCTCCAACTGCCACACTGAAAAGATCTCCTCCACCTGCGGAGAGAGTTATAGAAACTAAACTGGAGCAGCCCCCTCAACTGCTGTCCTCCAAAATTTATAAAGTTTGGCGAAGGGTTCAAGACTCCGTAATTGACCAAGGTCACTCTCGTCAGCAGAAAAGGGCGAAAGTATAGGAAGAAAAGGATCGTCCAATCAAACAGCAAAGGACGACAATCACCAGGATGCCCGCAGCAACGGCCCCTTCAACTTCAACGGCCCATAAGAGAAGGAGGCCGGAGAAAATTCCCACACCTGCAGCAAATGTCAAAGGCGGTGAGCTTAAACGCCCTAAGTCCGGGGGCATCGTGGTCCATACTGTATACATGGCATCGGGGAAGGAGGACAGCCGTGCAACTACAGGTCGAAGACCGCTTACACGGTCAGTGACCAAAGCTCAGGAGCAACAGCAAAAGCTCCAGGAAATGATGAACGCGATGGCTGCACTCACTGGGCCAAAAGAAAGCTCCGAAGCGTCCTCGGATGAATGCCAGGAGCAAGAAACTGACGCTGAATTCCTTCGTCGGATATTGGAGAAGAAGGATAAAGAGGCCGCTGAACAAGCAGCCAAAATAAAGCGAATGGCCCTCCTGTTCCAGGATATGGTGGGAATGATGATCCAACAAGATCCTCCTGCTGAAGATCCTCCAATCGTCCTTGAAGACGACAGGGGAGAAACGTCAAATCCTCCACCGGCTCTGTCAACAGCCAAGGAGGAGACAATCTCCAAAGCTGACTTGGATGAATATATAGCTCAGCAGATACGGGTTCATCAGGCGACTGAGGCAGCCGGTCAGGTCGTAAAAACGGGACGACCGTATCCGAGCTGGTATGATCAGATCAAGTACCCGCCGGGTTATACAATACCGAAATTTCATGTGTATAAGGGGACGGGCAATCCCCACCAGCATGTTTCCCAGTTCAGAGCGCTTTGCGGCAACACCGGCGGTGATGATAAGTTGTTACTTCGCCAGTTCGTTGGTAGCTTATTGGATACAACATTCGAGTGGTACTCCGAGCTCCCAAACGACTTTATCAAGACCTTCGCGGAGATGGAGCTACTGTTTACCCAGCGTTTCGCAAGCGCCAGCGAACACACCCCGATAACGGGATTGATTAATACCAGGGTGAAGCCGGGCGAGACATGGGTCCAATATGCTATACGATGGCGGAACTTGTGGTCAAAATGCGAGCAACGCATTGAAGAGGCTCCGGCAGTAGTGATGTTTGTGGGAACTCTTGATCCGCAGGCAACCATATCCCAATTCATGATGTTCTTCAAGCCGACTACCTTCCAAGCCCTGATCGACAAGCTAGCTCAGATGGATCAGATGGGCCATAGACCTCCCCCTCTAAAGCCGGACTCTCGAAATGAAAAGGGGAAGGAAAGGCAATTGTTGTCGCTAATGCTCAACAACACCCGGGCAACTTGAAACCGGCTGTCCGTCAAAATAATATGCGTCCGCACGTACCCCTTGAATAGAGGCTAGGACGTCCTTACTCGTTTCCCCGAGATAAAGTGAGAAGATTATTCGAGCTGGCGTTGCGCAACCGACTCATAAACCTGTCGGATCCAAGACGTCCGTCGCAGCCAAACGACGTCCATGATCCCAATTACTGTCCCTATCACCGAGTACTGGGTCATCCGATCGAAGATTGCTACGTCTTCAAAAATTGGATTGAAGACCAGTACCAACAGGGCAAGTTCGCGTTGTCTGAAAGATGGAAGGTGAACCCGCCACAACCTCATACCTCTAAAAAGGTGAATACGCCGGGGGCAACGTGCTCTCTCATTGAAGAAGCTCCGTGGGAGGTCGTGTTATCAGCTAAAACAAAGAGGATGCTGAACGATCTTCAAACATGCCCAGCGATCAAGTGGAAGAACCCGTTGGAACCTCAGATCATTGAAGAGATGTTGAAGCCGCGTCCAACTCCAAAGACCGATTGTGGTGGCCCAAGCACTCACAACCAGCCGTCGAAATCTTCAAAGAAGAAGAAAAGAAATCTAAGAAGCCCGTGAAGCCTAGCGACAAGCGCACGGACTTACAGAAACAAATTGATGCGCTGGAGGAATACAACCAGAAAGCAAAGACTCCCATCATGCTCCAGGAGTTCCTCAATCACGTCTTTCAAGAGGAAGATGAGGGAGAGAGTTCGTCGGATGAATCCGAGGAATACGCGGCAAGCTGTCATATGATTTCCCATTCGTTTACAGACGATGAGGAAATTCCTTGCGCTGAGAAGCTGGGGGCAGATCCTAAGCTGGAGATTCTGGGGCCATCAGATGAAACAATTGACGCATTCCTCAATGAAGCTCTTGTAAAAAGTAAAGCTGATCGGGAACGCGAGACGGCCATATTTGAAAGGGCCAAGCGCCAACGACTTGACGAAAGAATTGAGACACTCCCGCTGGAGCAAAATACATCCACCGCGGATAAAAGCAAATTCAAGACGAGGAAAAGGTTTGCTAAGGCCATATCAATGGGTATCAAGCTACCATCCTCTGAAGGAAACATTACTGGTGAAGTGGAAATGCACTCCTCCTACTGCTTGTATCATCGAAAGATTTCGCACCCCACCGAAGAGTGCAAAGCTTTCAATAAATGGTGGCAGTGGTATGTCGCTCACCGGCAACATTTTAAACGGGAGAAGCGCAAAACTCGTCGGGAGCGGAAAAGTACGACCGAGGAGCTTAACGGTATTACCCGTGATTGTCGCATGGTTAACGCCGGGGGATCACAAGTGCTCACATTCGGGAGCGATTCTGACGAGGAACTGGCTCTTATCCCCCTCTT
The DNA here is from genome assembly GCA_030015575.1 of Agapanthus africanus. Taxonomy (NCBI): domain Eukaryota; kingdom Viridiplantae; phylum Streptophyta; class Magnoliopsida; order Asparagales; family Amaryllidaceae; genus Agapanthus; species Agapanthus africanus. The sequence continues at coordinate 779,990,543 of CM057337.1, forward strand.
TAAAGAGTCCACCTCGGGAAAAGAAGAAGAGCAGAAGATCTGTGAAAATATCCGGCTGCGTAATCGGACGCTACCCGAAAAGAATCTCTGGCCCTCAAACAAAAAAGATAAAGGGAAAGAAAAGGTCTCTGAGGACATCGCCCTGGATGACTAAGTTGTGGAAGAGCTAACTGCCAAGGACACGCCAAAGAAAAATAAGGTGAATTACAACGTCTTAGCGCATATGACAAAGCTACCCTCGCATCTTAGCATTCTTGACGCCCTTTTACTATCAAAAGAGGCAAGGGATTCGTTAATCAAGGCACTACAGGAGCCGGAGCAATTCCAAGTTTTCCTGGCTGAAGAAAAGATGAAGGATGGATTGGAGGAAGTGCACACGGCCGATGTCACTTTTGGCGACGAAGACCTTCTCCTTGGGACGTGCGAACACAATCACACCCTCTATGTTTCAGGATACTGCCATGATATAAAGATAGGCAAAATCTTGGTTGACAATGGATCTTCCGTTAATTTCCTCAATGTGCGGGTGTTAAAGGAAATCTGCATGAGCGTCTAGCACCTTGCTCGGGATAAGATCACCATCTCCGGGTTCGACTCCCAATCATCGAGAACTCTTGGGTCCGTGATACTGACGCTACGCTTTGGGCTGCTCGTCACAGATATTAAATTCCACGTCATAGACGCCAAGACATGCTACAATGCTCTGCTCGGCCGACCATGGTTACACGAGTACAACATCATCCCTTCTACACAGCATCAGTGTATGAAATATTTTAAGGATGGTCTCGAGTATACCGTGACGGGAGAACTGAACCCATTTTCCATGAACGAAGTCCGCAAATATGAAGATGCCAAATACTTCTTACCGGATTTCGAAGACACGGAAAGGTGTCACAAGCCGGAGAACAAAGCTAACGCCACCATCCCTGTTTTCGGGAGTGATACCGAGGAAGAAGAGAAGATAGTTTATTCGGGTCCGCCCCAATACAACAAGCCAGGACCATCCGTTCCTACGTTGATCTTTGGTAGCGACTCGGAAGATGAGGTCCATGCTGTATTCTCTGCTCGGCCTTCAATACAAACGTCCGCTGACGAAGAGCAAAGTCTGCAAGTCGTCATGGTTCCGCTTAAACATTATAAAGAACTGGATGCGCTCGATACCTATAGTGTAGAGGAGCTGCGGACGTTCTATGTCCCTCCTAAGCGAGAGGGAGAAAAGGCAATTCTATTCTACCGCTCTGAAGAAACCAAAGTGGAGAAAGAAATCTGGCACGGTATGGATCCTACGCTTGACAGGCTTCAGTCCATCCGTCTTCCCAGATATTATACAGAAGGCTTGAAGAGGTTGCTGAAGCGCCAGGGGATATCCTTTAAACAGACCGCTCGAAAAGCCAAAATCTATGACAGGGTCTGGAACTTTCCCGGGACTCAGCACAAGTTGCCTAATGGGAGAATGGAAACAATCGGGCTCGGATACATTCGGTCCAAGAAACGAGAGCTGCTCCGCGACTGTTACGTCGTACATGACTTCAATGAAGAAGCGGATGCTCAATGGGAGGACGTTAATACTGAACCAGTAAAAGTTCCTGACGCAAAGGCGCCCAGTCCGTCGTTCGAAGAACAAATGGACAAGCTTATAAGGAAAGCTGGTCAAAAAGTCCGAGACGACCACAACCGCGAAATGGCAATCTACGAGAAATCTAAAACGCAACGCCTCCGCCAACAGGCCGTGAAAGATGAAAATGCTACCCCCTGTCAACCTAGTATAAAAGAGGCTCGACGCAGAGGCAGAAACAAGTCGAGAAGCAAAAAAGGCGTTCAACAGCAACAAAGCGGGACTAAGAAACCACGCAAGTGGGAATCGAGCGGTCTAGATCTATCCCTCATGAAGAAAATGGGTCGAGCATACTCTTTCCCTCAAGATAAAACGAAGAGAATACTTGACCTCGCTCTAAAACATCAGATGCTTACACTGCCGGAGTCCAAGCACCCCGAACAAGCAGGCGAAGTTTCTCACCCAAACTATTGCTCTTATCACCGAGTAATAGGGCATCCTCTCGAAGACTGCTTCACCTTCAAGAATTGGGTCGAAGATCAGTATCAGCTTGGCAAGTTCGCTCTGTCTGACAACTGGAGGGTAACGCCGCCACAGAAGCACGAACTCAAAGCCACGAGAGCAGAACCAGCTCCACATTGGTCTTAGAAATGAATTCGTACTTGTCACATGATAACAATATCAAAAGAAGAGCCCGAGAATATGGATGACCTTCCCTGGTTCTTCGAAAACAGCGACGATGAGGTGATCTCAGAATTTCCACCAGCACCGAAAGAGCTGGAGGATGGAATACATACCACTGCGGATAACCTCAAGAAAATTGAGTTAGGGACGGCGAATGACCCGCGACCGACATTCATTAGTGAGCTGCTGTCTGAAGAGAGGGTGGCTGCGTTAAAAGACGTGCTTATGCAGCATAGAGATTGCTTCGCGTGGAACTATTCCGAAATGCTGGGACTGGATCCAGAAATTGTTGTGCACAGATTGACGATATCTCCGGACGTCAAGCCGGTCAAACAAGCACCGAGAAGAATGCGGCTCGAACTTGAGATGAGCATCAACGCCGAGGTCAAGAAGCTGATCGACTCCGGCTTTATCCAGGAGGTTCGATATCCTGAATAGATCGCCAACATCGTCCCCGTGATGAAGAAAAATGGGACAGTACGCATATGCGTGGATTTCCGGGATCTCAATAAAGCTTGCCTGAAGGACGATTTCCCAGTGCCAGTCACCGAACTGATGATAGACAATACATCCACTCATGAGGTTTTCTCCTTTATGGATGGCTCATCAGGGTATAATCAGATAAAGATGCATCCCGAAGACCAGAAGCACACCGCTTTCCGGACCCCTTTGGGTATATTCTGCTACAAGGTGATGCCCTTCGGTCTAAAGAACGCCGGTGCCACCTATCAGAGGGCCATGACGAAGATCTTCGATGACCTTGTACATGAAATTGTCGAATGCTATATCGACGACCTCGTGGTTAAAAGCAAATCATACGAGGAACATCTCGAGCATCTAAAGACTGTATTTCAACGCCTTCGACAATACAACTTGAAGATGAACCCTCTCAAGTGTGCATTCGGAGTTTCCTCGGGCAAATTCCTGGGATTCATCGTCCGACACCGAGGTATTGAGATAGATCCGTCAAAGATTTAGGCGATCATGGAAATGCCCCCGCCAAGAACTCTGAAACAGCTGCGGTCTCTCCAAGGGAAGCTCGCGTACATCCGGCGATTTATAGCCAACCTTCCAGACAAGTGCCGTCCTTACAGCCACCTGATGAAGAAGGGAACCCCGTTCGTCTGGGATCGCAAATGCCAAGGTGCACTGGACGAGATCAAGCAGTACCTGCAGAACCCGCCGGTGTTGGCTGCTCCGGTCAAGGGAAAACCTCTTATTCTCTATACGACCGCCCTCGAAGGTTCCTTAGGCGCATTATGAGCGCAAGAGAACGACCAAGGGAAAGAGAGAGCTCTCTATTACTTAAGTCGAGTTTTGCTGGGGCAGAAAGCAATTATTCTCCCATCGAAAAACACTGCCTAGCGTTGATCTTCGCGGTAACAAAGCTCAGGCACTATGCGTTGGCGCATGAAGTCCGTCTCATTTCGAAGGTGGACCCCCTTAAGTATTTAATGTCAAAGGCCATATTGACGGGGCGACTCGCTAAATGGGCCCTACTCTTGATGGAGTTCTCGATAACCTACCAACCTCTCAAGGCAGTGAAAGGCCAGGCCATCGCCAACTTCTTCGCTGAACATCCGATACCTACCGATTCTCCTCTGAATTGCGATCTTCCAGACGAACATGTGTTTGATGCAATCGACGGTAGCGATACCCGATGGGAACTCTATTTCGATGGAGCGTCCTCCATGAAGAAGCGCAAATAAAGTACGCCCATAATCAAATCGGGGGTAGGCCTCATCTTCGTGACTCCATAAGGAAGGATAATGCGCTTTGCTTTCTCCTTAACAGAACCAAGGACAAACAATGAAGCCGAATACGAAGCTTTGATAGCAGGCCTCGAGATCGCCATCGATATGGTAATTGAAAACCTTCTCATATACGGAGACTCCCAACTGGTTGTCAGTCAAGTAAATGGCGACTACCAAACGTGCAAACCAGAGCTGGTGAAATACGGCGAAAAGGTGCAACAACTGTTGACCCAAATTCCTTCCTACACTTTGGAAAACATACGACGCGCGGAAAACAGCAAAGCGGACGCGTTGGCCAGGCTCGCTAAAGAATTGGCTGACGAGAACCTTGATGACGTCAGAATTGTGGTACAAAGCCGTCGGGTGCTTGCCCCAGCAGAAATATCTCCGGAATCATCCGAAGAAAAGGGAGCGACTGAGCAGATGACCCTGCAAATAAAAGACCAGGAAAAAACTGAAGACTGGAGAGAAGTCTATATAGACTACTTCAAATACCGTTGAACGCCCGAAGATGCGTCCTCAAGACATCAGCTTATGAAACGAGCTCTGTCTTTCGCCTTCGTCAATGATACTCTGTACAAGAGGTCGTTTGATTCCCTTTGGTTGAGATGTCTGGGACCTGAGGAAGCGAAAAGAGTCGTCCAGGAAGTTCACGACGGACTCTGCGGTTCTCACCAAGCGGGCCCAAAGATGAAGTTGAAGATTAAACGGATGGGCTACTATTGGCCCACGATGATTCAGGACTGCCTCGAATATGCGAAGCAATGCCACTCATGCCAAATCCATGGGTATTTCATCCACCAGCATCCAAATCCACTACATCCAACGGTGGCTAGCTGGCCGTTCGAAATGTAGGGAACTGACATAGTTGGCCCCATCGAACCAGCATCATCCAGGGGACATCGTTTCATCTTGGCGACGACTGACTACTTCTCCAAATGGGCAGAAGCAGTACCGTTGAGAGAAGTGAAGACGGAGAATATCCTTCATTTCTTCAAGACGCACGTCATATATCGGTTTGGAACGCCGAGAAGGATCATCTCCGATAACGGGCCAGCCTACAGAAGCCACAAGATCAGTCGCTTCGCGCAGCAGCATAATATAGACTAGAGATATTCCTCGGTTTATAATCCGCGAGCTAATGGTCTAGCTGAGGCCTTCAACAAGACCTTGACAAAGATCATGAAGAAGACGGTGTCCCAAAATAAGAAGGAATGGCACGAGAGACTGCAAGAAGCTCTCTGGGCATATCGAACTACGTTCAAGACAGCCACGAACACAACGCCATATGCGCTGGTATTCGGTACAGAAGCAGTGCTCCCCCTCGAGATAGAGTTACCCTCTCTGCGAGTGGCAGTCCACTACGAGCTGACGGACGAAGAAAATGCTCACCTTCGGCTTGAGGAACTTGATGCCCTTGATGAGACACGGCTCATAGCGCAACAAAATCTGAAGGCCTATAAAGCAAAGATGACGCGCTCATATAAGAGATTGACCCGGCCGAGGACATTCCGCCAAGGCGACCCCGTGCTAGTGGTCAAAAGGCCTATGATCCCCAATCGCGCCAAGCGGGGAAAATTCGAGCCAAACTATGAAGGCCCGTACATCATAGACAAGGTCTATCAGGGTGGAGCCTATCTACTCATGGATATGCACGGTGAAAGGCCTTTCAGGCCAATAAATGGTCGCTTCCTAAAGAAATACTACGCTTAGCGAGTTACCGCCTAGGTCAATAATAAATGACGACGACTATGTCCGCTCGCTATCTTCCTAAGCTCAAACTTTATAAGTAGTAGCCAGCCTTCTCCTGGACGGACCGAAACGTCCTTAAACTAACGACGGGCCAAAACGTCCTTAAACTAACGACGGACCGAAACGTCCTTAAACTAATGACGGACCGAAACGTTCTTAAACTACTACCGCAACATCCTTAGGCTGACGATATATAAAAATATATATATAAAAAAATATAAAAAATATATAATAAACGGTATGTCCATAAGCAAAATGAGCACGGATGAAAACCCGAAAGGGCGCCGTGAGTAAAAACAGCAGGGCTACCGGCGAGTGTTCGTGAAAACCCGAAAGGGCGCGACCTCGTAAAAAAAATAAAAATAAAAATAAAAAGAATAAAATAAAAAGGTATGTCCATAAGCAAAATGGGCACGGATGAAAACCCGAAAGGGCTCCGTGAGTAAAAACAGCAGAGCTACCGGCGAGTGTTTGTGAAAACCCGAAAGGGTGCAACCTCGTTAAAGGACACTTACAGGGTCCTCTCGACCTTGTAAGGAGAAACCACCCGCGTGGGATCCTTACGACTCACAAGAGAGCAACACACTTAGGGATCCCCATGATTCCTAAGGAGAAAATACACTTGCGAGATCCTCATGACTCGTAAGGAGAACTCTCTTATGGGACCCTCATGGCTCATAAGATTTGAAAGTTTTAAGTTACAGAGACCTAAACCTGTACTTAAGCAACCTCCACAACCTTCAATATTGCCCTACCAGTGGTCCAATACTGACCCTTGTATACAATCCACGGGCGCGAATAAACATTTCCCTAACCAAGTCTCATCCGTGACTGGGGATATGTTTGCATGGTGAACAACCCTTGTAAGTCCTCTCGACTTACAAGGAGAAAACCCTCTTGTAGGATCCTTACGACTTACAGAGGAACATACACTTAGGAATCCTCATGATCCCTAAGGAGAAAACACACCTACGAGATCCTCATGACTCGTAGGGAGAAATACCTTTGTGAGACCCTTACGGCTCATGAAGTCAAAAGCCTTAGTCGACAGGACCCTAACCCTGTTCGCTAAGCCACCTTTGTTCGACATCGACGGAGGCAAATGATGATTCGCTCCTGGAAATATCCCAGTTGTAGCGGCGCTGATGCCGAAATCGGTGTCTAATTTCAGGTTTACGGCGAAAAACCAGTAGGCCGCACATGCATACGAAATAGCCGAAATGATGAGACAACTTGCAATAAAAAGCAGCAAGTAAAAACGTATGCGTACAAAATAGCCGAAATGATTGGGCAACTCGCAACAAAAAGCAGCGAGTAAAAATAAAATAAATAGCCGAAATGATTGGGTACCGCGAAAAATTGCCGAAATGATTGGGCAATCGCGACCTTCGCGATATAAAAGCTGAAATGATAGCGTATCGCGGAAATAAAACAATAAAAAAAATGAATGATGAAACTTTTGCCCTATAGTTGAGATCACATCGATCCCTGTATACAATCCAAGGGCGCAAACAAAGAAGGGAATCATACCTTCCCAACAGGCTCCGCCAGAAAACGAAACCAAATCTTGACGGTTCACCAACAACCTAGACACAACCGCGACATTCGTCTTGAAGCAACAGACGCAGTGCCAGCAAACGAAGCGAAGATCAAATTCCTAGCTTCGCGGTTTTGACGGTAACTTATATGAAACCCGAAAGACCGCCACAGATCAGTTCAACCCCGAAGAAACTAGTGTCTTCGGCAAAATCCTTCGACTCAGGGAAATCAGTGTCCTTGACGAGAACGTCCCGATTCGCGTCGACCCGCAGAGAAACTAGCGTCTTTACAGGAACACCTCGACTCGTTTCAACCCCAGGGAAACCAGTGTCCTTGGCAAACTCCTCAACTCAGGGAAACTAGCGTCCTTGACAAGAGCCTCCTGATTCGCGTCGGCCCACAGAGAAACCAGTGTCTCCGCAGGAATACTCCGATTCGTTTCAACTTCGAGGAAACTAGCGTCCTCGACAAAATCCTTCGACTCAGGGAAATCAATGTCCTTGACGAGAACATCCTGATTCGCGTCGACCCGCAGAGAAACTAGCGTCTTTGCAGGAATACATCGATTCGTTTCAACCCCAGGGAAACCAGTGTCCTTGGCAACTACCTCAATTCAGGAAAACTAGCGTCCTTGATGAGAGCCTCCTGATTCGCGTCGGCCCACAGATAAACCAGTGTCTCCACAGGAATACTCCGATTCGTTTCAACTTCGAGGAAACTAGCGTCCTCGGAAAATCCTTCGACTCAGGGAAACCAGTGTCCTTGACGAGAACATCCTGATTCGCGTCGACCCGCAGAGAAACTAGCGTCTTTGCAGGAATACATCGATTCGTTTCAACCCCAGGGAAACCAGTGTCCTTGGCAACTACCTCAATTCAGGGAAACTAGCGTCCTTGATGAGAGCCTCCTGATTCGCGTCGGCCCGTAGAGAAACTAGCGTCTCCGCAGGAATACTCCGATTCGTTTCAACCCTGAGGAAACTAGCGTCCTCGGCAAAATACTTCGACTCAGGGAAACCAGTGTCTTTGACAAGAACATCCCGATTCGCGTCGACCCGCAGAGAAACTAGCGTCTTTGCAGGAATACATCGATTCGTTTCAACCCCAGGGAAACCAGTGTCCTTGGAAAATACCTCAATTCAGGGAAACTAGCGTCCTTGATGAGAGCCTCCTGACTCGCGTCGGCCCGCAGAGAAACCAGTGTCTCCGCAGGAATACTCCGATTCATTTCAACTTCGAGGAAACTAGCGTCCTCGGCAAATCCTTCGACTCAGGGAAACCAGTGTCCTTGACGAGAACATCCTGATTCGCGTCGACCCGCAGAGAAACTAGCGTCTTTGCAGGAATACATCGATTCATTTCAACCCCAGGGAAACCAGTGTCCTTGGCAACTACCTCAATTCAGGGAAACTAGCGTCCTTGATGAGAGCCTCCTGATTTGCGTCGACCCGCAGAGAAACTAGCGTCTCCGCAGGAATACTCCGATTCGTTTCAACCCCGAGGAAACTAGCGTCCTCGGCAAAATATTTCGACTCAGGGAAACCAGTGTCCTTGACGAGAACATCCTGATTCGCGTCGACCCGCAGAGAAAATAGCGTCTTTGCAGGAATATATCGATTCGTTTCAACCCCAGGGAAACCAGTGTCCCTGGCAAACTCCTCGATTCAGGGAAACTAGCGTCCTTGATGAGAGCCTCCTGATTCGCGTCGGCCCGCAGAGAAACCAGTGTCTCCGTGAGAACTTCCCGATTCGTCTCAACTTGCAAGATAAAGCCTTAGGCAGCAGGGAGTAAAGAACTTGTTTCCTGAGCACTGGGACCCTGCAAGTCGGTCTAAAACGGTCTCTTGCATACTATCCACGGGTCCCATTCTCCAAAGTCGAATCTTGACAAGGAGGGAAACAACTGCTTACAAGTCCTCTCGACTCGTAAGAGGGAAAATTCTCTTATAAGATTCTTACGACTTATAAGAGAAAACACACTTAGGAATCCTCACGATTCTTAAGGAGAAAATCCACCTACGAGATCCTCTCGATCCGTAGGGAGAAAAGTCTCTATGAGACCCTCACGACTCATAGAGTTGAAAAGTCTTAGGTGGTAGATCTGAACCTGCGGCCTAAGCCATCACTACCTCTTGAGGAAACCAAGATGCTTACTCTATTATCTGTCAACTATGTTTATCAAGACAGCAGGCTGATAATAAGAGAAAGGGAGAAAGCAAAAGAGCATACAAGACATTGCAAAGAAAAAATGTGTATCTTTATTTATTAATTCAATCGAGTACAAGGTGAATCGTACAAAAGAATAAAGAATGGATACATCTTATTCGAAAAAGAAAATTTTTACAAGTATATTGATACAAGGGCAACTACTGGGAAGGAAGCGTCTTAAATAGCCCTATCAGTTGTTCGCGCACTTCCTTCCATGCCTTTTCCTGATCGGCCACCACCGCCAGTTCTGCTTCCACTTGAGCTCGCTGCTGCAAGAAGGATGCGAGCTGCTCCCCAGCGGCCTGCTGAGCTGCTTCGCAGCCTTGGGCGTCACGCTCGGCGTCATCAAGCTTCCGCTTCAAGTTTAGCCCATTTGAGACGCGTTCCAGGAGGCCTTCGAAGATAGCCTTCACCTGGGCAGCGTTCGCCTCAACCTCAGCACGCAGACGAGCCGTCTCGCTCGAGGTCTCTTGGCATTCCCTCAGCCGTAAAGCCGCTTCTTGTTCCAGGTAACGGAAGTAAGAAGCGCTTTGCTCGATCCATGCTACTCTTTGATTGCTTGCGGCTAAGGTATCGGGAGCAGGGCGCACAAACTCCGATTGATGCAGGCGAACCTCGATTTCCCTGCAGTGATTAACCTAAACCTCGACGACGCCTCCATCATGAAAATTCACGAGCGTCGCCAACATCGGGTTAACCTCCGCAGCGAAATCCGCGGCAGAGGGGAGAGCGTCTGCGTCAAGCTCCTCGACGTATCCGCTCAGCATACCTAAGCTCATTACGGCACCCTTTGAAGACGGACGTCTCAGGAAGGGGCATGCCGGCATTGTAACACGAGACTCAAAAGGCGCCGGGATTGGAACGACAGCTGGAAAAACAAAATACGATTAGATGACAGTTCAAGAAATACAAAAAAAAGTCATCGATGCGATAGTTTACTATACCAGCTGCAGCAGGTGGCAAGGCCGGAAGGGCCGGTGGCGCGACCGATCTCTCATCTCCTCCTTCGATTTGTAGCACTGCAATCAGGACAAGGGAAAGTTAAAAATAATTCCATCACTGAAAAAGGAAAGACATCAGTTGGAAACTATACTCACCAGCGCCACTGGAGGACGAAGCGAGTATAGATGGGAAGGAGAAGTGTGGGTGTAACACCTGATAGAGATGATCAAAAAGCACTCCTGAAAAGACACAACAGTATGACTTTAGTACATGAATTATGCGGCTGAAAGATAAAACTAATAGGTTGCAAATCCATACCTTCCAACATCTTTGATGGTACAAGGGAGGGCTGAGAGGTGGCCACCGCCAAGGCAGTAGTTGACGGCGCTCCCTCAAGCAATGAAGCATCGGCACTGGCCGCACCTGCGTTAAAAACAAGGATAAACTTGTCAGAAAGGATTGCAAGATAAAAAAAAGGGACTGTAACTCGAAATTTACCTGATGAGCCGCCGGCCGAAACGGAGGCGTCTCCCTCCTCCATCGATACGAGTCCACCTCCCGTGGTCTCATCACCGGACTCGACAGGGGCTGTCGTCGTACTCGCCCGACCAGGAGACGGCGGAAGACCGTAGACGGGGAGAGCAATAATTGGAGCATTGCCGGACTCTTGAGAAAGAGTGGCTCGCTTTTCCCCAAGAGTCATGCCTATCTCACCCGCTACTTCTTCGGGCTCGGCGGTCTCCATTGTCTCATCCGCCATCACTATGGGGTCGCCGGTCTCAAGCGCCTCGTCCGCCGCTACCCCGGGCTCAGTTATAGCGGTCATCTCATTTGCCGCCACCTCAGGCTCGGCATCAATGGTCTTCTCGAGTGCATCTCCCTCAGCCCCCAGCTCAGGCTCAGCAACCCTGGCGACGTTGCCCACCGTCGACTCGGGTTCGGCCGGTGCCTACTCCTCTGTCTCCTTGGGTTCGACAGTCTCCGCCTCCCCCTCGGTTGGACTTGGCCCTGCAAGACAAGATATATAAGAACCGACAAGTTTACAATTCTTACAAACAAATCTCGAAAGATACATTACCTGAGGTGGACTTATCATTAGCCTCGCGAGCTGCACGTGCTACCTGCCTGCGAGCTGTGGACAAGGAGGCCGGGGGCTCTTCTGAGGGGGTATCAGCATGAGGGACGGTGCTTGGGCCAGCTCCTACGGCCAAAGCAGCCCTGCGTGCTTTCGCCTCACGCCTTAGCTGCTTTCTCTCCTCCCGAGCCGTCGAGACAGACCTCTTCAAAGCCTCCTTCATTGAGACGTCCTCGTCCGTGAACAGGGATGCCTCTAAATCTTTCAAGGCATCCCTCATCGGCTTATCGAGTTGAGGCTCTCGCGGCAGCCCCGAAGAGACCGGGACTTCAGTGGCGGTCCCGGGGAGAGTCCCCGCATCAACTGGCGCAGCCCCTGCAAAGAAACAAAGGAAGAAGATTAGGTTGGCCATCAGAAAAGAGGATAAAAACTTATTAAGGCGAGACGTACCAACGCCCATTAAAGCGCGCTTTTCTTCCTCCTCCTGAAAGGTTTTTAAAGAGGCAGCGACGGCTTCTTCGGTAGTGACACCTGTTTAAAAGAGGAAAACATTAGTCGAAGATAATGATAAAAATGCTATAAAATGACGAAGAGTACAGCTAATGATTACCTGCTCGAGCGAGTTTATCCAACCACGCTTCGAGCCTCGCTGATCGCTCAGAAGCCGCAATGGCAGCCGCCAGATCAGTGTCTGCAGGGTCTACCGAGAAGCACTTATTGCTGCCATACTCGCTTATTCCTTCGGTAAGAGGGACCTCGGGCTCTAAACCGAGGATAGCATCGAGAGAGAGGAGCGACTTCTTCTTCCTCTTCTGCCCACCAGCCCTGGGTGCACCCGAGATTGACTTGCGCTTCACAGGCATCTTAGGGCGGCGGGTCCCGATATCCGCGCCCAAGCCGGACTCCGGCGATACCACATTGACCATCTCCGCTGGAGCACGGGGCGCTGGTGGCACATCCGCCGTATCAGGAAGCGGCAATCCGCGCGGGGGGCTCAGCACGCGCGGTGGCCTAACTCCGGCATCTTTCAGCGGAGGAATAACCGGGGTCCTTGGCTTCAAGGGAGCCTTGTGATCGCCGCCGGGAGGCGCACCCTTGCGGTCAACCAGCATGCGCTTCTCCGTAAGGATAACTGGACCCATTGCATGCGCGTACCAAGCCACGTACGCGTTGAGCACCTTGGGGACGCAGCTCGGCTCGCTGATGAAGAAATAAGAGCCCGTGTTAAGCCGCATGAAATGGTGCATCGCGCTCCTTATCCCCTCCCGGCTGGCTATGGGCTCTTCCAAAAAGGCTTCCAGCGGGATCCCCTGGTGATAGCTGGATTGTTGGGCGAACCGGTGAGGGTTATACCTCATGAAAAGCGCCATCTCATTCTGCCTGAACACCAGATAGCCTGGCCGAATGGAGTAGAGGTGGAGGATCTCTCGGGCTTTCAATATGGAGGCCCCGTCCTTAAAATCATCGCGCAGCGGCACCACCGACTTAGTGGTTTCTGAGCCTATGGTTATGACTTTGTCCAAAAAAGAAACCTTCGCTCTGACCAGGTGTGGACGAAGGAGTAGCCCACTAGCCTCTCGCGGAGACGCAACCAAGATCGAGGCGCCGACCAGCCGCATGACTCTTGGGAGTCTGCACTTTTCAAAAAACGGAGGGATCTTGTGGACGCCGAACACCCCATGCACGTGCATTTCCATCCAAGAGGTGAAGTAGTGCATCGAGAAATTAGCAGGCTGCACCCCAGATTCATTAGCGTCCACCGCCACGCAAAGTCCATTATAGAGGTGAGCCAACCCGGCAATTCCTATTGTTAACTGCAGGCCAGCCACCATCCGATGCGCTGGGTAGAAAACGGATAGCCGCATGTGGCGCGGGTGCATGGGGAGCGCAAAGCAGCACAGCCACAATCCCAGGAACCCTACAAAAAAGGTCTCTTCATCCATGCCCGAGACGGCGATCTCCGACAACGGCGTGACGGCGGCGCTGGGGAGATAAAAGTCCTTTTGATCGCCCTCCGATGTTGGTCGACGGTCCAGGCCGAAGCCGAAAGGGTCGTCAGGCTTGGCGAACTTCTCGCTCTATTCCGATAGAAACTCCGGTCGAATGAAGCGGGCAATAAAATCCGCGAAACTGACTCCCCGGGTGCCCGATTCCAGATAGAGCCCTTCATAGATCTCCAACACCTTCACCAAGCCCGGAAACTGGTGCTGAATAGCGTTCTCCGGCGTCAGATTAAACACCAACGGCTTGGTGGCAAAGACGTATTCGTCTGGAGGAAGCAGCTCCTCGTAATGCTCCCCCCTCATCGGCAGACCCGAGATTTCAGCAAACTCCTCCAAGGAGATAGAGACTTCCCTGTCCGTCATCAGGAAGGTGTGGGTAGGGATATTCCATTGTTCAATAAAAGCCTTAACCCACCACGTTGGAGGAGAGGGATATTCAAAGAGCGAGACATAGATGGCCGAATACAAACCAATCTTCATCAGATGGGTCCTCTTCGCTGATAAGATATACCGAGCCCACTGCAAATATCCGACGGTCGGTCGCGGGATCAATCCAATGTTATAGGCCTGTCCCCAAGGGCGTGCTTCACTCTGACAGATTCGCCTCCCTAAAATTTCTACTGCCGGCGGCGGCTGCACAAGAATAGCACCAATCGCGGGTTGAAGGAGGTCATCCGAATTCCAATTTTTAACCTCCACGGCATACTTCACCGGGGGTTCATCCGCGTAAGGGAGCGAATATATGGGCTCAGACGGCGTGGCGGAATCGAAACTTCAGCGACCCTGGATGATCTCATTATACCACCTACCCCACAGGTGAAGGCTCTTGTGCTCGGGGTCATGATCCTTGATGAGAGCAAGCACTACTCGGTCCACTGGTGCCTGGGGTAATCCTCCCTCCGAGCGAACAAACGGGGAAGACAAATCAGTAGACATGCTCACTGCAAGGGGACAAAAATCAACCGTCAGTATCGTAATTCCAACGCCTGGCATTTTAAAATTTATACCGCACTGCAATGAAGTGGGTAGGGGACCAAAGGGGGACCCACAAAATCTGGACGACAGTGCGTCAGTTAATAAGACAGTCCCATCATTGGATGAGACTGTTAATTAATCCCCAAGAGAATATTCTCATTAATAATAAAAATCCCTAGAGACAAGGAGAAAATCTCCTCTTTCAGAGCAAAGCTCTGTCACAGAGTGACACTTGTCAAACTCTGGTCTCAGGGAAATAAAATTCCTTAAAAGAGCCTAGCTCTGTGATAATGATGAGAAAATCTATTAAAAGAAAAATTTTCTTTAAACTCCTAAAGATTAAAAAAATTTGGGATCCTAAAGATCCATGAAAACTCTTAGGAGTTCTTCATTTTCTACATTTGATTCATGAGCAAAGCTCTGTTCATGGGTTAAAACCCATGAAACAAGATCTCTGTAGATCTATAGACTTTTGAGAGCAAGGCTCTGATAATAAAACCCCAGAAAGGTTTTCTTTAGATCAAAGATCTATAAGAGCAAGGCTCTGTTAATTTAATTTAATTTAATTTTACCTAAGATGATTCTAGGTTCTGAACTTTGAAGTTCTTGGGAAGAAATAAGAGCAAGGCTCTAAAATTCTTAAACAAGAGCAAGGCTCTGAAAATTCAAGTTCTTGAAAAATGGTAAAACATTTTCCAAGGACCAAGGGTCCTATTTATAGGCGCCTGCGCCCTTTCAACTCACCGGTTGATCCAATGGCTAGGATCATGCCACCGCTGCACTCACGTGTGCGCTACGTGAGCGCAACGGTGGGGGGGCATTTGTTTCCCCCAATCAGAGCAAAACTCTGTTTGAATTTCAAAAATTCAAAAATTGAAGCAACGCTTCAAATTCCTTGCGCTGCGCGCAGGACGCCACGTGTCAAAAACTGACACGCCAGCACAGGAAGCGCAGCGCCCAAGGCAGCGCACCCAATCAAAGCAAGTCTCTATTTAAAACAAAATTAAAAGAAGCAACGCTTCAGATGATCTGCGCTGCGCGCCACGTGGCAGCGCAGTTGCGCTGCGCGACACGTGTCAAGCGCTGGTGCATCTGCGCCAAACAGAATTAAAATTCTAGTAAGATCCTTCTATTCTTGTTAAAACACGAAGATTGTCTTCTGTAAAACAGAAGCCCTTGGATCAAAGATCCAACGGTGGGGAAAATTTTCCCAAATCACTCAGAGAATGATCTCTTTAACAAACTTAACAAATTTGTGGGCACTATATAAAGGCTCCTAGACCCCAATTCAAAAAAGATGAACATTGAGAACATCAAAAACTTCAAAAACAAAACAGAGAGAGCTCTGAAGAATTTTGAGAAGAACTCAAGAAGGGAAAGAAGGTAAAAACCTTTAAAAAAAAGAGAAGAACTTATTCTGAATAGATCATTGATCTAAGAACAAGATCAATAATCTTCAATAAAAAAAAATAATAACAACAATGCCTTGCACTTTTTTATGAACCATTAATTCTGGAATCTTAAAGATTCTCAAGTTATTGAAACAGTGCCTTGCACTTGCAAATCTGCACTGTTGCGCTCCTGGGTTGGCGTAAGCCACCAGAGAGCGCCACGTGTCTGCTCCAAGACCACCTGCGCTGTGCGCTTTTAAAATAGAGCAGCTCTTTAAATTTGGCGCAACTCACCAGAGCGCGCCACGTGTCAGTAGCGCAGCGCACTGCGCTGCTGCGCTTGCGCTCACCAGAGCGTGACACGTGTCACCACCACAAGCGCTTGCGCTCAATAATTGGCGCAAAGCGCCTGACAAGCCACTGTCAAGTAATTAATGCACTGCATTATTTACATAAGGGCCAAGCCCAATTAAAAAGGCCCAACAAGCCAAATAAAATGCAATGGATTATTTTAAAAAAAGACAGAGCCCAAACCAAAACAGATGCTCTGCATCATTTACAAAAGGACTAAGCCCAAATCAAAAAGGCCTAGCAGGCCAGAATAAAATGCAGTGCATTATTAAAAAGGGGCAAAGCCCTAGCACAGGCCTAATAGACCAAAGATAAACAAAAACGTTGAACATATTCTCAACTGGACTTAGCCCAATCATGGCCGTAAGTCCTCAAATTAAATTGACTGAGCAAGACTGCTCTCTTAAATCAATTTACATCCGGTTCAAGGGTACATCTCCGAACTCCTCTGACACCTATCATTGTAATCCTTCAACGACGTCAGAGAGGTGACGGGTCCCGACAACCACGCATCGATACAGACTGCGGGGTCCTTAAACTCGTGGACCGAAACGTCCTTAAACTAATATTCGTACCAAAATGGGAATGTTGGACCGAAATGTCCTTAAACTAATGCTCGTCCCCAAATGGGAATGATGGACCACCATGTCCCTAAACTGGAAATTGACCGCAACGTCATTAAACTAAACAATAGAGCCAATAGCTCTTTTGTTGGATCTAAACGATCCCGTTAAGTTGATCTTAGTCTGGAGATTAGGCTAACGTATGCTTAACAAAAGTTTAAGTCGATCTTAGCCTCAATATGGCTAACGTATCCTTAAACTAAAACACCAAACCCAAATCTAAGTAAATACGAATTTGAACTAATCCACGTCTTACGGGCGACGGCATAACTTAGTCTCCGTATATAATCCACGGGCAACCACAAACAAAACAAACACACACGACACGAAGTGAAATTCTGGAGAAGGAGAAAGTTGTTACCGCGATGCGGTAGCGTAATTAACTGCAGGGGCTTGCGCCTGCAGGGAAGAGCGTCCCCACAATCAAAAACCCCTCAAGTGAGGGGGAATCTGACGAAGCCTGCTAGATCGGCCGCATCCGTCTAAACCTCCGATACACGGTGCAATAAATCAACTTGGCATCTTCGGAGAGGTATACGGATAAAACCAATTAGCATCTGCCCCGAATCTCAGCGTCAGGACTTCGCAGTCTTGTGCGCCGTCTTTCGGAGGGGAACATGTACTTCTTTAAAAAGTGTATCAAAACTAAATCTTTTAGAAATGATTTTATTAAGTATGTGGTATTTAAATGAAAAATGTTTATTTTCTCGTATTCTAGGTTCTCGGGGGTGTTGCATATGAGTGTGTGAGGAGGTGGGTCGTTACCTCGTGATCTACTTTAAATTTATAGCAAGTTTGATGGGGTTAAATGAAAGATTGAAACAATGTGGTATTTAAGTGAAAAAGACGATAAATTGAAAAAACTATCATTTCATGTGAAGAAACTTGTTCAAATTTTTTGATTAGTGTTTAATAGTCAACATGAGGAGGTTTAGGTATGATTGTATTAGTGAGAAGTGGAATTTTATAGAAAACCGAATCGGAAATCGGATTTGTTCCGATTCCGTCGGGTTTTGTAATTTCGTATTTTGAGAATGGAAAAGAGAGATAGAAAGGGACTTACGGGTTTTAGATTACTCAAGAGAGTGAGAGGGAACTAGAGGGATCGCCGATGTGTTGCGTTGTCGCCGGTAGTTCCTAAAACGTTCGCTGGAAGTTCCGCCGGGAATTCGTCGGAGTTTCGCCTCGAGCTCGTTTTCAAAGTACACGACTCTTGGAAATTTTTTAAGAGAGCGGGCTCAGGATTTTGGGGTGAGAGGGTATAGGGTAGAGGGTGTATTTATAGGGTAGGCTAGGGTTAGGGTAGATGAAGGGTTTTTAATAAAAAATGTAAAAATATAGGAATTTCATTAAAAATTGGAGTAATTAGGTGTTAATGGGCATTCTGGAACCGATCTAAGTAATTAGAGTATACAGGGGGTTATATAATGCCAAGAGCCAAATTTTTCGTGTTGACGACTCGGCCGTTCGGCCGAGTCCGGCCGGCGGCGCCGGCCCGAGTCGGGGTGCCAGGGGGTAGGGGGTCGTCAGGTGTGGTTTCTGGTATTTTTAGATTTTCAGGTTCAGTAGGAATTTTGGAAGTTATGGTGTGTGGACTGTTGGGCTTTTAAAATTAAATAAATATTAAAAATAATGTGGGGCATGAGATTTGAACTCTGGTGGCTTGGTTCAGCAGTGCAAGGTATCACCAATGAGCTACAAACTCCTTCTTGTAATTAAATTGCTAATTAATTACTTAAATCTTGTGCTCAGGCAATAAATACCCTTTTAAGGGTTTTGAAAAAATAAACAATTAAAAATTTGTATGGAAAAAGAGTATAAGAAAATTAGGGTTGTTATATCGACTTATACCCGATGCGCGACAACAAGAACGCCGTGTCGTTCCCGAACAATCCTCCATGAGAAATTACTAGCGCCAAGCCGCACAGAAAGAACCAAGCAGTCCACTCTCGACCCGACCCACAAATAGATCGGAAAAAAATGGGGGGCTAATGATGATGCTCAATAACGGTAATTCCTTATATCATGATACGTGGCGGATGGCGTGTCACATGCGTAAGCCAGTTAGACCCCTGAGGGCCACGGAGGGGGAACTAGTGTGCTACAGTGGGGGCTTCCCTCAAACCCTGTCTCTGAGCTTGCACCCCACTCCTTGCCCCCGAGCACTTCAGCAGCCAAGCCAACTGTCCTTTTGATGAGGCTCGATATCGGTGATCCCCCAGATCGTGGCACGCGGCAGATGACGTGTCCCGAAGCTAGCAAGAAAGGCCTAGGAACGGTGCGTCGGTAAAATACCCCGGGTCTGCGACCCATGGACGTAGCCGACCTTCTGCGACCGACCACACTACTCCAATGCCCGCCTTACAAACAGCCGTTGGCTCACCTCCGATCCCCCTGCACAATCGGCCTCCTCGGCCCTCTCAGCTCGTTTCCGGGCTACCGCAGAACCAAGATACCTCGGCCTACCGCTCGTCCCCGAGCCTCCCGCCGAGCTCACCTTCCTCGGTCTCATTGACCGACCAACGGCACCTACCACAGGCGCAACCGCCTCACCTCCGTGAATCTCTCCATGCGCGAGATATCCGCTGGCCACGTCCCGCGTTCCACGCCATCACGATCCCCCATTAACAAGCATGTCTCGTCATTAATGGGAGATCCCGCCCTTCATGCGGACGTGACGTCGGGACCGTAACGGCCGGCGTGATTCTCGCGCCTGCCTTCCTGTTGCCACCACTATATAAACCCCTCCCTCAGATGGTTGAAGTAAGTCATTTTCTCCTCACTAGGCTGTTATTCTGCTCAAATATCCGGTCTAACTTGATCGTCGGAGGGTCCTCGGTGATACAAGCACCACGGGACTTCCTTGCAGGTAGCTCGGCCTCAACCACCTCAAACCCATTGAGATCCACACGCTTCAGGAGTCAACCTCCAACCTAATCTCAGCCGTCCATTGTCGCCAACAACAGATCTACGGAAGGCAACATCTTGACGTGATTCGACATCCGTCAGGAGGCGGAACGGCACTGGCTAGTAGCTCTGGAAGAAGAAGAAGAAGAAGATGAAGATGAAGATCTATGGTGATATTGATGATAATGATGATGATTTGAGGGCTGATGGGGGCAAGGTGGAGGGAGCACAGTGGATGGAGGCGACACCGGCGATGACGATGAGAAGGGGGGAGAAAGAAGAAGTAGAAGCTGGCGATGATGATGATATGGGGCAAAGGGTGGAGACGGCAACGACGACAAGAAAAGGAAGAATATGAAAAAAAGAAGATGGCGATGATGATGTGGGTGCAAAGGGTGGGGGTTGGGGGGAGGGATGTTGGTTTTTTTTTATCTTATTTAAAAATTAGGTTAGGGGTTAGAAGAGAGATAATCTGGGGATTACAATTTTTTTTATGTTGATGTGGCAATTTAGTTGGCGTGCGCTGAGGTGACGCTGACGTGGCACAATTAAGTTTAGTAGCTTTAAAGGTAATGGGAGTTTTGTTAAAATGACCCAAACCTTTAGGAAGTTTTCAGTAAATAAGCCATAAAGGAAAGAGTTTATAAATTCTCTTTTTTCACTTGCTTTGAAACTTTTAATTTAATCGTCTGGGCAAAAGCATGATACAATAAGAGAAAACAGGGCTTGCAGTAACCCTGCAAACCCAAAACAGCAGTTAGCCTCTTACATGGGCCAGTGGGGTCCAGAGACCTAACCGCAAAATAGCCAGGAGACCCCACTGACGTATATGAGAGGTCACTGCAGTTTTAGCCTCCAGGATCTCTGCAGGCTCCGCTTCCTCACATAATAAAGGCTCTCCATCTAAATATCTAGTTATGGCCGTAAACGTGATGGCAAGCGGTCAAAAAATGACCAAATTCATGCAAGAAAAAGGGGCATTCCTATGTGATATCACTGGTGGTGGATCCATGCGTTACGGTGGATCCGTGCATAAGGCACGGGTTCGTGATTAATTCAAGATATGTCAAGCCAAACATTATAATTATTATCTATTAGTATATATTTGTAGAAGAGATGTGAAGAAATTTTTGGATTACGGTGACGACAACGAACGAACGACTAGGAGAAGGGGAAGAAGATGAAAAAGAAGATGATGAAGATGCTGATGGTGATGGTGATGATGTGGGTGCGAAGGATGGGGGTTGGGAGGAGGGCGCCGGCGTCGACAATGATGTTGGTTTTTTCAATGTTTTTTTAATCTTATTTAAAAATTAGGTTTAGAGTTAGAAAATGGTTAATTTGGGGATTTTAAATTATTTTTGTTGATGTGGCAACTTGGTTGATGTGGTACGGACATGGCGCCATTAAATTTGTTAGTTTCAAAGGTAATGAGAGTTTTGTTGAAATGACCTAAACGTTTAGGGAGTTTTCAATAAATAAGGCATAAAAGAAAGAGTTTATAAATTCTCTTTTTTCACTTGCTTTGAAACTTTTAATTTAATTGCCTGGGCAAAAGCATGATACAATAAGAGAACACAGGGCCTGCAGTAACTCTGCAGACCCAAAACTGCAGTGGGCTCTCACATGGACTAGTGGTATCTAGAGATCTAACTGCAAAATATCCAGTAGATCCCATTAACCTATGTAAACGCCCACTGCAGTTTGGGCTCCTGCCGGCTCCATTTCCTCACACAATAAAGGATCTCCACCTAAATATCTGGTTATGGCTGCTAACGTGATGGCAAGGGGTCAAAAAATGACCAAATTCATGCAAGAAAAAGGGGCATTCCTATGTGATGTTACTGGTGCTGGACCCTTGCGTTAAAGTGGAGCCATGGGTAACGCACAGATTCATGATTAATTCAAGACATTACAAGCCAAACATTTTAATCACTGGAGGTTAATGGAGGAGGGAGGCCATAGGAGGGAATTGGCTCCTATGTCGTCGAAAATATACATCCTTCCTAATTTTTTCAGATGATCGGCACCCACCATCTTCATCGTTATCATCTAAGATGTGGGTACACCAAATTTCATGTGATTCTACAACTTTTTCACCGTTGATTTAGTGGGTTCAAAATTAACGGTTTACCGACAATATAACTTTTTGCATTGCTAAATCAACGGTGAAAAGATTGTAGAATCACATGAAATTTGGTGTACCCACATCTTAGATGATAACGATGAAGATGGTGGGTGTCGATCGGCGGAAAAAATGAGAGGGTGTATTTTATCGACGCCATAAGAGGAAATTCCCTCCTCCTATGGCATATTTCCTCCATTATTCTCTAATTACTATCGTTTAGTATAGTATATATTTGTAGAAGAGATGCGAAGAAATTTTTCGATTTCTATTTATTATCGCTTCTTTTTTTTCCACCCTACTGGAAAGAAGAGAACTTATAAATTATAATAATACATATGAACTATTAATTGTCGGGACATCTATTTAGCTACAAATAATTTCTAAGTTTATTATATTAATACTAATATTAATGCTTTTATATATAAATAACTAAGCTATTTCATTTTACCAAAGATCATAAATACGCTGTTCCAAAGAATAAAACTTACATCACATAGAGAAAACAATCAAAATTTGAACAAAAAAAAGCAACAAAATAAAAAACAGTTAATCTCAAACACAGTACAAATCCTTATAAGGAGCTTCTTCTTAAAAGAGCTAAAACAATTATTAGTACTAAAAATAATGATAGTTTAACTTTCATTAATTAAGAAAAAAAATAAACCTTAAAACTAAAAATATAATACAAGCCAAGAAAAGATTAAAAGAAAATGACTAACAAATTCATTTATACCTCTTTAGTTGAACATATAATCAAATAATGAATGTTAAATTAAATTAAATTAAATATACATACAAACTTTTTACGATACCGACTTATTAAATAATTAGTGAAGAGATAGTTTGGGTTGGTCTCTTCTCGACGTAGACCATCTTCGGCCTCAAGAATATCGAAGCAAGCATATTCGTTTCTTCATGGGATCCTCTCTAAAGTCCGGAGTTTACGATCGCAAGCGAAAGAGACTACTACATGGAGCTATTGAAATGAAGGACCGGTCTATAAAGATTGTATTTCTTGCTCACTAGACTTGTAAAGTGTTTGCATTTTATATTCCGTCCATTTCTAGTTAACGATTCTTAGTTAGCTAAAACGGCAAATTTTTGAATTTGCCAAGGACGATACCTCCCGAAACCTTGCTGCCGTCTTAGGTAACTCTGCAGTGGTAAAAACACTTAATTTATAAATCTAAATTCCTTTTTCATAAGACGGGAAAAGTTTCACCAGCACCAAAATCCTTCTTTCAATCCTCATCTCCTTACATGAAGGGTCAAAGGGTCAAAGGAGTTAGGAAAAAGTCTTAGAATTTTGTTATCAATTTTGATCTATCTTACCATATTAAATTAATTTCTTAAATAAGAAAGAGAATTATTCATTAATAGCCACTCATCAAAATCATGAGCAGAGAACATAAAGAGCTTGGATTCCATGTTAATCTATTTTGCAAGACTTGCATAAGTCCAATGAAAAAACTTGAGTTGTACACTTTCCAGTGCATTTGATATAAATAGATAGATGTTGGATAGCACTAGAAGACCAATTTGCCGCAAATTTATTATAAGAACCTAGCATTCATTTTACTAGTACATGTACATGTAAGCTAAAGAATTTTCCTAAGGGCAAATAAGGAATATCAAAAATCATTCTTTTGAC
This sequence comes from Agapanthus africanus, assembly GCA_030015575.1. NCBI lineage: Eukaryota > Viridiplantae > Streptophyta > Magnoliopsida > Asparagales > Amaryllidaceae > Agapanthus > Agapanthus africanus. The sequence continues at coordinate 780,014,080 of CM057337.1, forward strand.
TTTTAGCGGGCAAGATGGTGTAGAATATTCTTTTTGGAAGTACTTTATGTATTATCCTATGTATTATGGTAAGGATGGCTGCAATCATTTGGAGAGAAATCAAATGCATTTATTTTATATTAGAATAAAGGCTAAATCAGAAAAACCACTCTAACTTTTGCTCGAGAGACAATAAACCCCTCCTAACTTCAAAAAACTACACCTTATCCCATAAACCTAACATAGTTTGATTTTTTGGCGTTATTTTTTCCAGAGTGCCTGATGATGCCCACGAGTAGTATTTCCTCAGATTACGACACGCGGCGGATGACATGTTTCGAAAGTTCGGAGGTGGAATAAATGAGTTGCATTAGGGGCATTCCTCGGGACCTCGTCTCGAGGAAATGTCCGAACTTTCAGGAGACCTCCCTGAGTACTTTCCACTTCACCTAGCAAACTATTAACAGCTCGTCTCTGAGCTTCCTCGGCCTCACTGCTCGTCTCCGAGCCATCTGACAGGCCGAGCTTCCTCGGCCTCACTGCTCGACTCCGAGCCGTCTGTCATGCCGAGCTTCCTCGGCTTCCCCGATCAACCGAGAGCGCGGAACCCAAGCGCCCCCGCAACGGCTCCGTGTATCCCGCCAGGACGAGATATCCGCCTCCTCATGTTCCGCGTCCCACGCTAGCACGCCCACCATTAATGGGCGTATCCCGCCATTAATGCGAGGATAACGCAAGGGCGTAACTGACGGCGACGATCTCACGCCCGCTCGCTCCACACGACCACTATATAAACCCCTCTTTCAGATGACTCAGGTGACTCGAAATCATTTCCAATACGCCGTTACTATGCACTTATTCTCTGGCACTAGCTTGAACCCACCCCGGGGCTTCTTTTGCAGATAGCTCGGCGTCAACGCCAACCCATTGAGATCCACACGCTCAACAACTCCCAAACCAAATCTTAACTGTCAAACACCGCCATCACATGATCGACATAGCACATCTGAAGGAGACCACAGCCTCCATCAGTGCCCTTCAAGCCTCTCTAAACATTTGAACTTCATTTCTTCTTCTAAATCCGCAATTCAACACACCATCTGCATCCTAACTTCGATACATTTGTTTTGTGTGTGTGTAGATACCAAGTGAGCTAAAGATGTGGAGCAAGGATGCAATCTTTTCTCTAACGATGTTGTTAACATAGACCAGTTCAGGATCGAGATTTCCTTCTGATTTTTTTTCTTGGGGGAGGAAAAAAGGAAGAGGACACTTCTGACTCTGTTAGGTTTGCAGAGGTTTTCCCATTTATTATTTAAGATTAAAAACTACAGCTTAAAATTATCTTAATAGGCCCCGCTCTATCAATACTACCTTTGATCCCAACTGTCCGGATGGTAATTGTACCCATCTCGCCACGACGGAGCAGGATAGCAACTAGTTGGAGCCGACGGTGGAGGCTGAGCCACCGGTGCTGGTGCTGATGGCTGCAAACCATAATAACCGACAGCTGATGATGGCGGCGGATAATGATCATCTACTTTTGACGAAACTGTTGGATACATCGAACATGCCAGTGAATAATAATTAGTTGAAGGTGACTGAAGCATTGGATCTTGCTGGCCTGGCAATGGATAGTAATCATGTGCCGATGACGAGATCATCGGTTGTTCCTGACGTGGCGGTGGATAGTAATCACTTGCCGACGGCTTAACCTTGAGATCCTGATGATGTGGTGGTCTGTCGTAAACCCTAACTTGTGGTGACTTAATTACAAGATTTTGAAAATGCTGCGGTAGGCTGTAATCGCTAGCTCGTGGTGAGTTGAGCGTGGGATCGTGAAGATGTGGCGGTAGACTGTAATTTAATGCCCGTGGAGATTTCGTGGGATCCTGAGAATGCGAATGCAGCGATGAATTGTAATCTCTTGGCTGTGGCGTCTTCACTATGGGATCCTGTGGTAAACTGTAATCCCTTGCAGACGGTGACTTGACATGTTGCGGCAAGCTATAATTTCTTGCTAATGGCGTGATCCCTGGATATTGTTGACCCGTCGATGACCAAGCCATGGGATTCTGCCTAAGTTCCGGTGGACTATAATCATTTCCCAAGGCTGGATCTTGATAATGTGGTGGTGGATAGTAATCCCTTGCCGGTGGCTGAACCATAGGATCTTGCTGACGCAGCGATGGATAGTAATCCCTTGCCGACGGCTGAACCATAGGATCTTGCTGACGAGACGGCGGCGGCGGCGGATAGTAATCCGCCATTGGCGAGTGAGACACCGGATTTTGCTGACGTGGCAATGCACTGTAATCCTTTCCCAAGGCTGAATCTTGTTGATGTGCCGTTGGATAGAAACCCCTTGCCAACGGCTGAACCATAGGAACTTGTTGATGCGTTAACGGTGGATAGTAATCGGCTGTTGACGGCTGGTACACAGGATTCTGCTGACGTGGCACCAGACCGTATTCTTTTTCTAGGGCTGGACCGTGTTGATGCGCCGGTGGATAGTAATCCCTCACTGAGGGCTGAACCGCATGATCTTGCCGATGAGGCGGCACCGAATAGTAATCGGCTGTAGATCCCTGAGACACGATATTCTGCTGACGGAGCATTTGATCGCTTGCTAAGAGTGGATCTTGCTGATGCGGCGAGGGATAGTAAACCCTGGCCGAAGGTCGAACCATAGGATCCTGCAGACGAGACGGTTGATAGTAATCCGCTGTCGACGACGCCTGAGGCACCGGATCCTGCTGACGTGGCACCGGATCGTAATCCCTTCTCAAGGCGGCTGGATCCTCCACCACCTGATGCGGCGCTGGACAGTAACCCCTCGACGATGGATGGTATTCATCTGAACGAGAATCGGAACCCTGATGCAGCGGCTGCTGACGTGGCAGGGGATGACGATCGGATCCCGATGGGCTCGCCGCCTCAGGTCCGAGGGAGTACGAGAACTTGATGACGCCGTTAGGCTTGCCGTCGGTCCCCAGCACCTGGTAGCTGACGTGGCTGACGGATCCGCCGCCTCCGCCCTCGGCGAAGAGATCGGCGACGGGAACGTTGACTTTCCCGACGACTCGATCGGGCAGCAGCAGGAGGATGTTGCCCTGGAGCTTGAGCTTGACGGCGAGGAGGAGGTGGTGGCGGCCGGCGCTGAGGTCGAAGCGGAAGCGGGGGTCCCACTCGGGGTTCTCGCCGCCGTCGGAGTCGACGGGGGTCTTCTGCTTCTGTGGGAGGTGGAGGTTGGAGGGGTCGGTAACGGAGACGGCGGCGTAGAGGGAGGGCTTCTGGAAGAGGTTGAAGGATTTGATCCCTCTGCACGAGATCGATCTCAGATGCAGCCAGGTTTGAGTTTGGGTCTGATTTTGATCCATATTTTGATTCTTTGGATTGTTGTTGTTGATGATCGCTTTTAGGGAAAAAGTTTTATTTTTATTTTTTGGGAGAGGAAATAGGTTGTTGATGGGATTTTATTTTTATTTTTCGGAGGAAAAGTCTCATCTCGCTGCTTGTATTTGACTACTAGACTCTTGAGAATAAGAAAATCTCGTTTTAATACGTTCAAAAAAATATAAACAAATATGGAAAACGCAATTTTGAATCCAAAATTATTTTTTGTATTGTTGACTTTATCAGATAAAACCTTATTTGAATGAACATTTCAAAACCATTATTATGTACATAAATATCATGAAATCTCTACGCAATCAGAAAAGAAAAGGAACAGCGACGTGACCTGCTCATAATTCGAATTGAACATTCAAGAAATTAGAAAATTTCTTTTATTTTGAGATAGTCCATGTCCGGTATTTTGGCATGAAAAAGTTTTTTCTTAAAATCAATAATATACTCCTATAAATATAACTTTAAAAAATATTCATCTTTATTTTTATATATAATGCAAATATCATTTGGTTAGAGATCCATCCCTATCATTTTTTCTGAAAAAAAAGAAAAAAGAGAAAAATACTCACTTCTTAAGGCTCCACATCGTCATTTAAAAAAAAAGATAAAACAAAAAATTAAAAGTTCTTCTATCTTCTTTTTTCAAAATTTAAAGAAAAAAGAGGGAATAAAACTCAACTTCTAAGGCCTTCATCTCACTTAAGAAGAAAAAGACAAAAATAATAATGCATTCAAATGAAAATTTACACATACATCCTCATTATTTATAAATTTACGCATAAATCCTCCTTTAAATGAAAAATTGCACATAAACTTTCATTATTAATAAATTTTTATTCTCACTAATAAAATGTTAAATTCAAATGAAAAGAAAAAAACAGGAGAAATATCCTTGATTTTTATGCCATCCACGTCATCTCTCTCTCTTCTACCAATTTTTTTTAATTGGTTATATATAGAACCATCTATATCTTTCTTTCTTCTCCTCAAAAATACTAGAACCCTCCACATCTCTCTATCTTTCCTTCCAAAAAATAGTTAATTTTTTAATTATTAGAACCCTCCACATCTATCTCCTTCAAAAAAATAATTAATTTTTAAATTAACACGTGTAACGCATGTGCACAAATTCTAGTACTAATTTATAATGCAAATGATATTGGTTAGAGTCCACCATCTCCATAATAAAGAAAAAGGAAGAAATTCTCAAATCTTAAAACATCCACATCATCAAAGAAAAAAACAAAAATAATTAGATGTTTTATTAATTTAAATTTCAAATTCACTCCACGTTCTCTAAAACTTGAGACATAAAAGAACTTTCTAGAAATTAGTTTGAATTCCAAGTTTAATCTATGTTATACTCAAATTTAAGACAAAAAACAACTTTCTAGAAATTATTTTAATCTTATCATTTTCAACTTCTACTTTCATTTATTTAAAACTACATTCTTTTACTTAAATATGATAAATAATATATTATAATATCTCCTAAAATACTCTTGAACTAAATTACTAAAACGACTATTTTTTCACTTATTAACATTCAAAATAATTTTAAATCAAAAACCACCCATTTTATATTTATCTATGAGCTCAAGAAAATTTTTTGGATTCTAAATAGGATAAAACTACATAGTTCATTCAGATTTATATAAATATGACACGTTTTATTAATAAAACGTGTATCGCACGTGCAAAATGCTTGTATATATTTAAGGAGATGATCATGGCCAAATTTTTTTTTAGCAATCATTACACATCTAAAACTAGTATTGCGTCTGGATCGGATACGGGTCATGTTAGGGATCCTTGTGCTCACTAGATTGCAAGACGGAAGCGATAAATGTGCTAAAGAAAAATTTTAATCAAGTACAAGCATCCACAACCGTATGAAACACCCAAAGACAATAACTTGAAAACAAAAGAGAGCTAGTTAGGGTGCTATAGCTTTTATAGCGTGTCCATCTAATCGTAGAGGGCCCCGTCTAGGCTCTGAATGCTCTGGATCAACCTTGCTCACCTAAACCGTATATGATCCACGTGAAGGAAACCCATCAAGCATCCAATACACTCTCCTAGTGTAAAAACTAGTTATCTAAACTTGCTAGGTCTAGGAAGTAGGATGATGTGAAGGTATCGCTCTCTTTTGATTTTCTCATTTTATTTTCTTTCTTTTCTTACAAAGAAGATCTAGCAGGAGGAAGAAAAAGAATGAGAGCTCTCTTTTCTTTTTCTAGTACTTGGAAAATGAAATATTGTAGAATGAGAACCCTCTCACTCCTCTCTCTCTTTTAATTGTCCGTAACATTTGGGGTGGGTGCAGGGCAGTGGCTCCCAACACTACACATGGGTATTCAGTCATCTAATGGCATACATCCATGTATGTATGATTTCATGCATCACATGCATACAATTGGAGTGAAAAGAAAATGGTTATGTATCTTGCACACACACGCTAAAATACAGATTTAATGTATCAAATACATTAACAACAAAACATTAGTATCATATACCAATGTTAGAAAGAAAGTGTGTATAGGTATATATTACTGATCATATCACATATACACTACTACAAATAGGGGTTGCCCCTACGGATATATCCGTAGGGGCAATAAATTACCTTGTAGGTGTAAACGCCGTAGGTGCAAGTCTTATCCTTGAACATGCCCCTACGGTCAAAAACTTGTCCCTATGGAGTAATGTGTAGGTCCAGTTGTCTCTACGGATTAGGCTGTAGGGATAAAAAATTTATTTAATTTATCGGTTTATAAAATAAATTAGGACTTATCCGTAGGGCCAAATAGTTGTCCCTACGGATAAGTGCGTAGGTCCGGATGTGTAGGGACAAAATATCAGGTATCCTGATATTTTGTCCCTACTGATACCTGGGTAGGGGCATGTTTAAGCCCCTACGGTTAAGTCCGTAGGGACAAGTATAACCCTCTCTTACTGAGATTATAGGGACAAAATATTAGGTATCCTGATATTTTTTCACTACGGATTAATCCGTAGGGGCAATGTTGGGCCCTACGGATTAATCCGTAGATACATATTATCAGGGTTTTTTTAAAAAAAGGGCTGTCTATTTTTTTCTTGACATGTGCACAATAATATATACATCATATATAAAATTAATCAACACGCAGAACATATATCGCAGTATTCATAATCACATCTCACGCATAATATACAAAAGAAATCAACAAGCAGAATATGATATCAATATAAACACGCAAACACCACCAATATCAATATCGTCCAAAATATAGTACAATATGTATCATATAAATAAATACATGTTTAAAATATAAGAATTAAAAAACTACCCTAGCTCGGTCCAGCTCCACCTCTGATAAACGCCATAATCTGACGCGCCTGCTTCTCGGATATACCCTGAATCAATAAATCATGCAATACGGAGTGTGCGGGAGTCTAAGCGGGCTGTGAAGCTGTAGGAGCGGTCTGCGCAACCGCCGCCGAGGTAGTGGCTTGCGGAGCCGCAGCTGCGGGAGTCTGAGCGGGCAGTGGAGTTATAGGAGCTGTCTGCGGAACCGCAGCCGATGTAGTGGCTTGCGGAGCCGCAGCCGAAGAAGATGCATGTGGAGGTTCGACCGATATACCATGTCGCGTCGGGACCTACGTGTGTAATAAACGAGTAAGAACTGTATATTAGTCGAATTCGTATCATTATCAAGTTATTTCGAAACCCTAATCTATGTATACTTAGGGACTTAGGTCTCGTTTGGATATCTAGTTTGGAAAACCGTAGTTTATTTTAATTAGATATGTATGTATGATTAATCAAAGCTAAGTCTACAACTAAATAAGCTCAGACTACGTATTAATATTGGATATATTGCTATCTATAATATGACATAATATTTTACTATTAAGTAGTATACATACCAACATCTCCTTCAACTCCTGAACGGTGGCTTTCAAGCTCTCCAGTTCTTGCTGGAAACGTCGCTCACTGGAGACGGAGGAAGTAAATGCCGGAGTGGAGTCCAACCTCATATGGGCCCTGCTAGGGCCCAGTCCCCGGCCTCTCTCCCAACCTCCGTGGTGCCTTCCGTGTGCGGTGTCCAGGACTGGGGTCAGCAGCATCGGATCGTTCTGTCCAGTAAAATCGATCCCCGATGCCTCGGCCTGCTCAACCATCCGCTTCTACACCCACATTAACCAGTAAAATAAAAGTATATCATTTAAATTCGAACCTTTCAAAACTAAAATTTCAAATAGGGGTTGAATAAATATTAAAACTTACGCAATACTCCAGGGTAGGGGTATCGAAGCTCGCCCGTGGCGGGATCTGTCGAGGTGCCGTGGACGGCAAGATATGCGGACAGCACGCTCGGGATAGTAGATGCCGAGTATACAATTTAAGTATCCATAATAAATCACACCGTCCGATCCTACCGTCGCAATCCCACTATTCTGAGTGGTTCTACATATTTCTATGTCCTTAATTTCGAATTTGTATCCAAGGACACCGAATCCTTTATAATATGCAACCTCCATACTAGGAAATTGAGCTAAATATCTTGAATCACTCTCAAATGATGCAGACAAGTTCGGATCATAGATCTAACAAAACAAATTTTACGACAAATACATAACGATATAAGTTTAGATTAAAACTGATAGCAATAACATATTATTCGAATAACTTACTTGATCTGCAACCCAATCGCAAAAATTATCCTGATGATATTTTTCCAATCATTCATCGTTCCAATCAGGATGCCCCTCACGTACTTCGTTAAAATGAATTATGTTTTCGATAATAAATTATGACATTAATATTATATCATTTCATACACACACAAATACAAATATAACAATTAATCCAAAAAAACTTGCTCTCTAATTTGTTCAAGACATGTGCAATTAAGGAAGATAAACCGGTATATCTTGTTGATAAACATAGTATCTATTCTCTTATAATCGGCTTTACCATATGGCCCGTCTTGAATTCTTCGAGGCCGGTTAAGTCTCGTCTCAATGTTCTCGTCCAGATAGCGGGAACAAAATGTGGTTGCTTCATCAATAAGATAACCATGCATGGTAGAACCCTCTGGTCGATTTCTATTGCGTATATACTTTTTAAGAGTGTAGAGGTACCTAAAGAAAATATGTTGAATAAATAAATACGGGCATACATGACAACAATAATTTTAAAAATTGTGCGAAACGAAAAATTCCACGTACCTCTCGACGGGATACATCTATCGATATTGTACCGGTCCGGCTAACTTAGCCTCAATTGCAAGATGAACCGTCAGGTGTATTATGATATCGAAGAATGACGGTGGGAAAATACGCTCAAACTTGCAAAGTATCAACGCAATAGAATTTTCTAGTTTATCCAGCGTCACAGCATCCAGTGTTTTAGCACACAACTCTATGAAAAAACAACATAGGTCGTTGATTACTAGACCAACCGATTCCGGGAGAGAAGTTCTGAGGGCTAATGGAAGAAGGTGCTCCACGATAACATGGTGATCATGACTTTTCAGTCCATCGATCTTACCTTTCACAATTTTTATCTTCTTCCTGAATGATCCTGAGAAATCTGTGGGAACTTTCAAATCATGCAACACCTGCAGGAATCTTTTCTTCTCCGGTTGTGACATATGATAAGCGGCATTGGGAAGTACAAACTTGCCTGATTTACCCGCTACCGGTCTAGGGTGCAATTCACTTCTTATTTCCCACTCCCATAGATCCATCCGAGCATTCAGGTTGTCTTTAGATTTCCCGTCTTTACAAAGAAGAAAGTTGAGTATGTGCTCTGATACTCCCTTCTCTATATGCATGACGTCCAGACAATGATGCACTAAATTTGTTGACCAGTACGGAAGTTTGAAGAAAATGCTTAACTTGTTCCAAAATGGTGGTTTGACCTGTTTTGTCGGATCCATCCCGAAGGTCACATAATTGTAACCATCCCACTGAGCAGTCACGTCCTCTCCAGACAATGGGGCTGGAGGTCCAAGAAGCTCCTGATGACCATCAAAGTGAACAGCGTCTAACCTGTAGGGGTGGTCTAGAGGCAGGAAACGTCGATGGCCGCAATAATAAACCTTCCTGCTAAAATTCAAGAATTTCGATATTGTGTGTTGATGGCAATGCGGACATACTTTGTGACCATATACGGACCAACCTGATAGCATTCCATACGTAGGAAAGTCATTAATTGTCCACATTAAAGCCGCACGTAGTATGAAGGTTGTATTTGTGTTTGCATCGTAAGTCTCTACACCATCAATGAACAAAGATTTTAACTTCTCGATCAGAGGTCGGAGATAGACGTCGATATTGTTTCCCGGTGAGTTTGGTCCGTCGATAAGAAGAGGCGTCATAAAGTATGATTGGTCCATAACCAACCAAGGCGACAGATTATAAATTATCATTACAACGGGCCATGTGCTGTGACTTCCAGCCATATAGTTGAATGGGCAGAAGCCATCACTAGCCAGTCCGAGCCTGACATTGCGAGGATCGCTACTGAATATTGCGTGCCTCCTATCGAAATCCTTCCATGCCGGTGAATCTCTTGGATGGCTCATTTTTCCATCTTCACTTGGAGGAGCACGGTGATGCCAAATCATTGCCTCGGCTGTTTTCTTGCACCTGAATAACCTCTGCAGCCTCTGTGTTATAGGAAAGTATCGTGCTATCTTGACAGGTATATCAGGCTTCTTATCAGAATCTTTCGGCTTATACCTGGTATCTTTGCATGTTGGACACTCTTTCAAATCTGAATTCTCTTTCCGGTACAACACGTAATTTTTAGGACATGCTTGAATCTTCTAACACTTCAGACTCAAATCAGACATCATGTTCTGGGCTCCGTACCAGCTGTCGGGCACGTTATTTCCCGGGGGCATAGAATCTTTCAAGAATGAAAGAAGCATTGTGAATGACTTGTTGCTCCATCCATTTAATCACTTAATCTGGAAAAGTTGGACGAATCATGAGAGGGTGGAATACTTTGCATTCTCATAAATTGGTTTTCTAGCATCATTCATTAAATTTTCATATTTATCTGCACGCGGTCCTTGACCGGAAGGAATGTCATTTTCGGTACGAATAGATTCACCTAGGGCAGGCTCTACCATATCCTCCATTTCTTCTGATGGAAAGAAATTACCGTCTTCTTCTTCTGCCGCATTACTGCGTTCTTCTCCTTCCCCGTGATATTTCCAAGTTGTATAAAATCTAGTAAAACCATATTTTACGATATGAAGCTCTGCCAATTCTACCTTCTGCCAGTACTTATTCCCACATCTATCGCACGGGCAGAGAATATTCTCTATCACGATCTTATTATGTGCGCGTGCAAATTCAATAAAAGCAGCAACTCCTGCGATAAACTTAGGTTGCATACGTTGTTGCCAATCCACATACATCCAGTCCTTAACTCTGACATACTCATGGGCCATATTAGACTGTATAACATATAAATTGTAGATTATGATGACTATATTGAGAAATCTAAGAACATGATGGTTACTGACAAAGGAGAAAATCCGTGTATATGCTTTGTGTGTGCGTTTGTCGTTGAAAAGAATAAATTATCGATAATCAAAGTTAGATTTGAGGATACTCATGTATCACAGACTACGCTCTTGGCATTGCATTGTTTCTCTCTCCTTTCCTATCAGCGAGAGGAGGCGAATAGAGGTCAGACAAGTAGAGTACGACATGGCAGTTGGTTTATGCATAAGTGAAAGGAGGGGTTCAATATCGGGAACTAGAGTCCAACTCTTAAATGTCGTCTCGACGGTTGTTAGTATCGAGCTATACCGTCCGATATTTAACAACCTTCGTATAGTTCTATGTCATGACGAATATCGAACGTATGTTAACCGATAGACGGGGACTAAATGGCGCTTTGAGTTTCATATATGAGTATCGATGAGAATATGAAAGTTTCATATTATCATCGAGTATCATATATTGGTTTTAACTTGAATATCTTGAATCACTCTCTAATCATGCGTTTGTTGTGTATTCTTGTTGTATGTGTGTGTTTCGGCTGTCGGGGGTAAGGCTTCTATCCCATAAAGAATGTATAGAGCGAACACCCATTCGCTTGTGCTTTCAACCGTTTCGAGTAAATTTCGGCAGCACCTCCCCGCTGTTCTCCGAGTACACTGTAATAGAATAGATAATCATTTCAAAGCTGTGAAACAATGTTGAAATGAACATCTAATCTATCTTTGTACACAGAGAACCAGCGGAAAGGTACCGACGAAATATCTCGAAACGAATGAAAACATAAGTGAATGAAGGTGTTTGCTTTATACATTCCTAACTTGTCCACACGAGACAAATCTATCGGTTATCATACGATTGAATCTTCTTGTCACATAGACTATACGACGGTTGTTAGTATCAAGCTATACCGTCCGATATTTAACAACTTTCGTATAGTTCTATGTCACGACGAATATCGAACGTATGTTAACCGATAGACGGGGACTAAGTGACGCTTTGAGTTTCATATATGAGTATCGATGAGAATATGAAAGTTTCATATTATCATCGAATATCATATATTGGTTTTAATTTGAACATCTTGAATCACTCTCTAATGATGCGTTTGTTGTGTATTCTTGTTGTAAGTGTGTGTTTCGGCTGTCGGGGGTAAGTCTTTTATCCCATTAAGAATGTATAGAGCGAACACCCATTCGCTTGTGTTTTCAACCGTTTCAAGTAAATTTCGGCAGCACCTCCCCGCTGTTCTCCGAGTACATTGTAATAGAATAGATAATCATTTCAAAGCTGTGAAACAACGTTGAAATGAACATTTAATCTATCTTTGTACACGGAGAACCAGCGGAAAGGTGCCGACGAAATTCTCGAAACGGATGAAAACACAAGTGAATGAAGGTGTTTGCTTTATACATTCCTAACTTGTCCACACGGGACAAATCTATCGGTTATCATACGATTGAATCTTTTCGTCACATAGACCATACGACGGTTGTTAGTATCGAGCTATACCATCCGATATTTAACAACCTTCGTATAGTTCTACGTCACGACGAACATCGAACGTATGTTAACCGATAGACGGGGACTAAGTGGCGCTTTGAGTTTCATATATGAGTGTCGATGAGAATATGAAAGTTTCATATTATCATCGAATATCATATATTGGTTTTAACTTGAACATCTTGAATCACTCTCTAATGATGCGTTTGTTGTGTATTCTTGTTGTATGTGTGTGTTTCGGCTGTCGGAGGTAAGGCTTCTATCGGTTATCATACGATTGAATCTTCTCGTCACATAGACTATACGACTGTTGGGGTAAAAATTTACACCCCGGTTGACCGAGTCAAAGTCAAGGTCAACCCCAAGCTAGGTGGGCCCAAGCCCAGGTCAAGCGGGCCCATGCCCAAGTCGAGCTCGCGGCCAGCCTCCCCATGCCAACAACAAAAATCATGTAACAAATAATTTTTATGTAATTTTTGTGCATGAATGTATGTAAAATGGGTATAAAACCAAATTTTTGTAAGCCCATGGCTTATGTGCAAAATGAAATGGCACATGAGCCATGGGATGGCTAAAATGCCATTTTGTGAAGCCCAAGGGGCTATGTGTAAAATGTATGGCCTATAAAGGCAAAGATAATGAAAATATCAAAACAACTTTTTTCTCTCTCTAAAAAAGTTTCCAGATCTGAGATCTATTCTTCTTCTTCAAGGTTCCAAAACCTTCTTCTTTCTCTTGAATTAAATCAAGAGTTTTACTCTTCTTTTTATAAAACAAATTAGTTTTTCACTACAAAACCCACAAAGGGGAATTTGGATCTGTCATCAGATCTTAAAAAGGAGAGATTTTGAGATTTCACATCTCTTGATCTTTAAGATCCAGCAAGCAACAGGAGGAAGAAGAAGAACCACTTCCATTAAACCCAGAACACATTCAGGAGCCCGACTCCTCTCTGATTTCTCTTTGAGAAATCTTTTTTTAGGCTAAAAGCCTCTTGTCCTCTCCAGCGCGCAGCGCAAGTGCGCAAAGCGCCCACGTGCCGACACGTGGCGCGCGCGCTTGCGCACCTGCGCGCTTGCGCAAGTGCGCAAAGCGCCCGCGTGCCGACACGTGGCGCGCGCGCTTGCTTGCATACCTGCGCGCAACGCGCATTGCGCAAAGCGCCCGCGTGCCGACACGTGGCGCGCGCGCGCGCTTGCGCACCTGCGCGCAGCGCTCTTGCGCCAAGCGCCCACATGCCGACACGTGGCGCGCGCTCCTGCACGCAGCGCTCATGCGCAAAGCGCCCACGTGCCGACACGTGGCGCGCTTGCGCCTGAGCGCACAGCACCTAAACGCGCAGCGCCCAAGGTGCTGCCCCACGCATCCTTTGGATGCCTTTTCCCCTTTATTTATATATATATGTATATATATACATTTGTATACAAATGTACACATACACATACTCCGCAACATTCTCCCCCTCAAAAAAATTTTCGGGCCGGGGCGCTGCCCCGAACCCCGCAAGGGGGCTGCTAGCCCCCTTAACCCCCAGCCCGCTATCCGGGTGGCGGGACCCTCGTAAAAACTCTGCGTGGCTCCCGATATATCCAAAAACCCCCCTCCAAAACAACACGCACGCACACTGCACATTGAGTTCGCATGACCAGTTTAACCCGTTAATTGGAGGTTCCCTCGCCCCAAAGGCGAGGGGTAATTAACGGCAGCTTAGTCCGCGGCTGCCGGAGATTCGGATCCCCACAATCATTAAACCCCGACCTATCCTAGGCAGGGGGAATCTGTAGTACGCCTGAGACGCGTGCGCGTACTCCCATCTCAATGGGGTGACGAAAAACACCCTACAACGACGGTTGTTAGTATCGAGCTATACCGTCCGATATTTAACAACCTTCGTATAGTTCTAAACCGACGATAACACCCCTAATTTATTGGACGGGTTAGGGTTGAGTCTAACCTGACTTCACCATACTTAGCTGTTAGAATGTATATGAATACGGATAATTCGAGCTAACTCCGTATCCGTATTTGATTTGCATCATATACAAATAGTGATTTTCATTTTTGACGACCATCCATATCCGTATACGAAAATGATAACACCTATTCCGTTCCGTATCTAATACCAAAAATGGTAATTTTTGGCTTTATCGAGTTAAATTTTCCTAAAAATCATAACCCAACCCTAACCCTAGCCCCAGCCCTAGCCCCAGCTGAACCCCAACCCCAACCCTAACCCTAACCCTAACCCCAGCCCCAGCCCTAGCCGAACCCCAACCCCAGCCCTAGCCGAACCCTAACCCCAACCGCAACCCCAGCCGAACCCCAACCCCAACCGCAACCCCAGCCCCAGCCTCAACCGCAACTGTCACGCCCCGCTTCCCAGTGTACGGCGAAGTGGACGCGACGAGGTCCGCTACGTATATACTCAGAAGTACATACGCTAAGCGTAACCAAGCAATATAAAGTAAATCACAAGAGACGAATAATATAGAAATAACAGCAACTTTTATTAATAACATTCTTTGTACAATGCATGAAAAGAAAATACAACTGGAATGAAAAACAATGCCTAAACAGTGGCATAACAGAAAATGAAATAAACTGAAAAGAACAAGGTACAGTATCTAGAGCTCTGGATCTTCCTGGAACTGCTCCAAATCTTCACCGGTGGGCTCGATCTCAGCTTGGTCGAACGCACCTGACGACATTCAAAGAAAATAGAAATAGAATGTCATCAGCGAACAGGTCGCTCGGTAAGTCCCAGAGAATAAGAAGAATGAGAATGACATAGTAACAGTATTTTCTAAAGTATTATATTGTTGAATATTATGGAATATTGAGTTAACGCTGTTGTTTGTAGCTTGGTACAGAAGGATGCCAGTGTATACGAGGGGGATCTCTATATGCTAGAGATCAGGGCAAAAGGAAAGTACAAGGAACCGTTATGCCACGGTACAACAGCAACAGGATTCAGGTTAGGTGTCTTAATTTGACCACCTCGTGCCACCTTTAACACCTTCCGTACCAATCTACCCCTTTAAACCCCGTAGTGTTTTAACAGTATTGTAGTATTGGAATATGTAAATTGAGTGACTGACCAAAACCATGATATCAGTAAACATGTTGCAACTGTATAATCAGGTAAATGGAATATCAGGATAATGGATGAATATCCATGGTTTGATTCAGTCAAAAGAATATATTGTTAACTGGATTCAGGGTTTCATGTATTCAAATTGTGTTGGAATATAAAAGAATATAGAATGACTTGAATCGTATTCAAGTCAGAAATAGTCAAACTCTAACTCGAGTCAGACTAAAAGGAAGATAATTTGAAGTTCAACATTAGTTAGGGGCCTTATTGTAATTTGTAAAACTTGAGGGGGTTTTATGTAAAAAGTACTTTTGTATAGTTTTCAAAATACACCTCAAGTATTTAATAATCGTCTTTATTGTTATAATGAATGTGAATTTTATTTGTGTTATTCTAGTGAATATATCCTAATAAAAGTATTAATTGTTTTATCTGAAATTCATGGTATTTTAATGTAACTTTTAATCTTGGAATTTTAGGAAAAAGTGGAAACTTTATATTATGATAAAATAGGTGTTTAAATGATAATTATATATATATTAACACATGAATAATTTTATATAAATATTTTATTTAGAAAAAAATCTCATTTTCCTTAATATTGTATTTTAAACCTTTCGAGACCGAATGATCCTTGCGGAGGTCTGAATCTCGCACTACTAGCCTGCGGGTGCACGATGAACCGTACTATCCCTAACAGGTTCCCCAAAAGTGGGTTGTAGCGGCGCTTTGCTTAGGTTTAACAATACTTTTCATTTGGGAAAACGGTTTTATAAATATGGGGTATTTATTTGCAAAAAGTATAGTTTTCCGTATTTTAGTTGTTAGGGTTTCCTAAGCCAACTAGCCTACTTCTAAGGTCTAAACGATGAGTCGTTAGAAGCCTCAAATCGCCTCTGCACCGTCAATTACGGCCAGATAAGTGCCAGGTAAGTGGGAAGGAACCACAGTCGTGGGCCTAATTAAAAACCACTAGCCTTAGACACACTTGCCTAGGCACCACAAGACAGTTTAGATAAACGATCGATGTCCATGACCAATCGTGCTTTCATTTTATTAAAAGATTTTATTTAGAAATGTTTACAACTTAAAGGTTTCAATAAAGATTATAAAGATTAGGGTATTTTAGTGAAAAGTCCTGTAATGTCGTATTCTATGTTTTGACATATATCAATTAGGGTTATATTGAGTGTGTGTAGAGGTAGGTCATTACCTCGTGACTTATTTTAAGTTTTGGTGAAGTTTAGAGGTTAAACAAGATATATTAAACTTGAAGGTATTAAAGCGCAAGAATACGGTATTCGAAAACGTTATCATTTCATGTGTGAAATTTCATTCAAATTGGTTTCTACAAGTTTAGTGATCAAGATAAACCTATTTAGGAGTGAGGTAATTAATTAGAACAAGAAAAATAAACTTTATGGTATTTTTACGAAAAGAATACGATATTGTAAAGAAGCTATCATTTCATGTGAGCAACTTTATATAAATTGGTTTCTAGGTGATTAATAGTCATCATACATAAGTTTGGGTATTATGTATTAGGTGACAAGTGGAAATTTATAGAAAAACCGAATCGGAAATCGGTTTGTCCGATTTCCGTCGGGTTCCAAAAAGTCGTATTTTTACCTTAAAGAAAAGGGAGATAGAAGAGGTGGAACTTACGGGTTTGGACAAGCTAAGGGGGCTAGGGAAGGTGGTGGTGGTCGATGCATCGAAAACGTCGCGAAGGTTCTGATCCGGTCGCCGGAATCCGTCGTCGGTTTCGGCAGCGCTTCGCTTCTCGCTCTTCGTACCGAGTTCTCGAGAATTTGGGAGAGTGGACTTAGAGTTGTGAGGTGAAATGGTAGAGGGTAGGAGTCTTTATATAGGGTTAGGCTAGGGTTAGGGTTAGGATTAAAAAAATATTAAAAAATTGTAAAAATTCATTAAACATGGGATTAAAAGGGATTTATTGGCCAAATGATAACTGATCCAAGCATTTAAAGTATGCAGGAGGGTGGACCAGGTCAAGACCCAACTTTTCTCAGTTGGTGACTCGGCCGTCCGGCCAAGTCTGGCCGGCGGCACCGGACCGAGTCGGCCGAGTCGCCGGCCGGCGGCGCCGAGTCGGGCCGAGTCAAGGGTCCAATGGCCGGGGGTTTTCCTGAGGAACAACTTGGTATTTTTACTTTTTGTTGTCCAGTACATATTTTGGGAGTTATGGCCTTTTTACCGTTGACTTCCAAAAAAAAATAAAACAAAATAAATACAAAAATAATGTGGGGCATGGGATTTGAACTCCGGTGGCTTGGTTCAGCAGTGCAAGGTATTACCAATAAGCTACAAGCTCCTTCTTGTAATTATTGTAACGAATTAGATACTTAAATTGTTTCTAGCAACATTAATACTCCAAGTATACACTATATTTAAAGCAAATTTTTGGTATACAAAATTGGAGTTGTTACAGCAACCCCAACCCTGACCCTAACGCTAACCCCAATCGATGCCTAACCCTAACCCTCATCGTTACCCAAACCCTGAACCCTAGCCCTAAAATCATCAAAATTATGTTTAATTGAAGATTTACTAACCTGTAGGCGGTGGAGGAGACGACGGAGACGCTTGATCGGTGGTCGACAACGCGCGCAATCGGCGACGAGGAAGAACGAGGGCGGTGGCGACGACGAAACGGAGGGCGGTGGCGACGACGAGAACGGCGACGCGGCGGGAACGAGAGATTTAGGGATTTTGGGAGTTAACGCACGCGAGAGAGAGATGATCAGCGTAGGGCATTTCTGTGCCTTTTTAAATTAAATTCTCATTTAGATGCCCCTACGGATTAGTCCGTAGGTCCTTGGTTTGCAGCTCCGTAGGGGCAAACAACAAATTACGATTTAATATTTTTAAATTAAAACGTCTGAAACCGTAGGGGCAACCGTCGGGCCCTACGGATTAGTCCGTAGGGCCAAAATAAATCTGCTCCTACGGATTTCATTATCCGTAGGGGCAACCCCCTATTATAGTAGTTATATGATTATCAAGTTAATACTTGACTTAATAATCCGGTTATACAATAGACCGGCAAATAATATCCAATCTCCGATTAAATAACATGTCATACCCCGCTTCCCAAGATGCACAGGCTACGGCACGCGACAGAGCCAACCATGCTACCTGTGGCTAGAAATCATCTGTCACACCCCGCTTCCCGGTGTACGGGCAGAGGGCGCGACGAGGCCGCTACGTATTTATTCAGAAATAAACACGCTAAGCGTATCTAAGCAATATAAAATAAAATGTACACAAGAGACAAGATATAAATGAACATCAATTTTATTTATTAAACATTCTTTTTACAATACAACTGAAATGAAAATACATGTATTGCAAGCAATGCCTAAACAATAGCAAAACAGAAATGAAAATGAAGTGTACAAGTAAACTAGAGCTCCGGGTCAAAGGCTAGTCGATCCAAGTCCTCGCTGGTGGGCTCTGTCTCCAGAAGGTCCGATCCACCCGACAACATTCCAAAGAAAGAAGAAAATGAATGTCATCAGCGAACAATCGTTCGGTAAGTCCCAAAAGTAAGAAGAGACAGAATAGACAGAAGGAGAATGTAACTTTTAAAGTTGTTATATTATTAACACTGTTGTTTGTAGCTTGGTACATAAAGTGCCAGTGTATACGAGAGGAGTCCCACTATCCCGGAGACTAAGGTATACGGAGTACAAGGAACCGTTCAGCCACGGTACAACGGCAATGGAGATTCAGATTAGGTGTCTTATGGTTACAGCCACGTGCCACTTTTAACACCTTCCGTACCAATCTACCCCTTATAAACCCCGTGATTTCTTGATTGTATTGGTTGTATTGTATTGTCTTGTATTATAATTGTATAGATGGATGGCTTGCCGAAATCATGATATCAGTAATGGAACAGATATAATTGATGAACATATAAATGGAGTATATCCATGGTTCGGTTCAGTCAAGTTGTATAAATTGAATAAATTGAATATATGGATTCATATTGAATTGTAGTTCTATACTTGAATCACATTCAAGTCGGATTGATTATATTTAGACCCGGTCTAAGTCAGACAATTATAAAAGAAATTGAAGTCCTGAATTAGGTTTTGATGTTATCGGTAACTGCTGCACATGGACGGCATGATTTGTCTCTTTTTCCAAGACAATTACCGTATCGATAACACCGTTTGTTAGGTTGTCTAGCTTAGATAGACAAGCACCCACATCTCTGACTCTTTGAGGCTCAAGAGCCCGGTCCCGCTTAAACCTATGTTTACTAGGGTCCTTATTGTAATTTGGTATAACTTGAGGGGGTTTATGTAAAAATAGTTTTGATATAATTTTAAAATACTTATCAAGTATTTAATTATCGTCTTTAGGGTTTTCATAGATGTATATTTTATAAATGTGAAATTTCTAATGAATTAGAACCTAGTTTGATAGTATATGGTATTTTCTTGAAATATTGTACTTGTGTTGTATTTGGATGGTATTTTCATGTAATAGTGATTCCTTTAATTTAGAAAACTTGGAATGTTTATATAATTAAAATAAATATTTTGATAATAGATATATATATATATATATTTAATGGAAATAATTTATTTATTTTCTCGTAGAAATCTCATTTTCTAAATAAAAATGCATAAAAATTCCATCGAGATCGAATGCTCCTTGCGGAGATCTGCATCTCGCTCTACTAAACCCGAGGATGTACGATAATCCGCACCATCCCGAACAGGGTCCTCAAAATGGGTTGTAGAGGTGCAATTGAATGGGAATGATTAATACACTTTTGTATAGAAAACGATTTTATAAGTTTAGGGTTTTTATTTGTAAGTCGTATTTCCCGTATTCTATTGTCCCAAACTTCATCGTACTATGATAGAGATGTGTGTTGTGATGAGCTAGGTCATTACCTCGTGAACTATCTAAAGGTATAGTAAGGAATAAAGATTATAACGTCGAAATGAATAGTTTGTGGTATTTTTATGTAAAAATGTGATAATTATCACAAAAATGATTATTTTGATCTAAAACTTATTTTATTGAGTTTGTTAATGTTTATTAATTAACATATGAGAATATGGTTTTATTTTGTTAAAGAAAAGTGTAGTTTTTAAATAAAACCGAATCGGAAGTCGGACTAACTCCGCTTCCGTCGGGCTTTAGAAATGGAACTTTTTTAAAAAAAGATGAGAGGGGAGATGTGACTTACTGGTTTGTTGAACTAGAGGAGAGAGGGGGGGTCCTAAAGAAGGTTTCGGGGCGTCGATTCGTCGCCGGAATCTTCTCAGAAGTTCGTCGGAGCTTCGCTCTTCACTAACTCCACTTGTACACTAAAGACTTGGGAATTTGGTATAGTTTTTGCAAGAGAATTCTGAGTGAGAGGGGTGTAAGATGGAGTGGGTATTTATAGGACAATTTAGGGTTTATGGGGTGATGAATAATGCATTATAATTTTGCATTAAAATGGAATTTGAAGGGTTTTTTTATTCTCTGTAAATGTGCAGAGTAAATAAGCAATACTGGAGTTATGGGGGTAGTCCAAGGGTCTAGGGTTTACAAAAAAAATGGGGTTTGGGCTCAACAGAACCGGCGGCGCCGGCCCTTGGCGAATTCTCGCCGGTCGGATCATGGAGGTAGGGGCTCGGATTTTCGCCACGTGTCCAAGTCGGTCTGAATACTAATTTGCACCTGTTTGTTTTAAGTGTGACCCTTCAGTTTACGTGCTGTGCTTGTGCAAACTCTTGGGCTTCTAAAAGGTTAAAAGAAAATAAAACAAAAAGATAATGTGGCTGATGGAATTCGAACTCTAGTGCTTTGGAACATCAGTGCAAGGCTTTACCAGTGAGCTACAAGCTCTTTCTTGCTGTTCAAAAGTAAATTAAACTTTCAACTCATGCTCAGGCTCAGATGTTCCTTTTTATATTTTGGAAAAATTCAGTATAGAAAGTTAGGGTTGTTACATCATCCCTCCACAGTCACATTACGGCTGTCTATAGGATATCAAGAACGGTAAAATATATAATCTATCTTGTACATGTCCATTTGCCACAGTAAATAGAGTCAAGAAAATGCATAAGCGGAAACAAATCAAATCCAATAAACAACATCTGATACATGTCCCAATAAGGGCTCATATCAAAGAAATAAAACCTCTAAAATAAACTAAACTATACATTTCTAAATACACGATCAATTTCTCATCGCTCGGTTTGATGGTTAAAGGACTCTCGATCTACCTGCGACAAAGGTAAAGGAACCAGGCCATGCAAAACCGAAACGTCAGTGCGTCATAATATCAAAATAACATTGATAACCAGGATATAACGATATAAGTAGACATGAATATAAATGAATAACACAGATATGAAATAGTGAGGTATGTGTATGTATGTAATGTGTGATGTGTATTCTAAAACCGTGCTTCTAGGTTATCTATTCTAAAAGTCTTTAAAATCAATTAATGTAATCATCATCGTAACCCAACAGTATATATCCCGTTCATTCCTCACGGGACCACGGTAACAATATTTATTCCGTAACGCCCGGAAATACGACAAACAAGTAATTATTCCGTAACGTCCGGAAAAACGGCAAACAAGTAATTGTTCCGTAACGCCCGGAAAAACGGCAAACATGTAATCATATCCTCTTTAGTTATATTTCGGCTACATTCTTGATTTCCCCATTTTCCTCCGGATTTGTGTTTAAGTCAGGTATTGCCAACATAGATTTAATGTCAATACAGGTTCAAGCAGGTACAGTTCTCGTCTATGCAGACAACAAGTCACGTCCGTCAAGACAACACATCAATATTGTTGGCATTAGTAACAAGATCCAAGTAACAAGTCAAGGAGTGTGTCGTGAACATGTCATGTGATGCATATCAACCAAATAGGTGCCAAATGTGAAACTGTAATCGATATCGGAACACGGTAACCAATACTGATGTCAGGATGCACATGTGTCTATCTGTAATAACTATTTATACGTCCATGACTATATATGATGCAAACTAAATAACACGTTGTACTAATATAATAGTATACTGATATCATGATGTTCCGGCATATAACTAGATATGCTATTCTCAGTACGAATACGAACGGATATCGTAAAATTGTAAATCTATATTATTTGCTGCACAATAAAATACATGTACTATTTTTATTCATATGGATATCGATATAGTAACACAGCATGTTGCAAGTTAAACTTTCCTGATCGGATCTCACGACGGGGTACGTATGTCACGTTCGACATCGGATAAACGTCGTGATGCAAACTACGTGCGTGCAGGACTGGACCTGGCTAATCAATGACGTGATGTGATGACTAGGCTGGACAATGACGATGACTGGGTCGTTCGGATCGTCGGCGACGCGTGAGACTCCCGCGAGACGGTTAAGAACCGATCAAGAAAGAACACGAAGAAAGATAATGGTTGTTGTTGTGTTCTGGGGTCTGTGTAATACCCCACGCCCCAGTACAGATGGTATTGTCTGCTCTGGCCGAAACTGTATGGTTTTGCCCTTTAGAGCGAACCAGACCCGACCAGGGGCCACTTCCCAAAAGGTCACCGAGCCAAGACTTCCCTGACCCGAGCACGCTTAACTACGGAGTTCTCAAGCTCCTGTAGTGCCGATTCACTTAAAAGGCGTCTCTGTAATTGAGTGTGCTATCATTATATTTATAATGCAGTTCGGTCCTATTTCGGAATGTGTTTCGAAAATTCCCCATTGTTCTACAGTGGGTCCTACGGACTCAAGAGGTGGCCCCCACGGATTCAAGAGGTGGTCCCGCCTCCTTGGCGTGGCACTTTGTTCCGTGTGGCACTTTGTTCCGTGAGCAAGAACCGGGTCCCGGCATTCTTCCCACTTTTGAATAATGTTTCGTTCTCGAACCACAGACCTACTAATGAGGGACCTGCATGGGCCACCATAAATGTAACACACCACGCCCTAAGAGGTAGTCCCACTGACTCAAGAGGTGACCCCTACGGATTCAAGAGGTGGCCCCTGCCTCCTTGGTATGGCAACCGGCGTGGCACTTTGTTCCGTGAGCAAGAACCGGGTCCCGACATTCTCCCCACCTTTGAATAATAGTTCATCCTTGAACCACATACCTATTAATAAGAGACCTGCATGGGCCACCATAAATGTAACACCCCATGCCCCATTACAGATGGTATTGTCCACTCTGGCTGAAACCACACGGTTTTGCCCTTTAGAGCGAACCAGATCCGACCAGGGGCCACTTCTCGGAAGGTCACCCATCCCAAGACTTTCCTGGCCCGAGCACGCTTAACTATGGAGTTCTCAAGCTCCTGTAGTGCTGATTCACTTAAAAGGCGCCTCTGTAATTGATAGTGGTATCATTACATTTAAAATGCAGTTCGGTCCTCTTTCGGAATGTATTCCGAAAATTCCCTATTGTTCTACATTGGGTTCCACGGACTCTAGAGGTGGCCCCCAAGGATTTAAGAGGTGGCCCCCGCCTTCTTGGCATGACAATTGGTATGACACTTTGTTCCGTGAGCAAGAACCGGGTCTCGACAGTCTGGTGTTGAGTTCTGGGGAAGCGAGGACAAAGATGAGACAACGACGACGATGGGCAGCCGTCGGCGACGAGGGGTAGAGGGATCTCGGGTGGCTGTTGTTTGTGGATTCTATTGCAGCCGAGAGTGGTGGTGGTTTGTGGTGTCGGGGATCGGAGAGGGAGGTGAGGAGGTGACGGTGGTGCTGATGACGAGTCTCCAACGGCGAGGTTGGGGTCGGGGTTTGCTGCAGGAGTTCGTCGGGGGTTGTTGGGATGGCATCGTGGGTCGTTGGGGTTGTGGGTTCTCGGGGATGGAGAGGGAGAGGAGATGGAGAAGGTGGTGATGATGGAAATGAGATGATGGTGTGGTGAGGTCGAGGTGATCGGCGGCGATGTGAGGGGCTCTTGGGTTGCAAGAGGTTAGGGTCCTGGGGTGGTGATCGGGAATGTGAGGAGAGGATAAGAGGTGTGGAGGTTGTGAAGAGGGCGAGAAGGTGGTGGTGACGAGGATGTGGGAAAGTCGGCGGCGAAGGCGAGGTGAGGGCTAGGGTTGGGTTCAAGTTCTAGTCGCGGCGAGGAAGAAGAAAAATAGAGAAAGAGAGAGGTTGAGGTGATATATTCGGTTATTATAATATATATATAGGAGAGTGAGAGATAGGAGAGAGACAGACGGTAGGAGTGATATAATATTAGATTATAAATTTTATTATATATATATTATAGGATTATACAGCTAATATCAAAATATTCCGAAAAATACCCGGGTCTCTTTTAAAAATCTAGTTTTAAAATATGAAGAATATACGTACAAGCTAAAACCATAATACGATGTCCGGGTAATAAAAATATATACCCCCAAGTACGGATCTACGTAAATACACGTAGTGATCCAAACGGGTCTGTTTTATCATTCTGGACATGAACACGGTGTATGGATGCAAATATATGATATGGGGTATGATAACATGCCATGCTAGATATTAAAATATATTATTTGGTTATTATTTGTATTATTTAAAAGATATGCGGATAAATATATCATATAAGTGTGTATCGAATCTAGATGTGCACGGATCCTCTATACTAGCAAATATATGACGTAATCTTGAATCATAATGGGTTTCAATCATGCAGGTCGGATCGGATACTAACCACAGTTGCCAAATGCATTATCCGCACCTAAAAACAATAATAATCAAGAAAACTATCTCAAGATTTGAAAACCCCCAAATAGAATATCGTATAAACGCACTAGGGTGTTACATTATACCCAACTACAAAAGAATTTCGTTCTCGAAATTCACGGAACAAGAAAAGATACAATAAGACATAGATCTAAGAAAAGAGGTGTGCAAACTTCTGTCGGATCTCATCTTCACGTTCCCAAGTTGATTCTCCGTGCGAATGATTCCCTATGAAACAAGTACAAGAAGGATAACATTGTTCTTGAGGACCTTGTCTCATCAATCCACATTGCCATTGGACTTTCTTCATATGTTAAGTCCTCCCTTACTTTCAGTTCCGAGTGATCTAGGACGTGCGTCTCATCTCGAACATACTTGCGGAGTTGAGATACATGAAACACGTCATGAACACTCGCCAAGGATGGTGGTAAAGCCAATCGATAAGCCATTTCTCCAACGCGCTTAATAATATCGAAAGGCCCCATGAATCGAGGACTAAACTTGTCTCGACTACCAAATTGAATCACTTCTCTGGTCGGTGATACCTTCAGGAATACAAGATCACCAACTGCGAACTCCAGTGGCTTTCGTCCTTTATCAGCCTAAGTTTTCTGTCGATCTTGTTCCGCCGCCTTCATATGATTTCGGATCACGTTAACTTTCTGCACCGTTTGCACAATAAATCCGGTCCTAATAATATTTTTTCTCCAATATCGTCCCAACATACGGGCGAGCGACACTTACGACCATATAATATTTCGAATGGAGCCATCTGTATAGTCGCCTGGAAACTAATATTATAAGAAAAACTCCACTAAGTGCAAATGATCCTCCCATGAACCCTTGAAGTCTAGCATGCATGCTCTCAACATATCTTCAAGAGTTTGGATCGTTCTTTCTGACTGACCATCTGTCTGAGGATGATAGGCTGTACTAAATTTCAATCGAGTCCCCAAACTTTCCTTTAGACTCCTCCAAAAGTGTGATAAGAATCGAGTATCACGATCGGAAACGATGCTCACAGGTACTACATGCAATCTCATAATCTCCTGCATGTACCGCTCTGCTAAAGCCTCCGTCGACTGACCAACTCGAAACGATATGAAATGAGCTGCCTTGGCCAATCGATCAATAATCATCCAAACTGCATTATTGCCTTTTGGACTCCGTAGTAAAACTGTCACGAAATCCATGGTTATATATTCCCACTTCCATTGAGGAATCGGAAGTGATTGTAACAAACCAACCACCTTTTGATATTCAGCATTGACTTGCTGACACACCAAGCACTTCGATACGTAACGAGCAATCTCCCTTTTCATGTCTTCCCATCAGAAGTGTTGTCGTAGATCTCGGTACATCTTTGTGCCTCCCGGATGTAAAGAATATATGGAACAATGAGCCTCCTTCATGACTTCTTCACGAACATCTCCTTCAGGCACACATAAACGGCTCCTGTTTCCTGATTTAAAATCAGGAAAAAACCTACGGAAGAGGCATCACGTGCAAGCACGTGACCAGCGGTCACGTGTTGACACGCGATGAATGAACAGCGGCAAAGAACAAAGCGCAGAAGGAAAGAAAGCCCATTCCAGGGAGGTCACGTGCCTACACGTGACCAGGGGTCACGTGCATACACATGACCGACGGTCACGTGGCCACACGCGACCAGCCTCAAGAGCCTTATTTTTATGACAGAATTAAATTCTGAGAAAAGATCTCTCAAGTCTTTCCAAAGTGGAAAAGAATTATCTGGAACCGTTGGATTAAAAATCCAAAGGTGATTAAATATCACCAATTTATGGAAAAATCTTGGACTTGGAAAGATTTCCCCCCCTAAATCTAACCGAAATAACAAAAAGATATCTTTGGATTTAAAATCCAATGGTGAATAAAATTCTCCTAATAATCCAATGGCCCAGATTAATGGTAAACATAAATCAAATCTCTCAATAAATAAATCAAAGATTTCAATGAAAAATTCACTAAAACTGATTGATTCTTTTCCTTCTCCTATAAATAGGAGCCAAAGGAGAGAGTTTGGGACATACAGAGGGATATACAGAGAAAGAGAGATAGAAAAAGAGAAATATAGAGCCTTGAGACTTTGGAAGAATTTGATCTTCTGCAGAAGAAAATCTTAGGTAAGAAAGGGAAGGCCTCTAAAAGAGAATTTAATTCTCAAAAGAGTTTAACTCTTATATTAAAAAGAAGAACTTAGTTCTCTCTTTAGTAGAGGATCTGCAAAGTGCACATCTCCCCATGAATTGAGAATTTAATTCTCATTGGGTTGAGATCCTGCCATGCAGATCCAAAGCATAGAGAGGGAATGGAAGTTTGAGAATTTAATTCTCATAAGATTATAGGAATTTAATTCCTTTGAGATAAAATTAGGGTTTAACCCTATGTTATAGGAATTTAATTCCTTCAGAATGAACAGAATCAGGGTTTAACCCTAGTTAAGAACTTAGCTCTGTCAAAATAACAGGAATTTAATTCCCTTCAGAAAGAAGAAATTAGGGTTGCACCCTATGACAGAATCTCATTCCTTAGAATATAAATTAGGGTTTAACCCTATCTAAGAATAATTCTTTAAGAGAAAGGGGGAATTTAATTCCTTTAAAGTTATTATTAGGGTTTAACCCTGTGATAGAATTCAGTTCTTCACATATATGAGGAATTTAATTCCTACGGAAAAATCAGAGTTCAACTCTATCAGAGAATATAATTCTTCAGAAGAGAATGGGGATTCAATGAAGAATTTAATTCTTAAGCAGAAATTGCAAAGATGCAGGGTCACGTGCTACCACGTGACCCCTGAAAAGATTCACAAAAAAGAGCTTTGAGGCAATGCCTCACGTGCCCCACGTGACCCCTTGGCAGAAGCTCTAACAGACAAACACTTAAACGCCCATCACGTGACAGCACGTGATACTCCAAAATATTCAATACTCTCAACAGAACAAAAAAGAGGAGGGCGCTCTCACGTGACCCCTCTTGCATTAGTGTTTAACACTAAATTGGAACCTCTGAATCCAGTGTTTAACACTGATTTGCCTTAGTGTTCAACACTAATTGAAGAACTTTATTTGCAGTGTTTAACACTGAATTTCTTAGTGTTTAACACTAAATTAAATCTCTGTTAACAGGGTTTAACATTAATTTACTTAATGTTCAACACTAAATTAAAATCTCTGTCACCAGTGTTTAACACTGATTATCTTAGTGTTTAACACTAATTTGAGATCTCTGTTGCCAGTGTTTAACACTGATTCGCTTTAGTGTTTAGCACTAATTTGAACCCCCTGTTGCTGGTGTTTAACACCAACTAGTTTTTAGTGTTAAACACTAACTTGTTTCCAGTGTTCAACACTGCTGGTCTTTAGTGTTTAACACTAACTTCAGCCCAATTGGCTAAGTGGCTAGAGGCAAAGTCTCTCCTTCAATGGACTAACAGGAAGCCAATATTCCAAACATGATTGGACTTAGCCCAAGATGGCCATAAGTCCTCAATTCAAACTTAACTGGGCTAATGGGCTCATAACATAATTAATTGGTCTTGGTCCCAAACTGGGCCAAAGACTGTTTAATCTACCTTGGTTTAAGGGTACATCTCTTCACTCCTTTGATATTTGGCGTTGTAATTCCTCAACGTCTTCAAAGAGGTGACGGGTCCCGATGGCCATACATTGATACGGACTGTGGGGTCCTTAAACCCATGGACTATGACGTTCTTAGCCTTGACCGGAATGTCTTAAGACTAGCAATGGACTATGACGTCCTTAACCTTGACCGAGATGTCTTAAAACTAACAACGGACTGTGGGGTCCTTAAACCCATGGACTATGACGTCCTTAACCTTGACCGAGATGTCTTAAAACTAACATCGGACTGTGGGGTCCTTAAACCCATGGACTATGACGTCCTTAACCTTGACCGGAATGTCTTAAAACTAACAACGGACTATGACGTCCTTAACCTTGACCGAGATGTCTTAAAACTAACATCGGACTGTGGGGTCCTTAAACCCATGGACTGTGACGTCCTTAACCTTGACGGAGATGTCTTAAAACTAATATCGGACTGTGGGGTCCTTAAACCCATGGACTATGACGTCCTTAACCTTGACCGGAATGTCTTAAAACTAACAACGGACTATGACGTCCTTAACCTTGACCGCAACGTCTTAAAACTAACATTGGACCGCAATGTCCTTAAACTACCTATTGACCGCAACGTCATTAAACTAAACAACAGGGCTCCCTTAATTGCTCTTTTGTTGGATCTAAATGATCCCGTTAAGTCGATCTTAGTCTAAAAACTAGACTGACGTATCCTTAACAAACGTTTAAGTTGATCTTAGTCTCAAACGAGGCTAACGTATCCTTAAACCCAAACCCCCAAACCCAAATCTAAGATAATACGGATTTGGACTAGTCCACGCCCTACGGACGACGACATAACTCAGTCTCCGTATACAATCCACGGGAACTAAACACAAAATAAACACACACGACACAAAGTGACCATCTGGAGAAGGAGAAAGTGGTTACCGCAGTGCGGTAGCGTAATTAACTACAGGGGCTTGCGCCTGCAGGGAAGAGCGTCCCCACAATCAAAAACCCCTCATGCGAGGGGGAATCTGACGAAGTCTGCTACATCGGACGCATCCGTTTAAACCTTCGATATACGGTGCCATAAATCAACTTGGCATCTTCGGAGAGGTAGACGGATAGCACCAATTAGCATCTGCCCCGAATCTCAGGCAAGACGCCCGCCGTCGGCCGCCATTCGGAGGGGAACAGATCTGGCACGCCCGGTGGGACCTTTTCCTCTTTCCACTCCACACTTTGTATGTCGTGTTCGCGAACCAAACACGGTGCGCTTATGGTTGCCCTTAGGTTTCAAGGTACTAAGATTCGGCGTCTTGCTTATTGCAGAAAGTAAAGAATCAATGGCTTCCACTTGTGCGACATGCTCCGATTGCAATTGCAACCAACGCTCTGCCTCGCCAGGAGGTATAGCCTACGGACCCCAAGCTGCTTCGCTATTCACAATGCCCGTGGAACAGGTCACTCGAGCCACCACAGGGTTGTTTTTTGTAACCATGCTCCCGCCGACAAGCTTCACCGCTCCGGTGCTGACAGCGGAAGCTCCCAAGAAGTCGGTCTTTGATCGTCTTACCCCTGCCACGGCACCTCTCAACGGGTTGCCCAACACCAGCGCCTCGGTCTTCTCCAGACTAGGCCAGAGCTCCTGTGAAACCACGATGGGGCCTACAATCCCAGAGAAGGCTGCTCCTAAGAAAATAACCAGTCCCGCTCCTGAAGTCGTCAAGGCGGCTTCTCCTTCCAAAAAGTCGGTCTTTACAAGATTGACTGTTCCAGCTCCCGCTCCTACTACCCAAAGGACATCAGTCTTTAACAGGCTCGCACCAGTAGCGACCCCCCACCTACACAGGGGGCAAGATGAGGCTATCTCCATCACCGAGCCGATGCTATCAGCACGACACGCTCGACATCGTTACTGGCGCCGAGTGAGGAAGGCCGGAGGCAACTCCCCTTCTGGGCTAACTCCTCCAGCCCCGACGACAGAAGTTAATGCAGCTGTTCCAACTAGGAACAGCTTCGAGATGCTAAATAAGGTGCGTAGAAATTCTCCTACCGCGGTGCTAAAGAGGTCTCCCCCTCCGTTGAAAAAGGTTGTAGAAGTAAAGCCGGAACAGCCCCAATCTCCTCAACGGCTGTCCTCCCAAATCTATAAAGTCTGGCGGCAGACCCGAGACTCGGTGATCGATCCAAGTTTCTACCGCCAGCACAAGAAGCTGAAAATCCAACAGGAAGTCAGTCACCAGGCTAAGCCACGAAAAGCTGTCTGGGTGCCCACCTCAACGGCCCCCTCAACTTCCACTTCTCATAAAAAGAGGAAGCCGGAGAAGATCCCCAGGCCTGCAATGAGAGCTAAAAGCACCGAGCCCAAACGCCCTAAGGCTGGGGGCAAGATGGTCCACACTGTATACATGGCGACGGGGAAGGAAGACAACCGTGCGTCTACAGGTCATAGACCGCTTACACGGTCGGTAACCAAAGCTCAGGAGCAACAGCAAAAGCTCCAGGAAATGATGATCGCAATAGCCGCGCTTACTGGGCCGAAAGAAAGCCCTGAGGCATCCTTGGATCAGTAGCAAGAACAGGAAACCGACGCTGAGTTCCTCCGGAGGATATTGGAAAAGAAAGATAAAGAGGCTGCAGAACAAGCGGCCAATACAAAGCAAATAGCCCACTTATTTCAAGACATGGTTGGGATGATGATTCAACAAGATCCTCCCGCTGAAGATCCCCCGACCATACTTGAAGACGATAGGAGAGAAACATCGAATCCACCACCGGCTCTTTCAACGGCCAAGGAGGAGACAATCTCCAAGGCTGACTTGGACGACTATATAGCCCAGCAGATCCGGGTTCATCATGCGACTGAAGCAGCTGGTCAAGTCGTAAAAACAGGGCGACCGTATCCAAGCTGGTACGACCAAATTAAATATCCGCCGGGTTATACAATACCGAAATTCCATGTGTATAAGGGGACTAGCAATCCCCACCAACATGTTGCCCAGTTCAGGGCCCTTTGCGGTAACACCGGCGGTGACGACAAACTGTTGCTTCGCCAGTTCGTGGGCAGCTTATCAGAAATAGCATTCGAATGGTACTCGGAACTCCCGAACGATTCCATCAAGACGTTCACCGAAATGGAATTGCTATTCACTCAGCGATTCGCAAGCGCCAGCGAACACACTCCGATAACGGCATTGATTAATGCTAGGGTGAAACCAGGCGAAACGTGGGTCCAGTACGCTATACGTTGGCGAAATTTGTGGTCGAAATGCGAGCAACGCATTGAGGAAGCACCTGTGGTGGGCATGTTCGTGGGAACTCTAGACCCTCATGCAACTATCTCCCAGTTCATGATGTTCTTTAAGCCGACCACGTTTCAGGCTTTGATCGATAAGTTGGCCCAGATGGACCAGATGGGTCACAGACCGTCTCCCCCGAAGCCAGAACCCCGGAATGACAAGGGTAAAGGGAAGGCAACCTTCGTCGCGAATGCTCAGCAGCAAACCAGTGCCTCAAAGCTGGCAGATCAGTTGGAAGAAAGACGGCGGTATTATAATGAGAAGATGAAGCGTCCCTACTCGTTCCCACGGGACAAGGCGAAACGGTTATTCGAGCTGGCAGTACGCAACAAGCTTATAAACTTGCCAAATCCGAGGCGACCGCCGCAACCCACTGAGGTGAATAACCCCAACCATTGCCCTTACCATCAAACGGTAAAGCCATCCGATTGAGGACTGCTTCGTCTTCAAAGGATGGATTGAAGATCAATACCTCCAGGGAAAGTTTGCACTGTCCGAAAAGTGGAAGGTGAATCCGCCACAGCCGCATACTCCTAAGAAAGCAGATACACCGGGGGCAACTTGTTCCTTTATTGAAGAAGCTCCATGGGAGGTCGTGCTATCAGCCAAAACCAAAAGGATGCTGAGTGATCTTCATGCGTGCCCGGCGGTCGAATGGAAGAACCCGCTTGAACCTCAAATTATCGAAGGGATCCTGAAGTCGCGTCTAACTACAAGAATTGGTGGTGAGGGCCCAAGTACTCACACCCAACCGTCAAAATCTTCGAAGAAAAAGAAGAAGAAATCCAAGAAGCCCGTGAAGCCTGGAGACAAGCGCACGGATTTGCAGAAACAGATTGACGCGCTGGAGGAGTACAATCAAAAGGCGCGAACTCCTGTCACACTGCAAGAGTTCTTCAACCACGTCTTTCAGGGGGAAGATGATGGAGAGAGCTCGTCAGATGAATCCGAGGGATACGTGGCAAGTTGTCATATGATTTCCCACTCGGAAGATGAGAAAACTCTTGGCACTGAGAAACTGGGGGTACAGCCTGAGCCAGAACTTGTATGGCCAACAGATGAAATGATTGACGCCTTTCTAGACGAGATTCGTTTGAAGAGTAAAGCCGATCAGGAGCGTGAGAGGGCCGCATTGGAAGGAGCCAAATGCAAGCGACCAAACGAAAGAGTCGAAGCACTCCCGCCAGATCAAAAGATATCCGATGCGAATAAAAACATATTCAAGACGAGGAAAAGGTTTGCCAAAGCCATGTTAATGGGAATGAAGCTACCTCCCTCGGAAGAAAACACGCTCGACGGGGCGGAGAGGCACCCTAATTATTGCTCATATCATCGGAAAATTTCACACCCTATGGAGGAGTGCGACACTTTCAGGGTATAGTGGCAGGGATATGTTGCTCACCGGCAACATTTTAAGCGCATGAAACTCAAAACTCGTCGGGAACAAAAAGGTACGGCCGAAGGACACAAAAGAACTGCCGGCAATTGTTACATGGTCGACGCCGGAGGATCACAAGTTCTCACCTTTGGGAGCGACTCTGATGAGAAAATGGCTCTAGACCCTCTCTTTAAAGAGTCCGTCTTAGGGAAAAAGGAAGAACCGGAGGCCTGCGAGAACATTCAGCTGCGCAATCGCACACTCCCGGAAAAGAATCTCGGACCCGCAAATAGAAAAGATAAGGGAAAGGAAAAGGTCACTGAGGATATCACCTTAGATGACCAAGTCATGAAAGAGTTGGCTGCCAAAGATCCTCCCAGGAAGGGTAAAGTGGACTACAATATCCTAGCGCACCTAAGAAAGCTATCTTCTCAGCTCAGCATTCTCGACGCCCTCCTATTATCAAAAGAAGTGCGAGATTCATTAATCAAGGCGTTACAAGAACCCGAGCAATTCCAAGCCTTCCTCGCCGCGGAAAGGATGAAGGATGAACTGAAAGAAGTGCACACGGCCGACATCACTTTCAGTGACGAAGACCTTCTCCTCGGGACGTGCGACCACAACCGTCCCCTATACGTCTCCGGATATTGCCACGATATCAAGATAGGCAAAATCCTGGTTGATAATGGATCTTCCGTCAATCTCCTTAATGTTCGGGTGTTGAAAGAAATCTGCATGAGCGTGCAGCACCTCGCTCGTGACAAAATTACCATCTCCGGTTTCGACTCCCAATCGTCACGGACTCTCGGATCCGTGATATTAACATTACGCTTTAGACTACTCGTCACGGACATCAAATTTCACGTCATTGACACCAAGACCTGCTACAACGCCTTGCTCGGTCGTCCTTGGTTACATGAGTACAACATCATCCCTTCTACACAGCATCAGTGTATGAAGTACTTTAAGGATGGCTTCGAATATACCGTAACAGGTGAGCTGAACCCATTTTCCGTGAACGAAGTCCGCAAGTACGAAGATGCGAAGTACTTTTTGCCAGACTTCGAGGATACAGAAAAGTGTCGCAAGCCGGAGAACAAAGCCGCCGCCACCATCCCTGTTTTCGGGAGCGATACCGAAGAAGAAGAAGAGATAGTTTACGCTGGTCCGTCCCGACGTAACAACCCGGGACCGTCCGCCCCCATGTTGGTCTTCGGAAGTGACTCGGAAGATGAGGTTAATGCCGTGTTCTCCAGTCGGCCGTCAATACAAGCATCCCCTGGCGATGATCAGAGTTTGCAAATCACCATGGTGCCGCAGGAACACTACAAGGATCTCGATACACTTCAAGCTTATAATGTGCAGGACCTGCAGACGTTTTACGTCCCTCCCAGGTGAAAGGGTGAGAAGGTGATCCTATTCTATCGATCCTCGGAAACGAAAGAAGAGAAAGAGATCTGGCATGGCGCAGATTTTACACTCGACAGGTTCCAACCCATCCGTTTGCCCAGATATTACACAAACGGACTAAAGAGGCTATTGAAGCGCCAAGGGATACCCTTAAAACAGACTATTCGACAAGCTCGATTCTACAACAGGATTTGGGATGTCCCTAGAACCCAGCGCAAATTGCCCAACGGGAGAATGGAGACACTTGGGCTCAGATATGTGAGATCCGGGAAACGGGAGCGAGTCCACGGTAGCTACACCATATATAACTTCGATGAGGAGGAGGACGCCCTGTCAAGCAATGCCAACCCCTCATCAAAACTGGATCCCGCAAGAGAAGTGCCGAGTCCGTCATTTGAAGAACGAACGGGCAAGCTTATCAGGAAAGCGGGTCAAACGGCTCGGGAAAATCACAACCGCGAGATGGCCATCTACGAGAAGGCCAGGACGCAACGTCTGTTTCAACAGGCTGCAAACGACAAAGGTACTCCTCCCTGTCAACCCGTTGTACAAAAGGCCCGACGCAGAGGCAGAAGTAAGTCAAGAGGTGGAAAAAGGAGTCGACAACAGCGACGCAAGATTAGAGAGTCGTGTGATCGGGCATTGCGCGGTCCGGATTTGTCCCTCATGAAGAAGATGAGTCGAGCGTATTCCTTCCCTCGAGACAAGATGAAGAAGCTACTCGAGCTCGCTATAAAACATCAAATGATCGCACTTCCGGAGTCTAAGCACCCTGACCAAGTTAACGAGGTTTCTCATCCAGGCTATTGTTGTTATCACCGAGCCATAGGACACCCTATCGAAGACTGCTTCACGTTCAAGAACTGGGTCGAAGACCAGTACCAGCAAGGCAGATTTGCTTTATCCAGCAGCTGGAGGGTAACGCCGCCACAAAAGCACGAACCCAAAGCCGCAAGAGTAGAGCCAGATCCACATCGGTCTTGGAAGCGGATTCGCACTTGTCACATGATTACAATATTAAAAGAAGAGCCCGAGAACATGGATGACCTTCCCTGGTGCTTTGAGAATAGTAATGATGAGGTCATCTCAGAATTTCCACCAGCTCCGAAAGAACTGGAAGATGGCATACATACGACTGCAGATAACCTCAAGAAGATTGAGTTGGGATCGGAAGACGATCCGCGACCAACATTCGTCAGCGAGCTGCTCTCTGAAGAAAGGGTGGCTGCGTTAAAAGACGTGCTTATGCAGCATAGAGACTGCTTCGCATGGAACTATTCCGAGATGCCAGGATTAGATCCAGAGATTGCTGTGTATAAATTAGCAATATCCCCGGATATCAAGCCAGTCAAGCAGGCGCCGAGAAGGATGCGGCTCGAGCTTGAGATGAGCATTAATGCCAAAGTCAAGAAGCTAATCGATTCTGGGTTTATCCAGGAGGTATAGTATCCTGACTGGGTCGCCAACATCGTCCCGGTGATGAAGAAGAATGGGACGGTACGCATATGTGTGGACTTCCGAGATCTCAATAAAGCCTGCCCGAAGGACGATTTCCCAGTGCCGGTCACCGAGCTGATGATAGACAATACGTCCACTCATGAGGTTTTCTCCTTTATGGACGGTTCATCAGGATACAATCAGATAAAATGCATCCCGAAGACCAGAAGCACACCGCTTTCCGGACTCCTTTGGGTATATTCTGCTACAAAATTATGCCCTTCGGTCTAAAGAACTCCGGTGCTACCTATCAAAGGGCCATGACAAAGATCTTCGATGATCTCATACATGAAATCATCGAGTGCTATATCGATGACCTCGTAGTGAAGAGCATGTCATACGAAGAGCATTTAGAGCATCTGAAGACCGTATTTCAACGCCTTCGGCAATATAATTTGAAGATGAATCCCCTCAAATGCGCGTTCGGAGTCTCCTCGGGTAAATTCCTGGGATTCATCATCCGACACCGAGGTATCGAAATAGATCCATCTAAGATCAAGACGATCATGGTAATGCCACCTCCGAGGACTCTCAAACAGCTGCGGTCTCTCCAGGGGAAGCTCGCGTACATCCGGCGGTTTATCGCCAACCTGTCAGGCAAGTGCCGTCCTTACAGTCACTTGATGAAGAAGGGAAATCCATTCGTTTGGGATCACAAATGTCAAGGCGCACTGGACGAGATCAAGCAGTACCTGCAGAACCCTCCAGTGTTGGCTGCTCCGGTTAAGGGAAAGCCTCTCATTCTTTATACAACCGCTCTAGAAGGTTCTTTAGGCGCATTATGGGCGCAAGAAAACGACC
The DNA here is from genome assembly GCA_030015575.1 of Agapanthus africanus. Taxonomy (NCBI): domain Eukaryota; kingdom Viridiplantae; phylum Streptophyta; class Magnoliopsida; order Asparagales; family Amaryllidaceae; genus Agapanthus; species Agapanthus africanus. The sequence continues at coordinate 780,051,312 of CM057337.1, forward strand.
AAGGGAAGGAGATAACGCTCTACTATTTAAGCCGAGTTCTTCTGGGGGCAGAAAGCAATTACTCCCCGATCGAAAAACATTGCCTGGCGTTAATTTTTGCGATAACAAAACTCCGGCACTATGCATTGGCACATGAAGTCCGTCTTATATCAAAGGTGGACCCCTTAAAATATCTAATGTCAAAATCCATATTGACGGAGAGACTCGCTAAATGGGCCTTGCTCTTGATGGAGTTTTCAATAACCTATCAGCCTCTCAAGGCTGTGAAAGGCCAAGCCAACGCCGACTTCCTTGCTGAGCATCCAGTACCTGCCGGTTCACCTCTAAATTGCGATTTTCCGGACGAACATGCGTTTGACGCGATCGACGGTGGTGATACCCGATGGGAACTTTATTTCGATGGAGCATCCTCCGTAAAGAAGCGCAAACAAAGTACCCCAATGATCAAATCAGGGGTAGGCCTCATCTTTGTAACTCCACAAGGAGGGATAATGCGCTTTGCTTTCTCCTTAACAGAACCGAGGACGAACAATGAAGCCGAATACGAAGCTTTGATAGCAGGCCTCGAGATCGCCATTGGCATGGGAATTGAAAACCTCCTCATATACGGGGATTCTCAACTGGTCGTTAGTCAAGTAAATGGTGACTACCAAACGTGCAAACCGGAGTTGGTGAAGTACGGCGAAAAGGTGCAACAACTGTTGACCCAAATTCCCTCCTCTACTTTGGAAAGAATACCACGCGCGGAAAATAGCAAAGCAGACGCGTTAGCTAAGCTCGCTAAAGAACTGGCTGATGAGAACCTCGACGACGTCAGAATCATGGTACAAAGCCGTCGAGTGCTCGCCCCAGCAGAAATATCTCCGGAATCATCCGAAGAAAAGGGAGCGACCGAGCAGACGACCTTACAAATAAAAGACCGTGAGAAGACTGAGGACTGGCGGGAAGTCTTCATAGACTACTTTAAGTCCCACCGAATGCCCGAAGAAGCGTCCGCAAGACATCAGCTTATGAAACGAGCTCTGTCTTTCGCTTTCGTCAATGATACTCTATACAAGAGGTCATTTGACTCTCTGTGGTTGAGATGCCTGGGACCTGACGAAGCAGAAAGAGTCGTTCAGGAAGTTCATGACGGAATCTGTGGTTCTCATCAAGCAGGCCCGAAGATGAAGTTAAAAATTAAACGGATGGGTTACTACTGGCCCACGATGATCCAGGACTGCCTCGAGTATGCGAAGCAATGCCATTCATGCCAAATCCATGGGGATTTCATCTACCAGCATCCGAATCCACTACATCCGACGGTGGCTAGCTGGCCGTTCGAAATGTGGGGAACTGACATAGTCGGCCCCATCGAATCGGCGTCGTCTAGAGGACATCGTTTCATCCTGGCAATGACTGATTACTTCTCTAAATGGGCAGAAGCAGTACCGTTGAGGGAAGTGAAGACGGAGAATATCCTCCACTTTTTCAAGACGCACGTCATATATCGGTTTGGAACCCCAAGATGGATCATCTCCGATAACGGGCCAGCCTACCGAAGCCATAAGACTAGCCGCTTCGCGCAACAGCATAATATAGACTGGAGATACTCCTCAGTTTATAATCCACGAGCTAACGGTCTGGCCGAGGCCTTCAATAAGACCTTGACAAAGATCATTAAAAATACGGTGTTCCGAAATAAGAAGGACTGGCACGAGAGACTGCAAGAGGCACTTTGGGCATATCGAACTACGTTCAAGACGGCCACGAACACGACGCCATACGCATTGGTATTCGGTATGGAAGCAGTACCCCCCCTCGAGATAGAGCTACCTTCTCTACGAGTGGCAGTCCACCACGAGTTGACAGACGAAGAAAATGCTCACCTTCGGCTTGAGGAGCTTGATGCCCTCGATGAAACCCGGCGCATAGCGCAACAAAATCTGGAAGCTTATAAAGCAAAGATGGCGCGCTCATATGAAAGATTGACCCGACCGAGGACATTCCACCAAGGCGAACTCGTGCCAGTGGTCAAGAGGCCTATGATCCCCAATCGCGCCAAGCGAGGAAAATTCGAGCTGAACTACGAAGGCCCGTACATCATAGACAAGGTCTATCAGGGTGGAGCCTATCTACTCATGGATATGCACGGTGAAAGGCCTTTCAGGCCAATAAACGGCCGCTTCCTAAAGAAATACTACGCTTAATGAGCCACAGCCTAGGTCAATGATGGGTGACGACGACTATGTCTGCTCGCTATCTTCCTAAGCTCAGGCTCTATAAGCAGTAGCCGGCCCTCTCCACGACGGACCGAAATGTCCTTAAACTAACGACGGACTGAAACGTCCTTAAACTAACGACGGACCGAAACGTCCTTAAAGCTACTACCGCAGCATCCTTAGGCTGACGAGATAAAAAAAAAAGAAAAAAAAATATATAAAAAAACGGTATGTCCATAAGCAAGAAGGGCACGGATGAAAACCCGAAAGGGCTCCGTGAGTAAAAACAGCAGGGCTACCGGCGAGTATTCGTGAAAACCCGAAAGGGCGCGACCTCGTACAAAAAATAATAAAATAAAAAGAATAAAAAAAACGGTATGTTCATAAGCAAAAAGGGCACGGATGAAAACCCGAAAGGGCTCCGTGAGTAAAAACAGCAGGGCTACCGGCGAGTGTTTGTGAAAACCCGAAAGGGCGCAACCTCGTTAAAGGACACTTGCAGGGTCCTCACGACCCTGTAAGGAGAAACCACCCGCGTGAGATCCTTACGACTCACAAGGGAGCAACACACTTAGGAGTTCTCACAATTCTTAAGGAGAAAATACACTGGCGAGATCCTCACGACTCGTAAGGAGAACTCTCTTATGGGACCCTCACGGCTCATAAGATTTGAAAGTCTTAAGTCACAGAGACCTAAACCTGTGCTTAAGCAAAATCCCCCATAACCTTCGACAATGCCCTACAAGCGGCTCATACTGACCCTTGTATACAATCCACGGGCGCGAATAAACGTTTCCCCAGCAAAGTCCCACCCATGACTAGGGATATGTCCATATGATGAACAACCCTTATAAGTCCTTTCGACTTATAAGGAGAAAACCCTCTTGTAGGATCCTTACGACTTACAGAGGAACATACACTTAGGAATCCTCACGATTCCTAGGGAGAAAATATACCTACAAGATCCTCACGACTTGTAGGGAGAAATACCTTTGTGAGACCCTTACGGCTCATGAAGTCAAAAGCCTTAGTTGACAGGACCCTAACCCTGTTTGCTAAGCCACCTTTGTTCAACATCGACAGAGGCAAAAGATGATTCGCTCCTGGCAATATCCCAGTTGTAGCGGTACTGATGCCGAAATCGGTGTCTACTTTCAGATTTATGGCGAAAAGCCAGCAAGCCACACATGCATACGAAATAGCCGAAATGATGGGGCAACTTGCAATAAAAACAGCAAGTAAAAATGTATGCATAAAAAAATAGCCGAAATGATGGGGCAACTCGCAATAAAAAGTAGCGAGTAAAAATGAAATAAATAGCTGAAATGATTGGGCACCGTGAAAAATAGCCGAAATGATAGGGCAATCGTGACCTTCGCGATATAAAAGCTGAAATGATGGAGCATCGATGAAAAAGAAATAAAAAAAAAAAAGTTTTAATTTATGCCCTACAGGTGATGTTCCATCACACCCTGTATACAATCCAAGGGCGTAAACAAAGAAGTGATCACATTTCTCCCAGGTTTCATCAAAGAAAGGAGTTAAATCTCGACGGGCCGCAAGCGGCCTAGAGATCATCCCAACACTCGTCTCGTAACGACGGACACAACTTCAAGCAAAGCGGAACAGCGGCAACCCCCCAGTTCCGTGGCTCGGCGATACACATATCACCAATAGTCGAACCCCCGTTCCGTGAAATGCGGATACAATCAGTAAAATTCCTGGTTACGTGGAATGCGGATAACGTCACTCTTTGACCCCATGGAAAACGTCCAGAGCGGATCCTGGTCCTCGCAGAGCACGGCAGTGAACCCGTGTGAAGCCACCTAGAGCGAAGCCTAGTCCTCGCTGAGCACGGCAATGAACCCGTCTGAAGCATCTAGCGCAAAATTCCTGGTTACGTGGAATGCGGATAACGTCACTCTTTGACCCCGTGGAAAATGTCCAGAGCGGATCCTGGTCCTCGCAGAGCACGGCAGTGAACCCGTGTGAAGCATCCAGAGTGGAGCCTAGTCCTCGCGGAGCACGGCAGTGAACCCGTGTGAAGCATCTAGCGCAAAATTCCTGGTTACGTGGAACGCGGATAACGCCACTCTTTGACCCCGTAGAAAATGTCCAGAGCGGATCCTGGTCCTCGCAGAGCACGGCAGTGAACCCGAGTGAAGCATCCAGAGCGGAGCCTGGTCCTCGCTGAGCACGGCAGTGAACCCGTGTGAAGCATCTAGCGCAAAATTCCTGGTTACATGGAACGTGGATAACGTCACTCTTTGACCCCATGGAAAACGTCCAGAGCGGAGCCTGGTCCTCGCAGAGCACGGCAGTGAACCCGTGTGAAGCATCCAGAGCGGAGCCTAGTCCTCGCCGAACACGGCAGTGAACCCGTGTGAAGCATCTAGCGCAAAATTCCTGGTTACGTGGAACGCGGATAACGTCACTCTTTGACCCCGTGGAAAACATCCAGAGCGGATCCTGGTCCTCGCAGAGCACGGCTGTGAACCCGTGTGAAGCATCCAGAGCGGAGCCTAGTCCTCGCCGAACACGGCAGTGAACCCGTGTGAAGCATCTAGTGCAAAATTCCTGGTTATGTGGAACGCGGATAACGTCACTTTTTGACCCCGTGGAAAACGTCCAGAGCGGATCCTGGTCCTCGCAGAGCACGGCAGTGAACCCGTGTGAAGCATCCAGAGCAAACACCGGACTGTGGAGTCCTTAAAATCCACGGACTATGATTTCTTTAACCTTGACCGTGATGTCTTAAAACTAACAATCAACCAACCTGATTCTATATTGATTCCACCTCGGTTTAGGGGTACATCTCTTCATTCCTTTGATACCTGGCGTTGTAATTCCTCAACGTCTTCAAAGAGGTGACGGGTCCCCGCAACCAAACGTCGGACCGTGGAGTCCTTAAATCCACGGACTATGACGTCCTTAACCTTGACCGTGATGTCTTAAAACTAATATCGGACTGTAGAGTCCTTAAATCCACGGACTATGACGTCCTTAACCTTGACCGTGATGTCTTAAAACTAATATCGGACCGTGGAGTCCTTAAATCTATGGACTATGACGTCCTTAACCTTGACCGTGATGTCTTAAAACTAATATCGGACCGTGGAGTCCTTAAATCCACGGACTATAACGTCCTTAACCTTGACCGTGATGTCTTAAAACTAACATCGGACTGTGGAGTTCTTAAATCCACGGACTATGAGGTCCTTAACCTTGACCGTGACGTCTTTAAACTATGATACCTTGAGCGACCCCTGATCCCGTGAAACATGGATAAGGGCGACCACATCCAGCACTTGCAGGTCCTCACGACCTGTAAGGAAGAAAACCCTCTTGTGAGATCCTTACGACTCTCAAGAGAAAACCCGCTTAAGAGTCCTCACAATTCTTAAGAAGAACTTACACCCATGGGATCCTCTCGACCCGTAGGGAGAAAAAACTCTTTGTGAGACCCTCACGGCTCATAAAGCTCAAAAGTTTTAGGAGGCAGATCTTAACCCTGAATCCTAAGCTATCGCTGCCCTGTAAAGAGATCAAGATAAATTGTCCGCGAAACACATTCAATAAAAAGAAGACACATCATTGAGAAGAAAAATATGTCTTTTATTCATAAACCAAAATGGATACAAAATACAATTCATGAAAGAACAAAAAGAAGATATTCTCATCCATGAGTATGTACAAAAAAGAAAGGAAAAGATACAAGTCTTCAAGCCGGCGGGCGATGTAGCAATTTTACTAGCTCATCTTTCTTCTGCTGAGTCACGGCTTCATGATTCAGGATCGCTTGAAGACGAGCCTCCGCCTGAGCCTGCTGAGCCTGATATGAAGCAAGCCGAACTTCAAGCTCTTTCTCGGTGGCTTTATAGGCCTCAACCCTTTCACGACTGAACGTGGCAGCTTTATCGAGAGCCACCACCTCTTTGATGGACTCCTGAAGCACCCGCCAGAGTTCATATACTTTGTTGGCTTTGGCTGTGAGGCTGGCCTGAAGCTCGCTCAGCGCCTTGGAAGCTAGCTCCCTTTCCGAGAACTTGCGACTGAGCCTCTTCTCGCACGACGTCATGTTTGCCGCGCACCGTGCTATCAGCCCCCGCAACTCCGCCTTCGCAGCCACAGCTTCCGAGGAAAGGTGGGAACATTCAAGGGCGTGGAAACAAGCCTCCACCTTCCGACAGAACTCCACCCAGACCCGCACCACCTCTTCACTATGATAGGTGGCAAGAAAAGGGAGAGAGCCATTAGCTTCAGCGGCAAACGCTTCGGCTGTAGTCGCGCTTCCAGCATGGAGCTCCTCGATAAAAGATGATAGGGAGACAAGGCTTAGTTGGGCTAAGCGTTCTGAAGCCCACAAAGCATAAGGGCCGGGCGGCATCACGATGCGCGACTCCAATGCCATAGAGACTGGCAGGGCTGTTCAAATTTGAAAGATGTCAATAAAATTCTTAAGCAAAGAACGAATGGGATTATAAGGAAAGGTCGCTTACCGACAGTCATGCAAGTAGTAGCTGAAGGTTCCCCTGGCCCTTCAACGACCTCAACCTCGTCATCAGCTTCCAAAACTATAAGAGACATCAACGTCATTTCGCAAAATGGTAACAATGCTATGGTAAAAGAAATGGTGAATGGCGCTAACCTTGCCCAGAGGAGAGGACAATACGCTGAGGGGAGATTGCCTGTGGAGCTGCCATCTCCAACAAACGCTGAAATGACTGTTAAGGCGACAGATCAGCGATAGTGGCCGCCAAACCGCGCAGTTCTGGGAAAGATAAAAGAGTTCAGACCATGGAAGGGTTGCTAATTTAAAATGCAGAGGGTTACCTTCAACACTTCTCCCGTTCTGAGTCGGGGGGATAGCGGCTTCGACAGCCTCTGCCGGAACCGCGGGCCCTAACAAAGGGAGGGTAGTCCCGACTACCCCCATCTCAGCCTCTGGGCCGCCTTCGGGAAGAGCCATTGGAACGGTAACCTCCAAAGGAGCCTCCCCCAAAGCGGCAAGCACTCCCTGATCAAGAACCGCCGCTGGAGGCTCTACCGTAAGAGGAGCAGCCTCATCAGCCCCCTCCACATCGAGCAATGCTTCATCGGGGATTTCGGCAGGCGTTAGCTTCAATGAGCCCGTAGGGAACTCCCCCAGCGTCGAAGATTCTGCACAATTCAGATAAGGATAAGGATACATATGTACAAGCATAAATAATCTAAAAAACTACAGAAAAGAACCACAACGTACTGATGCGCAAAGAAGCCTTCAGTATGGCTTCTTCAAGCCGCTGCTCCTTCTCAAGGAGGCGTGCTCACCGGGGTTCAAGGGTAGACTCATGACCGCCGGTCCACAAAGAAAGTGCGTCCGCTGCGTCTTCTGAAGCGGCCTGTTTTAGGGCCCTTTCCCCCCATTCCTCCAAAGGACCGATAAACCGCCGCCGAATCCACGAGGGGTCTTCATAAAAGATTACAGCAGGATAGGGCTTCTTCGGAACCCTGGCATTATGAGACTCGTCTTTGGAGCGCCGTATGGCCTTGGCCAACTGTGCGCCCTCTTCATCGGCCGAACTCGCGAAAAGAAGTCCAGCGTCTGACTCTTGCAAAGCCAATGGTTCGTCTTCAAGAATAGGCTCAGACTCCGCCAAAGAATCGAGCAAATTGGTGGCCACTTTCCTCCGCCGCTTGGACCCAGAGCCGGTCGCTGAGGATGACCGCTTCCTCCCCCGTGGAGCCTTAGGGTGGCGCCGACCTACATCGCCCTCGACACCCTCATCCATATTACTCTCACTCGGTGCCACAACCGAGGATGAAACCGCCATTGTCGATGCCACGAGGGGCGGTGCTGCCGCAGGCGGTGGTGCTACTACTGGGGCCCGTCTACCCCGCGATCAGGAACCCAGGGGCATACCAGCCGTTGGAGTAAGGTCTACCCCCGATTCTCCTGGGATGAGCGCAATGCTGGTATCCCTTAGAGGGAAGCGGACCGGAGCCCTCGGTCGCAGCTTAGTTCCTGGAACCTGAGGAGGGGCGTCGTGACCAAGAAGCACCCTCTTTTCCTAAAGAATAATTGGGTTGATCCGATGAAGATACCAACCCGTAAACGAGCCCACGCACCGGGGCATGTACTCAGCTTCGGGGACCATGAAGTGGGAGCCGGTGTTTAGCCTCATGAAATGATGAGCGGCATCGCGAACGGCATCGAGCGAAGGGATCGGGGCGACTATGAAAGCCTCGAAAGGAACACCCTGGTCGTATCCAAGCAGTCGGGCGAATCGATGCGGATTGTACCGCATGAAAAGAGCTGCACTGTCCTGGCGAAACACCAAGTAGCCCGGTCTAATTGTATACAAGTGCACAGCCTCCTGGGGCTTCAAAGAAGGTACGTTGTCTTTTGACCGGTCCCAGAGTTGTTGAACTGGACCTGAGGGAGTAGACAAGACCCGATCATTAAAAACCATCCCGCCAGCGGCAGCGTAAGGAGAAATCAGCACCCGAATAGCCCCAAATTGGGTCGGGTCGGCGGCAGAAGCATCCATTAATCGCATAAGTCGCGGGAAGGGGTAGGCATCGTAAAATGTGGGCCTCTGATGCATAGCGAAAGCCCCCAACACGTGCATTTCGATCCAAGATGTGAAGTAATGGAGCGAAAAATTCACCACGTCTACGCCAGGGCTGGAAGTGTTAGCCGCAGCGCCCAACCCGTGGTAAAGATGCGCCAGCGCTGGGATACCAATAGCCAACCGCGTTCCCTCAGCGATACAATGAGCTGGGTAGATAACCGAGGTTCTCATGAAGCGGCGATGCATGGGAATGACAAACCAACTGAGCCAGAGACTGACAAACCCCACGAAGAACGTCTCCTCATCCATACCGGGTGTTGCAATGGACTCAAAAGACTTCGGCGACATGATAGGGATATAGTATTGTGGTAGATCCGATTCAGTGGTCGGCAGCTTCTTTGGACCAAACCCAAAGGGGTCTTTGATGTTAGCAAATTTCGGAGCTGTCTTCGATACGACGCCCTCGCGAAGGAAACATGCAATGAAGCTCTTAAAAGTAACGCCCTGCTTCTCAGATTCGGAGAACAATCGGTCAAAGATATCTAGCGCCTTGATTAAGTTGGGACGCTTGTGGCGAACGGCGTTCTCAGCAGACAAGCCGTCAACCGGTGCAGGCTCGGGCTCAAAGACATACTCGTCAGGAGGCAACAACTCCTCATACAGTGCACCCCTAATTGGCAATCCCAAGATTTCGTAAAATTCTGCCAGAGAAATCGAGACCTCGCGATCTCCTAGAATAAAAGTGTTGGTGGGAAGATTCCATTGATTCAAGAACGCCCTAACCCACCAAACATGAGGGGATTGATAATAAAAGAGCGACGCGTATATTGCCTGGTAAAGCCCGACCTTCTGCAGCCGCGCACGATGGGTGGCAAGGATATAGCGTGCCCAGAGAAGGTAGCCCGTGGGGTGTCGAGGAGTGAGCCCTATCTTATAAATCTGTCCCCATGGGTGGGCCTCACCCTGACAAATGCGACGTCCCAGAATATCTATAGCAGGGACCGGATGGTGCGGGATACCTGTTGTTGAAGGCTCAAGTCGCCCCGTTGGAGTCCAGTTGGGCATCTCCACAGCAAAAACCGTTCTCGGAGGGTCCATCGGCAAGAATGGGAGAGTGGGCTCTGTCGGTACTGCGCAAAGGAAACTCCGGCGACCCTGGATGATATGACTGTACCAAGATCCCCATAGAAGTAAGTTGGTGCAGTTCGGGTCATGAGCCCGGATCATCGCCATCGCTTCCTCATCAGATGGTGACTGAGGAAAAGTAACCTCCGAGCGAGTGAAGGGAAAGCATGGAACAGAAGCCATCGCACCTAAAATCGAATAAAAGAAGACTGTCAAAAGCAAAGTCAGCAATATATATGCATGCATGAACATGAAGACTAGTTAAAGAAAGCAACAGCAGACTCTTTTTTATGGGGGCCATTGGCTACAAAACATATGGGCCCCACAGAATCAGAATGGCGGCTTGTTAATAATGAGACCAAGCAATTGTAATAAGACAAAGGGGATATCCTCATTAAATAGGGAGTGGGTTTCAAGTGACCCTGCACATCTCTTAGAAGATAAATTTGCCTCGGACTCCACAACAAATCAAAACAGGATCAAGGGAATTAAATTCCCACAAAAAAAACATCATTGCAAGCTGCTTCTTCATTGATTGATTACAGAAGGACAACCTAAGGCAAGGAAACCCTAAGAAGCCTCCATGGGAAGAACTTAGTTCTTCACAGGAATTAAATTTCTTTTAGAAAAGGGAATTAAATTCCCATAAACATTTTTTGGATGGAACTAAATTCCATGGATTATCATCATCATTTCCCTAAAGATCGTCTAAGCCCTAAGAGATCTACAGTTTGAAGATTAGATGGCTTTCTGTTCTTCCTGATGAATTTGAAGAAAATGGGTTCATATTAAAAGAGTGAAACCCTTGAGGTGGATTTAAAGTCCAGAGAATTTTATGTATAAAAGTTCTTCGTTCGCTCAAGATGATTACCTGAGGAAGAGGAATCAGTCAACAGAGTTAAACTCTGGAAGATTTTCGGAGCAGAGAACTAAGCTCTGGGAAAAGAGAATTAAATTCTCAAAAGAAGAAAGTTTGCAAGGAGGAAGACAAGCAAAGTGGAGGCGTCTCTGAAATGACCCTTATATTTATAGGATGTAATGGAGACGCTTCGAGGAATCCAACGGTCACAAAAAATGACAGCGTTGCACTCACGTGCAGACACGTGAGAACAACGCTGTGGGGGCATTTGTTTCCTGATTTAAAATCAGGAAAAAACCTACGGAAGAGGCATCACGTGCAAGCACGTGACCAGCGGTCACGTGTTGACACGCGATGAATGAACAGCGGCAAAGAACAAAGCGCAGAAGGAAGGAAAGCCCATTCCAGGGGGGTCACGTGCCTACACGTGACCAGGGGTCACGTGCATACACGTGACCGACGGTCACGTGGCCATACGTGACCAGCCTTAAGAGCCTTATTTTTATGACAGAATTAAATTCTGAGAAAAGATCTCTCAAGTCTTTCCAAAGTGGAAAAGAATTATCTGGAACCGTTGGATTAAAAATCCAAAGGTGATTAAATATCACCAATTTGTGGAAAAATCTTGGACTTGGAAAGATTTCCCCCCCTAAATCTAACCGAAATAACAAAAAGATATCTTTGGATTTAAAATCCAATGGTGAATAAAATTCGCCTAATAATCCAATAGCCCAGATTAATGGTAAACATAAATCAAATCTCTCAATAAATAAATCAAAGATTTCAATGAAAAATTCACTAAAACTAATTGATTCTTTTCCTTCTCCTATAAATAGGAGCCAAAGGAGAGAGTTTGGGACATACAGAGGGATATACAGAGAAAAAGAGATAGAAAAAGAGAAATATAGAGCCTTGAGACTTTGGAAGAATTTGATCTTCTGCAGAAGAAAATCTTAGGTAAGAAAGGGAAGGCCTCTAAAAGAGAATTTAATTCTCAAAAGAGTTTAACTCTTATATTAAAAAGAAGAACTTAGTTCTCTCTTTAGTAGAGGATCTGCAAAGTGCACATCTCCCCATGAATTGAGAATTTAATTCTCATTGGGTTGAGATCCTGCCATGCATATCCAAAGCATAGAGAGGGAATGGAAGTTTGAGAATTTAATTCTCACAAGATTATAGGAATTTAATTCCTTTGAGATAAAATTAGGGTTTAACCGTATGTTATAGGAATTTAATTCCTTCAGAATGAACAGAATCAGGGTTTAACCCTAGTTAAGAACTTAGCTCTGTCAAAATAATAGGAATTTAATTCCCTTCAGAAAGAAGAAATTAGGGTTTCACCCTATGACAGAATCTCATTCCTCAGAATATAAATTAGGGTTTAACCCTATCTAAGAATAATTCTTTAAGAGAAAGGGGGAATTTAATTCCTTTAAAGTTATTATTAGGGTTTAACCCTGTGATAGAATTCAGTTCTTCACATATATGAGGAATTTAATTCCTACGGAAAAATCAGAGTTCAACTCTATCAGAGAATATAATTCTTCAGAAGAGAATGGGGATTCAATGAAGAATTTAATTCTTAAGCAGAAATTGCAAAGATGCAGGGTCACATGCTACCACGTGACCCCTGAAAAGATTCACAAAAAGAGCTTTGAGGCAATGCCTCACGTGCCCTACGTGACCCCTTGGCAGAAGCTCTAACAGACAAACACTTAAATGCCCATCACGTGACAGCACGTGATGCTCCAAAGTATTCAATACTCTTAACAGAACAAAAAAGAGGAGGGCGCTCTCACGTGCTACCACGTGACCCCTCTTGCATTAGTGTTTAACACTAAATTGGAACCTCTGAATCCAGTGTTTAACACTGATTTGCCTTAGTGTTCAACACTAATTGAAGAACTTTATTTGCAGTGTTTAACACTGAATTTCTTAGTGTTTAACACTGAATTAAATCTCTGTTAACAGGGTTTAACATTAATTTTCTTAGTGTTCAACACTAAATTAAAATCTCTGTCACCAGTGTTTAACACTGATTATCTTAGTGTTTAACACTAATTTGAGATCTCTGTTGCCAGTGTTTAACACTGATTCGCTTTAGTGTTTAGCACTAATTTGAACCCCCTGTTGCTGGTGTTTAACACCAACTAGTTTTTAGTGTTAAACACTAACTTGTTTCCAGTGTTCAACACTGCTGGTCTTTAGTGTTTAACACTAACTTCAGCCCAATTGGCTAAGTGGCTAGAGGCAAAGCCTCTCCTTCAATGTACTAACAGGAAGCCAATATTCCAAACATGATTGGACTTAGCCCAAGATGGCTATAAGTCCTCAATTCAAACTTAACTGGGCTAATGGGCTCATAACATAATTAATTGGTCTTGGTCCCAAATTGGGCCAAAGACTGTTTAATCTACCTTGGTTTAAGGGTACATCTCTTCACTCCTTTGATATTTGGCGTTGTAATTCCTCAACGTCTTCAAAGAGGTGACGGGTCCCGATGGCCATACATTGATACGGACTGTGGGGTCCTTAAACCCATGGACTATGACGTCCTTAACCTTGACCGGAATGTCTTAAGACTAGCAATGGACTATGACGTCCTTAACCTTGACCGAGATGTCTTAAAACTAACAACGGACTGTGGGGTCCTTAAACCCATGGACTATGACGTCCTTAACCTTGACCGAGATGTCTTAAAACTAACATCGGACTGTGGGGTCCTTAAACCTATGGACTATGACGTCCTTAACCTTGACCGGAATGTCTTAAAACTAACAACGGACTATGACATCCTTAACCTTGACCGAGATGTCTTAAAACTAACATCGGACTATGGGGTCCTTAAACCCATGGACTATGACGTCCTTAACCTTGACGGAGATGTCTTAACACTAACATCGGACTGTGGGGTCCTTAAACCCATGGACTATGACGTCCTTAACCTTGACCGGAATGTCTTAAAACTAACAACGGACTATGACGTCCTTAACCTCGACCGAGATGTCTTAAAACTAACTTTGGACTGTGGAGTCCTTAAATCCACGGACTATGACGTCCTTAACCTTGACCGCAACGTCTTAAAACTAACATTGGACCGTAATGTCCTTAAACTACCTATTGACCGCAACGTCATTAAACTAAACAACAGGGCTCCCTTAATTGCTCTTTTGTTGGATCTAAACGATCCCGTTAAGTCGATCTTAGTCTAAAAACTAGACTGACGTATCCTTAACAAACGTTTAAGTTGATCTTAGTCTCAAACGAGGCTAACGTATCCTTAAACCCAAACCCCCAAACCAAAATCTAAGATAATACGGATTTGGACTAGTCCACGCCCTACGGGCGACGACATAACTCAGTCTCCGTATACAATCCATGGGCAACTAAACACAAAATAAACACACACGACACAAAGTGACCATCTGGAGAAGGAGAAAGTGGTTACCGCAGTGCGGTAGCGTAATTAACTGCAGGGGCTTGCGCCTGCAGGGAAGAGCGTCCCCACAATCAAAAACCCCTCATGCGAGGGGGAATCTGACGAAGTCTGCTACATCGGACGCATCCGTTTAAACCTTCGATATACGGTGCCATAAATCAACTTGGCATCTTCGGAGAGGTAGACGGATAGCACCAATTAGCATCTGCCCCGAATCTCAGGCAAGACGCCCGCCGTCGGCCGCCATTCGGAGGGGAACAACTCCCATAGCGTAACAAACCATCTTCATGAATTAACAGATCCGTTCAGAGTCCCGCTTCTACCTGTTCTCGAAACTTCTGCAATCTTGGATCGTACGACTGCACTTTTTTAATGCTATTGATCAAAGATGTCTGTACTTGCAACTGCATCAACTGTCCTGAAGAATACGGTAGTACGATATCCAATTCGAATCTCTGAAAATCAGCTATAATCTCTTTCTGTGCAGTCAACATCCGTATCGCTGGCAACCGACTTAGAGCATCCGGCACTATATTAACTTTCCCCGGATGGTATTTTAGATCAAGATTATAGGCAGCCATCAGCTCTAACCATCTGTGTTGCCTCATGTTGAGCTCTTTCTGTGTGAACACATACTTTAGGGTCTTGTGATCGGTAAATACTTCTACCCTTTCGCCTATTAAGTAGTATCTCCAAATTTTCAAAGCAAAAATCGCTGCTGCTAGTTTCAAATCATGAGTTGGGTAGTTCTTCTCGTAAGACTTCAATTGTCTCAACGCGTAGACTATAACCTTCCCATGCTACATTAGAACACATTCCAAGCCTTTTCCAGATACATCGCTGTGAATAACCAATCCTCCGTTACTATCTGGAACGGTCAAGATAGGAGTGGTGGTCAATCTTTACTTCAACGCTTCAAAAGCTGACGCATATTTCTCCGTCCATACGAACGGTACCTCCTTTCGTGTTAGCTTGGTCAATGGTTCAGCTATTCGAGCGAAGTTCTCTACAAAACTTCTATAATATCCGGCAAGCCCAAGAAAACTTCTGTTCTCCGCTACGTTTTTTGGAATTGGCCAATCATGAACTGCTGCAATCTTTTCAGGGTCAACGACAATTCCATCTCCGGATACGACATGACCCAAGAACTTTACTTCTTCGAGCCAAAACTCCCACTTGCTCATCTTAGCATATAACCTTTCTTGCCTCAACGTTTGCAGTGCGATTCTCAAGTGCTCTGCATGCTCTTCTTTGCTCCTCGAATAGACCAAAATGTCATCAATAAACACCACTACGAACTGGTCTAGATACGATGAAAATATTCGGTCCATCAAGTCCATAAATATTTCCAGTGCGTTAGTAACTCTAAATGGCATCACTAAGTACTCGTAATGCCCATATCGAGTTCGAAACGCTGTCTTACAAATATCTTCTGATTTCACCCGAACTTGATGATATCTGGATCGCAAATCCAACTTCGAGAATATCCTCGCACCTCTGAGTTGATCGAATAATTCGCTGATACAAGGGATCGGGTACTTGTTCTTAATAGTCACCCAGTTTAATTCTTGATAATCGATGCACATCCTCCGCGTGCCATCCTTCTTCTTGACTAGAAGAACATGAGCTCCCCAGGGTGAATTGCTGCTGCAAATCCAACCCTTCTCTAGCAGTTCGGCAACCTGTTTCTTTACCTCTTCTAGTTCCACCGGTGCCATTGGATAATAAGCCTTTCAAATCGGCGCTGCTCCAGGAACAATATTAATCGCGAACTCCACATCTCGTTTTGGCGGTAAACCCGAGATGTCCTTGAACACATCTATAAACTCTTGAACTACTGCTGGCGCTTCCTCCTTGTCTACTTCCATCGACGAAAGAACGACACTTGCTGGCCTAGCCCTAAATTCGACTTGCCCGACAGATCTTCTACCTCTTGAAAATATGAACTCTGGGTGTCCGGAAATCTGGAAAATCACTTTTTTTGCCCTACAATCGATGTGAGCGTGAAAAGTGCCAAGAAAGTCCATTCCCAAGACAACATCGTAGCTGCCAGTATCCATCACTAAGAAATCTATGAATAACTCTCGTCCGCAAATAACAATCGAACAATCCTTACACTCACTACTAGATGTAATTTTCCCATTCCCAGTGTGTATGTCCCAGCAACTAGACATGGCCGTGTATGGAATCGAGTGTGCACTAATAAACTTGGACGACATAAAACAATGAGATGCACTTGAATCAAATAATGCCAATGTGGGAAAATTATAAACGAGTAGAATACCTGAAACAACTTCGTCCGAAGCTTTGTCCTCCTCAGACGTCAAAGTGAAGGCCCGTGCTTGATTAGGCCTCTGAGTAACCTGTTTTTGTGGTGCTCTCGGAGTATCACCCTTCAACTGAACTCTTGATGGACAAGCATTCATTCGATGATCAGTAGCTCCGCAAATCAGGCATTGCCCGAGCCTCATCCGGCACTCCCTCCGAAAATGACCCGGTCGTTGGCATTAGTCACAAAATACACTCCTTCTCTGATCGGATACCATGGGCTTCTTCATAGGTACAATGCCTCACTTGTTCACCGGAATGCTTCTGCGTACAGGAGCTCTGTTTGGCGTAAACGCCGGCTTGCTATTGCATACTCTTTGCTTTCACCGATAAACTCTGCCGCTCCCTGGCTGTATTGAGAACTTGGGAGAAGGTGGTCAATCCCGGATATAATATGTCTTTGAATCTCCACATCCAAGCTGCGCATAAATCTCTGTGCTCTGTCTGTATCGTTGGCAACCAAAGGCCCCGTAAATTGACTCAGCCGAGTCCACTCAGCCTCATGCGCATCAACGGATCCGCTATTCTGCTTCAGGCTAATAAACTTTTCTTCCATTTCTTCTCGAGCAGATTGCGGAAAGAACTTCTCTAAGAAACTTCACGAAAATGTTGTCCAATTTATCGGCTTGGGCATACGAGTCTCCTTTACGAGCCACCACTCGCGAGCATAATCTACCAACTGGATGCGTACTACATCCACCCTTTTCTCATCTGAAATCTGTGCGGCGAAAAGCATATTCTCCATATCAATTATCCACTACTCCATTGACAATGGCTCTTCCAATTCTGTAAATGTGGATGGACCGAGCCTTCTAATGTCCGCCACTGTGCCCTCACGCTGTGCTGGCCCGGGTGCTACTATAACTACGGACCGTTAGACTGTCCGCAGACCCTCCTGGAAAGCCTCGGCCTGCCGCTGATTAAGCTCAGTTTGTCGTTTCTGGTTTTCAAGCATACCACGTATAACTCCAAGCAGTACGGCGTCATCCACACATCTCTGGTACGATCGCAAGTCTCTATCCGCCATGATTCTGAAGCCAAGACACTGAAGAAGATTAGCAACGGTAAACATGATTCAATGAACAAGATAGCTATAGATTCAAGACTGGTAAGATAGTAATGTGGCAGGATATGTTCCTAATTCCAGGTTCATGGTTAGTGTATTAGGTTCAATACCCAACTACAAAAGAACCAAACCCGATTATCCCTAAATCCTATGGCTCTGATACCAAACAAACCCTGTCACGTCCCGCTTCCCAAGATGCACAGACTACGGCACGTGACAGAGCCAACCATGCAACCTGTGGCTAGAAATCATCCCTCCACAGTCACATTACGGCTGTCTATAAGATATCAAGAATAGTAAAATATATAATCTATCTAATACATGTCCATTTGCCACAGTAAATAGAGTCAAGAAAATGCATAAGCGGAAACAAATTAAATCCAATAAACAACATCTGAAACATGTCCCAATAAAGACTCACATCAAAGAAATAAAACCGCTGAAATAAACTAAACTATACATTTCTAAATACACGATTAATTCCTCATTGCTCGACTTGATGGTTAAAGCACTCTCGATCCGCCTGCGACAAAAGTAAAGGAACTGGGCCATGCAAAACCCAGACGTCAGTGCATCATAATATCAAAGTAACATTGATAACCAGGATATAACGATATAAGTAGACATGAATATAAATGAATAACACAGATATGAAATAGTGAGGTATGTGTATGTATGTGATGTGTGATTGTTCTCCGCCGAAAACGGGAGACGGAACCGCGTAGGTTCGTCTTACCTGAATTTGGGGGCAGATGCTATTTGGTTTTATCCGTCCACCTCTCCGAAGATGCCAAGTTGATTTATGGCACCATGTATCGGAGGTTTAGACAGATGCGGCCGTTGTAGCAGATTTCGTCAGATTCCCCCTCATTTGAGGTTTTTTTTTTTATTGTGGGGACGCTCTTCCCTGCATGCGCAAGCCCCTGCAGTTAATTACGCTACCGCATCGCGGTAACCACTTTCTTCTTCTCCAGATGGTCACTTCGTGTCGTGTATGTTTTTTTTTGTTTTTTTTGGTTGCCCGTGGATTGTATACGGAGACTAATTTATCTTGTCGCCCGTAGGGCGTGGATTAGTCCAAATCCGTATTTTCTTAGATTTGGTTTTGGGTTGGGTTTAAGGATCGTTAATCTCATTTGAAACTAAGATCATCTTAAATGTTTGTTAAGGATACGTTAGTCTAATTTTAGACTAAGATCTACTCAACAGAATTTTGGGATCATTTAGATCCAACGAAAGAATATTTGAACTCTATCGTTTTAGTTTAGGGACGTTGCAGTCCATAAGTTTAAGAACATCATAGTCCATGGAGTTTAAAAACGTCATGGTCTGTGGGGTTTAGTTTAGGGACGTTGCGGTCCATAAGTTTAAGGACATCATAGTCCATGGAGTGTCTGGTTGTCGGGACCCGTCACCTCTCTGAAGACGTTGAAGAATTACAACGACACATATCAAAGGTGTGAAGAGATGTACCCTTGAACCTATGTTGGTTGAGAGATCTATAGTCAGGTTTGGGACTAAGACCAAGTAAAAATATTGGGAGCACATGGGCTCAGTTAATCTGAATTGGGGGATTTATGGCCTACTTGGGCTCGACCCACTCAGTTAAAATGCTGAACATTTGTTTGGGCTCAACCCTTTTTATTTAACAATGCTGAGCATAGGTTTGGATTCCGACAACTTTTTTTGTCTTTTATTGAGTGTTGAGCACTCATTATGGCTCTGGGGCTTTATTTAAAGAACGATTTATATTCCCTCAGCGCATACATGAGGAGCACGTGGCGCGCTTGGCGCTGAACGCCAGACTTAGAGCGCTAAGGCGCTTCCTGTGAGATAGCGCACACATGAGGAGCACGTGGCGCGCTTGGCGCTGAGCACCAGTCAATGAGTGCGGAGCGCTTTTTATAAATAGCGCCCACGTGGTGCGCTTAGCGCTGAGCGCCAATCTTGGAGCGCTGGACGCTACCTGTGAGATAGCGCACACGTGAGGAGTACGTGGCGCGCTTGGAGCTGAGAACCAGTCAATGAGTGCGGAGCGTTCTTTATAAATAGCTCCCACGTGAGGAACACGTGGTGCGCTTGGCGCTGAGCGCCAACCTTGGAGCGCTGGGCGCTTATTTAAATTGGAGCGCTAAGGCTCCGCGGCGCTGTGCGTCAAACATGGAGCGCTGAGGCACTTCTTTAAATTGGAGCGCTACGAGCGCTGTGCGCCAGTCTTGGAGCGCTAAGGAGCTTTTTTTTTATTGGAGCGCTAAGGCCCTTTTTATGCAACTTTGATCAGTTCTGCGCTCTGAGAATTAAACTCTCGTTTATAAGAGACTTTGTCTCATGGCTTTAATAACTAGGTTCTGATTTTTATAGGAGATGTTACAATCTCTTATGGATTTTTTTTGCGAAAGACTTTGTCTTTATGGATCTGTGATCTGAAGAGAATTAAGTTCTTCTCCCCCATTTTTATGATGAGATGGTATGATCTTTTTCTGTGAAAGACCTCTGTCTTATAGATCTATGATCTAGAAAAAGAACTAAGTTCTTTTTCTTTTATGATATGCTTTTATTTCTCTGTTTTATTTACCTTGAAGAAATTCTTCTTCTGAGGGCTTGCTCTTCTCTTTGAAATTTCTCA
Organism: Agapanthus africanus; assembly: GCA_030015575.1. NCBI lineage: Eukaryota > Viridiplantae > Streptophyta > Magnoliopsida > Asparagales > Amaryllidaceae > Agapanthus > Agapanthus africanus. The sequence continues at coordinate 780,071,510 of CM057337.1, forward strand.
ATGTTTGGGGGGGGGGGTTCCTCTGTGCAAGACTTGAAGTCTTGGGTCCTTTATATAGTGGAGGCTGATCAGTTAAGGCAATCTTTTTCTGATTGATTTGGGGATATTTCCCCACCATTGGATCTTTGATCCTAGGGCTTCTGTTTTACAGAAGATATTTTTCTTGTTATTAACAAGATTGGGAAATTATTTTCCCATACAGAGATTACTCTGTATCTTGGTGATTTTTAATCACCATTAGATCTTTGATCCAACGGTGCTCTGATTTACAGAGCACAATCTTTCTTGTTTGGAAAGATTCTGAGGAGTATTTTCTTAACAGAATTTTATTTTGGTAATTTGATGATTTTTAATGATTTTTGTTGGATCTTTGATCCAAGGGTGGGGAACATTTAGTTCTAGTGCTAGCGCTCCCGTGCTTTGTACGTGAGCGCTGCATCAGAGTCTTTGACTCTCGGTGCTAGCGCACTTAGCACTAGCGCTCTCGTGCTTTGCACATGAGCGCTGCATTAGAGTCTTTGACTCTTAGCACTGGCGCATTTAGCGCCAGCGCTCTCGTGCTTTGCACGTGAACACTGCATCAGAGTCTTTGACTCTTAGCGCTGGCGCATTTAGCGCGAGCGCTCTCATGCATTGCACGTGAGCGCCGCGTCAGAGTTTTTTGACTCTTTGCGCTGGCGCTCTTAGCGCGAGCGCTTTTATGAAGCGCTGCTTCATTTCAAATTTCAAAATTTAAACAGAGCTTTGCTCTGATTGGGGGAAACAGTGATGTGTATTCTAAAACCGTGCTTTCAGGTTATCTATTCTAAAAGTCTCTAAAATCAATTAATATAATTCTCGTCGTAACCCATTAGTATATATCCCATTCATTCCCCACGGGACCACGGTAACGGTATTTATTTCGTAACGCCCGGAAACACGACAAACAAGTAATTATTCCGTAACGCCTGGAAAAACGGCAAACAAGTAATTATTCCCTAACGCCCGAAAAAAACGACAAACATGTAATTATTCCGTAACGCCCGGAAAACGGTAAACAAGTAATTATTCCGTAACGTCAGGAAAAACGGGAAACATTTAATAATATCCTCTTGAGTTACGTTTCAGTTACATTCTTGATTTCCCCTTTTCCCCCCAGCTTTGCTCTTTTCAGATCATAGATCTAAAGAAATTTTTAGGGTTTTCTCAACAGAGCTTTGCTCTTTTCAAATCATATAGATTTGTTAATCTTTCATGAAGAACTCTTAGAGTTTGTTCATAGATCTTGAAGATCTCGGAATTTTTAATTCATTAAAAGCTTTGCTTTTAGGGTTTCTGATGGGTTACTCCATCATCTTCACAGAGCATAGCTCTTCAGAATTTTTTTGGGGAATTTTATTCCCTTCATCATTAGAGTTGACAGATGTATCTCTGTTGTAGAGCGCTGCTCTCAAGGGAGATTAACTCCTTGGCCCGAGGGGCCCCTTATTAAATAAGAATCCTTCTAGGATTTTCTATTTAATGAATGACTTTCTCATCAATGATGAGACTGACTCATCATTGATGAGCCGTCATCTAGATTTTGTGGGTCCCCTTTGGTCCCCTTCCACTGTATTGCAATGCGGTACAAATTTAAAGTACCCGTACCAAAACTTGAACTGTAGCATTGATGGCTAATTCTTGTTCTTTTTCGAGCAGGTACTATGTCTTTCGACACTTCTTTCCCGTTCGTCCGTTCGGAAAGCGGATTCCCTGAAGCGCCTGTGGACAAGGAAGTCTTCGCGTTGATCAAGGATCATGACCCGGAGCAAAAGAATCTTCATTTATGGGGCATATGGTACAATCAAATTATCAGGGGCCGACGTAGCTTTTCTTGCGTAGCACCTTCGGAGCCCATTTCGGTGATCCATAATGCAGATGCACCCACGGTGAACTATGCTGTGGAGGAGGTCAATTGGACGTCGGAGGGTTGCCTTCAGCCTTCTATGGCCGCGATACCCATACAGCCGCCGATGGCTTTGGATATTCTGGGGCGGAGTATATGCCAGGGCGAGTCGCGCCCTTGGGGACAACCGTACATGATAGGCTTGATTCCTCGCCTTCCAGCCGGGTATTTGCAGTGGGCCCGATATATTTTGTCGGCCAAGAAGTCGCAGCTGCTGAGGCTCGGGTTGTATCTCGCGATTTATGCTTCCCTCTTCCAATATTCCACGCCTCCTGTATGGTGGGTCAAATCTTTTTTGGAACAATGGAACGTTCCAACCCACACCTTCCTTTTATTAGATCGGGAAGTTTCAGTCTCTTTAGAGGAGTTCGCGGAGATCTCCGGCTTGCCTGTCAGAGGGGAACATTATGAAGAGATATTACCCCCTGACGAGTACATTTTCGCTACTCACTCAGTTGTGATGGGTCCGACCCTCGAGAATGCCATTCAGCACCGATTCCCAAGCTTGATCAAGGTGTTAAATATTTACGAGAGTCTGTTTTTCGCATCCGGAAGTCACGGGGTCAGCTTTACGGATTTTATCGCCCATTTTCTTCGCCCGGAAGTCTTGTAGAAACAAAGTGCGAAGTTTGCCAAGCTCGATGATCCTTTCAGTTTTGGCTTGGATAGATGGCCGACAACGGAAGCAGATCAAGAGAATTTCTTCCTTCCAAATGCCGCGGTCGTCCCCGTTTCAGAACTCGCCGCTCAAGACATCGACGAAGAGGCGTTCTTTTTAGGGTTCCTCGGTTTATGGTTGAGTTGGTTTGCGCTCCCCATGCATCCTCGCTACATGAGGCCGCCCGTTTTTTACCCGGCTCACCGAATAGTTGAAGGGACGCAGGTTGCTGTTGGGATTGCTGGACTGGCTCATTTGTATCATGGCCTTAGCCTGGCGGCAGATACTACTCAACCGGGGGTGCAGCCCGTAAACTTCTCGATGCATTATTTCACTTCGTGGCTCGAGCTGCACATACTCGGCGCTTTTGGAATCCATAAGAGGCCCCGTTTCTTCGAAAGTTATAACTTTCCTCGGGTTATGCGGTTTGTTGATGCTTCCGCTTTGGAGCCGACCCAGCGAGAGGCTCGGGGTCTGATTCTTCGCCCGCGTACGGTCGGGAATGGCATGACCTTCGTCGATAAGGTCATAACTATCGGCAAGGAATCCGCTAAGACGGTGCAGCCGCTATGGGACACCTTCAAAGATAGGGTTTCTACCTTGAAGGCTCGGGAGATTCTTCACTTATATTCTATCAGGCCGGGCTTTTTGGTGTTTAGGCAAAACGATGCGGCGTTGTTCATGAGATATAACCCGCACCGCTTTGCTCAACAATCAAGCTACAATCAGGGTGTCCCGCTCGAAGCCTTCTTAGCTGAGCTTACTGCTACAGAGGAAGGTATCCGTAGTGCGCTACATCACTTCATGAGGCTCAACACCGGGTCTAACTTCTTTATCAGCGAGCCAAGCCGTGTCCCAAGAGTGTTGAACGTGTATGTGGCGTGGTACCAGCACGCGGCGGGTGCAGTTATCAGGAAAGAAAAGCGGTTATTGCTTGATCGTAAGGGTGTTGTCCCAGCGGGTAATCCAACCGTTCCTTTGAAGCGACGGACCATCGTTCGTCCTCTCCTAAGAGAAGCTACTGCAGTGGTAGTCCCACGTGTTATACCTGATATGCCCCTACCCCGCATGCCTGTAGAAGCGGTAGCTGTGGCGTCTCCCGAGTCTGGCATGGGTGCGAAGATCGGGACTCGCCGTCCGAAGTTTCCCGCCAAGCGCAAACTTGTGTTATCGGCTGCCGGCACTCGCTCACAGAAGAAGAAGAAATTGCTCTTCTCTATGGACGTTGTACTTGGTCAGGAGCCCCATGCTCCTTACAGCGAAGGCTTATCCGAGTACGGGACCAATGAGGGTCTATTTATTACGCCGGATAATACCGATCTAGAGGCTGCCATCGCGGTTTCCGAGCAACTAGCTCGCAATGAAGCAGCACTGATCACCATTGCACAATCAGGTAGACTTCAGTCGTATTATTATTTTTTTATTATATTTTTTATTATTATGCTTTGACTGACGTTTTCTTCTTCAATAGGTATCTCCGCCGAAGAGGCTCTCGCGGCTTCCCTCAAAACATTTGAAGAGGAAGAGAGGCTTCGCGCTTCCTTGGGCGTTTGTATATTTCGGCTCATTGTGCCTTCATTCCCTTTTTTCTTCATTCGTGGCTTGACCCTTCCTTTTCATCTTATTGCAGGGACTACCTTGACCCCGGTCATCCGCGGTGCGCTGCCGATCCCAAGCGGTGATACGGTGACGCTTCCAGAGCCGGCTCTAGTGGCCCCAGCTCTCCCGTCAATGTTGCAAGAGGCTTCACTTAAACAGCTGATGACGGACACCGTAGAGGCTCCAGAGGCAGAACTTGGTTCAGACGATGACGTCTCCTTGACGGAGGTCTTGAGGAGGTCACTTCTCACTGCCAAGGCCGACAAGAAGCGTAGAAAGCACGCGGCGAAGAAACGTGATGCCGCTTTGGCTATAGGTGCAGGCTCAAGCACCACCCCATCTGTCGCTATTTCGTCAGAGGGTGCTCCGGCTGCCATGTCTATCGTCCACAGACAGGTTGTGCGCGCGGCTCGAGAGGCAATTGAAAAGCCGCCCCAAGGTAACGTAATACTGGGTCTTTTTATTAGAATTTGATCTTCAAATTCTCATATATCATATCCTGCAGGGCCAAGTCCTGACGATGAACTGGTAGGTGGGATGACGGCAACCACCAAGCCTGAACCGGCTACTCTTTCTCAGGAATCCGGGACTGCCCTAATCGCCACTCTTTCCCCTTGCAGTTCCCTGCTATCGGCTGGCATTGCGAGTGTCACGATGGCCCTCATAGAATCAAGGGATGAAGCAACTGGCGCTGAAACCATTCCACTGAAGGAGAACGAAGAAACCGCAACGCCCAGTGATGCTTCCGTCGCAATTTTGGCTGATGACCCATCAGGTAGGTCTCGAGTCGCAGTTTACTTTTTGTTTCGCAATCCCTTTCAGTCCCTTCTGATGACAATTTATTTGTTTTGAATGCAGGTGTGGTGAGCACTGAGGTTGTGCCACCTGAAGAAGCGTCACTGATTGCTGCTCTGACGGTCTCCGTCTCTTCACCTTCTCTTGTGTCCTCCCAAATGCTGGAAGGTATGGGTTTGCGATTTATCTAATTTAAATTGTGGATACCATCTTCCTTATACTGACCATGCATCATCGCAACCTTGCAGGAGTTCTCTTTGATCATCTTTATCAGGTGTTGAACCCGCATTTCTCCTTCCAGATGGAAGTTAGTCTGCCTGCCGGTGTCGGTGAGTATAGCTTTTAACCGACATCCCTTCCTTTCTTTTATGGGAAAACATATCGTTGCTAATTCTTCTTTGCATTGATTGCAGCATTACAGATTGGAGGAGGGGACGAGAGAACAGTCGCGCCTCCGGTACTCCCAGCTTTACCACCTATCGTAGCCGGTATAGTAGACCCTATTACTCGTGTATTTTCTTTATCTCTTGAACCGACATCTGATTATAATTCGTTTTGCAGCGATCACACCGACTTCAGCTCCCTTCGAGTCTCGAATTCCAATGCCGGCATGGCCCTTTGTTAAACACCCATTTTCTAGGGGTGCTATGAACTGCCTGCGAATGTTAAGTGAGTTCGTCGAGGATCTTGACGCCGAGGCTTTCGCATCTGCTTCAGATTTTGCTGCTGAGGATAATCTCATGTTGGCGATGCTCGCGAACTTCCACAGCGAGGGCGTCGTCGAGTTTTGGGTTAATCGCTGCAGGAAGATTGAGGCCTGTCTGTATGAGATTGAGCTCAGGTGTCCTGCTTCGGAGGTGTTGGCTTCGAACTCCCAGCGGGCTGCATGGGTTGAGCAGAGCGTTCCTTTCCTTCACTATTTCGAACAAGAGGCGACCCTTAAGCCAAAGGAACGTGAGGCGACTTCCGCCGAGTCTGTCCAACTACATGCCGAGGTCGCAGCGAACGCAGAACAGCTGAACTCCATCTTTGAAAATCTTCAACGATGTATTTCTGACGGGCTGGTGCTAAGGAAGAAGCTTGACTTTACTGAGCAGGTTGCGCAGAGTCAGGAGGCTGTTCAATAGGAAATTGATGAGAAAGTTTCATCCTGTCTGCAGCAACGGGCCCAAGTCGAAGCGGAGCAGACCGCGGCGGCTGATCGCGAAAAGGAGCTGAGAGGAGTGCGCGAGCGACTTGCTGATTTGCTAAAATCGCCTCATTCTCAATAGGTGCTTTTGTATCGATTAAACATTTGTAACTTATGAATAACATGTATTCATTTCATTGATTTTTTTTATTCCATTCATTTTCATATGATGTAACTTGTATCCAATTGAATTTATGAATAAAGGACACATTCCTTTTCTATCTTGTATTATCGCCTTCTTTTCTTTGTTGTGTTGTTGTCATGTGATTTTAGCAAATTTGGCCTGTAGACGATAGATAATAGTTCATCTTGAACTCTTTGTAGGGTAGTGATGGCTTAGGAAACAGGTTCAGATCTACCGCCTAAGACTTTTCAATTTTATGAGCCATGAGGGTCTCATAAAGACTTTTTCACCCGACGAGTCATGGGGATCTCGTAGGTGTATTTTCTCTTTAGGAATCGTGAGGATTCCTAAGTCCGTTTTCTCTTAAGATTCGTAAGGATCTTGCAAGAGAATTTTCTTCCTTACAAGTCGAGAGTACTCGTAAGTGGTTGATGAGTTGACTTATTCCCGAGTCGAAGCGTTGCTTCTACGAGGAGGTCGAGAGTTGACTTTCGCCGTTTCCACAGTGTCGGGATCGACTTTCGCCGCTACGGTGTCAGGGTTGACTTTCGCCGCTACGGTGTCAGGGTTGACTTTCGGTTGTCTGTGAACCGCAAAGTCTTGGAACCATAGACTTTGCCGTGGCTCCGATTGATGATGTCGCGTCCGAATTCTGCTGGAATGAGGAGAAATGTCGTTTGCTCTTTAGGCTGTAGATGTGGCCGTCGAGATTTGGAACTAGGGACTTTGCCATGGCCTTGCTTCGTTGCGACCTTGAGGTCGGTTGTTGACGTCACGTCTGCATTTGGTTGGAGTGAGAGGAAACGTCATTGTAGATGTTGCCGTCGAGATCTGATTGTCCCTTTGACAGAGTCTGGTGGGGAAATGTGGTTCCCTTTCGTTTATGCCCATGGATTGTACACAGGGGTCAGTATGGACTCACCTGTAGGGCAAAAGTTTCATTTTATACGTATTTTGTTTTCTTTTCGCGATACTCTATCATTTCATCTTTTTATATCGCGAAAGTCGCGATTGCCCAATCATTTCGGCTATTTTTCGCGGTGCCCAATCATTTCGACTATTTTTTCATTTTACTCGTTGTTTTTTTATTGCAAGTTGCCCAACCATTTCGGCTATTTGTATGCATATATTTTACTTACTGATTTTTTTGCAAGTTGCCCCATCATTTCGGCTATTTCATATGCATTTTTGGCTCGCTGATTTTTATCGCGAGTATAGAACTTGGAATCTGGTCCAGTCTTAGCATCAGCATCGCTGCGACTGGAATATTGCCAGGAGCGAATCATCATTTGCCGTGAAAGGACTTGGAATTTGATTCCGATTCAGGCATCAGCATCGCTACCACTGGGACATTGCCAGGAGCAAATCATCATCTGCCTTTGTCAGTTCGAAAAAAGATGGCTTAGCAAACAGGGTTAAGATTCTGTCGACTAAGGCTTTTGACTTCATGAGCCATAAGGGTCTCATAAAGGTGTTTCTCCCTACGAGTCGTGAGGATCTCGTAGGTGTCTTTTCTCCTTAGGAATCGTGAGGATTCCTAAGTGTATGTTTTCTTATAAGTCGTAAGGATCTTTCAAGAGTGTTTTCTCCTTGTAAATCGAGAGGACCAACAAGTGTTTGTTCAACAATGTGAGCATTCCTCGTCGTTGGTGGGACTCCGCAAGGAAATGATTATTTGTACCCGTGGATTGTATACAAGGGTCAGTATTGAACCGCTTGTAGGGCAGTTTGGTAAAGGTGATGGCTTAAGACCAGGTTCAGATCCCTGTAGCTTAAGGCTTTTGAATCTTATGAGCCGTGAGGGTCTCATAATAGGGTTCTCCTTACGAGTCGTGAGGATCTCGTAAGAATAATTTCTCCTTAGGAATCGTGGGGATCCCTAAGTGTGTTACTCCTTTGTGAGTCGTAAGGATCTCATGCAGGTAGTTTTCTGCTTACAAGGTCGAGAGGAACTTGCAAGTGTCTTTTAACGAGATTGCACCCTTTCGGGTTTTCACAAACTCGCCGGTAGCCCTGCTGTTTTTACTCACGGAGCCCTTTCGGGTTTTCATCCATACCCATTTCGCTTGTGGACATACCATTTTTTTTGCCGCGTCATCCTAATGATGCTGCGGTTTGTAGTAGTGTAAGGACGTTTCGGTCCATAGCTAGTTTTAGGACATTTCGGTCCGTCGTTAGTTTAAGGACATTATGGTTCGTTGTTAGTTTAAGGACATTACGGTCCGTTTTGGAGACAACGGCTTCGCTAGATATCGCTTACAGAGCTTGGGTTTGGGAAGATAGCGAGCGGAGATGGGTGTCGTCATCTATCAGGCATAGTATTTCTTCAGGAATTGGCCGTTTATTGGCCTGAAGGGTCTTTCGCCATGCACGTCCATGAGCAAGTAAGCCCCACCTTAGTAGACTTTATTTATGATGTACGGGCCTTCATAGTTCGGCTCGAATTTCCCCCGTTTGGCACTATTGGGGATCATAGGTCTCTTGACCACTAGCACGAGTTCTCCTTGGCGGAATGTTCTTGGCCTAGTCAATCTCTCGTATGAGCGTGTCATCTTTGCTTTGTAAGTCTCCAAGTTTTACTACGCCATGAGCCGGGTTTCGTCAAGGGCGTCGAGCTCCTCAGGCCGAAGATGAGCATTCTGCTCGTCTGTTAGCTCGTAATGAACCGTCACTCGTAGGTAGGGTAGCTCTATCTCTAAGGGGAGTACTGCTTCAGTGCCGAATACCAATGCATACGGCGTTGTGTTTGTGGCCATTTTGAACGTAGTCTGATACGCCCAAAGAGCTTCATGCAGTCTCTCGTGCCAGTCCTTCTTATTTTTGGACACCGTCATCTTTATGATCTTCGTCAAGGTCTTGTTGAAAGCCTCAGCTAGACCATTAGCTCGGGGATTATAGACCGAAGAGTACCTCTAGTCTATATTATGCTGCTGTGCGAAGCGGCTGATTTTGTGACTCCTGTAGGTTGGTCCATTATCGGAGATAATCCGTCGCGGAGTGCCGAACCGATAGATGACGTGTGTCTTGAAGAAATGGAGAATATTCTCCGTCTTCACCTCTTTTAGCCATACTGCTTCTTCCCACTTAGAGAAATAATCGGTTGTCGCCAATATGAACCGATGTCCTCTGGATGACGCCGGTTTGATGGGCCCGATTATATCGGTTTCCCACATTTCGAACGGCCAGCTGGCTACTGTTAGGTGTAGCGAGTTTGGATGCTGGTGGATGAATTCCCCGTGAATCTGGCACGAGTGGCATTGTTTTGCGTATTCGAGATAGTCCTAAATCATTGTGGGCCAATAGTAGCCCATCCTTTTGATCTTCAGCTTTATCTTTGACCCGGCTTGATGAGCACCGCAGAGTTCATCGTGAATTTCTTGGACGACTTTCCTTGCTTCTTCCGGTCTCAGACATCTCAGCCATAGAGAGTCGAACGGTCTCTTATACAGCGTGTCATTGACGAAGGCGAAAGACAGAGCTCGTTTAAGGAGCTGATGTCTTGAGGACGCATCTTGAGGTGTTCGACGGGATTTGAAGTAGTCTATAATGACTTCTCTCCAATCCTTAGCCTTTTCTTGGTCTTTTATTTGTAGGGCCGTTTGCTTAGTCTCTCCCTTTTCTTCGGACGACTCCGGAGATATTTCTGCCGGTGCAAGAACCTGACGGCTTTGCACAACGATTCTTACGTCATCGAGGTTTTCGTCAGCCAGTTCTTTAGCGAGTTTGGCTAACGCATCCGCTTTACTATTTTCCTTACGTGGTATGCTTTCCAGAATGTAGGAAGGGATTTGAGCTAGTAATTGTTGTACTCTCTCGCCGTACTTCACCAACTCTGGTTTGCACGTTTGATAGTCGTCGTTTACTTAACTAACGACCAGCTGGGAGTCTCCGTATATGAGGAGGTTTTCGATTCCCATGTCAACAGCGATCTCAAGACCTGCTATCAAAGTTTTATATTCTGCTTCATTGTTTCTCCTCGGTTCTTTTAAGGACAAGGAAAAGCACATTATCCCTCCTTGTGGAGTCACGAAGATAAGGCCCACCCCAGATTTGATTATAGGGAAGCTGTGCTTTCGCTTCTTCATGGAAGATGCCCCATCGAAGTAGAGTTCCCATCGGGTATCATTCCCTCCTCTCTCCCTGCTGATTGCGTCAAACGCGTGTTCGTCCGGCAACTCGCAGTTTAAGGGAGAGTCGACAGGTATCGGGTGTTCAGCGAGGAAGTCGGCGATAGCCTGGCCTTTCACTGCCTTGAGGGGTCAATAGACTATCGAAAACTCCATCAAGAGGAGGGCCCATTTAGCGAGTCGTCCTGTTAATATAGCTCTTGACATCAAATATTTGAGAGGATCCACTTTTGATATGAGGTGAACCTCATGCGCCAACGCATAGTGTCTGAGCTTTGTTATCGCGAAGATTAACGTCAGGCAGTGTTTTTCGATGGGGGGTAGTTGTTTTTTGCCCCCAGGAGAACTCGACTCAAATAGTAGAGGGCTCTCTCTTTCCCTTGATCATTCTCCTGTGCCCATAGTGCGCATAAGGAACCTTCAAGGGCGGTTGTGTACAGGATGAAAGGCTTTCCCTTGACCGGGGCGGTCAACACCGGCAGATTCTGCAGGTATTGCTTGATTTCGTCCAGTGCACTTTGGCATTTATGATCCAAGACGAACGGGGTTCCCTTCTTCATTAGATGACTGTAGGGGCGACATTTGCCGGAGAGATTAGGTATGAACCGTCGGATGTACGCGAGCTTCCTTTGGAGAGACCGCAGTTGCTTCAAAGTTCTTGGAGAAGGCATTTCCATGATCGCCTTGATCTTCGACGGGTCTATTTCGATGCCTCGGTGTCGTACGATGAATCCTAAGAATTTACCTGAGGAGACTCCGAACGCGCATTTGAGAGGATTCATCTTCAGGTTGTATTTCCGAAGGCGCTGGAAAACTATCTTCAGATGCTCCCAATGCTCTTCGTGCGATTTGCTTTTCACCACGAGGTCATCGATATAGCATTCAACGATTTCATATATGAGCTCATCGAAAATCTTCGTCATGGCTCTCTGATAGGTAGCGTCAGCGTTCTTCAGACCGAAAGGCATCACTTTGTAGCAGAATATACCCAGAGGAGTCTGGAAAGCGGTATGCTTCTGGTCTTCAGGATGCATCTTTATTTGATTGTACCCTGATGTGCCGTCCATAAAGGAGAAGACTTCGTGAGTGGACGTGTTGTCTATCATCAGCTCGGTAACCGGTACGGGAAAGTCATCCTTCGGACATGCTTTGTTGAGGTCCTGAAAGTCTACGCAGATGCGCACCGTCCCATTTTTCTTCATCACTGGGACGATGTTGGCGATCCAGTCAGGGTATTGAACTTCTTGGATGAAGCCGGAGTCAATTAGCTTCTTGACTTCGGCGTTGATGCTCATTTCAAGTTCGAGTCGTATTATTCTTGGTGCTTGCTTGACTGGCTTGACGTCCGGAGATATCGCCAATTTATACACAGCTATCTCTGGATCTAGCCCCGGCATCTCGGAGTAGTTCCATGCAAAACAGTCTTTATACTGCATAAGCACATCTCTTAGCGTAGCTACCTGTTCTTCGGACAGCAGCTTACTGACGAACGTAGGCCTCGGGTCGTTTGTGGTCCCCAAGTCGATTTTCCTTAGGTTGTCCACGGTAGTATGTATCCTATCTTCCAGCTCTTTTGGTGCCGACGGAAGTTCTGAGATCAACTCATCTTCATCCTCATTTTCGAAGCACCATGAAAGGTCATTTATATCCTCGCGTACTCCTTCTTCTGACAGCATTATCGCGTGACAGGTACAAGATCGTTTCCAACACCGATATTGATCTGGTTCTACTCTCGCTATGTACGTTGCTTTTGGAACATGCTTTTGTGGTGGGGTTACCCTCCAACTGCTGGATAGAGCGAACCTGCCTTGCTGATATTGGTTTTCAACCCAGTTTTTGAATGTGAAGCAGTCTTCGAGAGGATGTCCTATCGCTCGATGATAGGAGCAATAGTCTGGGTGATGAACTTCACTTGCTTGTTTGGGGTGCTTGGACTCCGGGAAGGTAATCATCTGATGTTTTACGACGAGGTCGAATATCTTCCTTGTCTTGTTTTGGGGAAAAGAATATGCTCGACCCATCTTCTTTATAAGAGACGGATCCCGGCTGCTCAATTCTCGATCGCGTGGCTTCTTGGACCCGCTTTGCCGCTGTCGGACATTTTTTCCATTCTTTAGTTTCTTTTTGCCTCCGCGTCAGGTCTTCTGTACGACGGGTTGGTGACGAAGGGCATCGTCATTCTCCGTAGCCTGCTGAAGGAGGCGCTGCGTCCTGGCTTTCTCGTAAATTGTCATTTCACGGTTGTGGTCATCCCAGGCCTTTTGACTCGCTTCTCTTATTAGGATGTCCATCTGTTCTTCAAACGACGGACTTGGAATTTTTACAGCGGGATCTCGTTTTGGTTCAATTGCAGTGTCTTTTAACAGAGCATCTTCCTCTTCATCGAAATCATGTATAACGTAGCAGCCATGGAATCGCTCCGTTTCTTGGATTGAATATATCCAAGCCCGATCGTTTCCATTCTCCCGTTGGGTAATCTTCGCTGAGTTCCGGTGACGTTCCAGATCCTGTTGTAGAACTGAGCTTGTCGAGCAGTCTGTTTGAAGGGTACACCCTGGCGCCTCAACAGCCTTTTTAATCCTTCTGTGTAGTATCTGGGCAGACGGATGGGCTGGAGCCTGTCAAGCGTAGAATCGGCACCCTTCCAAATTTCTTTCTCCACTTTGGTTTCCGCGGATCGATAAAAGAGGATCGCCTTTTCATCTTTTCGCTTGGGAGGGACGTAGAACGTCTGCAGTTCTTGCACACTATAGGTATCAAGTGCGTCAAGCTCCCTGTAGTGCTGCCGCGGAACCATAGCGATCTGCAAACTCTGATCATCTCTAGTGAGGGCCTGCATCGATGGACGGACCGAGAACACTGCATTGACTTCGTCTTCAGAGTCACTGCCAAAGACCAGAATAGGGATAGATGGTCCTGGCTTGCTGCATTGGGACAGTCCTGAATAAACTATCTCCTCCTCCTCCTCGGTATCGCTCCCAAAGACCAGGATAGTGGTGATAGTTTTTTGCTTATTCTCTGGTTTATGGTATCTTTCCGTGTCTTTAAAGTCTGGCAGAAAGTACTTTGCGTCTTCATACTTACGGACTTCATTTACGAAGAATGAGTTCAGTTCCCCTGTCACAGTATATTCGAGACCATCTTTGAAGTACTTCATACACTGATATTGTGTAGAAGGGATGATGTTGTATTCGTGTAACCAAGGCCTGCCGAGCAAAGCGTTGTAGCAAGTCTTGGCGTCAATGACATAAAACTTGATGTCAGCGACGAGCATCCCAAAGCGTAATGTCAGTATCACAGACCCGAGTGTCCGTGATGACTGGGAGTCGAACCCGGAGATAGTGATTTTATCCCGAGCGAGGTGTTGAACGCTCATGCAGATTTCTTTTAGCACCCTCACATTTAGGAGATTGACAGAGGACCCATTGTCAACTAGGATCTTCCCTATCTTGATGTCATGGCAATACCCGGAGACATATAGGGGACGGTTGTGCTCACACGTTCCGAGGAGGAGATCTTCATCGCCGAAAGTGATGTCAGCTGTGTGCACTTCTTTCAGCTCGTCTTTCATCTTTTCTTCGGCAAGGAAGGCTTGAAACTGCTCGAGCTCTTGTAGTGCCTTGATCAACGAATCTCTCGCCTCTTTAGATAGCAGAAGGGCATCGAGAATGCTTAGCTGCGAGGGTATCTTCCTCAGGTGTTCCAGAACGTTGTAATCCATCTTGTTTTTCTTTGGCGGGTTCTTGGCTGCCAGCTCTTCGACGACTCGGTCATTGAGGGCGATATCTTCAGGGACTTTTTCTTTCCCCTTATCTTTTTGTTCGCTCCTTTGTTTGTGGGCCCGAGATTCTTTTCGGGTAACGTGCGATTGCGCAGCTGAATGTTCTCGCAGGTTTTCATCTCTTCTGTTTCGGAGATGGATTCCTTGAAGAGAGGGCCGAGGGCTATTTCTTCATCAGAATCACTCCCGAAGGTGAGAACTTGCGATCCTCCGGAATCAACCATGTGACAGTCGCCGACAGTTCTTTTGCGCTCCTCTGTCGTGCTTCTCTGCTCTCGACGAGTTTTGCGCTTCATCCGCTTGAAATGCTGTCGATGAGTAACGTATCCCTGCCGCCAATTTCTAAAGGCCATGCATTCCTCGGTAGGGTGTGTGTTCCTTCGATGATATAAGTAGTATTTTGGATGTGCATCTAGTTCGTCAGGGAACATATTTTCTGAAGCGTCTTCTTTGAGAGGTGGCAACTTCATTCCCATCGACAGGGCTTTGGCGAACTGCTTCCTTGTCTTAAACTTGCTTTTGTTGGCGGCAGAAGTGCTTTATGTGGTGGGTGTTGGGGTCAAAATTTGCACCCCGATTGACCAAGTCAAAGTCAAGGTCAACCCCAAGCCCAGGTCAAGGGGGCCCATGCCCAAGTTGAGCACGAGGCCAGCCTCTCCATGCAAACAATAAAATCATGTAATAAATAATTTTTATGTAATTTTTTTATGCATGAATGAGCATAAAGCCAAATTTTTGTAAAGCCCATGGCTTATGTGCAAAAAGAAATGGCACATGAGCCATGGGATGGCCAAAATGCCATTTTTTGTAAAGCCCAAGAGACTATATGCAAATATGTAAGCTTATATAAGGCAACATGATGATGTATAAAGAGACACTTTTTCATTCCCCCTCAAAATCTAGGGTTTGTGCCTCTTTTCCCTTTTCTGAAGGTTCAAAACCTTCTTCCTTGTTTTGAATTAAATCAAGAGTTTCACTCTTCCTTTTATAAAACTAAATTGTTTTTCACCACAAAACCCATAAAAGGGATGTTTCCCCCAATCAGGGTAAAGCTCTGTTTGAATTTCAAAAATTCAAAAATTTGAAGCAACGCTTCAAATTTCTTGCACTGCGCGCTACGCGCCACGTGTCAAAAGCTGATACATCAGCGCAGCGCCAAAGGCAGCGCATCCAATCAGAGCAAGGCTCTATTTAAAACAAAATTAAAAGAAGCAACGCTTCAGATGCGCTGCGCTCTGCGCTGTGCGACACGTGTCAGCGCAGTTGCGCTGCGCTCTGCGCTGCGCAACACGTGTCGAGCGCAGGCGCATTTGCGCCAAACAGAATTAAAATTCCACTAAGATCTTTCTGTTCTTATTAAAACAAAAAGATTGTCTTCTGTAAAACAGAAGCCCTTGGATCAAAGATCCAACGGTGGGGAAAATTCCCCAAATCACTCAGAGAATGATCTCTTTAACAGATTTAACAAATTAATGGGCACTATATAGAGGCCCCTAGACCCGAATTCCAAAACACAACAGAGAGAGACAGAAACACAGAAAACAGAGAGAGAACTCCTCTAAAGAATTTTGGAGAAGAACTCAAAAAGAGAAAAAAGGTAAACCCTTTGAATAAAAAAGAAGAATTTATTCTGAAAAGATCATTGATCTAAGAACAAGATCAAGGATCTTCAATAAAAAAATAATAATAATAACAAAGGCATTGCCTTTTTTTATGAACCATTGGTTCTGAAATCTTAAAGATTCTTTTCTTGAATCCAAAATTGGATCAAGATATTAAAGTAGTGCCTTACACTTGTAAATCTGCACTGTTGTGCTCTCTGAATTGGCGCAAGCCACCAGAGAACGCCACGTGTCAGCACCATAACAACTTGCGCTATGCGCTTTTAAGATAGAACATTGCTCTCTGAAATTGGCGCAACTCACCAGAGCGCGCCATGTGTCAACAGCGCAGCGCACTGTGCTTGCGCTCACCAGAGTGTGACACGTGTCACCTCCACATGCGCTTGCGCTCAATAATTGGCGCAAAGCGCCTGACAGGCCACATGGCCACTGTCAGTTTGATTAATGCACTGCATTATTTACAGAAGGGCCAAGCCCAATTAAAAAGGGCCTAACAGGCCTAATAAAATGCAATGCATTATTTTAAAAAAGGACAGAGCCCAAACAAAAACAGATGCTGTGCATCATTTAAAAGGGACAGAGCCCAAATCAAAAAGGCTTAGCAGGCCAAAAGAAAATGCAGTGCATTATTAAACAGGGGCAAAGCCCTAGCACAGACTTAATAGGTCAAAGATAAAAACGTTGAATATTCTCAACTGGACTTAGCCCAATCATGACCGTAAGTCCTCAAATTAAATTGACTGAGCAAGACTGCTCTCTTAAATCAATTTACATCCGGTTCAAGCGTACATCTCTGAACTCCTCTGACACCTATTGTTGTAATCCTTCAACGACGTCAGAGAGGTGACGGGTCCCGACAACCACACATTAATACGGACTGTGGGGTCCTTAAACCCATGGACTTATGCGTACTTAAACTAATGGACTAATGCGTCCTTAAACACACCCATGCGGACTGTGGGGTCCTTAAGCCCATGGACTTATGCGTCCTTAAACTAATGGACTAATGCGTCCTTAAACACTTCTATATGGACTATGGGGTCCTTAAACCCATGGACTAATGCGTCCTTAAACTAATATCCGTCCCTAAAACGGGAACAATGGACCACCATGTCCCTAAACTGGCGATGGACCACTATATCCCTAAACTGGAACAATAGAGCCCCCAAATGCTCTTTTGTCGGATCTAAACGATCCCGTTTAAGTTGATCTTAGCCTCAAATATGGCTAACGTATTCTTAAACCTTCAAACAGACTTTAGTCCCAAATTGGACTATAGATCCCCCAATCAACTTTGGTTCAAGGGTACATCTCTGAACTCCTCTGACATCTGTCGTTGTAATCCTTCAACGTCGTCAGAGAGGTGATGGGTCCCGATGGCCATACATGCAATGGACCACCATGTCCCTAAACTGGAACAATAGAGCCCAAATGCTCTTTTGTCGGATCTAAACGATCCCGTTAAGTTGATATTAGTCTGGAGATTAGGCTAACGTATCCTTAACAAACGTTTAAGTTGATCTTAGCCTCAAACATGGCAAACGTGTCCTTAAACTAATATCCGTCCCAAAAATGGGAATGTTCGAACACTACGTCCCTAAACTGGAACAATAGAGCCCCCAAATGCTCTTTTGTCGGATCTAAATGATCCCGTTTAAGTTGATCTTAGTCTCAAAAATGGCTAACGTATCCTTAAACTTTCAAACAGACTTTAGTCCCAAATCGGACTATAAATCTCCCAACTAACTTTGGTTCAAGGGTACATCTCTGAACTCCTTTGATATTTGTCAATGTAATCCTTCAACGTCGTGAGAGAGGTGACGGGTCCCGACGGCCATACATTCAATGGACCACTATGTCCCTAAACTGGAACAATAGAGCCCAAATGCTCTTTTGTCGGATCTACACGATCCAGTTAAGTCGATCTTAGTCTCAAATCGGACTAACGTATCCTTAACAAACGTTTGAGTTGATCTTAGCCTCAAATATGGCTAACGTATCCTCCAACCAAAACCCCAAAATCAAATCTAAGTAAATACGGATTTGGACTAATCCACGTCCTACGGGCGACGACATAAATCAGTCTCCGTATACAATCCACGGGCAACCACAAACAAAACAAACACCCACGACACGAAGTGAAATTCTGGAGAAGGAGAAAGTTGTTACCGTGATGCGGTAGCGTAATTAACTGCAGGGGCTTGCGCCTGCAGGGAAGAACGTCCCCACAATCAAAAACCCCTTAAGTGAGGGGGAATCTGACGAAGTCTGCTACATCGGCCGCATCCGTCCAAACCTCCGATACACGGTGCCATAAATCAACTTGGCATCTTCGGAGAGGTGGACGGATAAAACCAAATAGCATCTGCCCCGAACCTCAGGCAAGACGTCCATGTCTCGGCCGCCGTTCGGAGGGGAACAGATTCTGGCACGCCCGGTGGGACCTTTTCCTCTTTCCACTCCACACTTCGTGTGTCGTCTTCGCGAACGAATCGCGGTTTGTTAATGGTTGCCCTAGGGTTTCAAGTTACTAAGATTTGGTCTTTTGCCTGGCACAGAAATCAAGCATCAATGGCATCCAACTGCTCGAGCTGCTCCAAATGCAAATGCAATCGACGCTCCGCCTCACCTGGAGGTGTAGCCTATGGGCCTCAAGCGGCCTCCATCCTTGCTATGCCGGTGGAACAAGTGACTCAGGCCACCACCGGTCTGTTTTTCGGGACCATGCTCCCGCCAGCAAGCTTCACCATTCCAGTGCCCGCACCGGAAGCGCAAAAGAAGTCGGCCTTCGATCGGCTCACTACTACTACGGCTCCTCTCAACGGGTCGTCCAATATCAAGCCGGCAGGCTCTGTCTTTACCAGGCTGAACCAGAACTCTGATGGGCCCGCCAAGAAGCCCATGAACCCTGAAGTGGCCGTCCCGAGGAAGATAGCCACCTCTGCTCCTGAAGTCGTCAAGGCGGCTTCTCCTGTTAAAGAGTCGGTCTTTTCAAGGCTGACTATTCCGGCTCCCGCTCCTACTTGAGGGTCTGTCTTTGACAGACTGAACATCGCTACTGAAAAGACAACATCAGTCTTTAAGAGGCTGGCACCAGCGGCGCCTCATCCGGACAGGGGGCAAGACAAAACTATCCCTATCGCCGAGCCAGCCCCAACGGCTCGTCACGCTCGACGTCGCCGCTAGCGCTGAGTAGGGAAGGCCGGGGGCAACTCCCCCTCTGGGTTAACTCCACCGGCTCCAATGGTAGAAGTTAATGCTGTTGTTCCGACCGGTAACAGCTTTGAACCGCTAAGGAGGGTACGTAAGAACTCTCCGACTGCTACGCTAAAAAGATCTCCTCCGCCTGCGGAGAGGGTTATAGAAACGAAGTTGGAACAGCCCCTTCAACGGATGTCCTCCAAAATTCATAAAGTCTGGCGGAGGGTTCAAGACTCGGTAATCGACCAAGATCACTCTCGTCAACAGAAAAAGGGCGAAAGTGCAGGAAGAAAAGAACCGTCCTATCAAACAGCAAAGGACGACAACCGCCAGGGTGCCCGCTGCAACGGCCCCTTCAACTTCAACGGCCTACAAGAGAAGAAGGCCGGAGAAGGTCCCCACGCCTACGGCAAATGTCAAAGACGGCGAGCCCAAACGTCCTAAGTCCGGGGGCATTGTAGTCCATACTGTATACATGGCGTCGGGGAAGGAGGACAGCCGTGCATCTACAGGTCATAGACCGCTTACACGGTCAGTGACCAAATCTCAGGAGCAACAGCAGAAGCTCCAGGAAATGATGAATGCGATGGCTGCACTCACTGGGCCAAAAGAAAGCCCCGAAGCGTCCTCTGATCAACGCCAGGAGCAAGAAACTGACGCTGAATTCTTTCGTAGGGTGCTGGAAAAGAAGGATAAAGAGGCTGCGGAACAAGCAGCCAATATAAAGCGAATGGCCCTCCTGTTCCAGGACATGGTAGATATGATGATCCAACAAGATCCTCCTGCTGAAGATCATCCGATCGTCCTTGAAGACGACAGGGGAGAAACGTCAAATCCTCCACCGGCTCTGTCAGCAACCAAGGAGGAGACAATCTCCAAAGCTGACTTGGACGAATATATAGCTCAGCAGATACGGGTTCATCAGGCGACTAAGGCAGCTGGTCAGGTCGTAAAAACGGGGCGACCATATCCGAGCTGGTACGATCAGATCAAGTACCCGCCGGGCTATACAATACCGAAATTCTATGTTTATAAGGGGACGAGCAATCCCCACCAGCATGATGCCCAGTTCAGGGCGCTTTGCTGCAACACCGGCGGTGATGATAAATTGTTGCTTCGCCAGTTCGTCGGCAGCTTGTCAGATACAGCATTCGAGTGGTACTCCGAGCTCCCAAACGACTCTATCAAGACATTTGCGGAGATGGAACTGCTGTTTACCCAGCGTTTCGTAAGCGCCAGCGAGCGCACCCCGATAACAGCATTGATTAATGCCAGGGTGAAGCTAGGTGAGACGTGGGTCCAATATGCGATACGGTGGTGGAACTTATGGTCAAAATGCGAGCAATGCATAGAAGAAGCGCCGGCAGTGGGCATGTTTGTGGGAACCCTCGATCCGCAAGTGACCATCTCACAATTCATGATGTTCTTCAAGCCGACTAGCTTCCAGGCCCTGATCGACAAGCTAGCTCAAATGGACCAGATGGGCCATAGACCGCCCCCTCCAAAGCCGGACTCTCGAAATGAGAAGGGGAAGGGAAAAGCGATCGTTGTCGCCAATGCTCAACAACAGCCGAGTAACTTGAAACCGGTGGACCGTCAAAATAATATGCGTCCGCGCGTACCCCTTGAGGAAAGGCTAGGACGTCCTTACTCGTTTCCTCGAGATAAAACGAGAAGACTGTTCGAGCTGGCATTGCGCAACCGACTCATAAATCTGCCGGATCCACGACGTCCATCGCAGCCAAACGACGTCAATGATCCCAATTATTGTCCTTATCACCGAGTACTGGGTCATCCGATCGAGGATTGCTACGTCTTCAAAAATTGGATTGAAGACCGGTACCAACAGGGCAAGTTCGCGTTGTCCAAAAGATGGAAGGTGAATCCGCCGCAGCCTCACACCCCTAAAAGGGTGAATACGCCGGGGGCAACGTGCTCCCTCGTTGAAGAAGCTCCATGGGAGGTTGTGCTATCAGCCAAAACAAAGAGGATGCTGAACGATCTTCAAACATGTCCAGCGATCAGGTGGAAAAACCCATTGGAATCTTAGATCATTGAAGGGATGTTGAAGCCGCGCCCAACTCCAAACATCGATGGTGGTGGCCCAAGCACTCACAACCAGCCGTCAAAATCTTCAAAGAAGAAGAAGAAGAAATCCAAGAAGCCCGTGAAGCCTGGCGACAAGCGCACAGACTTACAAAAACAAATTGACGCACTGGAGGAGTACAACCATAAAGCACGGACTCCCATCACACTTCAAGAATTCCTAAACCACATCTTTCAAGAAGAAGATGAGGGGGAGATCTCGTCGGATGAATCCGAGAAATACGTGGCGAGCTGTCATATGATTTCCCATTCGTTTACAAACGATGAAGAAACTCCTTGCACTGAAAAGCTGGGGGCAAATCCTAAACCGGAAATTTTAGGGCCATCAGATGAAACAATTGACGCATTCCTCAACGAAGCTCTGTTGAAAAGTAAAGCTGATCGGGAACGCGAGGCGGTCATATTTGAAAGGGCCAAGCGCCATCGACTTGACGAAAGAGTTGAGATACTCCCGCAGGAGCAAAATACATCCACCGCAGATAAAAGCAAATTCAAGACAAGGAAAAGGTTTGCTAAAACCATATCAATGGGTATGAAGCTACCACCCTCTGAAGGAAATATTGCTGGTGAAGCGGAAATGCACCCCTCCTACTGCTTGTATCATCGGAAGATTTCGCACCCCGCCGAAGAGTGCAAAGCTTTCAATAGATGGTGGCAGGGATATGTTGCTCATGACAACATTTTAAGCGGGAGAAGCGCAAAGCTCGCCAGGAGCGGAAAAATACGACCGAGCGGCTTAACAGAACTACCGGCGATTGTCGCATGGTTAACGCCGGGGGATCGCAAGTGCTCACATTCAGGAGCGATTCTGACAAGGAGCTGGCTCTTAGCCCCCTCTTTAAAGAGTCCACCTCGGGAAAAGAGGAAGAGCCGAAGGTCTGCGAAAATATCCGGCTGTGTAATCGGAAGTTACCCGAAAAGAATTTCGGACCCTCAAACAAAAAAGATAAAGGGAAAGAAAAGGTCTCTGAGGATATCGCCCTAGATGACCAAGTCATGGAAGAGCTAACTGCCAAGGACCCGCCGGAGAAAAATAAGATGGATTACAACGTTCTAGCGCATCTGAGGAAGCTACCCTCGCAGCTCAGCATTCTTGACGCCCTTTTACTATCAAAAGAGGCAAGGGATTCATTAATCAAGGCACTACAGGACCCCGAGCAATTCCAAGCTTTCCTTACCGAAGAAAAGATGAAGGATGAGTTGGAAGAAGTGCACACGGCCGATGTCACTTTTGGTGACGAGGACCTCCTCCTCGGGACGTGCGAACATAACCGTCCCCTCTATGTCTCAGGGTATTGCCATGATATAAAGATAGGCAAAATCTTGGTTGACAATAGGTCTTCCGTTAATCTCCTTAACGTGCGGGTGTTAAAGGAAATCTGCATGAGCGTCCAGCACCTCGCTCGGGATAAGATCACCATCTCCGGGTTCGACTATCAATCATCACGGACTCTCGGGTCTGTGATACTGACGTTATGCTTTGGGCTACTCGTCATGGACATTAAATTCCACGTCATAGACGCCAAGACATGCTACAATTCTTTGCTCGGCCGACCCTGGTTACACGAGTACAACATCATCCCTTCTACACAGCATCAGTGTATGAAATACTTTAAGGATGGTCTCGAGTATACCGTAACGGGAGAGCTGAACCCGTTCTCCGTGAACGAAGTCCGCAAATATGAAGATGCAAAATACTTCTTACCGGATTTCGAAGACACGGAGAGGTTTCACAAGCCGGAGAACAAAACTAACGCCACCATCCCTGTCTTCGGGAGTGATACCGAGGAGGAAGAAGAGATAGTTTATTCGGGTTTTCCCCAATACAACAAGCCAGGACCATCCGCTCCTACGTTGATCTTTGGCAGTGATTCGGAAGATGAAGTCCACGCTATATTCTTTGCTCGGCCTTCAATACATACATCCGCTGACGAAGAGCAAAGTCTGCAAATCGCCATGGTTCCACTTAAACATCATAAAGAACTGGATGTGCTCGATACCTACACTGTAGAGGAGCTGCGGACGTTCTATGTCCCTCCCAGGCGAAAAGGCGAAAAGGCAATTTTATTCTACCGCTCTGAAGAAACCAAATTGGAGAAAGAAATCTGGCGCGGTGCGGATCCTACGCTTGACAGGCTCCAGCCCATCCGTTTACCCAGATACTACACGGACGGACTAAAGAAACTTTTGAAGCGCCAAGGGATACCCTTTAAACAGCCGCTCGAAAAGCCAAATTCTATGACAGGGTCTGGAACGTCTCCGGAACTCAACACAAATTGCCCAATGGGAGAATGGAAACAATCGGGCTCGGATACATTCGGTCCAAGAAACGAGAGCTACTCCGCGATTGCTATGTCGTGCATAACTTTGATGAAGAAGGAGATGCTCAATGGGAAGATGCTAGTCCTAAGCAGGAAAAAGTCCCCGACGTAAAAATCCCCAGTCCGTCGTTCGAAGAACAAATGAACAGGCTTATAAGGGAAGCCGGTCAGAAAGTCCGAGACGACCACAACCGTGAAATGGCCATCTACGAGAAAGCCAAAACGCAACGCCTCCTCCAACAGGCCGTGAAAGATGAAAATGCCACTCCCTGTCAACCTGTTATAAGAAAGGCTCGACGTAGAGGCAGAAACAAGTCGAAAGGAGAAAAAGACGCTCGATAGCAACGAAGCGGGACTAAGAAGCCACGCAAGAGGGAATCGAGCGGTCCAGATTTGTCCCTTGTAAAGAAGATGAGTCGAGCATACTCTTTTCCTCGGGACAAGACGAAGAAGATACTTGACCGAGCTATAAAATACCAGATGCTTACACTGCCGTAGTCCAAGCACCCAGAGCAAGCAGGCGAAGTCTCACACCCAAACTATTGCTCTTATCACCGAGTAATAGGGCATCCTCTCGAAGACTGCTTCACCTTTAAGAATTGGGTCGAAGATCAGTATCAGCTCGGCAAGTTTGCTCTGTCTGACAGCTGGAGGGTAACGCCGCCACAGAAGCACGAACCTGAAGCCACGAAAGCAGAACCAGACCCACATCGGTCTTCGAAGCGAGCTCGTACTTGTCACATGATAACAATATCAAAAGAAGAGCCTGAGAATATGGATAACCTTCCCTGGTGCTTCGAAAACAGCAACGATGAGGTGATCTCAGAATTTCCACCAGCACCGAAAGAGCTAGAAGATGGAATACATACTACTGCAGATAACCTCAAGAAAATTGAGTTGGGGACGGCGAACGACCCACGACCGACATTTGTCAGCGAGCTGCTATCTGAAGAAAGGGTGGCTGCGTTAAAAGACGTGCTTGTACAGCATAGAGATTGCTTCGCATGGAACTATTCTGAAATGCCAGGACTAGATCCAGAAATTGCTGTACATAAACTGGTGATTTCCCCAGACGTCAAGCCAGTCAAACAGGCGCCGAGAAGAATGCGGCTCGAGCTTGAGATGAGCATCAACGCCGAAGTCAAGAAGCTGATCGACTCTGGGTTTATTCAGGAGGTTCAGTATCCCGATTGGATCGCCAACATCGTCCCGGTGATGAAGAAAAATGGGACAGTGCACATATGCGTGGACTTCCGGGATCTCAATAAAGCATGCCCGAAAGATGATTTCCCAGTGCCAGTCACCGAACTGATGATAGACAATACGTCCACTCACGAAGTCTTCTCCTTCATGGACGGCTCATCAGGATATAACCAGATAAAGATGCATCCCGAAGACCAGAAGCACACCGCCTTCAGGACTCCGCTAGGCATATTCTGCTACAAGGTGATGCCCTTCGGTCTAAAGAACGCCGGTGCCACTTATCAAATGGCTATGACAACGATCTTCGATGACCTTATACATGAAATCGTTGAATGCTATATCGACGACCTCGTGGTTAAGAGCAAGTCATACGAAGAGCATCTGGGGCATCTGAAGACCGTATTTCAACGTCTTCGGCAATACAACTTGAAGATGAACCCTCTCAAATGCGCATTCGGGGTCACCTCGGGCAAATTCCTGGGATTCATCGTCCGACACCGAGGTATCGAGATAGATCTGTCAAAGATCAAGGCGATCATGGAGATGCCCCCGCCAAGGACTCTCAAACAATTGCGGTCTCTCCAAGGAAAGCTCGCGTATATCCGGCGATTTATAGCCAATCTCTCTGGGAAATGCCGTCCTTACAGCCACCTGATGAAGAACGGAACTCCGTTCGTTTGGGATCATAAATGCCAGAGCGCGCTGGATGAAATCAAGCAGTACCTGCAGAACCCGCCAGTGCTGGCTGCTCCGGTCAAAGGAAAACCTCTTATTCTTTATACAACAGCCCTCGAAGGTTCCTTAGGCGCATTATGGGCACAAGAGAACGATCAAGGGAAGGAGAGGGCTCTCTACTATTTGAGTCGAGTTCTTCTGGGGACAGAAAGCAATTATTCTCCCATCGAGAAACACTGCCTGGCGTTGATCTTTGCGATAACAAAGCTCAGGCACTATGCATTGGCGCATGAAATCCGGCTCGTATCGAAATTGGACCCTCTTAAATATTTAATGTCGAAGGCCATATTGACAGGGAGACTCGCCAAATGGGTCTTGCTCTTAATGGAGTTTTCGATAACCTATCAGCCTCTTAAGGCAGTGAAAGGCCAGGCCATCGCCGACTTCCTCGCCGAGCATCCAATACCTGCCGACTCTCCTTTGAATTGCGAACTGCCAGATGAACATGCGTTTGACGCGATCGATGGGAGAGATACCCAATGGGAGCTTTATTTCAATGGAGCATCTTCCATGAAGAAGCGCAAACAAAGTACCCCTATAATCAAATCGGGGGTAGGCCTTATCTTCGTGACTCCACAAAGAGGGATAATGCGCTTTGCTTTCTCCTTAACAGAACCGAGGACGAACAATGAAGCCGAATATCAAGCTTTGATAGCAGGCCTCGAGATCACCATCGACATGGGAATTGAAGACCTCCTCATATATGGAGACTCCCAACTGGTCGTCGGTCAAGTAAATGGCGACTACCAAACGTGCAAACCAGAGCTGGTGAAGTACGGCGAAAAGGTGCAACAACTGTTGACCCAAATTCCCTCCTACACTTTAGAAAACATACCGCGTGCGGAAAACAGCAAAGCGGACGCATTAGCGAAGCTCGCTAAAGAACTGGCTGACGAGAATCTCGATGATGTCAGGATTGTGGTACAAAGCCGTCGGGTGCTTGCCCCAGCAGAAATATCTCCGGAATCATCCGAAGAAAAGGGAGCGACTGAGCAGACGACCCTGCAAATAAAAGACCGGGAAAAGGCCGAGGATTGGAGAGAAGTCTTTATAGACTACTTCAAATACCGTCGAACGCCCGAAGATGCGTCCTCAAGACATCAGCTTATGAAACGAGCTCTGTCTTTCGCCTTCGTCAATGATACTCTGTACAAGAGGTCGTTTGATTCTCTGTGGTTGAGATGCCTAGGACCTGACGAAGCGAAAAGAGTCGTTCAGGAAGTTCATGACGGACTCTGTGGTTCTCACCAAGCAGGCCCAAAGAAGAAGTTGAAGATTAAACGGATGGGTTACTACTGGCCCACGATGATTCAAGACTGTCTCGAATATGCGAAGCAATGCCACTCATACCAAATCCATGGAGACTTCATCCACCAGCATCCAAATCCACTATATCCAACGGTGGCTAGCTGGCCGTTCGAAATGTGGGGAACTGACATAGTCGGCCCTATCGAACCAGCATCGTCCAGGGGACATCGTTTCATCCTGGCGGCGACTGACTACTTCTCCAAATAGGCAAAAGCGGTACCGCTGAGGGAAGCGAAGACGGAGAATATCCTCCATTTCTTCAAGACGCACGTCATATATCGGTTTGGAACTCCGCGACGGATCATCTCCAATAACGGGCCAGCCTACAGGAGCCACAAGATCAGCCGCTTTGCGCAACAGCATAACATAGACTGGAGATATTCCTCAGTTTATAATCCGCGAGCTAACGGTCTAGCTGAGGCCTTCAACAAGACCTCCACGTCTTTAAACTGGAAACAGAAGACCTCTACGTCGTTAAACTGGAAACAGATGACCTCTACGTCGTTAAACTGGAAACAGATGACCACCAAGTCGTTAAACTGGAAACAGATGACCTCTACGTCGTTAAACTGGAGACAGATGACCTCTACGTCGTTAAACTGGAGACAGATGACCTCTACGTCGTTAAACTGGAGACAGATGACCTCTACGTCGTTAAACTGGAAACAGATGACCTCTAAGTCGTTTAACTGGAAACAGTTGACCACCACGTCGTTAAACTGGAAACAGACGACCTCTACGTTGTTAAACTGGAAACAGATGACCTCTAAGTCGTTAAACTGGAAACAGTCGACCACCACGTCATTAAACTGGGAATAATCGACCTCTAAGTCGTTAAACTGGGAATGTAAAAAAAATATATGTAAATAAAAGAAAAATGTGTAAATAAAAGAAAAATAAAGAAAAGCCGAAATGATGGGGCAACTCGCAATAAAAATCAGCGAGTAAAATAAAGATGAAAATAAAGCCGAAATGATGGGGCAACCGCGAATAAAAGCCGAAATGATAGGACAATCGCGATCTTCGCGATAAGAAAAGCTGAAATGATAGAGCAATCGCGGTAAAAAAAAACCAACAAAAACAAAAAAGGGCGAATGATGAGTCGCTCTTGGTACCATATTCCAGTGCAGCGATGCAGACGCCAACCAAAATCCGATTTTCCAAAATTCCCCCGGCCCTACGGTTAGTCCCCAAATTGACTACCGTATACAATCTACGGGCTCAAATAATTCTCATCACACTCATGCCCTACTGCAATCACCAGTCCAGCGGCCGGTCTCCGCCCTTGGAATTATGCTCCATTGAGAAGACCCACTCATGTGTCCTCACAATACAAGAGGAGAACAAACCTTTGTGGGATCCTTACAACTCACAAAGGAAAAACACACTTAGAAGTCCTCACGACTCCTTAGGAGAAAATACACCTACGGGATCCTTACGACCCGTAGGGAGAAAATACTTTTATGGGACCCTTACGGCCCATAAAATTGAAAAGCCTTAGGTGATAGGGATCTAAACCTGTCTCCTAAGCCATCGCTTCCCAATAGGCAACGGCGAATGATGAGTCGCTCCTGGTACCATATTCCAGTACAGCGATGCAGACGCCGGCCAAAATCCAAATCCCCGTGGCGAATGATGAGTCGCTCCTTGTACCATATTCTAGTGCAGCGATGCAGACGACGGCCAAAATCCAAATCCCCGTGGCGAATGATGAGTCGCTCCTGGTACCATATTCCAATGCAGCGATGCAGACGCCAACCAAATTCTAAATCCCATACCCCAACGGCGAATGATGAGTCGCTCCTGGTACCATATTCCAGTGCAGCGATACAGACGCCAACAAAGTCCCAAAATTCTTCCGGCCCTACGGTCTGGATCATACATCCTGTAAAACCGTATACAATCCACGGGCGTAAAACGATCCCTATCTCTCCCAAGTCTTACCGGTGAGACCACATTCAAAGTCCCACCAAAAATAAAAAAAATCAAAAAAATATAAATAAATAAAATAAAATAAAAAAATAAAAAAATGGTATGTTCACAAGCAAAATGGGTTCGAGTGAAAACCCTAAAGGACTCCGTGAGTAAAAACAGCAGGGCTGCCGGCGAGTTTGTGAAAACCCGAAATGGCGCAAACTCATAAAAAAGATGAAATGCACTCACAAAGTCCTCTCGACTTTGTGAGGAGAAAATTCCCGCGTGAGATCCTTACGACTCACAAAAGAGCAACACACTTGGGAGTCCCCACGACTCCTAAGGAGAAAATACACCTACGAGATCCTTTCGACTCGTAGGGAGAAAAAGCTTTTATGGGGCCCTTACGGCCCATAAAATTGGCAAGCCTTAGGTGATAGGGATTTAAACCTGTCTCCTAAGCCACCAATTTCCAAATCCACCCGGGGCAAATGATGAGTTGCTCCTGGCATTACTCCAGTGCAGCAATGCAGATGCCAAACAAAAACCAATTCCCAAATCCTCCCGAGGCAAACGATGATTCGCTTCTGGTACCATATTCCAGTATAGCGATACTGATGTCAACCCAAATCAAATCAAACCAACAACCTCTGCGGCGGAATCATGCTCCGTCCCAGAATTTACCCCATGTCGAAATCATGCTTCGCCTCGGGATATCTACCTTCCCTGCCGGAATTATGGTCTGCGTCGGAATCATGCTTCATCTCAGAGTGTACCCCACGTCGAAATCAAGCTTCACCTCGGTGTACCTGCCTTCCCTGTCGGATTTATGCTTCGGCTCGAAATCAACCAGCGACCTCCTCGTCGGAATTAAGCTCCGTCTTGGAGTCAAGTCAACCAACAAGCTCTGCGTCGGAATCATACTTCGTCTCATAGTGTACCCCGCGTCGAAATCAAGCTTCGCCTCGGTGTACCCGCCTTTCCTGTCGGATTTATGCTTCGGCTCGGAATCAACCAGCGACCTCCTCGTCGGAATTAAGCTCCGTCTCGGAGTCAAGTCAACCAACAAGCTCTGCGTCGGAATCATGCTTCGTCTCAGAGTGTACCCCGCATCAAAATCAAGCTTCGCCTCGGTGTACCTGCTTTCCATGTCGGATTTATGCTTCGGCTCGGAATCAACCAACGACCTCCTCGTCGGAATTAAGCTCCGCCTCGGAATCAAGTCAACCAGCAAGCTCTGTGTATCATGCTTCGTCTCAGAATGTGCACCCCGTGTCGAAATCAAGCTTCGCCTCGGATTATCTGCTTTCCCCATCGGAATTTTGTTTCGCCTGGGAATCAACCTCTGCGTCGAAATTATGCTTCGGTCAGAATGTCTGCCGCTCATCAAGTAACGGGTCAAGTCATGGTACATCAGGTCAGGTCAAGTAGTGTACGGTACCATGTCGGGTCAATCAATATGTGTGTAGTGAGTCAGGTCAAGGTGTAAAAGATATCATGTGTGTGCTCTTAAACAGCTAGCATAATCAGGGTTATAAATAATCGAGCATGGATACCATCAGAACAAAAAACGGGCATAAGTAATATGACATGCAAATAGGTACAGGTTAAATTATTAGACATACAGTTATCAGTTTGGCTTAAGGAATACTTTTAACGTTTCAGGGATGCAGTATAACACATGTGAATGATGAAATCATATTAATATGTATTGAAACCATCTAGAGATGCAATTGAATGTGAATAAAGCTAAACGTATGCGATCGGTCGTCCGATAGGGCAAAACTATAAAAGGGTAGTGTAACTAATAAACAATTGTGAGTATGTGATTTAACATTTACATGTGATTATGTATGCTTGGTCAACTAATTGCAATGGTTATCTTTCAATTTCTAGATTTGAAATAATATAAATAGATGCAACGGAACATCGAGATGTCATAAAACGATGCATGGGTGCTAAATTCAAACTACAAGTATGTTATATATATATAATAGGTATAGAACTGATTCAAATAGCATGTAGCAAGATTAACTTGCCTCGACGGGTCGCGAAACGGAAAACAGAACGTTACGCGTCGGCGGGGAAATCTCGCGACGTGCGCACGGTTCACGGAATGAACCCAAACGACGAACAATGGAGCCACACGGGTCAGGGTTCCTCTCTGGATCGCCGGGAATCGTCGCCGGCACGGCCGGATTCCTGCGAACCCAAAAACAGTAAACATCTAAATACCATAGAAAAGTTGCATGGAAAGAGAAAAGAAAGAATGGAAAGGGAGAGAGGAGAGGAAGATGCTTACCCTGATCTGCAGAAGGGTCGTGCGGTCGATGGCGTCGACGGAGTTCCGGCAAGATCTACAGAGGATCCAAACTATTTTAACAGAGAAGAAAATCTCAGGTGAAAAGAAGAGGAAGAGGAGGAAGAGGAAGAAGAAGAAGGTTGTACCGTGGTAGGGTGTTCTGGGTTAGGGGATGGTGTCGAGGAGAGGAAGGGAATGAGGTGTTGAAGATGGTGAGAGGGAGTCGGCGGCGACACGAGGGGCTGAGGGTTGCCGGGTCGGTTATGGGTGTGCACAGGGGAGAGAGAAAAGAGAAAGAAGATGAAGACGAGGAGGAGGAAATTGAGAAGAAGAAGAAGAGATGGAGATGGCGACGAGGCAGAGGCGGCTAGGGCAACGGTGAGAGGAGACGAGGCAGCTAGGGTTTCTCTGCGATGGGTTTAAAAGAAGGAGGCGCGGGGTTTTAAAAAGGGAAGAAGAAGGGAACGTGAAGGGAGGTGACCAGATCCCCTCGCGGTGACGGGACTCGAGAAACCTACAGTACTCGCGAGAGCTGTGAGAAAGTTGCGAGAGGAGAGAGAAAGAGAGGGAGAGAGAGAAAGGGAAAGGAGAGAGAGGGAGTCGTGGGGCCCGGGCTTTAGAAGGGAATTCGCTGATTGGCTGACGATTTATGAATTGGTTGGGAAAACTTTAGAAAAGATTTTGATTGGTTGGGGAAGTGGGGCCCAAGGAAAACAGTGCAAAAGTTTACAACAGATTTGTTTTGTTGGTTAAGGGAAAATATGGTGAACGGCCGAGATTCCCTAACTGAGATCTATTATCTATTTTGATTGTTAACAAACCTTAGCGTAAAATATTATTTGAATAATTTTATTGGTTTAAATTTTGATAACAGTCTAAACAACCCCTTTGGCTGATTTTTTAAAAAAATTAGAAAAATAGGATTTGGCGCAAATGCAAAATATTTCATAATTGCGCCCGGGTCGGGTCCAAAAATTTGAATTCAAAAAATGAAAATTATTGGCGGGTTCCAAAATATTAAAATGAAAGATTTTATAATTAAAAAGCATACCCCCAAGAACGGACGTACGTACGTGCGCGTAGCCGTCCAAACACGTCCGTTTCACTGAACGGGATGAGAACACGATGCAAGGACGCTACCACAGGGTTAGGGGTGTCAAGCAGGCCATGTCAATTATTTTTAATTTCATTTTAGATGACTTGAATTGTTATATGCAGAATATGAATTGTCGGGTAAATTTATAACTAGCAACGGTCAAACAAGACAGATGAAATAAATACCACACACTATATATATGATAACTGAAATTAGTAGACTTATTCCAAGAATACAAAAGATAGACGACAAACAAC
Source organism: Agapanthus africanus (assembly GCA_030015575.1). Taxonomy (NCBI): domain Eukaryota; kingdom Viridiplantae; phylum Streptophyta; class Magnoliopsida; order Asparagales; family Amaryllidaceae; genus Agapanthus; species Agapanthus africanus. The sequence continues at coordinate 780,103,772 of CM057337.1, forward strand.
TACAGGAAAAGATGAGGAAACTTCTGCCGGATTTCATCTTCTCGTTCCCAAGTGGACTCTCCATGCGAGCAATTACCCCAAGAAACAAGTACAAGAGGGATAACCTTGTTCTTAAGAACCTTTTCCCTTCGATCCACAATTTTAACCGGTCGCTCCTCAAAAGTCAAGTCTTCACGTACCGTCAGCTCCGAATAATCCAACACATGTGTTTCATCTCGAACATACTTACGGAGTTGAGATACGTGAAACACATCGTGCACATTCGTCAAGGACTGTGGTAACGCCAAACGATACGCTACTTCGCCAACACGCTCCAAGATCTCAAAGGGTCCAACAAATCTAGGACTGAGCTTTCCTCGACTTCCAAAACGAATCACCCCTCTAGTCGGTGATATCTTCAAGAATACCAAATCACCCACGGCGAACTCTAGAAGTCTTCTCGACGTATCTGCCCAACTCTTCTGTCGGTCTTGAGCTGCCTTCATATGATTCCGAATAGCGTTAACTTTCTCAACGGTCTGCACAACCAAATCTGGTCCCAACAACCTTCGTTCACCGACATCGTCCCAACAAACAGGTGAACGACACTTGCGACCATACAAAGCTTCAAACGGAGCTATCTGAATAGTTGCCTGGAAACTGTTGTTGTAAGAAAACTCCACCAAATGTAGATGATCCTCCCAAGAACCCTTGAAGTCCAACATGCACGCTCTCAACATATCTTCAAGAGTTTGGATCGTTCTCTCTGACTGACCATCAATTTGAGGGTGATAGGCTGTGCTAAACTTCAATCGAGTCCCAAAACTTTCCTGTAAACTCCTCCAGAAGTGCGATAAGAACCGAGTGTCCCGATCGGACACGATGCTCACCGGTACTCCATGCAATCTTACAATCTCCTGCATGTACCGCTCCACCAAAGTCTCTATTGATTGACCAACCCGAAAAGGAATAAAATGAGCTGCCTTGGTTAAACGATCAACAATCACCCATACGGCATTGTTGCCCTTTGGACTCCGCGGTGGAGCTGTCACGAAATCCATGGTTATATGTTCCCACTTCCACTGAGGAATCGGAAGTGGTTGCAGTAAACCAGCAACCCTTTGATGTTCAGCCTTAACTTGCTGACACACCAAGCACTTTGCCACAAAGCGAGCAATCTCCCGTTTCATGCCTTCCCACCAGAAATGTTGTCGTAAGTCTCGGTACATTTTCGTGCCTCCTGGATGTACGGAATAAGCTGAACTGTGTGCATCCTTCATAAGCTCTTCACGAATATCTCCCTTTGGCACACACAAACGGCTGCCATACCTCAACGAACCATCTTCGTGGATCAATAAATCTGTTCGTAGTCCGGCTTCAACCTGTTCTCGAAATTTTTGCAATCTAGGATCCTGCGATTGCGTTGCTTTAATATTCTCGATCAACGACGAATGTAATTGCAGCTGCATCAACTGTCCCGAAGAATGCGGCAGCACCACCTCCAAATCAAATCTTCGAAATTCTTCAACGAGTTCCTTCTGCGTAGTCAACATCTGAATTGCCGGTAATCGACTGAGCGCATCCGGCACAACATTAATCTTCCCCGGATGGTACTTGAGATCAAGATCGTAGTCAGCCATCAGCTCTAACCATCTACGCTGCTTCATGTTAAGCTCCTTCTGCGTGAACACATACTTCAAACTCTTATGATCCGTGAAAAATTTGACCCTTTCGCCCAAAAGGTAGTGTCTCCAAATCTTCAAAGCGAAAATCACAGCCGCAAGCTCCAAGTCGTGAGTTGGGTAATTCTTCTCATGGGTCTTCAACTGTCTTGATGCGTACGCTACAACCTTCCCATAATGCATCAAAACACATCCCAATCCTTTTCCAGATGCGTCGCTGCGAATCACCAATCCTCCGGAGCTGTCTGGCACGGTCAGAATAGGGGTGGTTATCAATCTTTTCTTCAACGTCTCAAAAGCTGACGCACATCTATCCTTCCACACAAAAGGTACCTCCTTGCGCGTAAGCTTGGTCAACGGCTCCGCCAGACGAGCAAAGTTCTCCACAAATCTTCTGTAATACCCAGCGAGTCCAAGAAAACTTCTTATCTCTGCAACATTCTTTGGAATCGGCCAATCTCGAATTGCTGCAATCTTTTCTGGATCGACGGCGATTCCACCGCCAGACACAACATGCCCCAAAAACTTTACTTCTTCCAGCCAAATCTCGCACTTGCTCATCTTCGCATATAACTTCTCTTGTCTCAACGTCTGCCGTGCGATCTTCAAATGCTCAGCATGCTCTTCAAAACTTTTCGAATAGACTAAAATATCGTCAATGAACACCACAATAAACTGGTCCAAGAATGGCGAAAAGATTCGGTTCATCAAGTCCATGAATATCGCCGGTGTATTCGTTACTCCGAAGGGCATCACTAAGTACTCGTAATGTCCATACTGAGTTCGGAACGCCGTCTTGCAAATATCTTCTGCTTTCACTCGGACCTGATGATATCCGGATCGCAAATCCAGCTTCGAAAATACCCTCGCGCCACTAAGCTGCTCAAAAAGTTCGCCAATACGAGGGATCGGGTACTTGTTCTTAATAGTCACCCGGTTTAGTTCTCGATAGTCGATGCACATCCTTCTCGTACCATCTTTCTTCTTAACTAGAAGAACTGGAGCTCCCCAAGGCGAGTTACTGCTTCGAATCCAACCCTTCTCGAGCAATTCAGCAACCTGTTTCTTGACTTCTTCCAACTCCACTGGTGCCATTGGATAATACGCTTTAGATACTGGTGCTGCACCAGGAATAGGATCAATTGCGAACTCCACGTCCCACTTCGGCGGTAATCCCGATATATCTTCAAACACATCCATAAAATCACGAACAACAGCTGGCTCTTCACTTTCCTCGACCTCCATTGATGCAAGAATATTTGTTGTCGGCCTAGCCCTGAACTCGACTGGCCCGACAGAACTGCTTCCTCCAGTAAAGATAAACTCGGGATGTCCGGGAATCTGGAAAATTACTTTCTTTGCCCTACAATCAATGTGAGCGTGGAAAGTGCCAAGAGAATCCATTCCCAAGACGACTTCATAGCTGCCCGTATAAATCACCAAGAAATCTGCAAAAAGCTCTCGTCCGCAAACAACAACTGTACAATCTTTACATTTCCTACTAGATATGATTTTCCCATTCCCAGTGTGTATGTCCCAGAAGCTAGACAGGGTCGTTCAAGTAATCGAGTGCGTAGCTATAAACTTGGATGACATAAAACAATAGGATGCACCAGAATCAAATAACGCTAATACGGGAAAACCATGAACGAGTAGAATACCTTAAACAACTTCTCCCGAAGCCTTAGCTTCCTCAGCCGTCAAGGTAAAAGCTCGAGCCTGATTAGGTCCTTGAGTCAGATGCTTCGGTCCCCTGGAACGGTTTCTGCGGCGGCTTCTGAATATCATCCCTCGTACGAAGCTTCGACGGACAAGCGCTGACAGAGTGATCTGCTGCTCCACAAACTAAACAGAGTCCCTGCCTCCTTCGACACTCCTTTTGCACGTGTCCAGGTAAATGGCAGTAGTCACAAATCACTCTCCTTCTTCGATCAACGACAACAGGCTTCTTCATCGGTGTTATGCCACAACGGTCCACTGGAATACCTCTGCGACCATGATCTCGGTTTGGTACAAATGCCGGCTTCCTTACCGCAACTGCTGTCTGCTGTGAACTCCCAGTCTTCCCCGACAGGCTCTGCTGTTCTCGGGCTGCTGTAAGAACCTGTGAGAAGGTGGTCAAACCCAGGGAGACAATCTGCCTCTGGATGTCCACATCCAAGCTGCGCATGAACCTCCGTGCCCTGTCTGCATCGTTGGCAACTAAAGGTCCAGCGAATCTACTGAGCCGTGTCCATTCTGCTGCATGCACATCTACGGGTGCTCCATTCTGCTTCAGACCGATGAACTTCTCTTCCATTTCCTCCCGTGCGGTCCGCGGGAAGAACTTCACTAGGAAACTCTTCGAAAAATCTGCCCACTTGATCGCCTTGAGCAAGCGGTTCTCCTCCACAAGCCACCATTCACGGGCGTAATCCACTAACTGAATTCGCACCACATCCACCCTTTTATCATCTGGAATCTGTGCCGCAATAAGTAAGTTCTCCGTGTCAACCAGCCACTGCTCCGCTGGCAACGGCTCCTCCAAACCGGTAAAGACAGACGGACCCAAACGCCTAAAATCTGCTACGGTCCCTACACGATCAACCGGCTTAGCTCCAACACTGCCCACGGACTGCTGAACGGTCCGCAAACCTTCCTGAAACGATTCAGCTTGCTGCTGGATCAGCTCGGTCTGCCTCTTTTGATTCTCCAGCATTCCCCGTATCACTCCAAGCATGGCGGCTTCGTCAACACGCCTTTGGTACGTCTTCAGATTCTTGTCTGCCATATTCCTGAAATCAAAACACCCAAAATTAGCATGATAACAGATTCAAAATATAGATCAAGGTTAGAACTCCAAGTTACTTAAATAGAGTACCGCATTGTAACTATGTCGCGGTATCATAGCCACAATTACATAACTCCACCCAAGTCGCCTAAGTCCTAGAGATAACAAGGAATCAGGTTTTCGAGTCGATATGCAAAGGAAGTTTGCACATCGTAAAAGATATAATCAGGAAGGAATTGATTCAAGAACGGTAAACGGCAAGGTGGCAGGACTTGTTTCCTAAACACGGGTATTCTGATTCATGCATTGGGTACATACCCAACTACAAAAGAATCAATCCGACTAACCTATGGCTCTGATACCAAAACAACCATGTCACGCCCCGCTTCCCGGAGTACGCTAAATTGGGCACGTGATATAGCCAACCATGCTACCTGTGGGTAGGAAGTATCCGTCCACAGTCACATTACGGCTGTAGAGATATCAAGAACAAAGTAAAACTATCTAATACATATCCATAAGCCAAAATAATATGAGTCAAGAATAATAAAAGTGCGGAAGCAAAAGATCCAATACAAAATAACCGGAATGTATGTCCCATAATGCAGGCTCACATCAGGAGTAAAATGCATGAAATAAAGAACTAACTACTACCGACACCTCACAGCTCAGCCTGCTGGCTGAAGTGCTCCTGCTCGGACTGCAGCAACGGTACAGAATCTGGGCCATGCAAAACCCAGACGTCGGCGCGTCATGTCATCAAGCAATAAAATATAACCAGGGTAACAAGCAATGCAATATAATCATGAATGGTAAAGCAGGTGTAACATCAATATAAATCAGGGCAGTGTGGGGTAGCGTGCAGTGAGTAACTAAACTGTTCTATTGGATTTTCTATTCTAAAGTCCTTGAAATCAATTTGATGAATCATCGATGTAACTCAATAGTATCCCGTGCATGCCCGGGACCACGGTCTACAGACTCTCGGGCTGAAACCGAGACGTGCCGCTAGGCAGTAAAAGGTAGCAGGTACAGACGAGTGAAGTCAGCATCATCACTCCGGGGCTGGCCTAGCCCGTAAGACTGATCAGAACAGGTATCAAACTGTTGAGCTACAAGTCAGATTTCATCATTGATTTCCCCATACCCCCAAGCTATGTATGTCAAGTCAGGTACTCAGTGATCAAAAACTAATGCCAACACAGGATCGGGTAAGAACAGGTTTGTCTGGATAGACAACAGGAACGGTCCGTGAGGACTACATGTCAGGTTTGTTGGCATTAGACACGAGATCAAGTAACGGGTCAAGTCATGGTACATCAGGTCAGGTCAAGTAGTGTACGGTACCATGTCGGGTCAATCAATATGTGTGTAGCGAGTCAGGTCAAGGTGTAAAAGATATCATGTGTGTGCTCATAAACAGCTAGCATAATCAGGGTTATAAATAATCGAGCATGGATACCATCAGAACAAAAAACGGGCATAAGTAATATGACATGCAAATAGGTACAGGTTAAATTATTAGACGTACAGTTATCAGTTTGGCTTAAGGAATACTTTTAACGTTTCAGGGATGCAGTATAACACATGTGAATGATGAAATCATATTAATATGTATTGAAACCATCTAGAGATGCAATTGAATGTGAATAAAGCTAAAGGTATGCGATCGGTCGTCCGATAGGGCAAAACTATAAAAGGGTAGTGTAACTAATAAACAATTGTGAGTATGTGATTTAACATTTAAATGTGATTATGTATGCTTGGTCAACTAATTGCAATGGTTACCTTTCAATTTCTAGATTTGAAATAATATAAATAGATCCAACGGAACATCGAGATGTCATAAAACAATGCATGGGTGCTAAATTCAAACTACAGGTATGTTATATATATAGAATAGGTATAGAACTGATTCAAATAGCATGTAGCAAGATTAACTTGCCTCGACGGGTCGCGAAACGGAAAACGGAACGTTACGCGTCGGCGGGGAAATCTCGCGACGTGCGCATGGTTCACGGAATGAACCCAAACGACGAACAATAGAGCCGCACGGGTCAGGATTCCTCGCTGGATCGCCGAGAATCGTCGCCAGCACGGCCGGATTCCTGCGAACCCAAAAACAGTAAATATCTCAATTCCATAGAAAAGTTGCATGGAAAGAGAAAAGAAAGAATGGAAAGGGAGAGAGGAGAGGAAGATGCTTACCCTGATCTGCATAGAGGTCGCGGGGTTGATGGCTTCGACGGAGTTCCGGCAAGATCTACAGAGGATCCAAACTATTTTAACAGAGAAGAAAATCTCAGGTGAAAAGAAGAGAAAGAGGAGGAAGAGGAAGAAGAAGAAGGTTGTACCGTGGTAGGGTGTTCTGGGTTAGGGGATGGTGTCGAGGAGAGGAAGGGAATGAGGTGGTGATGATGGTGAGAGGGAGTCGGCGGCGACGCGAGGGGCTGAGGGTTGCCGGGTCGGTTATGGGTGGGCACAGGGGAGAGAGAAAAGAGAAAGAAGATGAAGACGAGAAGGAGGAGATTGAGAAGAAGAAGAAGAGATGGAGATGGCGACGAGGCAGAGGCGGCTAGGGCAACGGTGAGAGGAGACGAGGCGGCTAGGGTTTCTCTGCGATGGGTTTAAAAGAAGGAGACGCGGGGTTTTAAAAAGGGAAGAAGAAGGGAACGTGAAGGGAGGTGACCAGATCCCCTCGCGGTGACGGGACTCGAGAAACCTACAGTACTCGCGAGAGCTGTGAGAAAGTTGCGAGAGGGGAGAGAAAGAGAGGGGGAGAGAGAAAGGGAAAGGAGAGAGAGGGAGTCGTGGGGCCCGGGCTTTAGAAGGGAATTCGCTGATTGGCTGACGAATTATGAATTGGTTGGAAAAACTTTAGAAAAGATTTTGATTGGTTGGGGAAGTGGGGCCCAAGGAAAACAGTGCAAAAGTTTACAACAGATTTGTTTTGTTGGTTAAGGGAAAATATGGTGAACGGCCGAGATTCCCTAACTGAGATCTATTATCTATTTTGATTGTTAACAAACCTTAGCGTAAAATATTATTTGAATAATTTTATTGGTTTAAATTTTGATAACAGTCTAAACAACCTCTTTGGCTGATTTTTAAAAAAAATTAGAAAAATAGGATTTGGCGTAAATACAAAATATTTCAGAATTGCGCCCGGGTCGGGTCCAAAAATTTGAATTCGAAAAATGAAAATTATTGGCGGGTTCCAAAAAATTAAAATGAAAGATTTTATAATTAAAAAGCATACCCCCAAGAACGGACGCACGTACGTGCGCGTAGCCGTCCAAACACGTCCGTTTCACTGAACGGGACGAGAACACGATGCAAGGACGCTACCACAGGGTTAGGGGTGTCAAGCAGGCCATGTCAATTATTTTTAATTTCATTTTAGATGACTTGAATTGTTATATGCAGAATATGAATTGTCGGGTAAATTTATAACTAGCAACGGTCAAACAAGACAGATGAAATAAATACCACATACTATATATATGATAACTGAAATTAGTAGACTTGGACTCGGTTATTACAATTATGCTCCGCAAATCGGAATGATGCTCCGATCCCCGGGAATCATGCTTCCCGGGATGATGCTCCGCCCCTGAAATGATGTTCCACCTCGAAGTCCAACTTCAAGATCCATCAATTTCGTGCACACAACTCATGCATGCAGTGTGCATTCATTGATGGGGGCACTTTGTTGGGGTCAAAATTTACACCCAGGTTGACCAAGTCAAAATCAAGGTCAACCCCAAGCCAGATGGGCCCAAGACCAGGTCAAGCGGGCCCATGCCCAAGTTGAGCCCGCGGCCAGCTTCCCCATGCCAACTATAAAATCATGTAATAAATAATTCTTATGTAATTTTTTTATGCATGAATGGGCATAAATCCAAATTTTTGTAAAGCCCATGGCTTATGTGCAAAAAGAAATAGCACATGAGCCATGGGATGGGCAAAATGCCATTTTTTGTAAAGCCCAAGGGGCTATATGCAAATATGTAAGCCTATATAAGGCAACATGATGATGAATAAAGAGACACATTTTCATTCCCCTCAAAACCTAGGGTTTGTGCCTCTGTTCCCTTTTCTAAAGGTTCAAAACCTTCTTTCTTCTTTTGAATTAAATCAAGAGTTTCACTCTTCCTTTTATAAAACTAAATAGTTTTTCACCACAAAACCCATAAAGGGGAACTCAGATCTGCCATCAGATCTCAGAAAGGAGAGATATTTAAAATCTCATATTTCTTGATTTTCAAGATCCGGCCAACAAAGGAAGAAGAACGAGACCCGTCTCCAGAAACCCCACTTTGGGGCAAGTCCAGGGCTTAAGGGGAGAAGCCCCCTTCATCACCTTCAAAATATCCTAGGAGTTTAACTCCTCATATATATACATATATACAAAATAATAAGTGCTCCTTTCTGAGAGTACAACTCCCATTGCAGGGACCAAGTCCCTTTTGCCGCCCTTGCACTCAAAGCGCTAGCGCCCGAAGCGCTAGCGCCCGAACGCCCGCGTGCTGACACGTGGGACACTAGCGCTCAAAGTGCTAGCGCCCTTGCGCTCAGAGCGCTAGCGCCCGAGCGCCCACGTGCTGACACGTGGGGCGCTAGATCTCAAAGCGCTAGCGCTCTTGCGCTCAGAGCTCCAGCGCCTGAGCGTCCACGTGCTGACACGTGGGGCGCTAACGCTCTTGCACTCAGAGCGCTAGCGCCCGAGCGCCCACGTGCTAACACGTGGGGCGCTAGCGCTCTAGCGTTCTTGCGCTCAAGGCGCGAGCACCCAAAGCGCTGGCACTTTTTCCCACGCATCCTTTGGATGCCCTTTCCCTTACACACACACACACACACACACACTCCACGACACTGTCCCTGTTAGAAAAAAAATCTAACGGGGCGCTACCCCGCACCCCACAAGGGGGCTGCTAGTCCCCTTAACCCCCAGCCCGCTATCCGGGTAGCGGGACCACCGTAAAAACTCTGCGGGGCCCCCGATACATCCAAAACCCCTTCAAAACACGGCACTGTACATTGAGTTCGTATGACTAGTTTAATCCGTTAATCGGAGGTTCCCTCGCTCCAAAGGCGAGGGGTAATCAACGGCAGCTTAGTCCGCGGCTGCCGGAGATTCGGATCCCCACAATCATTAAACCCCGGCCTACCCTAGGCAGGGGAAATCTGTAATGTGTCTGACAAGCGCGCGCGCATTCCCATCTCAATGGGGTGACGAAAAACACCCTACAGTAGGAGTGTTTTAACCCTTTCGTCCAGTCGCCGGCGTTTGGCTTTTTCGAATATGGACATTTCGCTCTCTCGATCGGCTTTGCTTTTCTGACGGGCTGCGTTCAGCAGCAAATCGATCATCTCGTCAGACGGTTCCAAGGGTTTCGGTTCGGGATCTGCCCCCAATTTCTATGCTTCAGGAGCTTCTTCACCATCTATTGACGGGTGAGAGATCACGTGGCAGCTCGCCACATAATCCTCAGGTTCATCTGACGAGTCTTCATCCTCATCTTTGTTGCCATCTCTTTCTTCAAAGATGTGTTTGAGAAACTCTTGGAGTGTGACCAGGATTCGCGCCTTCTGGTTGTACTCCTCCAGTGCGTCAATGTGTTTTTGCAGGTCCGTGCACTTGTCATCCGGCTTCACGGGCTTTTCGGTCTTCTTCTTCTTTGAAGACTTTGACGGCTGGGTATGGGCGTTTTGATTATCACTACCAATTCTTGGCGTTGGGCGCGGTTTTAGAATTCCCTCAATGATCTCGGGTTCTAGCGGACTTTTCCACCTGATCGCAGGGCATGTTTGGAGATCCTTCAGCATTCTTTTCGTTTTAGTTGAAAGAGCGACCTCCCATGGAGCTTCTTCTATAAAAGAGCACGATGCTCCCGGCGTGTCCACCTTTTTAGGAGCGTGTGGCTGGGGCGGGTTTACTTTCTAATTTTCGGACAGCACGAATTTGCCCTGTTGGTATTGGTCCTCAATCCAGCCTTTGAAGACGAAGCAATCTTCTATTGGATGGCCCATTATTCGATAGTAGGGGCAAGAGTTAGTATTGTTGACGTCGCCGGGCTGCAGTTGGCGTTTCGGATCTGGTAGGGTAATGAGCCTGTTGTGCACCGCCAACTCGAACAATCTTCTCGTTTTATCCCGAGGAAACGAATAAAGGCGTTTTAGCCTCTCATTGAAGAGTCCATGACTATCGTTTTGGCGATCAGCTGGTTTTGGGCCGGTCGGCTGTTGCTGAGTATTGGTGACGAAGGTCGCTTTCCCTTTCCCCTTTTCATTCTGCGGCTCCGATTTTGAAGAGGAAGGACTATGGCCCATCTGGTCCATTTGGGCTAGCTTGTCAATCAAGGTCTGGAAGGTGGTCGGCTTGAAGAACATCATGAACTGGGATATGGTCGCCTGCGGATCGAGGGTACCCACGAACATGCCTACTGCAGGAGCTTCTTCGATGCGTTGTTCGCATTTCGACCATATGTTCCACCACCGGATTGCATACTGAACCCATGTTTCTCCCGGCTTCACCTTGGCATTGATCAACACCGTGATTGGGGTGCATTCGCTGGCGCTTGCGAACCTTTGTATAAACAGTAGCTCCATTTCTGCAAATGTCTTAACGGAGTCATTTGGGAGCTCAGAGTACCATTCAAACGCTGTATCCGACAAGCTTCCAACAAACTAGCTAAGTAGCAATTTGTCGTCACCTCCGGTATTGCCGCAGAGAGCCCTGAACTGAGCGACATGCTGATGGGGGTTGTCTGTCCTCTTGTATACATGAAATTTAGGGATTGTGTATCTTGGCGGGTACTTAATCTGATCGTACCAGCTGGGATAGGGTCGCCCAGTTTCGACGACTTGGCCAGCAGCTTCGTTCGCTTGATGAGCTCATATCTGTTGAGCTATATAGTCGTCAAGGGAGGCTTTAGAGATGGTCTCTTCTTGGCTGCTGATAGAGCCGGAAAAGGGTTTGATGTCTCCCCTCTGTCGTCTTCAAGGATTATTGGAGGGTTTTCAGCTGGAGGATCCGGTTGTATCATCATCCCGACCATATCTTGGAACATGAGTGCCATTTGTTTTATGTTGGCCGTTTGTTCCGCCGCCTCTTTGTCTTTCTTCTCAAGGATTCTGCAGAGGAACTCGGCATCGGTTTCTTGTTCCTGATGCTGCTCCGACGACGTCTCCGGGCTTTCTTTTCGCCCAGTGAGTGCGGCCATCTGTGTCAGCATCTCCTGAAGCTTTTGCTGCTGCTCCTGAGTTTTTGTCACAGACCGTGTGAGCGGTCGATGACCCGTGGAAGCACGGCTTTCCTCTTTTCCGGAAGCCATATAAACAGTATGCACTACCATGCCCCCAGACTTGGGGCATTTGGATTCAGTGCCTTTGAGCTCTGTCATGGACACGGGGATTTTCTCCGGCCTTGTTCTTTTATGAACGGTCGAAGTTAAGGGGGCCGTTGTAGCGGGCACCCAAATAGACGACACCTTCTGTGGCATGATAGGGTGGTCTTTTTCTTGCCGAACCTTCATTTTCTTTGGTTGGAGAGAGTAGTCTTGGTTAATCACAGAGTCTTGGACCCTTCGCCAGACCCTGTGAATTTTGGAGGACAGCAGCTGAGGGGGCTGCTCTAGCTTTGCCTTTGTGATCTTTTCAGCAGGCGTAAGAGACTTTTTCAGCACGGCAGTTGGCGATTTCCTGCGTATCCTGTTAAGTGGTTCAAAGCTGTTCCCAGCTGGAATAGCAGCATCAACTTCCATCGTTGGAGTTGGTGGGGTAAGTCCAGAAGGGGAACTGCCCCCAGCTTTCCTCACTCGGCGCCAGTGGCGACGTCGAGCATGTCTTGTAGATGGTATTGGCTTAGTCACGGGGGTAGCTCCATCATGCCTCCTGTTCTGGTGAAGGGTTGTTGTTGGTGCCGGCCTATCGAAGACAGACGTCCGCTGAGAAGAAACGTCCAACCTGTCGAAGACTGACCCTTGGGCAGGGGAAGCAGATTTGGTGACTTCGCCTGAAGCTGGAATTGGAACGGACAGTCTTGTGAAGACCGATCCTTTAGCAGGAGAAGCCCCTTTTATGACTTCGTTCGTCGGAGTTGGAATGGCTATCCGCTTCGGGATAACTCCCTCGGGTATTACAGGCTTATTTATGGACCCGCTTGAGCTTTGGCCTAGTCTGTTAAAGACCGAGGTATTGGACATGGACGACCCGTTGAGAGGGGCCGCGGCAGTTGTAAGCCGATCAAAGACCGATTTCTTTGGAGCTTCTTGCGGCGGCAGTGGGGCGTTGAAGCTCATTGGTGGGAGCATGGTCCCGAAGAACAGTCCAGTGGTGGCCTGAGTCACCTGTTCCACTGGCATGGCGAAGATGGAGGCCGCTTGGGGCCCATAGGTCACTCCTCCAGCGAGGACGGAATGGGAGTTGCTATTGCTGTGAGTGCAGCTTGAAGCCATTGATCTCTTCTGCACGGAACAAGACACAAAATTTTAGTACCTCGAATCCACAGGCAAGCATAGCAGACCGCGATTTGTTCGCGAAACACGACACACAAAGTGTGGAGTGGAAAGAGAAAAAGGTCCCACCGGGCGTGCCAGAATCTGTTCTCCGCCGAAAACAGGAGACGGAACCGCGTAAGTTCGTCTTCTCTGAATTTGGGGGCAGATGCTATTTGGTTTTATCCGTCCGCCTCTCCGAAGATGCCAAGTTGATTTATGGCACCATGTATCGGAGGTTTGGACAGATGCAGCCGTTGTAGCAGATTTCGTCAGATTCCCCCTCATTTGAGGGTTTTTTTTATTGTGGGGACGCTCTTCCCTGCAGGCGCAAGCCCCTGCAGTTAATTACGCTACCGCATCGCTGTAACCACTTTCTCCTTCTCCAGATGGTCACTTCGTGTCGTGTATGTTTTTTTTTTGGCTGCCCATGGATTGTATACGGAGACTAATTTATGTTGTCTCCCGTAGGGCGTGGATTAGTCCAAATCCGTATTTTCTAAGATTTGGGTTTGGGTTGGGTTTAAGGATCGTTAATCTCATTTGAAACTAAGATCATCTTAAACGTTTGTTAAGGATACGTTAGTCTAATTTTAGACAAAAATCTACTCAACAGGATTTTGGGATCATTTAGATCCAACGAAAAAATATTTGGACTCTATCATTTTAGTTTAGAGACGTTGCGGTCCATAAGTTTAAGGACATCATAGTCCATGGAGTTTAAAGACGTCATAATCTGTGGGGTTTAGTTTAGGGACGTTGCGGTCTATAAGTTTAAGGACATCATAGTCCATGGAGTGTCTGGTTATCGGGACCCGTCACCTCTCTTAAGACGTTGAAGAATTACAACGACACATATCAAAGGTGTGAAGATATGTACCCTTGAACCAATGTTGGTTGAGAGATCTATAGTCAGGTTTGGGACTAAGACCAATTAAAAATATTGGGAGCACATGGGCTCGGTTAATCTGAATTAAGGGATTTATGGCCTACTTGGGCTCGGCCCACTCAGTTAAAATGCTGAACATTTGTTTGGGCTCAACCCTTTTTATTTAACAATACTGAGCATTGGTTTGGGTTCTGACAACTTTTTTTGTCTTTTATTGAGTGTTGAGCACTCATTATGGCTCTGAGGCTTTATTTAAAGAACAATTTATGTTCTTTCAGCGCACACGTGAGGAGCACGTGGCGCGCTTGGCGTTGAGCACCAGTCAATGAGTGCGGAGCGCTCTATATAAATAGCGCCCACGTGAGGAACACGTGGTGCGCTTGGCGCCGAGTGCCAACCTTGGAGCGCTGGGCGCTTCCTGTGAGATAGCGCACACGTGAGGAGCACGTGGCGCGCATGGAGGTGAGAACCAGTCAATGAGTTCGGAGCGCTCTTTATAAATAGCGCCCACGTGAGGAACACGTGGTGCGCTTGGCGCTGAGCGCCAACCTTGGAGCGCTGGACGCTTCTTTAAATTGGAGCGCTAAGGCTCCACGGCGCTGTGCGTCAGACTTGAAGCGCTGAGGCGTTTCTTTAAATTGGAGCGCTGCGGCGCTGTGCGCCAATCTTGGAGTGCTAAGGCGCTTCTTTTTAATTGGAGCGCTAAGGCTATTTTTAGGCAGTTTTGATCAGTTCTGCGCTCTGAGAATTAAACTCTCGTTTATAAGAGACTTTGTCTCGTGGCTTTAAGAACTAGGTTCTTATTTTTATAGGAGATGTTACAATCTCTTATGGGTTTTTTTTTTGCGAAAGACTTTGTCTTTATGGATCTGTGATCTGAAGAAAATTAAGTACTTCTGCTTTCCTTTTTATGATGAGATGCTATGATCTCTTTTTGTGAAAGACCTCCGTCTTATAAATCTATGATCTAGAAAAAGAACTAAGTTCTTTTTCTTTTATGATATGCTTTTTTTTCTCTGTTTTATTTACCTTGAAGAAATTCTTCTTCCGAGGGCTTGCTCTTCTCTTTGAAATTTATCAAAGTTGGGGGGGTTCCTCTGTGCAAGACTTGAAGTCTTGGGTCCTTTATATAGTGGAGGCTGATCAGTTAAGGCAATCTTTTTCTGATTGATTTGGGGATATTTCCCCACCATTAGATCTTTGATCCTAGGGCTTCTGTTTTACAGAAGATATTTTTCTTGTTATTAACAAGATTGGGAAATTATTTTCCCATACAGAGATTACTCTGTATCTTGGTGATTTTTAATCACCATTGGATCTTTGATCCAACGGTGCTCTAATTTACAGAGCACAATCTTTCTTGTTTGGAAAGATTCTGAGGAGTATTTTCTTAACAGAATTTTATTTTGGTAATTTGATGATTTTTAATGATTTTTGTTGGATCTTTGATCCAAGGGTGGGGAACATTTAGTTCTAGTGCTAGCGCTCCCGTGCTTTGTACGTGAGCGCTGCATCAGAGTCTTTGACTCTCGGTGCTAGCGCACTTAGCACTAGCGCTCTCGTGCTTTGCACATAAGCGCTGCATTAGAGTCTTTGACTCTTAGCACTGGCGCATTTAGCGCCAGCGCTCTCGTGCTTTGCACGTGAGCACTGCATCAGAGTCTTTGACTCTTAGCGCTGGCGCATTTAGCGCGAGCGCTCTCATGCATTGCACGTGAGCGCCGCGTCAGAGTTTTTTGACTCTTTGCGCTGGCGCTCTTAGCGCGAGCGCTTTTATGAAGCACTGCTTCATTTCAAATTTCAAAATTTAAACAGAGCTTTGCTCTGATTGGGGGAAACAGTGATGTGTATTCTAAAACCGTGCTTTCAGGTTATCTATTCTAAAAGTCTTTAAAATCAATTAATATAATTCTCGTCGTAACCCAATAGTATATATCCCGTTCATTCCCCACGGGACCACGGTAACGGTATTTATTTCGTAACGCCCGGAAACACGACAAACAAGTAATTATTCCGTAACGCCCGGAAAAACGGCAAACAAGTAATTATTCCCTAACGCCCGAAAAAACGACAAACATGTAATTATTCCGTAACGCCCGGAAAACGGTAAACAAGTAATTATTCCGTAACGTCAGGAAAAACGGGAAACATTTAATAATATCCTCTTGAGTTACGTTTCAGTTACATTCTTGATTTCCCCTTTTCCCCCCAGGTTTGTGTTCAAGTCAGGTATTGCCAATATTGATCTAATTCCGATACAGATTCAAGCAGGTACAGTTCTCGTCTATGCAGACAACAAGTCATGTCCGTCAGGTTAACACGTCAATATTGTTGGTATCAGTAACAAGATCCAAATAATAAGTCAAGTAATGTGTCATGAACATGTCATGTGATGCATATCAACCAAATAGGTGCCAAATATGAAACTGTAATCGATATCGGAACACGGCAACCCGCACTGATGTTAGGATGCATATGTGTCTATCTTAATAACCATTTATACGTTCATGACTATGTATGATGCAAACTAAATAACACGTTGTACTAATATAATAGTATACTGATATCATGATGTTCCGGCATGCAACTAGATATGCTATTCTCAGTACGGATACGAACGGATATCGTAAAATTGTAAATCTATAATATTTGTTGCATAATAAAATGCATGTACTATTTTTATTCATATGGATATCGATATAGTAACATAGCATGTTGCGAGTTAAACTTGCCTGATCGGACGACGAGGTACGTACGTCACGTTCGACGTCGTATAAACATCGCGATGCAAACTACGCGCGTGCAGGACTGGACCTGGCTGATCAATAACGTGACGTGATGATTAGGCTGGACGACGACGATAACTGGATCGTCCGGATCATCGGCGACGCGTGCGACTCCGGCGAGATGGTTAAGAACCGATCAAGAAAGAACACGAAGAAAGTTAATGGTTGCTGTTGTGTTCTGGGGTCTGGTGTTAAGTTCTGAGGAAGCGAGGACAGAGACGAGTCGACGATGACAATGGGCAGCCATCGGCGACGAGGGGCAAAGGGATCTTGTATGGCTGTTGTTTATGGATTCTGTTGCAGCCGAGGGTGGTGGTAGTTTGTGGTGTCGGGGATCGGAGAGGGAGGTGAGGAGGTGACGGTGGTGATGATGACGAGTCTCCAGCGGCGAGGTTGGGTCGGGGTTTGCTGCAGGAGTTCGTCGGGGGTTATCGAAGGTTTGCAGGAATGGCGTCATGGGTCGTCGGAGTTGTGGGTTCTCGGGGATGAAGAGGGAGAAGAGGTGGAGAAGGTGGTGATGATGGCGATGAGATGATGAGAATGGTGAGGTCGAGATGATCGGCGGCGATGTGAGGGGTTTTTGGGTTGCAGGAGAGGTTGGGGTCCTGACGTGGTGATCGAGAATGCGAGGAAAGGAGAGGAGGTGGTGGAGGTTGTGACGAGGGCGAGGAGGTGGTGGTGACAAGGCTGTGGGGAGGTCGGCGGCGAAGGCGAGGTGAGGGCTAGGGTTGAGTTCGAGTTCTCGTCGCGGCGAGGAAGAAGAAAAATAGAGAAAGAGAGAGGTTGATGTGATATATTCAGTTATTATATATATATATATAGGAGAGAGAGATATATAGGAGAGAGACAGATTGCGAGAGTAGAAGGAAAGAGAACATGATATAATATTAGTTAATATATTAAATATATATATATATATAAACTGTTTATATAACATTTAGATTATAAATATTATTATTATTATATATATATATATATTAGGATTATACAGTTAATTTCAAAATACACCGAAAAATACCCGGCTCTATTCTAAAAATCTAGTTTTAAAATATAGAGAATATACGTACAAGTTAAAAGCATAATGCGATGTTCGGATAATAAAAATGTATACCCCCAAGTACGGATCTACGTAAATACATGTAGCGATCCAAGCGAATCGGTTTTATCATTCTGAATATGAACACGATGTATGGATGCAAATATATGATATGGGGTATGATAACATATCATGCTAGATATTAAAATATATTATCTGGTTATTATTTGTATTATTTAAAAGATATGCGAATAAATATATCATATAAGTGTGTATCGAATCTAGATGTGCATGGATTCTCTGTACTAGCAAATATATGACGTAATCGTGAACTATAATGGGTTTCAACCATGCGGGCCGGGTCGGATACTAACCACAGTTACCAAATGTATTATCCGCACCCAAAAACAATAATAATCAAGAAAACTGTCGCAAGATCTGAAAACCCCCAAATAGAATATCGTATAAATGCACTAGGGTGCTACATAACATGTATCGCATACAAGTATTTAATTGGACCCATGAACGTATCTAATACGCCTGCCACATCATCATTTTTGCCTAACCAGTAAAACCTTCTTTGTGGGGCTCTAAAGATTCAATAATACGCTGACAGTAGGTTAGGATCAAATCCGATTGATTTGAAACATTTTCATATCAATCCCCCACCGGGTTAACCTATAAGCACGTCAGCGGTACTAGTTGCACGTAACAACTACCCAGGTATGTATAAGATGAAAGGTCGACAAACAAGTTCATCCGTACCCTGCAAGAGCCTATCAATGACGCATACCATACAGTCCGGTCGCTTCGTCAGAGAATATCGCATATTGGACCTGGGGGGTAGAATCTGTCATACCCCCAATAGCCCAATAAATCATGCAGACGTCGAACTTATAACCAACCGTGATGCAACTGGTAACACTTATCAGTTCATCTCATCCAATCTGGCCAAGAATTTCTGGTTATACTTATGTCCTGCATAGCACGATCTCAACTCTCTATACTGGAAGAGGCTAATCCCTTCGGCAGCTCACTGCCTCCATATGCTTCGGAACTATACTCAACTAAAACATGTTTGCACGATTCAGTAGAACCGTGATAGGGTAGTAATCAAAATATAGCGGGAACATACACAAGACACTATAATGATCTAAGGTTGACAAAGATAGATAGGGTGAATGCTTAGAGTAAGATCAAGCAAGAGTGAGACAACCATGTACTATCGTTACTAGAGAAGTGCTATCTGATATTGGTATAATATCAACCAGGAGTTCTCGATGAGTCCGTCCAGTGTTACTCATTCACAATGAGCACCTGCATACAACTTTGGTGTCAAACACCAATGGCTATGGGATTAACCATCCCCCATACGGGATTAAGAAACGTATACACTAGTCTATACTGGAGTACCGACACCCAGTCTCGATACTCCTATGACTGTGGATATTTAAGAATGTGCTTATGGACCACCCAGGCCCCACTAATATAATCTCAAAATCCTGGTAGTCAAGCAAAGTTCGTATGAGCTTTATCTTATTTATTAGCGATATGTGATAACGAGTAAAATGTATACACACGAATGATAAAAACAAACAAGATAGCATATTATTATCTCGAGTAAAATTGTTCTATTGTAAAGGCTCTTCTTGAATTCAGTAATTGCATTCCTGCATTTACGATAATTGTCTCGAGAGCACCTATATCCAACAGATCGGATATGCGAATTACCATATCCGTATCCGCTTTCTAGTTTCGGATACGGATATGGTCCGGTAAGAAATAGGCATATCCATATCCGGAAAAAACGGATATGAAGCGGATATCAAAGAAATAGATAACAATACGAATCAGATATTTGAATAAATAAGACATGATATAAAACAAATATAAATGTGAGGCGAAAACGTGTATGTTGTTGATATGTTTCATTGAATGTTTAATTTATACGACTTAAAAATATTTGACAGAGATAAATTTGCATGGAAATGAAATGTTAACAAATATATTAAATATAACTAGCGTATTTTTAATTAACCATTTATATAAAAGTATTTTTAACTAACCATTTATATAAAAAAAACTGATATTCTTCTAAAATGTATAGCATATAAAATCAATAAGAAATGTATAGTTTAAATAGGCATTATTAAAGAAAAAATTAATTTTAAAAGATATATTTTATTATATTTTTCTGCGGATATCCGCATCAGTGTCCGTGTCCGCATCTGAATTCATATATCCGGACATTTATATCCGTATTCGAATATTTTTGCTAAAACCGTATCTTTATCCGTGTCCGAAAGAATATTTAAATATATATATCCAGATCCGGATTCGGATGCCACCCAATCTAAAACCTATGCTAAAAAACAAACTTTTTTTAAAGAATGAAATGTAGTAAAATTCATTTCCTATGGATGATAAGTTTCACAAATTGCTAATCACATCATATATTTCAAAGTCAAATGAACATGGGGCAAGCAAATATTTTTTACTTCTAAATAATATTAAAAAAAAAACCATAACTAATTTCTGAAACCTTTTCGGAACTATTATAATAATAAATAAGTAAGCCTCTTGAACATAGATGTGCTATCATAGGTGGTGTTCTTTCCTGCTGTTTACTATACTCAGCTGAGCTTAGCACAGTTGGTATTAATTTTCTCTTCAGATCGATCCCTGAAAAGGTTGATTTCAAAATATACAGTAGCAGCGTGGCACTCGGCTGCCCTTAAGTTTTAATCATTTTCAAAGCCTGGAAACAAAAAGAGGGTAAATTTTCAAAATGCCCCCGGCCTGTTCAGAACTTATGTGAAAACCCTGGGCTTTTGGGCCTTGTCAAGAAAACCCTGGGCTTTTGGGCCTTGTCAAAAAACCCTAGCCTATCGTAAACCTTTGGTATACCAGTTGCCTGCAATATATATCTATACAGTAAACAGTTACATGTAATATCTAAGCAGTTGTCTGTAACATCTAAATGGTGTGAGAGATATACGGGTCTAAATGAAATCTCGCCCAGGGGTTTTTCACAAAGATTTTCAACAGTAAGCCCTTCCCAGCAATTTCAAAAACTACAGGATTTTTTTGGCAACTCCCGAGTGTCGGGGGCATTTTGACAATTTACCAAAAAAAATGAGTGGTGCTTTGGGATGTTATGGAGATAAATGGGTTGAGTGCTTAAAGGCCTAAGTTTGTTAAATGGGCCTTTTCTTCTGCATATGCTTAAAAGAGGCACCCAAGGTATTTACCCCCGTTCTTTCTTTCTTGGTGACCCTCTTTTACTTGTCCATCGAAACTCAAAAGCGTGTACAAAATACATGTTATCTAATTATAAATAAAATGTAAGATATTTTTAGGGTTTTACATGTGTGTGTGAGAGAGAGAACAGTTGATCTTACAAAATCCAATTTCAAATTATAGTTGAGAAAAACAGAGCGATGTTGATGACTTTCGAATTTGCGTGTGTATGAGAGTGAAAAGGTGAAGGGAGGAGGAAGATTTAATATTTGAGCAATCCATGGCATGGATAGCTTCAAATTATATAATTTATTTGGAGATTACATGAAGGCAGGCCAATTTATTTGTTTGAGGTTGGTAACACAATCTGATATTTGCCAAAATTTTGAATCCAAGCAGGCACTCGGACGAATCTGTAGATGTATGCCAAAGGTGATCTAACGAAAGCCGGCTCCTTTCAATTAACAACTCTAGTTCTATACCATACCATATCATTATTAAAACCTTGGTTAAGACCCTAAAGGACAAATCTCACCGCTTTTTATTCAAAAATTTTGCATGTCACGCTGTCAGGTCTTTTAAATCCCAAACCATGAAAAATTTCTAAGTGCAAACCCAAACAGCCGGCTCCTTTCAATCTAACGAATGCCACGACATGGATGAAAAATCTTCTCTACGAACTAAAGGTAATTCTGCAAAAACCAACCTTTCTATACTGTGATAATAGTGGAACTACCTATCTTAATGCAAACCCAGGCTTCCACTCTCGTTGAACCACGTTGCTCTTGAGCATCACTTTGTTGGGGGATGCGTTGAAGATGCTACCGTTTGTGTTCACTACATTAGCACTCATTATCAAGTTGCGGATATTCTCACAAAAACACTTGGACGCAGTCAGTTTCTCAAATTTCTTTCCTAGATTGGAGTCTCTAATGGGAAAAATTTCCATAACTAATGCGGATTTTTATTATTACAAATCCTTTCATAACTTTTTTGATTTTATTTGTTAGCGAAGATTTATTTGTTTGGAAATCTTTTATTGAAAGATTTTATCTTATTTCTTCATCAAGTAAATTGTATAGAAACAGCGTTAAAATTCAATACAAATCAATTAAATTCAAATTCTAAATTGCATTTCTTCAGGATCCTGTGCATTTCTCTTCTATCTTCGCTTTTCAAACAAAAGAGAGCTCAGGGTTGAGAGAGAGAGAACAGCAATGGCGGCAGCTGCTCATCCTTACATCCCCAAGACCTCGAGCTCTCTGGGTTTCTGCCCATTTCTCTCTCTCAGAACGACATCCTCGTTCCATATCTTGGAACTTCTCTCGCTGGCGTGTTTGTGATTTGGGTCATCCCAGGTCTGTTTCTTTCGCTAGATCTCAATGCAATTCATCTCTTATTTAGAATTCATAACTTTTACTTTCCGTGGTTCTGTAGTCAGTGGATTCAGTTTGCGGTTCTGGTTTAAAAATTGTATCTTGAAATCAAATTTTGTTTTCTTTTTGCTACAGATCAGAATGCATATGATGTGTTTGTTAATTTTGCCTATATGATAGTTTGCGTGTAGTTTTAGCTCCTGATTCTGGTATTAGGACTGAAATAAAAATTATTCCCCCCACCCATATCAAGTTTAAGTTTGTAGTAGAACAGAATGCGTATGATGTGTTTGGTAATTTGCCTGCATGATACTTTGCAAATTTTCAGCTTCTAGTTTTGGTACGAGGACGGAAATTAAAAATAGTTTTATTGTTTTTAACGACCCATATCAAGTTCAAGTTGGTAGCAGATCAGAATGCACATGATGTGTTTGTTAATTTTCCTGAATAATGCATTTGCATAGTTTTAGCTTTGGATTATTGTCTGAAGAATCTTATACTAAAATCAAAATTAAATCCTTTCCTTTACACATTATTAAGTTCTAGTTCTAGTTGGTAGCAGAACAGAATGCATGCGATTTGTTTGGTAATTTTCCTGCATGATTGCTTTGTTTTAGATACTGATTCTAGCCTGAAGAATCCTATACTGAAACCAAGAATGCATTTTTTCGACGGACATGGATTCTATCTATATATCTCTTGTGCCTCTAAGTTAGTTGATTAGGATGCGTATTAGCTGTTTGTTATTTTTCCTAAATGATAGTTTGTATTTTTATGTACCCAATAGTTTTAAGTTCTGATCTGTAGATTTTTTCAGTGAAATCGAAAGGGTGTTTGTGCGCGCGCGCAACCACACACTTGTATTATGTACTTATATATAGCAGAGAATAAGCTGAAGAAGCATCCCAAAAATATCTAGTGCAACTTGGTACTGGTTCAAAATGAATATAACATGTTTGTGTTTGCCAATTTTCATGAATTATACTTTGCATATTTCTCACAGGCATTAGTTCCGGTTCTGACCTCAAGAATCTTACAATGCAATTAAAATACATTTCTACCAATTTGGATTTTGTACTTCGCTCTATCCAAGAGATAAACAAATGGTGTGCATCTTGTTAGGTTGTTTGGGACCGTTTGCCTTTCTCATCTATATGATCTTCAAGTCGGTAATAAATCAAAGTGCAGATTATTTGTTTGTTAATTTAATTATAGTCTGTGTTGGTTTCTGACTCTGAAGAATCTTATTCTGAAACCTAAATTAGTTATCTACTCGTCTGAGTTCTGTAGCCAAGAGAAGATTGTGCATACCACAACTCACAAACATTGAGGTTATTTGGAACAACACTGGTCTCTCTTGAGTTTTAAAGATGGTTAGAGTCTAGGGGGCCAAAAAGGAAGAGCCAAAATAATGATTTGAGATATTCCTTATAAGTTTGTTCTGATCTGAAATTGCGAGAATTATGAAAGTTACCTAAATTTTGTTTCTTTCTTGTCAAAAAAGTATATGCCATCAATTTAAGCTTTTCTTAACATGGACATTTTCTCTCCCATGCTTTCTTAGGGCGTTTCCGAAGATATCAAAGATAGAGAGGTTGCTTATGTGCTGGTGGGCTTTTACGGGTCTCGCTCACATTATCCTTGAAGGCTATTTAGCATTCACCCCAGACTTCTATCAGAAATCACCTTTTCTAGCTGAACTCTGTAAGTTTTATATTATTTATCAATTTTACCTTGCCTCGTTTCTACCTTATTCCAGTAAATGAGTTATTAAAATTTCAGGGAAAGATTATAGCAAGGGTGACTCAAGATACGCAGGGAGAGATGCAGCAGTTGTCACCGTCGAAGTGATCACTGCTGTGATCGAGGGCCCTGCTTGACTCCTTGCCGTGTTCGTTTTTATTTTTACTTGCATTATCATCAGGGTTAAATTGTTAATTGCAGAAAAACCTGCTGTAGTTTATATTGCATGGCACTTATACTCCCTTAAACGATTTATTAGCGCAAACACCCGTCTTCAATAACATATCAAACAATAAACACCACAAATAAGTTCTAGAGTTAAATCAGGCAACCATTTGAATTACTTAGAGTTCAATTTGGGTGTTTTCGGATGGGTTTTGAGTGATGAGCAGAGCGTGTGTGCTGCTAATAAAGCACATGAGGGGCACAAGTGCTATAACAGCGTTAACTGTAGGGTGATTTGTGCAATTAACCCTTTTTTATTATGATATTTAGTTCTGGCATATAAATACTTTGCTTACTGTTCATGCCCTTTGATTAGTTGTCTGCTGGGGGAAAAATTCATGAAAGCAGAAAAGATGGGTTATTGAAGAAACAGGCACTGGGATAGATAGCAGACGACGAGAGTGAATTCGTATGTTGAAATTAGAAAAATATCGGTTTAATGCGCTAAGAGAAACTATTTTATTCTATGTTTAGATTTAAAGGGTGCTTAAAGGATTTTAAATGCCTTGCTATTAACTGCTCAAAGTCTTGAAAGGAGAGGCCGTCATGTTACATACAACTATAAGAGTGTAAGGACACTGAATTTTTTTGAATAGAGTACGGCGCTGGGATGCGGGTATCTCTATGCAAAGAGTAGGCCTTGCGAATTCACATCAAATCCAAAAACCACATCTTCTAGCTTCAATTCATCAAGAGAAATACTTGCAATATCTGATAATCTCTCACCGAACCAAAAAAAAATGGAAAAAGGAAAACTGGAAATAATTTCCATCCAATTCTCACATCCTGTCCGGATTACAGTTATCTACATTGCAGTGTTTGAAGTAACCCGATGTACCGGCTAATACACCGCTAATGATCAGGTGCCAATATATTGGTTAGTACCAACTGGTAGTGCCAATAACAATAGTTATTTAATATATTTAATATTTTTTATTACAAAAAATATATATTTTATAGGTTAACTACATTTTTGAAATATATTATATGATTTTAAATACAGGTAAATATTGTACCAGATTGGACCGTCCACACCAACTCTTCAAAAATTGCTACATTTGTTGTCAATATATTTGTACTTTCCATAAATTTTGTAATTTGGTCATTCCTAATTAAGTTAAATTATACAGATATGCCATTGCGACTAGGAAGCCATACAATAACTTGCTTCAACTCTCGATCTCTCTTGGCCAGCCCTACGGATGCCTGGTTTACTTCATAACTGAATTTTTGCTCGGCGACAATTTCGCGACCAGCGAATATTATTACTGGGCATATTACATCGGAGCCAACGGCTGGTGGGTCCTTATCCCGTCTCTCGTAGTAATCAGAAGCTGGAAGAAAATTACTGCTGCTGTTAGCGCCGAGAAAAAGATGAAGACTGGGTAATTTTTTTTTAAAAAAAGAATATTATCAATTGGAATCGTGGTTTATGCTTATTTTATCATCTGGATTAAATGTTGATGGTTACTGTAATAGAATTTTGAATTTGCACAGTGGGTAACAAATTTGGACTTGGAATAATGAACGTTAATGGTTATTTGTTTTTGGGTAACAAATTTGATGTGAGGCCAACTACTAACTAAAATTGGAGGTTTTATTTATTTATGAAAGGAATGGAGAGAGAGGGGTAATTTTGTAAGACCAACGGCTAATTCATTCTTGACCCATTTCACAAAATTTTAAGGTGCTTTTATTTTTTTATTAATATAAATAGATTAGTTGAGGACTCAAAACTCTTCATCCCACATTGCAAATTGATAGTATTGAATAAATAAATAAAAATAAAGTAATGTTCCTTTAAAATGCAAATCGACAGTTTCGAGTTGAGCATGAGATTCTCTCTGCTTTCGCTTTCGCTTTGTGAAAATCTGTTTGAACTTATTCAAACTTTAGGGAGCATGGGGGTCCTCCTTGTCTTTCATACTTTTGCAAATTAATGTCATGTATATGCAAATTAATTGACAATAATGCATCATATAATTGTAAGAGTTGAATGTCGCTCCAGCCGATCGCCATACCAAAAGGTTAAAACAAGGATGGATCTTTCCGCATTAGTTGAGGTTGGATCCATCATGGGACTTGGTCACATGACCGCAGCTCTATTTTCGCCTTCTTGTAATATAGTTCTTCTGTTTGTATAAATCCATTGTTTTAATAAGAAGGCCGAAACATTATCAATTTTGCAACACAACTCCCAGACATAGGGATTTTTATTTTGTAGCTCGTCAGTTATCAGGAAGTCTATTGTCTTGGAAATATTCGATGTCGCATCTAAAAATTATGGATTCCCGTATTTTGTAGCATCATTAATTTTATTATCGTATATGTTATTCGAATTCTAATGCAAAAGGTAGAAAGCATTCGGTTTTACTAATTTTATGAGGATAGACTTTACTGAGCACCATCTATTTTTTGGGCTTTTTGAGATAACACAATTGAATTTTAAATTTTTTTATATAATCCCTTTGAATTATCAATGTTGTTTCAAATCGTTAATTTTATTAACTCGTACAAGGTACAATTGGATTGAATAATCCCTAAATATATTGTGGATATATAAACATACTCAAAATGAATGGAATATAGCATTTCTTTTTTTTTTCCTCACTAAGATACTTCACTTTTTATGAATTATGCCCTTCAATGGTTTTTTTTATAACAGCATTGTTAGAGTTTAACGGTGTTATCTTAAAAAATCTAAAAATCTAAAAATTTTCCGGTGTTTAGCAAAGCTTATCCATTATATTTCTTTCTTTTTTAAGAGAAATTAAAAGAAGAAAAGAAAATTTCATGTCAAAATCATTAACTGCAAGCCATAACTCCCTCTTTCCAAGTACCCTTTCCTTAATAAATAAATAAATGATTCTTTTTTGAAAATAATACAATTCAAACAACAAGTGAAGGAGTCAATATACACAGTTATATCCGGTTTGAACCTCAATGCCCAACATTTTTGTTACAACGCTTTACTTTACTAATAATATTTGAAATCCTTATTCCAATGTGATTAAATCGATCAAAACAAAACACGCTGTCCGTCTCTATATAATTTATACGAGTCTCAGAAAATTTTATATGAAAATCTCTATTTCTTTAAAGAGATACTAATATTCTTACATAACACCACATATTTTTCTTTACTCTTCAGAAATAGTTCTCAGTCTTTTTAATTTTCAGATTTGCCGTTAAGATAATAACTTTTGATTAAAAAAAACTTGCATCGTGATTTAAGTGTCATTTATTTTAGTGCATGATTGTGTTCAATATTTAATTGTTTTTTTATATATAACCCCCAAGCTTACCTATTCCTAAATATCACCCCCAAAAACTTTATTATTCTATATATCACCCCTAAAATTTGTAAGTTAATTTCTTCTTAAGCTCATTCTCGGATGAAATTCTCCTTAATAATGAAACCAGCCCTTCTTCCAGCATTAATGGCACAAAAGTAAAGCCGGTTTTGTTTTTGGCCAAAAATCAAAGGTTTTGTATACTCTAATGGATTAAATAAAATGATTTTGGAAAAAGAAAGACATTAAGATAGAAGAATAAAAAAACGATAAACTAATTATGATTTTCTATTTTATAAACCCACAACCGTAGTCAAGCTAATCTAACTCGAGTTAAAAGCTTTGACATTGAATACTAACAAAGGTGATTTTTGATAATGACAATGTTATGCCCATGTTTTTCTGACAGCATGTTTGTTTTGGGGGAGGCTTTTGAAAATCTTATATGTTTCTATATAAAATAATAAAAATTTGAGGATAATCTTTATATATAAATAAGCAAGTTTTGTGGGGTGACATACAGAAAAAACCCATTGTAATTAGGAAAGCATGGGACATATTTTCCCTCGTAGTCAGTGTTGTCCGTTGGACTTCACCCATCCTTTTCCTCGGAGGATATTTCGGATCTCAAACTTCACTTACTCTTTTACCAATTTACCCTTTCTCCATAAACTTTGTCTAACCCTATAAAACCCAAATTTTTATGAGCATTAAACTGATTACAATTATGCATGAAAAGATAATTAATCGTTTTTTTGGAAATCGAAACAAATCTTGGGAAAGAAGAATACAATTAAGCAACTTACCTTATTTTATTTGGAGGTATGTATAGCATACGTTGTGATGGATGTCCTTTTCGGGTCTCCGTCAGATGTTGTCTTCCGTCGATCTCCCGGTGGATCTTGGAGGTGATCTCCTGTTGCGTGTGGGTCTCAATTGGTTTTGAGGAGATTGGTGGTTTTGAGGAGTCAACGCTGAGTACCTGCAAAGAAGTCCCGGGATGGCTTGGTACTACCGAGGATCCTCCGATGATCAAGTTAGCACGAGATCCGAGCAGAGTAACGGCTAAGTTGAGTAAAAATGGCTTACTAGACCTCTCTGTGATGGGGGTTTATATAGTGGCGGTAGCACGCAGCAGCAGGCGCGAGAATCTCGCCGGCAGTTACGCTCCCGACGTCACGCCCGTGTAAAGAGCGGATCGCCCGTTAATGGGGATCGTGATGGCGTGGAACGTGGGATGTTGCTGGCGGAGAATCTGCAGATGGCGAGATTTGCGGAGCGGCGGTTACGCCTGCGAGTGGTGGAGTTGGTCGGTCGGAGGACCGAGGAAGATGGCCTCGGCTGGGGAGCACGGGGACGAGCGAGAGGGCCGAGGAGTCTTGGTCCTATGGCATCTCGGGGCGAGCTGAGAGGCCGAGGAGGCCAATTTTCAGGGGGCTCTGAGAAGAGCCAGTTTGTGCTTGCAGGTCGGGTGCAGGGGTGGCCTGGTCGGTCCCTGTGGGCCCTTTCTTCTGAGTTCTGGGACATGTCATCTGATTTTGGAGATCGCCAATATTGGGCATCATTATTAGCCCCCCACTCTTGTCCCGACAAGCTAGCGGGTCGGATCAGGAGTGGACTGCCGGGCCGGCCGGGGCGAGCTCCCTCCTAAGGTTTCGTCAGGACGCGTCCCTGAACTGTCAGCTGTCTTTTCTGCTAGCGAATCAGAACGAGATCTCTGCATTTAAGGAAGGTGCGCCGGTTCGTGCATCCTGCCACTGAAACGACGGTCCACGTGTCAAGCGTCGGTTGGCCGACGCGACGTGTGCAGACCTGCGGCGTCTGATGGGGTGTGGTCCAGTGTGGGAAAGACAAGTGGAGGAATCGAAGCCGTTGGACGCAAGGAGGTGTTTTGGCGGGAGATGAAGGGCGCCGTAGGATGAGATCGTTTGCGGTGATAAGTAGGGGTGGGGCCCACTCCAAGGCCCCTGCTCTTTCAAATTTCCTTTCTTCTAAGTCTTGGCTGCTCGGCACTCTTGTAACAACCCTAATTTTCCTTTACAAATTTTTTTCAAATATTTTTCAAAATCCATAAAGAGGTATTTTAGCTTGAGCACAAAATATAAGTAATTATTTTGCTTTTTAATTACAAGTTAAAAGAATGTAACAACTCCATTTTTAGTGTACAAAAATTTGCTTTAAAATTAATGTATACTTGGAGTATTTACTTTTGATGTTATCACTTTAAGTATCTAATTCACTCCTTAATTACAAGAAGGAGCTTATGGCTCATTGGTAATACCTTACACTGCTGAACCAAGCTACCAGAGTTCAAATCCCAAAAATTATGTCTTTTCACATTCCCTATGTACCTGCAAAATTTTAGCCTCAAACCATTTCCAGAGCTCTTGCAAAACCCCAATTACTCCACTTTTAATACATTTTTGATATATTTTATCACATTTTTCATTTTAACCTTTCATCTACCCTAACTCTAGCCTAACCCTATAAATACCACCCCTCCCCTCTACTCTCTCATCCCAAAACTCTGAGCCAACTCTCTAAAATTCTCAAGAAATCTTGTGTACTTTGAAAACGAGCACGAAGCGAAGCTACGGCGAAATTCCCGGCGAACTTCCGGCGATCGTTCTAGGAGCTCTCGGCGACGAAGCAACGCACCGGCGATCCCTCTCCTTCCATCTCACTCTCATTATTTTCCAAAACCCGTAAGTCCCATTTTCTATCTCTCTTTTCTATTCAAAAAATACGGATTTACAAAACCCGACGGAATCGGAACAAATCCGATTTCCGCTTCGGTTTCTTCATAAAACTCCACTTCTCGTTAATACAATTATGCTTAAACTCTCTCATATTGACTATTAAACACTAATCAACCAAATTGATCAAATTTCATTTCATAAAATGATGGCTATTTCAATTTATCGTATTTTTCACTTAAATACCACATTGTTTCAATTCTATATTTAACTCCATTAAACTTGCTATACCTTTAAGTAGATCACGAGGTAACGACCTACCTCCTCACACACTCATATGCAACATAATACGATACCCTCGAGAACTTAGAATACGGGAAAACAAACATTTTCATTTAAATACCATTTACTTAATAAAACCATTTCTAAAAGATTTAGTATTGATACATCTTTATAAATAAATACCACTTATTATGAAAATAGGATAAGGTTGTGGACATTCAGTCGTTTATCTAAACCTGACTTTGTGGTGTCTAGGCTAGATAAGTGAGAAAGGTAACTTTAAAAGGCCCGTCTCACGGTGATTCGTGAGCGGAGCCCTCCTTTCTTTGCTTGTACTTACCTGACCATAATTGGCGGTGAAGAGGCGATTTGAGAGATATCTCCCAACTTGTCGCTTTGGACCAGTTAGGAACAGTCTAGTTGACTTAGGAGATCCTAGAACATAGAATACGGGAAATCGACATCTTTACAAATAAATACCATAATTAATAAAACCGTTTTCCCTTAATGATTAGTATTTATACAAATCTTTGCAAAGCGTCGCTACAACCCATTTAGGGAACCCGTTCGGGATGGTGCAGATTATCGCGCATTCTCGGGCTTAGTAGTACGAGATGCAGACCTCCGCAAGGAGCATTCGGTGTCGAAAGATTTAAAATACGACATCTTAAGAAAACGAGATTTCTAGAATATTATATATATACTAAAATTATTTTCATATAAATATATGTATATGTAACATAAAAATATCTATTTTGAATTATTACAAATATTCCACTTTTTCTAAAAATGTCACAAGAATCATTTTTCACTAAAATACCATGAATTCCATACAAATCAATATTACAAATAAATACCTTTATTTATGAAATTAGGATATTTTCACTAGAAATATCACAATATAAAATCTATATTCATTACAACTCTAAAGACGAATAATAAATACTTGGGGTGTGTTTTGAAAAGTATATAAAAGTATTTTTACATAAAACCCCCTCAAGTTCTATAAATTACCCTAAGGACCCTAGTAAACATAGCTTTAAGCGAGACCAATCTCTTGAGCCTCAGGGAGCCGAAGAAGTGGGTGCTTGCCGATTTAAGGTAGACAACTTAATAATGGTGTTATCAATACGGTAATCGTCTTGGAAAAAGACACAAATCTTGCCGTCCATGTGCAGTGGTTACCAATAATATCAAAACAATCAGGACTTCAATTTACTGACTCGGAGTGAGTCTCATTATAATCTGACTTGAATATGATTCAAGTACAATCTACAACCTACAATCTGCAGTCTACAATCTACAATCTACAACCTTCAATATTACAATGCAACATGAATTCATGAATCCAATTATCAATCTATACAAGTTGACTAAACCGAACCATGGATATACATTCCATTTACATGGTTCTCCAGTTACTCCATTTACATGATTCTACAGTTATATCCGTTTACTGATATCATGGTTTCGGTCAGTCGTCCAATTATACAATCAATATAATTTACAATACAATACAATACAATACAAACAAGACACTACGGGGTTTAAGGGATAGATTGGTACGGAAGGTGTTAAAAGTGGCACGGGACTGTAAGACTTAAGACACCTAACATGAATCCAGTTGCTGTTGTACCGTAGCATAAATAGTTCCTTGTACTATACTTGCCTCTAGTCTCTGGCATATAGAGACTCCTCTCGTATACACTGGCATTCTTCTGTATCAAACTACAAACAACAGCGTTAATACAACATTACTACAAGATAATACAACTTTAAAAGATACCATCTTATTCTGTCTATTCTACTTTCCTCTTATCTTTGGGACTTACCGAGCGACCTGTTCGCTGATGACATTCTCTTTCTTTCTTCTTTGAATGTCGTCAGGTAATTTGGACACGTCAGAGATCGAGCCTACTGCTGAAGACTTGGATCAGTTTGCTGAAGACCCAGCGCTTTAGTTTCATTGTACACATTTCCTTTCAGTACTTTACAATCCTGTTATGCCATTGTTTAGGCATCGCTTTTATTTCAGTTGTATTTACTTTTCATGTATTTTACAAAAGAATGTTAATAAATAAAGTTGATGTTTTATTATATATTGTCTCTTGTGTATTTACTTTTATATTGCTTAGATAAGCTTAGCGTATTTACTTCAGAGTAAATACGTAGCGGACCAGTCCCGTCCTCTTCACCGTATACCGGAAAGCGGGGCGTGACAGCTCTTCTTCTTTTGGGTTGATACATGGTTCGTTCCCACTTTTTGGGTTTCTCGTTCCTGAGGGAGGCCAGCGGCGCGGCCGTGCCCCTGGCTGGCTCGTGCCCTGCGCCGAATGTTCCGCCGGCGATAGGGCCGTCCACTTCGTTGACGGCTCCTGGTGATTGTTCCGGCGGCGGCTAGAGACGTCCACGGCCATCCGAGCCCCAGACGAGAGACAGAGGGGAAGGCGAGGATGGGGTTCCCCTTAAGAGGAAAAAGACAATCTCTCGTGCGCCGCCGTCGAGGGTTCCTGAGGGGATTCCCGTGCAAGGGGTGATGATGTCTTCATGGCTCCATTTGGGGTTTCCGTCACTGCCGGCCTGCTTGCCGGGGTGGAAGAGTCGGCCGGGGAAAGGCTTCCGCATAGCACTCTGAGGGTCCAAATGGAGGCCATAGCCCAAGGGGCGGTCCAGGTACGAACTCCTCTACGCGTTTTTTTTACCTTCCTTTCTTCGGCTCGATCGCCTCCAAGTTTCTCATCCGCTTCCCGTCAGGTCCTTCAACACTGCGTCCTCGTTGTTCGTATGGAGGCCGAGGGGGCGTTTCACGCACTGAGGCCAGTAGAAGCGTTTCCTTCGGAGGTCGAGGTCCTGCGGCGTGACCTGCATCTGGAGAGGGTGAGGGCCGATGTCCTGGCAGCCCGTGCAGAGGTTGCGAAGCTCGCCAATTCAGCGAATCGGGGTGCCTATCGTCGCCTGTGTGCATCCTACCGAGTTGCCGAGAGGAAGCTGGCGGATCTGGCCGATCATTTCGCGGTCATGGAGAAGGAGAGAGACGCCAGCAAGAGGGATGCCGAAGTGGCGCTTCTGGCGGCCGAGACTGCCGAGGTTCGGGCTAGGAAAGCTGTGGCCGATTATAAGGTGTCAGAGCAGTTTTACGCCGAGCTTGGCTTGTATTCCGCCGTTGCGTGGAATAAGGCTCTAGATACCGTGAAGGAGCAGCTTCCCGAGTTCGCCGATGGCGAGCTCCGTGCTCGGGTCCCACTCCCGGTGGCAAGGCCTCCGGCAGACAACGATGGGGGAAGCGAGGCGCACCCCTGGTAGCAAAACCTCCGGTGGTGAAGCCTCCGGCAGGCCACGATGACAGTGATGAGGGAAGGGAGGCGCCGGGGGGGTTTGCGACTTAGGCCTTTTTGATATTTCCTCGTCCCTCTTTTGTAAGCGTCTGGAACTTTGTAAGGCCGGGGGCCCCCCAATACTCCTGTAAAAACGTTTTACTTATGCGAATAAAACTCTTGATGTTTCATTGCTTTACACTTTATCTTTTGGATGTGAAGAGTATTCGTGGAATATCCTTGCTTGCTATGTTGGGCTTCCATGTCAGGTGATCGTACGTCGAGTTGATCTCGATCACTTGTTAAGTGTGCCGAGTGCTGCTGAGAAGGAGGTATTCCCATGGCCCCGGAGTCGAAGGGGGATCGCCCAGACTCAAACAGATCTGATGTCTCTCAATGGGGTCTCGGATCCTCTGCATGTGATGGGCAGAGGGATGTCCGCCGTATTTGTGCCGAGCATGAATGGGCTCAGAGGATGAATGAGCATGAATGGGAAGCTGCTCGGTTGCCCCTTGGCGATGGCCTTTGACTTCTGGCATTGCGAGCAACGACCACTAGCTGGAGATGGTCGAGCGAGGGTCGGGCTCGACTGCCTCTGGGAGGACTTTTGATCCTTAGCGTTGGAGAGGCTGTAAGAAGCCCACTAAGGATGACCGGGCAGTGAAGTTGCGCGGTTGCCTCTTGGCGAGGGCTTTGATCTCTGGCGTCGTGGGTAGGCAACTACCAGCCTGGGATGACCGAGCAGGGTAGCCGCTCGGATGCCTCTTGTGAGGGCTTGAATCCCTGGCGTCATGGGTAGGGAGCTACCAGCCGGAGATAGCCGAGCAGGGTAGCTGCTGAGCTGCCTCTAAGGAGGACTTGGATCCTTAGCGTCGGAGGGGTCGTAGGAGGCCTGCTAAGGATAACCAGGCAGTGAAGCTGCGCGGTTGCCTCTCGATGAGGGCTTTGATCTCTGGCGTTGCGGGTACGGAAGCTACTGACCAGGGATAGTCAAGCAGGGAAGCCGCTCGGCTGCCTCTACAGAGGACTTTGATCCTTAGCATTGGAGGGGCTGTAAGAAGCCCAATAAGGATGACCGGGCAGTGAAGCTGCGCGGTTGCCTCTTGGCGAGGGCTTTGATCTCTGGTGTTGTGGGTAGGCAACTACCAGCCTGGGATGATCGAGCGGGGTAGCCGCTCGGATGCCTCTTGCGAGGGCTTTGACCCCTGGCGTCATGGGTAGGGAGCTACCAGCCGGAGATGACCGAGCAGGGTAGCCGCTCGGTTGCCTCTTGCAAGGGCTTTGATCCTTCAGGACGGGGACCGAGCAGGGTTACTGCCCAGTGTCTCTTGGCGAGGACTTTGATCCCTGTCGGTTGTGGTAGGAAGCTACCAGCCGGGGATAGCCGAGCAAGGGCTCGACTGCCTTTGGGAGGACTTTGGTCCTTAGCGCGGGAGGGGCTGTAAGAAGCCTACCAAGGACCCTTGGCCGGGCAGGGTTACTGCCCGGTGCCTCTTGGCGAGGGCTTTTGTCCTGAAGGATAGCCGAGCGAGGGTTTGGCTCGACTGCCTCTGAGAGGGCTTTTGATCCCTGTCGGTTGTGGTAGGAAGCTACCAGCCGGGGATAACCGAGCGAGGGTCGGGCTTGACTGCCTCTTGGAAGACTTTTTGATCCCTGTCGGTTGTGGTAGGAAGCTACCAGCCGGGGATAGCCGAGCAGGGTAGCTGCTAAGTTGCCTCTAAGGAGGACTTTGATCCTCAGCGTTGGAGGGGCCGCGGGAGGCCTGCTAAGGATAACCGGGCAGTGAAGCTGCGCAGTTGCCTCTTGGCGAGGGCTTTGATCCCTGGCGTTGCGTGTAGGGAAGCTACCGGCCGGGGATAGTCGAGCAGGGTTGCTGCTGAGCTGCCTCTAGGGAGGACTTCGACCCTTAGCGTTGGAGGGCCGTGGGAGGCCTGCTAGGGATAACCGGGCGACGTAGCCGTGCGGTTACCTCTTTGGTGAGGGCTTTGGATCGCAAAGACAGTACTCTATTTGCATTGTTCCGACGTTTCTTTATTCAAATGGGAAGGATTTTTAGAAAACATTTACATCGTCTTTGCGAAAGGAGGGGTACACACTTGTTGGCCTTAGCCTCATTGGTATAGCTTGAGTTTCTCGGCGTTGTAAGGCCGCGGGAACTTGCGTCCGTCCACGTCTTGTAGGCGATAGGCTCCGCCGGGGAGCACTTCAGAGATGAGAAATGGGCCGTCGCACTTCGGGGAGAACTTGTGTAGCCTGCCTTGATCAATGAACTCGTTTCGCCGTAGGACCGGATCTCTGGTCTGGAAGGAGTAGCGCTTGACCCGAGCGTTGTAGTATCGGGTAGTTTGTTGTTGATAAGCGGCAGCCCTGATCTGAGCCCGGTCTCTCTTCTCCAATAAGATGTCCAGGTTGGTCCGTAGCGCCGAGGGATTCGCATCATCGTCGAAGTGTTCGACCCGATGACTGGGTAGCTCGATCTCCGCTGGGACCATTGCCTCGGTCCCGTAGCAGAAGCTGAAGGGGTTTTCCCCGGTGGGGGTCTTCTTTGACGTGAGTAGGGCCCATAAGACTCGGAGCAGTTCTTCGACCCAACTGCCTTGTTGCCCTTCTAGGCGGGCCGGAGACCTCGGAGGACGTCTTGGTTAGTGACTTCGGCCTGCCCGTTGCATTAGGGATGCGCGACCGCAGCGAACTTCATGAGGATATGGTACTCTTTGCAGAAGTTCTTCACTTTCTCGTTCTCGAAGTTCGTTCCGTGGTCGGTGATGATACATCTCGAGATGCCGAACCAGAGTATCGGATTGTTTTGCAGGAACTTGATGGTCTGGCGGCGTCCGGTTTCCTGGTGGGGACGGCCTCGATCCACTTGGTGAAGTAGTCCACTACGACGAGGACGTAATTGTGCCCGTCTGTACCGGTAAGGAACTGGACGATCATGTCCAATCTCCACTGGGCGAACGGCCATGGGGATGTTAGGGCGGTCGGCTCGGTAGCGGGGAGGCGAGGGATGCTGCCGTGGAGCCGGCAACTCTTGCATCTCCTGACTAGCTTCTGGGCGTCCTCATGAACAGTGGGCCAGTAATACCCCTAGAGCAACGCCGTTTGGATCAAGGTTCGGGCCCCTTGGTGTGCACCGCCAACCCCCTCATGGATCTCCCAGAGGACGTAGTCGGCTTCGTGGGGGTCAATGCACCGGAGCAGGGGCTGAGTGAAGGATTTCTTGTAGAGGTTCCCATTGCTCCAGATGAAGTGGCGGGCTTTGGCCCGGTGACGGCGGGCGGCTCCCCGATCTTCTGGGAGCGTACCGTCCTTCAGGAATTCCACGAGGGGCTTCCTCTAATCTTGGTCGCCTTCCTGCGCCGCATATATGTGGAGTGTTGTCGCTCCGTCTTCCACGCTGGGCTGAGGCAAGGTTTCGAACAGGATAGACCGCTTATTGTTGGCCGAGTATGACTAAGCCAGCTTGCTCAGGGCATCGGCTTGGGCATTCAGCTGCCTAGGTATTTGTTCTACTTGGACTTCGTCAAAGTTCCTTCGGAGTTTCCTCATCTCGTCCAGGTATTTCATCATCAGAGGCTCCCGAGCTTCAAAGCGGCCGGTCACTTGACCGACGACAAGGGTCGAATCGCTGCGGATTCGAATTATCTTCAGTCCCAGCCCGACAGCCATGCGCAGTCTAGCCAAAAGGGCCTCGTACTCTGTCGCGTTGTTCGAGGCTTTGAAACCGAGTTTCAGAGAGTACTCCATTTCCGCCTCGTTCGGGCCCCGGATAATGAGGCCGGCACCACAGCCTTCCTCGGTTGAAGACTCGTCGACGTAGACGACCCACTCAGGAACCGAGCTAGGCCTTTCTGCGATGGGACACTGAGTTGCGAGGGGCGGCGTGGACTCCGGTTTCTTACTAGGGATGGTGCATTAAACGATGAAATCGGCCAGGGCCTGCGCTTTGATGGCCTGCCTCGGGCGATATTTTATGTCAAACTGAGATAGTTCCTACCTCCACTTTTCTAAGCGGCCCGAGGATTCGGGTGATGCAAGGATAGCCCCCAACGGGCGCTCGGTGAGGACGACATTAGTGTGTGCTTGGAAGTAGTGCCGCAGCTTCCTTGAGGCCACCACGAGGGCTAAGACAATCTTCTCTATGGCCGGATATCTTGTTTCAGCGTCCTTAAATACATGGCTCACATAGTACACCGGCTTCTGCGCTCCACCGACCTTTCGGACGAGCGCCGAGCCTGCTGCCTGGTCGGATACCGCTAGATACAGCGACAGCTCGTCTCCTTCAACTGGTCGGGTGAGCAGTGGTGGCGTCGCGAGGTACTTCTTCAATTGGTCGAAGGCGGCTTGGCACTGCTCCGACCACTCGAACCTCGGGATCTTCCTCAGAGCTTTAAAGAACGGGAGGCATTTCTCCCCCGACCTGGACATGAGGCGGCTCAGAGCTGCGACTCGTCCCGTGAGCCGCATGATCTCGACGTTGGTCTTGGGCGCGGCCATGTTGAGGATAGCGTCGGTTTTCTCTGGGTTAGCTTCGATTCCATGGTGAGTGACTATGAAACCGAGGAACTTTCCTTCGGTGACTCCGAATGCGCATTTGGCGGGGTTTAGCTTCATCTTGAACTTGCGGAGCACGTCGAAGGCCTCGCCCAGATCCTTGGCATGGTCGGCCGACGAGACGGATTTGACGAGCATATCGTCAACGTAGACCTCCATATTCCTGCCGATCTGTGGCTTGAACATGCGATTGACCAACCGTTGGTACGTGGCCCCGGCGTTCTTGAGGCCGAAGGGCATCACCTTGTAGCAATATACCCCCTGGTCCATTGTGAATGCGGTGAGATCTTCATCTTCCGGATTCATACGGATCTGATTGTAGCCGGAGAAAGCATCCATGAAGCTCAACAGCCCGTGGCCGGCCGAGCTGTCGACGAGCTGATCTATCCGAGGAAGAGGGTAGTTGTCCTTGAGACAGGCCTTGTTGAGGTCGGTGAAGTCGACGCACATGTGCCACTTTCCGCTTGACTTCTTGACCAGAACTACGTTCGCCAGCCACTCCGAGTAGGGTACGTTCCGGATGAAGTCGGCGGCAAGAAGTCGATCAACCTCATCTTCGATAGCCTTCTGTTTGACCGGAGCGAAGCTTCGCTTTTTCTGTCTGACGGGTCGGGCCGCAGGATCGATCCCGAGCTTGTGGGAAATGATTTTGGGGTTGATCCCAGGCATGTCAGCAGGCGCCCAGGCAAAGACGTCCGAGTTATTTATGAGGAAACTGACCAGGTCATCTCGCCGAGCCCCTGTCAGGAGTGATCTGACCTGGACGGTTTTTTCATCATCCCCTTCTGTCAGGGGCACCTCGGTCAGTGGTTCGACCGGTGTTCCCCGGACCTCCCTCCGCTCGTCTCGGGTGTCCAGAGAACCCTTGATGTTGTTATTAACCTCAGCGTCATCGGCCGGCTGCTCGGACGAAGATGTTTCGGTAAGGCATACCTTCGCGAGCCGCTGGTTCCCGTAGACCCGACCTATCCCGCCCTGATCGAGAGGGAACTTCATCGCCAGGTGGTAGGTGGATATTTGGGCATGGAGAGAGTTCAGCGTCGGGCGGCCGAGGAGGACGTTGTAGGCCGATGGGATCTTTGCTACGATGAAGTCCACAGGCAACGTACGGGTGAGGCCGGGCTCCCCGACGTTGAACTGCAGGGTGACCACTCCTTCCGCCGGGATGGAGTGGTTGGTGAACCCTGAAAGGACGTGGGAGGTTGGTTTCAAGTCTGCTGGGGTGAGCCCCATACGCAGAAAGCAGTCGTGGAAGAGGATGTATGCCGAGCTGCCCGAGTCGACAAGTATCCAGTGGACCTCGTACCGGTGGATTCGGGCCGTGATCACCAGAGGGTCGTTGTGGGGCATGTATATGCCGTGGAGGTCCCCGTCGCCAAAGGTGATAGGGTCGTGGCCCCTGGCCTTTTTGCTCGGGCGGCCGTTGGCGTCAGTTGCCGGCGTGGGGTGCCGAGTCTCGCGGGAGCTCGACTGGCCCCCTGTCGTCATGACCATAGTTCTTGATGGGCCCCGGTACCTTCCGGCGAGGTCCCTTGGGCTCCGCGGTAAGGTGGTCATCGAGCTGCCTTGGCGGGCTTCATAGGTGTGACTCCGTCGAGGGAGGGGATGCCGGTCATGCCTGGAAGCAGGCGAGCTGACCGTCACCGCCTCGGTAGGGACGGGAGGCGACAAGGCTCGAGGCGAGGCTCTTCAACGTGGGACTTCGAGGTTAAATGGGACGGATCGAAGGGCCTACGACCGCCGGAGTCTGTGAGGCGGTGGCCGGCGGAGGAGTCGACGACATTCGGTGGAGAATCACCCGCGCCTCCGTTGAGGGGGAGGTGGCGGCTAGTACCTGGATCCTCAGGGTGATCGCTTGCCATGTGGGTGGAGATCGGAAAGCCAACTTTGTTTTCGTGGAGTTTACTTTCCCACAGACGGCTCCAACTGATGGAGGTCCTTTTCGGGTCTCTGTCAGATGTTGTCTTCCGTCGATCTCCTGGTGGATCTTGGAGGTGATCTCCTGTTGCGTGTGGGTCTCAATGGGTTTTGAGGAGATTGGTGGTTTTGATGAGTCAACGCCGAGTACCTGCAAAGAAATCCCGGGGTGGTTTGGTACCACCGTGGACCCTCCGACGATTAAATTAGCACGAGATCCGAGCAGAGTAACGGCTAAGTCGAGTAAAAATGGCTTACTTGATCTCGATGGGAGTTTATATAGTGGCGGCAGCACGTAGCAGCAGGCGCGAGAATCTCGCCGGCAGTTACGCTCCCGATGCCACGCCTGTGTAAAGAGCGGATCGCCCGTTAATGGGGATCGTGATGGTGTGGAACGTGGGATGTTGCTGGCAGAGAAGCTGCGCATGGCGAGATTTGCGGAGCGGCGGTTACGCCTGCGAGTGGTGGAGTTGGTCGGTCGGAGGACCGAGGAAGATGGCCTCGGCTGGGGAGCTCGGGGACGAGCGAGAGGGCCGAGAAGTCTTGGTCCTGTGGCAGTTCGGGGCGAGCTGAGAGGCCGAGGAGGCCAATTTTCAGGGGCTCTGAGGAGAGCCAGCTTGTGCTTGCAGGTCGGGTGTAGGGGTGGCCTGGTCGGTCTCTGTGGGCCCTTTCTTATGAGTTCTGGGACACGTCATCTGCCACGTGTCCTGATCTTGGAGATCACCAATATTGAGCATCATCAAGTTGCCACAACTGGACACACTATTCATTGATTTGTGTCTAGGTTTTGTTTTGCAAGTTCAAAATGTTATTATGATTAGCTCCGAAAATAGTATAAAGGCATTAGTAAATGAATGGCGTATCGCCATCTGTTCCGTGATTATAGGAAAGCTTTCAAGTTGTTTCGGTCAATAGTTAATTTGATTTCGAACATGATCTAATCGCGATTTGTTGGAAAATCGTTTGCTGCATTATTTGTTAAAACGAGCTAAAAGTTTCTAATTATAAAATTGGAATTAAATAAATATCGCACGGACTATCCGTTTAGTTTTATTTTATTTTTTGAATTATAGGTCATGATCCGATGCAAGTGAACTTTGAATCAGAGAATTATTGTTCAACCACAACGAGTTTTTACCGCTAGGCTATAATGACACTCGATGATTCAATTTTCGAAAAAAAATATAAAAAAAAATTCATCCATCCAAAACCAAAACAATACATGAATGACAACAAGAACAATGTGGGTATATGATCTAACATCATCATGAAAATAACATTAGTCTCCAGATCGGGATTTATCCAAGTGTTTTAAGTTTAAAAGAACTTACTGGGCCCAGCTGCGTCAAAACCCAATAGATAAACAAACCAGGGCTGAACAGTAATTTTCGGAAACACTTTGTCCATTTCTGGCAGTCTCTTATCTTTCATCCCTCTCTGGCGCTCTTTTTAGCAAAAAATCATTAAACAACAAAAACGTCTCTGTCTCTTCCTCCTCTATTTGCGGATTCGGGCGAGAAAAAAGTACGGATCCGTCTCCGGCGACGCTAACGTGCGCCGCCTCCGAGCCCCGACCCGAATCCGACACGCTCACCGCCTCGGGATCTGGTCACCGTTAGGGTTTCTGAAAAGCTTAGCCTTTTGAAGATCTGACCGCAAAGCGAGATTCGATGATGATGGGATTATAGCGAAAGGATCGAAGATGAAGGCGCATTCGGCTTCAAATCCCTCGGATTCGAATCGGAGGGTCGCGGAAACGAATGGGGCGTCGAAGC
The DNA here is from genome assembly GCA_030015575.1 of Agapanthus africanus. Classification (NCBI taxonomy): domain Eukaryota; kingdom Viridiplantae; phylum Streptophyta; class Magnoliopsida; order Asparagales; family Amaryllidaceae; genus Agapanthus; species Agapanthus africanus. The sequence goes on from CM057337.1 coordinate 780,145,827, forward strand.
GAGTCTATCGAGTTTGGAAAGGGAGCAATGTATGATTTCTCCACAATTTTCTTTTGTTTGGGTTCGATTTGTTTGTGTTGGTCATGTGGTATAGTTCTCATCTTGGATATCAAATTAGGAAATTGGAACATAAATTAGGGAACTTTACATGAATTTAGTTGTTTCCTTTCTTGAAGTGTTGTTTTTTGATGAAATTCATGCTTTAAAGCTTGGGGGAGTTTGGGCATCTTGATAGAAACGAAGGGTGTTGGTGCATGAGATAGATAAGTCTAAGGATTTAATTTAGGAAATGAGCACATAGTGGTCGCGCATTGATAACTTAGCTAGGAACTTTGACAGACAATGTGATTGAAGACAGAAACTATCTTTAATGCATCATAGATAGTTATGAATTGCATTTATTCTCTACACATGTGGCATGGTAGCGTTGATGTGAAGTTTTCTTCGTAAATACTATGAGAAACCCATATGACATACGTTGTGGCATTGCAATGTTTCTCTTCTCCTAAAAGAGAGAATCAACACTTGATTTTGGAAGTTTCTCCTGATAAATGTAACTGCAGTGTAATTTACCTCGTGCGGCACTTATATCCCAGTTTCTTAGTGCAAACTAGCGCTCTGTTTATTAATCAAAACCCCAATAGGAACACCCTGATTCACTCTAAACAACACAAACATGTTTTAGGGTTAAATTAGACAACCATTCAAGTTGTTTAGGGTAGATTTTGAAAGTTTTTGTAGGTTTTGATTGATGAGCAGAGGGGATGTTTGTTCTAATAAACCACTGGAGGGATTATAAGTTATATTTAAGGCACTCCACTAGGGGGTTTTGTGCAATTAATTCTAGATGCTTATATCATAACTTTACAATGAACATTGCATCATTTGTTGGCGACTGATATTATTCAACGCATGTTCACTTGGTTGCACGTTCTTAATATCTTTATATTGACATTACGAGTTTACAAATTACGATGGTCAACTTGAATTGAACTGATTTAGTTTTATTTGTACTCCTTGCAGAGATTTTGCCTTGGAGGGAGGTTTATATTTGGTCCTGATGTTAGATCAATGATAATTACAGTTTTCCTAATTGTAATTCCGGTACTCCTGTTTGCTGTGTTCGTTTCACAGAAGTTGGTTAATGAGTTCAAGCACGGGCTTGGGAATATCATCATAACTATAGCCATTATCTTTGCAGCATATGTGAGTATATTATCACTTTTCACCATGATATAATTACGCAGTAATGCATTATAAGCATAATCATGTCTTAGTGTCTCTTTGTGGGATGCAATTTTTTTTAAAATGCCGATAAGATGAAAGCACTGATCCGTAGTTGCATGTAATTCTTGCAACCTTCTAGGCTTCTAGGGAATTTTATTTAAGCAGCATGCTACATTTATTTATGATGCAGTATAAAAATAAGATTCTGGATATGAGTTGTATGACGCTATCCACAAGGAATAAAAGAGAGGAAAAAGAGTAATATTCCCCATTTAAGATCAAATTTCATTCCTCACCAAAATAAAAAAGAATGTATTTGTTCAAACCTTTGAATATTATCATTTCAAGATTTTGAACCCAGGCTTCTACTGAAGCTTGAAGGTATTTTAGGAAGACAAAGTGCTGATTGGACAGTAAAATCACTGTTAGAATATGAGACGTATTTCTTTAACCCTCATCACTACTTGGGAGTTTTGGTGCAGCGGGAGGGACATCAATTGGAACATCAAATTATTAAATTCCTGAAGGTAGCAATACACAAGTAGAGTTAAAGAATTTAAGGAACCTTGGCTTGTATAAATTTACTTCTACGTACTATTTCCATTAAATAGCAATTTGAAATTACAAACTGTGCAGATCATTGTCGTTCTGTTTCTCACATCTAGTAGAGACCCGGGCATAATTCCTCGTAACGCACACCCTCCTGAACCGGAATATGATGGTGAGGGATCAAATTTATCTACGGCCCCAAGTTTGCCACCAATTAAAGATGTCATTGTGAATGGTGTTATAGTCAAGGTAAAATATTGCCACACATGCATGCTATATCGGCCCCCACGTTGCTCGCATTGCTCCGTCTGCAATAACTGTGTGGAGCACTTTGATCACCATTGTCCTTGGGTTGGGCAATGCATTGGAAAGGTACAATCTGAGTTCATTTTAACTACTCTTAAGAACGGATCAAATGATTGAAAATTTCTTTTCCCAGATTATTTGAGCACTCGAGCTCAATTTTGTAAGCAAGCAACAATTCTAACTCCAACACTGTTTATTCATATATTTTTCACTACCTCCAATATTGATTGAATTATCGAGGCTCAAAATATTTTCAAATTTTTTACTCAGCCTTACATAATACTATTAGTTGAGAGTCAAATGTTTTTCTTTAGTGATCCCCCCCCCCCCCCCCCCCCCGAAGCGGCATGAGCTTTTTACTTCCGTCATCAGTTCCCCCTTTGCTGAATTTTTTTTCGTCCACCATTATCCATAAGTAATATGATCTCGAGTGCTACTGATCTTTTTGGAGCAAACTTGTGTTCCTAAGTGGACCCTATTATGTTGTGAAATTCTTTGGAGGGATGCTTTGGAGGGACATTTATTGTCTATCTGGGCAACATATTGCATCTATGGCACTATGATTCATCAGTCAAATCTTTCACAAGAAAAAAAAACAAAAAAAAACATTAGAATCCCATCTTATTGTTGAAAGAAATTTCAGAGTCTTTTTACGTGTAACGTTAACCCTTTTTTTTTGCCGTCCTTTCATAAAATGAATATGCTCATGGAGTTTTGGATAAGTGCTTCTAAGAGAAAGATAATTTCTTCTACATGACATCTCAACCTAAGATTTGTGTTGAATTTCCTATTTAGAGAATAGTGGTTTAACTTTACTGAGGGGTGAATTACTGAGAGCTTTTTATCATTCAGCTTCTTAGTCTTTTTTGTGTGGGTAAAATCTTGTCATTTCATAATTTCAATAAATGTTAACTGTTTACGGTCATATTGATCCTATCCATGTTTCTATAGAAAAAGGAATAAATTTTGTAGCAAATCTTCATGCTCGATATTAAAAGTATCTAATTTTTCATGTTTTGCCAATGACACTATGTCTATTAACTTTTTTGGTCTAGTCATATTATGAGAGTTGAGAATGAACTTGGATGTAACCAAATTTCTTGGACGAATAATTTATTATGTTGAATCTTTATTATGCAGAGAAATTACCGCTTCTTTTATATGTTCGTGTCCTCCACGACTATGCTATGCCTATATGTCTTCGCCTTTTGCTGGGTGAACCTTGTGAAAATCATGGGTGCACATCACTGTAGCTTATGGCAAGCTGTTTTGAAATCACCAGTTTCTGGTGGTCTCATCATATATACATTTATCGCTGCTTGGTTCGTTGGAGGATTGACGGCGTTTCACACTTACCTAGTTTGCACCAATCAGGTTATACTTATCTATTTTGGTTTCTATTTAAATAATGGGTTAATTGCATGTAACACCCTTCACCTATACTCTTTAACTGAATGGGTTAATTGACAAATCCTAAGGTATTAATGGACAGCGAGAGTTATATGTGAAAATTTAATCTACGGCGAGACTGACCCAGGGGTGTCAGGCACTAATAAGCCAGTCAAGGAGTTGTAAGTACCAGACGAGTTAGGGATTTAGGGTGTTTTTACACAATTAATGCTAAAATGCTCTTCTTTAGTCGTTGGGATCACTACTTACATAAGTGGCTAATTACATACACACCCTTTATCTATATTATTAAAACCTTAGGATTAGTCAACTGCAGGGTTGTAAGTGCAAATTCAGCATAGCTCGAGACTAACCCTGGAGTGTCATGTACAAATAAGCCAGTGAAGTGCTATAAATGCTGGATGAGTTTTAGATGAACAATGTCTTACATTATTAACCCTAAAGCATCTTTAGGTCCCTTTCATTGCACCAAAAATTTAAGGGTCGGGGGAATGTTTTTGTGGGAAAAGACTTTGCGGCGTGTAATGTAATTTTTGGTTTTTAACCTAAAATTTTAAATACCCATCCAGTGGAATTTGAATATGATATCATCATAAATTCTCTGCTACCACATCAAAACTCTCAAGTTATAGGATCGTATTCTAATAAAACACACTTCTATTTGGCATTACTAAAATTACATTTTTGCTTGTAGACAACATACGAAAACTTCAGATATCGATACGACGAAAAATTGAAGAACCCATACAACCGCGGCTGCCTCCAAAATGTGAAGGAGATATTCTTCTCGAAAATCCCCAAGTCCCAAAACAACTTTCGGGCTAAGGTGCAAGAAGATATGCCTCCATTCTCATCTTCTCTCTCACATGGGAAAGTCACCTTCACGCCAGAAAGAGCAAAAGCAAGCTTCGACGGACAGATGGATTCAAAACGAGAGGCAGTGGCTGCTGAGGAATTTGATGACATTCAAAGCCAAATTGAAAGTGTCGGTGGTGGTTTAGAGCGATGTGGTTCCCTACCACCTCACTCGAGCTTGGGTAGTCAAAAGGGGAGTTGGGAAATAACTTCTGATATAGAAGCTATAGCTGCCGAGTTTGGAATGGAGCATGCATCACCAAAGAGAGAAAAGATACATGGAAATTTTTATGTTTAGTTTGGCAAACGGTTTTGGTTTGAAGCAGTTGTGTGTTTTGACAACTAAAATAGAGTTTTTCAAATCAGGGTTTGGAAGACCCAAAAGTTAATGAAACCAGGGTTTCAGAAAATCCAACCTGAGTAGATTTTCTCCAAGTTTCTGAAATGGCAGTCCCAAAATCAAAAACGGCTAATGAAAACCTATTTTTCAGAAACCGAGGTTTGTGCATACAAACACTGGTTTTGTTTAAACGTAACTGTGTTGCCAAACTAGGCCATGTTTGTGAAGAGCAATGTAGTTAAAAAAAATTTGTTGTTTTTGATCAATCTGGCTTAACTGAAAACCAATGGAGAATCAAACACTGGAGCAGAGGAATTTATGGATGGGTGTTTGAATTGAGGTTTAAGTTTGGGTTTGTATTGTAAACAGTAGTATTTTTTTAATGACACGGAAGGAATTGTAACTTGTAATGTCTGAAGCTGGTGTTTGTGGTTGTAAGAGTGTTTCTTTGGGGGTGTTTTGTACTGTTGTATTTTATCAATCATCTTAATAGAGAGTACTGATTCTTTATCATCTATGGAGTCACTTTCTACTATTTTTTTTTTACTTAATTATGGACGTGCTTTCGGATTGTTTATAAAAGAGCTGAGTGCAACTGGTAGTATGGTTTGTCTCTAGGTTAAATATTTTTGAATTACTGCCTTGCAAATTCATTCAGAGTCATATAATTTTGAGTTTAAAGGATTCCCACGAATTGATTTTACAAAATCAAATCTTTGTCTGTCAGCGATGAATTGCATTTCTGAAATCAATTCTTTTTCTGTTTGAGACGAGAGGCCTGCCGGTGAAACCTTGTTCCGGATTAGTGTGTAAGAGAGCAAAACATGAGGCCAAGGTTATGGAACACGGGGACGGAGACATTCTAAGCTCCCCCTCCTCTCTAAGTGATGATGCTCAATATTGGCGATCTCCAAGATTAGGACACGTGGCAGATGACGTGTCCTAGAACTCAGAAGAGAGGGTCCACAAGGGCCGACCAGGCCACCTCCGTACCCGGCCTGCAAGCCCAAGCTGGCTCTCCTCAGACCCCTTGCAAATTGGCCTCCTCGGCCTTTCAGCCCGCCCCGAGCTGCCGCAAGACCGAGACTCCTCGGCCCTCGTGCTCGTCTCTGAGCTCCCCAGCCGAGGCCGTCTTCCTCGGTCCCTCCGACCGACCAACTCCACCACTCACAGGCGTAACCACCGCTCCGCAAATCTCGCCATGCGCGGATTCTCCGCCGGCAACATCCCACGTTCCACGCCATCACGATCCCCATTAACTGGCGATCCGTTTATTACGCGGGCGCGACGTCGGGAGCGTAACTGCCGGCGAGATTCTCGCGCCTGCTACTGTGTGCTGCTGCCACTATATAAACCCCCATCACAGAGGGGTCAAGTAAGCCATCTTTTACACTTTTATGCCGTTACTCTGCTCGGATCTCATCACTAACTTGAGCGTTGGAGGGTCCTTGGTGGTACCAAACCACCCCGGGACTTCTTTGCAGGTAATCGGCAGCCACTCCCTCACCTCACCTCACCTCTTCCTCCAAAAATCCATTGAGACCCACACGCGAAGGAAGATAATCAACTAAGTCCACCGTGAGATCAACGGAAGACAACATCTGACGGAGGCCCGAAAAGGAGTTCCATCAGTTGGCGCCGTCTGTGGGAACCGAAACTCCACAAAAAAACAAAGTTGGCCTTCCGATCTCCATCCCCATGGCAAGCGATCACCCTGAAGATCCAGATACCAGCCGCCGCCCCCCTCACCGGAGGCGCGGGTGAACCTCTTCCGGCGACCGTCATCGACGCCCTCGCCGGCCGAATAGACCGACACCCCCTCCCTTCACGGGGTCACACAGAGGGGGCTCGCCACGGCGGCTCGAGGACCACCTCGCTCAAGGATCTAAGCCCTCACTAAGAGGCAGCCCAGCAGCTACCTTGCTCGGCTATCCCTGGCGGGTAGCTTCCCTACCGCAACGCTATGGATCAAAAAGTCCTCTCAGAGGCAGTCGAGCCCGAGGATCCCTCGCTCGGCTATCCTTGGTGGGTAGCTTCCCTACCGCAACGCCAGGGATCAGAAAGTCCTCCCAGAGGCAGTCGAGCCCGAGGATCCCTCGCTCGGCTATTCTTCAGGACAAAAGCCCTCGCCAAGAGGCACCGGGCAGTAACCCTGCCCGGCCAAGGGTCCTTGGTAGGCTTCTTACAGCCCTATAGCTCTTCCCGTGCCAAGAACCAAAGTCCTCCCAGAGGCAGTCGGGTCCTTGCTCGGCTATCCCCGGCTGGTAGCTTCCTACTACAACCGACAGGGATCAAAGTCCTCGCCAAGAGGCACTGGGCAGCAAACCTGCTCGGTCCCCGTCCTGAAGGATCAAAAGCCCTCGCAAGAGGCAACCGAGCCCGACCCTCGCTCGGTCATCTCCGGCTGGTAGCTCCCTACCCACGACGCCAGGGATCAAAGCCTTCACAAGAGGCATCCGAGCGGCTACTCCGCTCGATCATCCCAGGCTGGTAGTTGCCTACCCACGACGCCAGAGATCAAAGCCCTCGCCAAGAGGCAACCGCGCAGCTTCACTGCCCGGTCATCCTTCACAGGCCTCTCACGGCCCCTCCAGCGTCAAGGATCAAAGCCCTCGCCAAGAGGCACCGAGCAGCTACCCTGCTCGGCCATCCTTAGCAGGCCTCCCACGTCCCCTTCGACGCTGATGGTCTGAAGCCCTCATCGCGAGGCCGTCGAGTTCCTTCTTGCTTGGCGCATCCCCAGCGGACATCCTCCTGCCCATCAGACGCTGAGGATCTCAAGCCCTCACCGCGAGGCCGCCGAGTTCCTTCTGTTCGGCGCATCCCCAGCGGGCATCCTCTTGCCCATCAGATGCTGAGGATCTCAAGCCCTCATCGTGAGGCCGCCGAGTTCCTTCCTGCTCGGCGCATCCCCAGCGGGCATCCTCCTGCCCATCATATGTTGAGGATCTTAAGCCCTCATCGTGAGGCCGCCGAGTTCCTTCCTGCTCGGCGCATCCCAGCGGGCATCCTCCTGCCCCTCAGACGCTGATGGTCTGAAGCCCTCATCGCGAGGCTGTCGAGTTCCTTCTTGCTCGGCGCATCCCCAGCGGACATCCTCCTGCCCATCAGACATTGAGGATCTCAAGCCCTCACCGCGAGGCCGCCGAGTTCCTTCTGCTCGGCGCATCCCCAGCGGGCATCCTCCTGCCCATCAGATGCTGAGAATCTCAAGCCCTCATCATGAGGCTGCCGAGTTCCTTCCTGCTCGGCGCATCCACAGCGGGCATCTTCCTGCCCATCAGATGCTGAGGATCTTAAGCCCTCATCTTGAGGCCGCCGAGTTCCTTCCTGCTCGGCGCATCCCAGTGGGCATCCTTCTGCCCCTCAGACGCTGATGGTCTGAAGCCCTCATCGCGAGGCCACCAAGTTCCTTCCTGCTCGGCGCATCCCCAGCGGGCGTCCTCCTGCCCACCAGACGCTGAGGATCTGAAGCCCTCTTCGCGAGGCCGCCGAGCCCCTTCCTACTCGGTGCATCCCGGCGGGTATCTTCCTACCCAACAAAGACAAGGATCAAAGTCTTTCCAGACTTGACTATCCCTGGCCGGTAGCTTCCCTACTCGCAACGCCAGGGGTCAAGGTCCTCGCCAAGATCAACCGAGCAGCTTTCCTACTCGGTCATCCCCAGCAGGCATCCTCCTGCCCAACAGACGCTGCGGGTTTGTAGCCCTCATAACGAGGCCACTGAGCCCATCACATGCAGCGGATCCGAAAGCCCCAATAAGAGACATCAGGTCTATCCAAGTCTGAGTAATCCCCCCTCGACTTCGGGGCCATGGAGATGCCTCCTTCTCAGCAGCGCTTGGCACGCTCGGCAAGTGATCGAAATCAACTCGACGACCGATCGCTCCACATGCCACGCCCACACTGGGTTGCGCCCCATCAGTCCACAGGTCTGCATACGTCCCGTCGGCCAACCGAACGCTCGACACGTGGACCGTCACTTCAGTGGCAGGACGCACGAACCGGCGCACCTTCCCTAAATGCAGAGATCTCGCCCCGATAAGCTGGCAGAAAATACAGCTGACAGCCTGGGGACGCGTCCCGATGAAACCTTAGGAGGGAGCTTACCCAGACGGCCCGACAGTCCACTCTTGACCCGACCCACTAGCTGGTCGGGACAAGAGTGGGGGGCTAATGATGATGCTCAATATTGGCGATCTCCAAGATTAGGACACGTGGCAGATGACGTGTCCCAGAACTCAGAAGAGAGGGCTCACAAGGGCCGACCAGGCCACCCCCGTACCCGGCCTGCAAGCCCAAGCTGGCTCTCCTCAGACCCCTTGCAAATTGGCCTCCTCGGCCTCTCAGCTCGCCCGAGCTGCCGCAAGACCGAGACTCCTCGGCCCTCGTGCTCGCCTTTGAGCTCCCCAGCCGAGGTCGTCTTCCTCGGTCCTTCCGACCAACCAACTCCACCACTCACAGGCGTAACCACCGCTCCTCAAATCTCGCCATGCGCGGATTCTCCGCCGGCAACATCCCACGTTCCACGCCATCACGATCCCCATTAACTGGCGATCCGCTTATTACGCGGGCGCGGCGTCGGGAGCGTAACTGCCGGCGAGATTCTCGCGCCTTCTACTGTGTGCTGCTGCCACTATATAAACCCCCATCATAGAGGGGTCAAGTAAGCCATCTTTTACACTTTTATGCCGTTACTCTGCTCGGATCTCATCACTAACTTGAGCGTCGGAGGGTCCTTGGTGGTACCAAACCATCCCGGGGACTTCTTTGCAGGTAATCGGCAGCCACTCCCTCACCTCACCTCTTCCTCCAAAAATCCATTGAGACCCACACGCGAAGGAAGATAATCAACTAAGTCCACTGCGAGATCAATGGAAGACAACATCTGACGGAGGCCCGAAAAGGAGCTCCATCACTAAGGCTTCTTCCAAGGCATTCAGGCACTTGCGCTCTTGAAAGAAAGCCTTTGAGGGAGAGGGATCTTAGAAACCTCTCTCTCTCTCTCTCCCCCCCTCTCCACCCCCTTCCTCCCACCCCCCCCGCTTCTTCCAACCTTTCTAAATAAAAAAAATCATTTTACATTAAAATACCATGAATTCCATACAAGTTCAATATTACAATTAAATACCCTATATTATGAAATTAGGTTATTTTCACTAGAAATATCATAAATATAAAATCTACATTTATGACAACTCTAAAGACGATAATTAAATACTTGTGGTGTATTTTGAAAATTATACAAAAGTATTTTTTACATAAAGCCCCCTCAAGTTCTATAAATTACCCTAAGGTCCCTACTAAAAATAGGTTTAAGCGGGACCAATCTCTTAAGCCTCAGAGAGCCGGAGAAGTGGGTACTTTCCTATTTAAGGTAGACAACTTAACAACGGTGTTATCAACACGGTAATCGTCTTTGAAAAAGACACAAATCCTGCCACCCATGTGCAGCGGTTACCTATAACATCAAAACCTAATTTAGAACTTCAATTTCTTTTCTAATTGTTCTGACTCAGACTGAGTCTCATTATAATAATCTGACTTGAATATGATTCAAGTACAATCTACAATATTACAATTCAATATGAATCCATGAATCCATATAATCAATCGGATCAAACTGTACAATCTATACTGACTGAACCAAACCATGGATATACTTCCATTTACATGATTCTCCAGTTACATCCATTTACTGATATCATGGTTTCGGCAAGTCATCCAATTATACAATCTATATTACAAGACAATACAAGTTGCAATACAAACAATACAAACAAGATATCGCGGGGTTTAAAGGGTAGATTGGTACGGAAGGTGTTAGAAGTGGCACGAGACTGTAAGATTTAAGACACCTAACATGTATTTCCGTTGCTGTTGTACCGTGGCATAAACGGTTTCTTGTACTACACGTGCCTTTAGTCTCTGGCATATAGAGACTCCTCTCGTATACATCGGTATTTTTCTGTACCAAGCTACAAACAACAGCGTTAACACTAATATAATATAATACAACTTTAAAAGTTACTTTCTCTCTCTGTCTATTCTATTTCTCCCTTACATTTAGGACTTACCGAGCGATCATTCGCTGACGACATTCCTTCTCTTTTTTCTTTGGAATGTTGTCAGGTGATCTGGACACCCAGAAGATCGAGCCTACTAGCAAGGACTTGGATCAGCTTGCCTACGACCCAGTGCTCTAGCTTCATTATACACATTTTCATTTCAGTACTTTTCATTTTTGTTATGCCACTGTTTAGGCATTGCTTTCATTCAGATGTATTTACTTTTCCATGCATTGTACAAAAGAATGTTAATAAATAAAGTTGCTTTTTCATTACAATTGTCTCTTGTGTACATTTCTTTTATATTGCTTAGTTACGCTTAACGTATTTACTTCATAGTAAATACGTAGCGGCCAGTCGCGCCCTCTGCCCGTACACCGGGAAGCGGGGCGTGACAATTTTTCTATATAAAATTTAATATTATCTTTTGATTCAAACGGTGATTTTTAATCACCATTGGATTTTTTAATCCAAGAGTTCTCTATTTAACAGAGCATATCTTATTTAGAAAGATTAGGGAAATATTTTCTCATATAGAATTTAATTCTATCTTTATACTTCCATTTACATGATTCTCCAGTTACATCCATGATTCCCCAGTTACATCCATTTACTGATATCATGGTTTCGGCAACTCATCCAATTATACAATCTATATTACAAGACAATACAAGTTGCAATACAAACAATACAAACAAGATATCGCGGGGTTTAAAGGGTAGATTGGTACGGAAGGTGTTAGAAGTGGCACGAGACTGTAAGATTTAAGACACCTAACCTGTATTTCCGTTGCTGTTGTACCGTGGCATAAACGGTTCCTTGTACTACACGTGCCTTTAGTCTCTGGCATATAGAGACTCCTCTCGTATACATCGGTATTTTTCTGTACCAAGCTACAAACAACAGCGTTAACACTAATATAATATAATACAACTTTAAAAGTTACTTTCTCTCTCTGTCTATTCTATTTCTCCCTTACATTTAGGACTTACCGAGCGATCATTCGCTGACGACATTCCTTCTCTTTTTTCTTTGGAATGTTGTCAGGTGATCTGGACACCCAGGAGATCGAGCCTACTAGTAAGGACTTGGATCAGCTTGCCTACGACCCAGTGCTCTAGCTTCATTGTACACATTTTCATTTCAGTACTTTTCATTTCTGTTATGCCACTGTTTAGGCATTGCTTTCATTCAGATGTATTTACTTTTCCATGCATTGTACAAAAGAATGTTAATAAATAAAGTTGCTTTTTCATTACAATTGTCTCTTGTGTACATTTCTTTTATATTGGTTAGTTACGCTTAACGTATTTACTTCATAGTAAATACGTAGCGGCCAGTCGCGCCCTCTGCCCGTACACCGGGAAGCGGGGCGTGACAATTTTTCTATATAAAATTTAATATTATCTTTTGATTCAAACAGTGATTTTTAATCACCATTGGATTTTTTAATCCAAGAGTTCTCTGTTTAACAGAGCATATCTTATTTAGAAAGATTAGGGAAATATTTTCTCATATAGAATTTAATTCTATCTTTATACTTCCATTTACATGATTCTTCAGTTACATCCATGATTCCCCAGTTACATCCATTTACTGATATCATGGTTTCGGCAAGTCATCTAATTATACAATCTATATTACAAGACAATACAAGTTGCAATACAAACAATACAAACAAGATATCGTGGGGTTTAAAGGGTAGATTGGTACGGAAGGTGTTAGAAGTGGCACGAGACTGTAAGATTTAAGACACCTAACCTGTATTTCCGTTGCTGTTGTACCGTGGCATAAACGGTTTCCTTGTACTACACGTGCCTTTAGTCTCTGGAATATAGAGACTCCTCTCGTATACATCGGTATTTTTCTGTACCAAGCTACAAACAACAGCGTTAACACTAATATAATATAATACAACTTTAAAAGTTACTTTCTCTCTCTGTCTATTCTATTTCTCCCTTACATTTAGGACTTACCGAGCGATCATTCGCTGATGACATTCCTTCTCTTTTTTCTTTGGAATGTTGTCAGGTGATCTGGACACCCAGGAGATCGAGCCTACTAGTAAGGACTTGGATCAGCTTGCCTACGACCCAGTGCTTTAGCTTCATTGTACACATTTTCATTTCAGTACTTTTCATTTCTGTTATGCCACTGTTTAGGCATTGCTTTCATTCAGATGTATTTACTTTTCCATGCATTGTACAAAAGAATGTTAATAAATAAAGTTGCTTTTTCATTACAATTGTCTCTTGTGTACATTTCTTTTATATTGGTTAGTTACGCTTAACGTATTTACTTCATAGTAAATACGTAGCGGCCAGTCGCGCCCTCTGCCCGTACACCGGGAAGCGGGGCGTGGCAATTTTTCTATATAAAATTTAATATTATCTTTTGATTCAAACGGTGATTTTTAATCACCATTGGATTTTTTAATCCAAGAGTTCTCTGTTTAACAGAGCATATCTTATTTAGAAAGATTAGGGAAATATTTTCTCATATAGAATTTAATTCTATCTTTATACTTCCATTTACATGATTCTCCAGTTACATCCATGATTCCCCAGTTACATCCATTTACTGATATCATGGTTTCGGCAACTCATCCAATTATACAATCTATATTACAAGACAATACAAGTTGCAATACAAACAATACAAATAAGATATCGCGGGGTTTAAAGGGTAGATTGGTACGGAAGGTGTTAGAAGTGGCACGAGACTGTAAGATTTAAGACACCTAACCTGTATTTCCGTTGCTGTTGTACCGTGGCATAAACGGTTCCTTGTACTACACGTGCCTTTAGTCTCTGGCATATAGAGACTCCTCTCGTATACATCGGTATTTTTCTGTACCAAGCTACAAACAACAGCGTTAACACTAATATAATATAATACAACTTTAAAAGTTACTTTCTCTCTCTGTCTATTCTATTTCTCCCTTACATTTAGGACTTACCGAGCGATCATTCGCTGACGACATTCCTTCTCTTTTTTCTTTGGAATGTTGTCAGGTGATCTAGACACCCAGGAGATCGAGCCTACTAGCAAGGACTTTGATCAGCTTGCCTACGACCCAGTGCTCTAGCTTCATTGTACACATTTTCATTTCAGTACTTTTCATTTCTGTTATGCCACTGTTTAGGCATTGCTTTCATTCAGATGTATTTACTTTTCCATGCATTGTACAAAAGAATGTTAATAAATAAAGTTGCTTTTTCATTACAATTGTCTCTTGTGTACATTTCTTTTATATTGCTTAGTTACGCTTAACGTATTTACTTCATAGTAAATACGTAGCGGCCAGTCGCGCCTTCTGCCCGTACACCGGGAAGCGGGGCGTGACAATTTTTCTATATAAAATTTAATATTATCTTTTGATTCAAACGGTGATTTTTAATCACCATTGGATTTTTTAATCCAAGAGTTCTCTGTTTAACAGAGCATATCTTATTTAGAAAGATTAGGGAAATCTTTTCTCATATAGAATTTAATTCTATCTTTATACTTCCATTTACATGATTCTCCAGTTACATCCATGATTCCCCAGTTACATCCATTTACTGATATCATGGATTCGGCAACTCATCCAATTATACAATCTATATTACAAGACAATACAAGTTGCAATACAAACAATACAAACAAGATATCGCGGGGTTTAAAGGGTAGATTGGTACGGAAGGTGTTAGAAGTGGCACGAGACTGTAAGATTTAAGACACCTAACCTGTATTTCCGTTGCTGTTGTACCGTGGCATAAACGGTTCCTTATACTACACGTGCCTTTAGTCTCTGGCATATAGAGACTCCTCTTGTATACATCGGTATTTTTCTGTACCAAGCTACAAACAACAGCGTTAACACTAATATAATATAATACAACTTTAAAAGTTACTTTCTCTCTCTGTCTATTCTATTTCTCCCTTACATTTAGGACTTACCGAGCGATCATTCGCTGACGACATTCCTTCTCTTTTTTCTTTGTAATGTTGTCAGGTGATCTGGACACCCAGGAGATCGAGCCTACTAGCAAGGACTTTGATCAGCTTGCCTACGACCCAGTGCTCTAGCTTCATTGTACACATTTTCATTTCAATACTTTTCATTTCTGTTATGCCACTGTTTAGGCATTGCTTTCATTCAGATGTATTTACTTTTCCATGCATTGTACAAAAGAATGTTAATAAATAAAGTTGCTTTTTCATTACAATTGTCTCTTGTGTACATTTCTTTTATATTGCTTAGTTACGCTTAACGTATTTACTTCATAGTAAATACGTAGCGGCCAGTCGCGCCCTCTGCCCGTACACCGGGAAGCGGGGCGTGACAATTTTTCTATATAAAATTTAATATTATCTTTTGATTCAAACGGTGATTTTTAATCACCATTGGATTTTTTAATCCAAGAGTTCTCTGTTTAACAGAGCATATCTTATTTAGAAAGATTAGGGAAATATTTTCTCATATAGAATTTAATTCTATCTTTTGATGATTTTTTTAAATCACCATTGGATTTTTGATCTAATAGATTTCTATTTAAAAGAGAATATTGTTCTTATTTTATTTGATCAGGGAGATATTTTTCCCTAATAGAATTTAATTCTATCACTGGATCTTTAATCCAACGGCTCTCTATTTAACAGAGAATATCGTTCTTATTTTAGAGAAATATTTTTCCATGTAGAATTTAATTCTATCTGAAGCAAATTTGCTTCAATTTGGGCGCTGATGCTCACGTGCTAAGCACGTGGGCGTAGCCAAAGAATTTAATTCTTACAGAAACAGGTACCCACGTCCTTTGTACACCGGCGCTTACATGCCTAACACGTGAGGCGCTGCCTTAAGATTTAATCCTATCAGAGGCAGGCGTCCATGTGATTTACACGCCGGCGTTCACATGTATGCCACGTGAGGCGCTGCCTTAGGATTTAATCCTACCAAAGACAGGCGTCCATGTGTTTTGTACGCCGGCGCTCACGTACCCAGAACGTGAGGTGCTGCCTTATTTTTTATGAGAGAACATAAGCATGCCGTATTCACCGTCTCTACCAAAAACTCCTTGCTGAGCCTTGCATTAGATAACATGCACCGAGTTTTCTCCAAAAGTGTCTGATTCATGCATTCTGCGACTTCATTTTGCTGTGGTGTGTGAACAACGGTATGATGTCGAATGATACTTTCGTTTTTGCAGAATTCATTGAAATATCCACCACAAATTCTAATCCATTGTTCATCTTTAGCCTTTTAATATGCTTTCCTGACTGCTTCTCAATCAATATCTTCCATTACTTGAACGTATTAAACACATCACTTTTTAGCTTCAAGAAGTAGACCCAAACCTTTCTCGAATAATTGCCGATGAAAGTAAGCAGATATTTTGCACCGCTTCCTTTGGAAGCAACTTGAGAAGGTCCACAAAGATCTAAATGGATATGGTTAAGAGTACTTTTTGTGTTGTGCACCGCCGTATCGAAACTAACTCGTTTCTGCTTTTCGAAAATGTAATGCTCACAAAATTCCATCTTCGATGTACTTTGACCACATAGTAGACTCTGCTTCGATAACCCAGACATACCTCTCTCACTCATATGCCCGAGCCTCAAATGTCATAATCTGATTACATCTGAATCTAACATGGATTTAGATGATGAAATTGCCACCGACCCGGTAGTCATCGAACCCTGCAACATATATAAGGACCCCATTTTCAAGTCCTTCAAAACGACGAGTGCATATTTACTGACTTCTAAAACTCTACCTTCAACGGAGAACTTATAGCCTTTAGCATCGAGTTTACCCAATGATATGAGATTCTTCTTTAAGTCAGGAACATGCCTAATTTCCGCTAATGTTCTCACAATACTATCAAATATCTTGATTTGAATCATTTCTGTCTCGCCCCGCTTCCCAAAATACGGAAAACGAGGGATGACTAGGCCAGCCATGCTCCTACGGTCAAGGAATAATCCGGCCGTAGTCACACTTCGGCTTCTAGCATTACATGGTAATCAGTAAACAAAGCACAGCAGTAAAGAAAATACATCACTGAAATATTACATCAAAGTTCATTGTTCATAAATTACAAATAAACAAGAAGAGCTACTAACCAAGTTCGAATACAAGATCTCTTTAGGGAAAGCAGAAAAGAAGGAAGAGGTACTCCAGACTAGATCTCCGCTAGCTCGAAAGTTAAATCCGATTCTTGCGCTGGTTCTTCCTCGAGGTCTGAGCATGCATACTCAGGTCGTCAGAGTGACGTAATAGCAATTTTATAATAATGACACGAAACATGCAAATAAGGTAGTAACATGTGAAAGTAAAATGCGGATAATCACCATGTCACTAAATGATGCAAAGTATGATCTGTGTCCCTATCAGTCTCTAAGTCATGTTTGAAATCGTATAGTGGAAAGAAGGATTATGTTTAACGGGAGTCTCGTACATACTCGAGACAACGGCCCATACGCCCGGGACATAACCCTGTCAGCCGGATCGCTAGATCCTACCTAATATATATAAGAATCACTGTTCGAATGATCATCCTCTAAAACACGGTCCCGCTAAATACGATACTCTTTCCACTTTGATTTCCCCTTTTTCCCCAGGTTTACACTATTGATGATTATGATTTAGTCGTGTACAAGTATGCACCAATAGCACGGTTTTGTCACTGTTCACTGTATTAATCACTGTCACGAATCATTCACTTTTCCATTGGCGTACTTGACACTTCTAAACCAATACCATTCACGCACGATAATGCAATGTTCACTGAATAATACTGCGCACTATCACTATGTATATGGCAGTTGGGTAAGGTATGTACATTTATGCCGTTAACAAGTCATGTGTGATATGAACTACTATGCACGTCATAAGCTTACAAAATTTGCAGTAATTCATATGTTCAGAATTCAGTGAAATGATACAAATACGGTAACAAGTATACTCTGTCGGAAGTTCAGTAAAATTTGTTTCAGTACAATCGGATTTCTGGTATTCAAGTTACAGCCATTTCAGTTTAAGTGTTCGCTGTAGGAAATTCAGTTTTTGAACTGAACGTCCGTTTCACGACACGATTTTCACCCAGTTGAGATCAGAATTTAGCGACGCTAAAGTTGAATGAAATTTAGGGTTTTCAAAAGGGTTTCCAACTCAATAGACGTATTCTCAATCGCGTCTCTACGTCAGAAATTATGCACTGTTCAACACTAGGGTATCAGTTCTGTTTCTGTTTGGGACTGCTATGCGTCATGATCTTTTAAATTGCAGTTTAAATAGTAAACGACGATATAAAGGGGTGAAATCACTTGCGTTATTTAGCTAACAGATTCATATTCAATAAAGTGTAGGGTTACGCAACATACAAGTTCAGGCGACGAGGTAGTGAGCATTACGAGATAGAAACCAACAGTCGGAGCTGCTTTGGACTGCAGTCCAGAGCCGCTCTCCGAACCATTTCTTGTCATATTTTCTGTACAGAAACAATTAAAAAGTTATATATGGTTCCAGTTCGTCGAGTCGGATTTTATTTGAGCCCTCGAACGCATCATTTCAAGGTGTAAGCAAATAATTATGATTTTAACAAGTTTCAGGTGCGGGAAACATTCAGTTTTAATGGGTGTAATTGGGGGCGTTCGTTTAAGCCAGTAACAATCATATTTTTCAGTCAAATTTCTACACAAGGTTCATTACCAGACGGGCCAGAATATGCAATCGAGTTCCATAAATTTAAAGAAAGGTTTTCATTCAGATTCTACGTCGAACACCTACACCACTTTAAGTCGCACTAAATGTTCATGTGGAAATTTAACGGTATTTCAAGTTTTAGTAAAACAAATAGCATGAAGCAAGTAGGTAACTTGCCTGGAGACGCTTTGGCGACGCACGGCAGCGGCAACGGCACGAATGCGCGACGAACGGCACGGCTTGGATTCGCAGCCTCGGCTCGCGTTTTGGGTTCATCGTCGGAGTTGCCCGGAGATGGCTCGTGTTCGCTGGAAGCGGAGTGGGATGCTCTGTGGATCTCCTGGGATGTGCTGGGGTCGACAATGGTCGGCGGTGGTCGCTCCGGCGATGGGCAGCAGTAAGGTTCGAGGCTCGCAGCGAGGGTTTTGGTGTGGTTTTGGAGTGAGGGAGTGAGTTAGTGGGGCTCGGGTTTGATGAAGGTGATGATGCTGAGGATGTATAGGAGTCGACGAAGTGGTGGGGACTCGTCGGCGAGGAGCGTGCAGGTGGTGGCCGAGGTGATGCAGAGGAGCTCGGCGGTGGGTTGGGTGTGCAGGGGTCTGTGCTCGGCGGTTGAAGAGAGTGGAGTAGTGTAAGGGGCTCTGTTGATGGAGGAGAAGGAAGGAAAGACGGGGTGAGTCGTGGCCTTCCTCGTCGTCGTCAGCGGCGTGATGCAGTGGGCTGTGGGAGTTTTCGAGAGAGAGGAGAGGAGTGAGTTGGAGAGTGAGAGGGAGAGAGGAGTTTGAGACGAGGAGATGTTTGAGGGGGGGCGCGCGGACGTGGTCGGGTCGTGGGGCAACGAAGGCGAGGCGTCGACGACGTGGGGTCGAGTGCGGAGATGTAGGGGAACGTGGGTTGTGAAGGAAAAAATGAGCGGGAGAAGTTTTTAGAAGAGAGGAAGAAGGAAACGAAGCGGGTCGGGTCGGGTTTTGGTGGGTTGTGGGCACGGGCTTGGGGAAACGGGCTGGGCCGGCTAGGATGGGAAGGAATTTCTTTAGCTTAAAACTTTATTATTTCTCTTTTAGGCTGGGTTGTGGGAAAGGCTTTGGGGATTTTAATTGTTTTTTTTTTGTTTAATAAGATTTGGTCTGTTTTGGGCTGGGGTTTTAGGGTAAATATATATTTGGTTTTAATTTTGGGTTTTGATTTTAATTGGTTTAGAAAAACAAATACTACAACCTAAGCAACTAATCTTCACACAAAATAATAATACGGGAAAAATGGGATAACATTCGGTGACTTGGGAAAAATATAGAAAGATTTTCATTGAAGGAAACGGGGATTTACAGTTTCCTTACCAACAGCTTGACACGAACTATTGTTGTCCATCAAAACCACTCCATCATCAACAGATTTATAGGTGGAGAACAAATCCTTATTGGGAAATATATGGTAAGAACAACCCGAATCCATAATCCATTCATCGATATGTGTTGTCAAGAATCATAAGTAGATCTTTTTCATCTTCGGCAATACTAGTTTCAGCTGAAGATCCCATCTTATGATTTTCTTCATGCTTCTGCTTGTTTTACAATTTGTAATAATCGACTTTGAAGTGCCCCTTCTTTTTACAATAGTTGCAAGTCAAGTTATTATGCTTGGACTTCGACCTTGACTTTTTCTTGCTACCTTCTGGATCTCTCTTCTCCGCTCGCCCTCAAATAAATAAGCCTGAAAATTGACCATCGTCTTCGCTAGAAATTAACTCCTTGTCGATTTTCTTCTTGTTCATCAAATTTTTTTTTGACATCTTTGATCAAGATAGTATCTCATTCATACACCGCGGTGTCACGAAAATACTTATAACAGGATGGCAAAGAACATAACAATAAAAGTGCTTGATTTTCATCATCAATCTTAATATCGATCTTACCCAGATTTGTAATTATCGAATTACACTCACCGATGTGAGATTTGATAAGAAAGCCTTCTGACATACGAAGTGTGTAGAGACGCTGTTTTAAAGGAGTCGGTTTATGAGAGACTTCTTCAAATATAACTTCTCTAACTTCAATCACAAACTAGCCGTCGTATTCTCCACTAGAACTTCTTGCAAAACTTCATTTGTCAAACACAATTGGATAGCCATGAGAGTCTTTTCATCCAACTCCTCCCATTCCGTTATAGTGGAAGGCCTTGAATTCTTTTCAAGAATCGTCCTTTTCAAACCATTCTGTGTTAATACGACAATCATACAAACTTGCCATAGACAAAAACACATATTCCCATCAAACTTCTCAATATCGAACTTCAATATGTTTGGAGACATATCGCGGGATTAAAAGAACCACTTGAAATTCACTTAGGAATTTCCACTAATACCTTGAGTGCTTACAAACTAAAAAACTTCAAAATCACAATATAAGAATATGGGGAAAGAACACAAGCGTCGTCATCCACCGTAAACCTGGATCGTAAGATCGAAGACCTAACGGTTCAAGCAAACAAATTCCTAAACACCAAATCTCCTAAAGAAACACAATGATCCGATACCAATTTTGTTGCGGTAAATACAATCAAGAAGCAATAAACAAATGATAAAGAGAAGCAAACAAATAAGCAAAAGTAATAGAAATAGAGAACAAACCAAACGACACAAGTTTTACATGGAAAACCCTTACGGGAAAAACCACGGGCGAAAGAGAAGCACTTTACTAATCGAACAAATAGAAGGGTTACAATGGTGGATGAAGTCTCACAAACAAATCCCTTTCAAAACTCCAGCCTCCTCTCTCTCAATATCAGATTAATAAAAGGGTCATCCAATTAGGATTACAAACTGCTATTTATAGAAGATGAGACAAATAGGATACAAATCGGATTTCCTAAAATAGTCTAGAATTCGGTCCAGAACGTCGCCAGACGTTGAGCCGGCTCAAGATTATCTTGAGCCGTCTCATACAAACAGAGAGTAATTTGTAATTTCGGACATGTTGTGAGCCATCTCAGAATAGAGTTGAACCAGCTCAAGATTGTCATGAGCCGGCTTAACTTCCAGGGATCAAAGAATACGAGGTAAACTCAACAGGATATATACATTTTGAAGATAATCACAATTGATATGGAATCATGTGCTCTGAGTCAAGCACGTGTGCATGCACAGCCGCTACCAAATAATTTCTTGTAGTGTCCTCCTATAACATGTATTCAGCGAACTGTCATACTGAAAATCAATGTAATACTACAAGAGTTATGCTTAATGCCCCTTAGTGACCCATAAAACAATCATTTTAGAACCAAGAACCGTTATAGACTAGAGCAAATCTTGCTTACTTTTTGTCACGGCGAAAAACCAACATACTAAAGAAAGCAAAGATACGTCTGAAATCATTACTTTCCGGTAAATCGTTTAAAATATTTGAAAGTATTTACAATCTCAACAATTGCTCCTTAAGTCCTTTGCATCTTATCATCCATGAACATCGAAGTATCACTCTTTATTCGACATCAACTGTAATTTCAATATTCTAGCAAATCAGCAGCCTTTCATCGAGAAATTAACATCTAGATTATTAGAAGTCAACCTCATCCGAATCATTGCATTGCATTGAATTTTGCATGGATATTAATATGCCAATTTTTTGTTATTGCCCTTTTCTTAACATCCGTTAAAAGTTTTATACTTACAATTTTATCAAGAACTCGTCAGTGTTATATATATATATATATAAAACCTATGAATCTGATAAGTTGCCATTAAATAGGTATCAAATCAAATTATTAATTAAGGTTCTATTCTTATAGATAATAGTTAGACCTTTGATTTGTTAAATAATGTATGTTTATTTTACTGGAAAAAAGTATCTAGTGCCTACAAGATATATCCACACAAACAAAAATTTACAAGCCGCCATCTAAATCCTAAGACAGTACTCCAAATGCTGCATTCAGAACAACTTTTATGCCTTAGTTCGGCAACTAATTGAATTCGATGCCCACGACAACCACTAATTAATAGTACATATCGACATCTAATCTGATCACGAGGCTAAAGGATCGATTCTAAATTCTCAAGTGAGCGTTCCTGCGACTCTTCGATTATTCGAAAAATTAACTAAAAGGGTGCCATACTAATTTAAAGTACCATAGAAACTAATAACAAAAGATAGACATATTCTTTTGACTTTTATTTTTAAGCATGAAAAAGTTAGATACATGTGGAATCAAGATAGAGAGGAATTTAATCATCTTCATGCATGATCTACTGTTGGATTCTGTCACCTACATCATTTTAAGCACATTAAGGATGTCTATAAATACTTGTGCAGAGCTTACATGCTAATAACAAAACAAAAACAAACCTGAAATATTATATATTACAAGAAAGAGAGATTACAAATTAAGGGGTTTGCTCTTTATCTCCCTCAAAGGCCTCCATTTTGGAGGAACTTGAGGGAGAGACAGAGCATGCCCCTTATCCCAGAAAAACATCTTCATAGCATCGAGCCTCAAACAAGTAAGTTTGATTTTTCTTCAAAAAATCTACCAATATTTTTTGTTTTTTGGTGTAATCTTACTATGGGTATATGTATTTTTAAAATCTCGTGAATACATTAAATTAAAGTCGCCGATCAATTTCATTACCTGATTTAAACTGAAATGCTATAATTAAGTTAGTTTTATTGGAGTTTGATATGATTTATGTTTTTGAAAGAAGACTGATATAAGTGATTCTTGTAGTGTTGTTGCAAAAATGGAGAAGGAAAATCATAAAAATCCTTACTTCAATGAAGCCCAAGACATACAATGTAGTTTAAGTTGCACAAGCAAAGTAAAATTGACAAGGAAAAAGAAGAAATTAGGCAAAAAGTACAACTTCTACATCTTAAACCAGCTCATCACCAAAAGGGTTCTCCTATCAAAATCTAAGATCAAGTCAATGGCATCAAAAAGGCTTCTTTGGCAACATGTTGACTTGCTAGAACCTTAACCCAAATAATGTCACCCTTAAAACTTGCATTCCAATAAAACATAATCGCCAACTGCGTCTTGATCGAGGAAAACTTTGAATACTAGATATATAGCCAATAAGGTCAAAACCATCTGCCTCCTATATTTCCCTTGTATGACTGGTTAATGAGAATCCAGATCCTTTGTGCACTCATAAACTCGTAAGTTCGTGCACATGTTACACTGATCAAACCCAACCTTTCATTCATCACAAGATCAAAACCATCCGTCTCTGGTATTTCCCTTGTATAACGGGTTGGATTTTTGCACTTATTTTATCAGTGCAGGCGATCCAAATCCGCCTAGTGATAAAAGAGGTAGTTTTTTTTTTCCCTTCCAAATAGCAGCCAGCTTGAAAGAGTGCATGGTATGAAATTAGACTAAACCCCTACTCCTAACCCTAACCAATTATTCCTCACCCCACAAATCTAACAAAAAAAGGGGAAAAAAGAAAGAAAGAAAAAACTTAAAAATCCCACATTGGTCTCTCCATTGCATTATTCCCATGATAAGTATCATACATGCCATTCTCACCATAGCTAGACTCCCCCATGCTCATACTCCCAACAGGCCCCAACCCTAAGAAATCTTGAGTCATCCTCACATCTCTTCCCTGCACAATCTCCTCACTCTTGTTGTTTCTCTCTCCTCCTCCACTGCTCATCGGCCCGAGTGGAGCAAATGCACTATGCCCGGGCCTCGAACCCGAAGAATAGCCCGTAAACCCCCTCAATAGTATAGGAGAGATCGAGTCATCGCTAACTTTTGCTCCCATTTCCGCCGCTTTTTGTAGTAGAGCCGTTGCCGACAGGTAGGAGTTTGAAGAGCCCGTCGGCAATGAGGCCGTCGGGTTCGGGTTGAACATCATTTCGGACGGGCTCGGCATGAACGGGTTTAAAGAGAGCGGTTTCAGCTGGGGATTTTCCGAGGTTGCCGAGGAGTTGTGCATCATTGAGTCGAGAGTTGTCGAGGAGGTTATGTGAGGCATTGAGTGAGAGAACATGTCTTGAGCTTGGCTTTGAAGAGACCCGACCATCGCGGCCATTCCGTGGTTTGCTCTGTAGTTCTCTTCGGCTAGCGCGTCGCAGAAGGCTCTGTGGGTTATGAAACTATCTTTCCTGTAAACATAATTACATATAAGATTTTTAAGTTAAATATTATGGATTTTGCTTTAAAATATTTATAATAGGGCAGTTTAGTGAAATTCAGCCAAAAGTAGGCATTTCATGTATTGTTTTCAAGTTCCAAACCCGATCATACTAACCAATGCAACTTATCTATCGAAACCTGTAAATAAAAAAGAATTAATACCTCGAAAATATCGTTCCGCAATCACAACGATACTCTTTAGTCCCGCAAATCTTAGCATGAGCTTTCCAATCCGACTGCACCGCGTATCGCTTCGAGCACTTATCACACTTCCACTTCTTTTCACCATGTTTTCTTGAAAAATGCTTTTTAATTCCCGTTAAATCGCCTAATGCACGGCTAGGATCATGGTGAGTGCACGTAATCTCGGGGCAAACGTAAACTCTTTTCTTGACTTCTGTGGTTGTCCTTTGTTTTAGTTTCCATGGGAGATTGTGGCCTCGACGATGAAGTTGAAGGTTTTGATCTCTCTGGAATCCTTTGTGGCATACTTCACATATGTATCGGTTTGTTGCTAAGAGAGTTTTCGGCGATAGAGCTACCACTTCTGCATCTGGGTCTGGAAATTATACGAAGTTTTGAATTGATTAACATCAAAATTAAAATTTTGCAAAATTCAAATTACATTAAAAGGTGTCATTCAAAAATAAAAAAAGAAGCACCTGGATTACCAGGAAGACTTCTTCTCTTCTTCGCCGCGGGTGCAGCAACATTTTCGCCTTTACTAGGTGCATTTATGCAATTACCCATAAACGATTGGTGATGAGAATTGTTGTGAGATTCTTCTTCTGATGTGTTGGACATTTTTTTTTTGGTTAGTTTCAAATTTTTCTTTTCATGTTGGAGAGAAATTAAGGGGGCTGGTAATGTTATATATACACAAGTACAACACAAAGGCTTAAGAAAATGCCAAGGAGAAGAAGAAATTATACTTAAGCACATCATTAGGACTGCATCATTTGTTTAATGTAGATGATGATGTTTGATGGATGTAGATTTGATTGTTTGTTTCTCTTTGATTGATAAAGGGACCGCACGGGATGATACCGAGAAAAAGAGTAAAATAAAAAATTCGGCATTCGGATTTGTTGGTGCAGGAATTTTTCTGATCACGACACGTGGCAGATGACGTGTCATCCATATAATCCCGCTATATTCCTGGAAGCTACAGAGCCGGAATAAGTAACATGCATTGGCGACATTTTTCGGTCCCTCGTCTCCAAGATTGCATAAGACCTTTTGGAGACCCCTCCGGGGTACATTCTCTACTCGCCTAGCAACCAGCCAATTGCTTGTCTCCGGGCTATTACAGAGCTGAGCTTTCTCAGTCTTTCCGCTCGTTTCCGAGCTATTACAGAGCCGAGCTTCCTCCGCTTCCCTGTTTGGCCGGGAGCACAGAGCCCGAGCGTCCCATAACGGCTCCGTGTATCTCGCCACAACGAGATCTCCGCTGCTCCACGTCTCGTATCTCACGCTAAGCGTATCTCGCTATTAATGAGCGTATCTCACCATTAATGGGCATATCCCGCCATCAACGCGAACGTGATATAAAGACGTAACGGACGGCGAGAATCTCGCATTAGCTCGCTCCATACGATCGCTATATAAATCCCTCTTCCAGACAATTTAGGTAACTCGAACTCATTCCAATACGTCGCCACTCTGCCCTAATATTCCTCGGCACTTACTTGATCGTCGGAGGGTCCTATGGTGGTTTCCCACCCCGGAGCTCTTCTTGCAGGTAACTTGGCGTCCACAATAACCAACAACCTATTGAGATCCACATCCAACCACCACAAACAAATCTCAATCGTTCGACACCGCTGGTTGCAAGATCGACGGGCGACAACATTTGAAGGAAAAACCATCCTCCATTAGTTGGCGCCGTCTGTGGGAACGAGAAAAGCTTTTCCATCCAAAAAGTTGATCTTCCGTCTTTGATTTATTGGCCAGCGATAACCGCAACGATCCTCGCACGAGTCGTCCCGTCCACCACAACGGAGGCAGGAGCGATCTTACTCCACCTCTCAACGTCGCCGGCGCCTTATTTGCATGGATCGACAGTGTAACGACTCTGAAATCTCTTTACAGAAATTTTCTTGTTATTATACAGAAAAAAAGTATTACAGCCTGTATAAGAGTTAAAAGTTATTTCTATTAAACAAAAGCAAGAAATAACTTGTAGCTCACTGGTAAAGCCTTTGCATTACTGTGACGTAGCCTGTGTATTCGATTCACATCAGACACAATAATTTTTTCTGATTTTTCTTTTTAATTTTTGGATGCCCAGGAGTTGCCCGTGCAATACACGGGGAAAGGAAAAGTTTTAGAAAAATCAAACATGTGCAAAATGGAGTAAACACAGAAAAACCCACGTGGCACGAATCTTGAGGCCAGAGCTCGAGATCCGACCGGCCAAAATGACCCATGGGCTGGCGCCGACGGACCTGATGCACCCAAATCGATCCGTGCTTTGCACACTTGACACTTCAACTCCCTTCAACTCCCTTGCAATCAAACAGAGACCTTTTATTTTACCATTTAATATCTTTTTAATCCAAAATTTTAATTCCTAAACCCCAATTCTTCACTATAAATACCACCCCATATTTAGCTTTTCACCATTATGAAATTCTAGCAAAAATTCTTTCAAAAAGTTTCTTAGTGCAAGTGGAGTCAAGTGGAGTTAGCGATCAAACTTGTTCCGTCGAAAATCGAAGCCATTTTCGGAGTTCTGCGATGCCACGAAACCTTCTCCCTTCTTCCTAATCCTTTTCTTGAGATTTCCAAACAGTAAGTCCCTCCCAACTCTCTTTCTTTGCATCAAAATTCATCTCCTAATCATATATCGGTAAAGTGGAGTTATTCCCGATATATTTCTTTTAAATCCTAGAACTCCCTTTTCTTTTATATCTTAGTCAATATAATTTTACCACACTATTTGTAATTTTAATTACAAATGTTTAAATTCAAGTTTAATCAAAATTTTCATGTGAAACGAACATAAACAATCTTTTTCATTAAAAAACTTTAAACTTTATTATCATCTCTTTTCGATATTGTTAAACCAATACTTTTAGGAAAACCTCACGTGGTAACGACCTACCCCACACGCACATTTTGGTTTCATAGCATGATATCTACATTTATATATAGTTGGTTCAAAGAAATATTTTTACAATAAAATACCACATCTTTTAAAGACCGGGTTTCTTTTAAAGCAGTATTTTTTATTCTTGGCAAATACGTCTCTACAACCCTCGTTAGGGGACCCGCTAATAAATGGTGCGGATTATCGCACATCTTTGGTATAGTATAGCGAGATGCAGAACTCCTCACAGAGTATTCGATCTCGAAAGAAAATAAAATACGGTTTTTGAGAAATGCGACTTTTCTAAATAAAACTAATTTTTAAAATTATATAAAAATTATAAATCCGTATTTTCAATATATATTATGAAACTATATTTTCTAAAATGAAAGATTAAACTTTTAATAAAATATCATCAAGTTACCAAAAAGGGATAGTTTTCAATAAAATACCATAAACTTTTTTAAGCTAAGTATCTATCATTAAAATACCCCTATAATTAAAACACATGCTCATGAAAACCCTAAATGTTATAAATCACCCTCGAGATTTATTTTTAAACTATATTAAAATATTTTTCATAAAACCCTCTCGAGATATACAAAACAATATTTTAAGAACTCTAGTAAATATATGTTTAAGCGGGATCAATTCTCTTGAGGCTCAAGGAGTCGGAGAAAATGAGTACTTGCCTATTCAGGTTAGACAACTTAACGAAGTTATCAATGGCAATTGTCTTGGAAAAAGACACAAATCCTGTCGTACATGTGCAGCAGTTGCCGATTACTCCCGAACCTAAGAATTCAAGAGTTAAATCAGTTTATAAGTGTCTGACTCAATTTGAGTCCAAACTCAAATCTGAATCCAAAATCAAACATGAAGTTGAATACTTGATCATAAACATGAATACTCAAATTCAAATATAAAACTCAAACTTGTATACTTGATTCGACTTGACCGAACCATGGTTATAATTTGACATGAACTCAATATGACTACTTGAACACATGATTACATTCTGAACATGAAATTGAATATTTTATATCTATGGATTCGGCCAAGAACTATACTCTTAATCTATACAATACAATATGCGGGGATAAAGGGATAGATTGGTACGGAACGTATATCATGGCACGAGAGGTCACTTTAAAAGACACCTACATGAATACACGTGCCATTGTCCCGTGGGTTATGACGGGGGTTTGTACTATATATTACCATAGTCCACGGAGTAAGATGTACTTCTCTCGTATACATGAATACCTTTCTTACCAAACTACAGATAACCACGTTAGAATAACTATCCTATACCTGTGAACGATCATATGCAATTTTACCTGTTCATTTCACATTACATACTATCATCTATTTCTTCTTTTGGGACTTACCGAGCGCTAGTTCGTTAACGACATTCCTTTCTGTTTCTTTCTTTGGAATATTCGTCAGGAGGACCGGACTCTGAGGAGATAGAGCTGACCCAGGAGGACTTGGACCATCTTGCTGCATAGCCAGATGATTGATCATATTTTCGTGTGTGTTTGGAAATGTTTCACAACCAAAGAAATTTATACCGCAATCAATTAACGGTGTCTATTGTAGTTTCGTCAATGAGAACGGTTCGTCCACTGAGAAAGTGTGATTCGTTCGAATTCGTTTTATTTGAGTTGAAAATTAAAATATAAAATAAAATGATTCAAGATTTGTGAAATTTTAGTTTCAAGAACATAAAGAAATAGATCTAAAATCAAGAATGAATAAAATCAAGAAAATGTCAAAACCAATTGAATTCTCAAGATTTATAAAGTAGCTTGTAGGAATTGATCAAATTGATAGTGATGATGAATACTAATGATTACTAATTCTTATCTATTGAGGATTTGTTGCTAGATCGATGACGATCAACGAGAATTAGGGAACTATTGAAGAAACTAGGGTTTCTCCTTCATTATCTCTTGTCCTTTCATTGATTATCATTCAAATTCTAGCCTCTAGCGAATTAAACCACCGATCGTTGATCTCTAATTTGGAGAGAAAACATTCAAGAAAGCGATCTCGCTCAAATTAGGTCTTCGATGATTTAATTTCCTAAAATTTACAAAACTCATAAGACTTAAGAATTGTTCAAGAATTGTTCAAGAATTTAATCATCATCATCTACCTATTCTCTCGATTCCGCTACAAGCGGAGATTTCACTCAAACATCATGAAAAAGGAAAGAATTAAGAATCGATAACTTTTCATAATGCAAGAATGTAAAGAAAAGCAAGATTTATAATATTCACCTTATTAATCGACGATTAGGTACAATTCACTTAACTCGAGGTTACAAGATTTGAGGAGGTAACTAGATCCGCCGAAATTAGTTTCGCATCGATCTTCTTGAGTCGCGGATCGTCGTGGATCTCTTGCTCGGATGAAGATCGGCGTTGCTTCAAAGGCTCGTTGAAGGCTTGCTTGATTCGCTTCTCGATGGATCTTGATTTGGCTTTGGAATTGGATTTGGGTTAGGGTTTTGAGTTGCAAGTTGTGTCACTCAACTTGCGGGTGAATTGATGTAGAATGATCAATAACCTTTGTAGTGAAGCCCTAGGTCCCTTTTATAGTTGTCCCTTTAGCTTCCCCTAGAAACTAGGTCTAGCTTCCCTTGGAAGCTTGGTTGTTATGAGGCTTTTATAGGAAGCTAGGTAGAAGTTTCTAGATTAAGGTAGTTAGCTAGCTTGTATGAGAAGCCTTTCTGTTGGAGGGAAACTTCTGGAGATTTGAAGCGTCTTGAAGAAGTTTGGCAGTTAAAAGAGACTTCTGTAAAAGTTTCTGCCGCCAACGAGTCAGAACGGCCGCGGATCCGCGGCCGTTTAATGGACTCAGTGCATGAATTCTTCTGTGCTGTTTTATGTTGGCTTTAGGGTCTTCTTCTGATGTCTGGAATATTTTTATTGTTTCTTGTTTACTGCCAGATCTCAGGTCAAAGACTTGATGTATTTTATCAGCTCTTTTAGCAGTTCCGGCTCTTTTACCTGGAGAATTTTCTGTATACAATCTCGAGACAAGTGTTGATATACAAAGATCATGCGTGTAGTAATAAACACACAATTTCCCTAATAATGCCGGTTATAATGTATAACACATGTTATTTGATATTTTGCAGACAAATTGCTAATATGTGCTATATTATACCAAACACCTTTAGATGATTAGAAAGAGTAGGGAAATTGATGTGTTAAAAATGCAATATTTTCGACTGATCACCAGATTACTAGCTCCTTCCAACCTGCAATTATTTTCTGTATGCCATTATTTAGGCATTGCTTTGTTTATTCTATCTTTTATTTTCAAACAGTTGTATGTAAAGTTGAATATTGCTGTTTCATTTTATTACTCTTGTCATTCTTGTTCATTTATATATTGCTTAATTACGCTTAACGTATTTATTTCATAGTAAATACATTACGGGCTTGCCACGTCATCGTTTCCGTTTATTGGGAAGCGGGACGTGACAGGTTTTGTTGGCGGCCCATGCAGGTCAGTTATGCATGAAGTCTTAAACAATATATCATAAGAATTATAATAATCAACAACTAAACATTCCTTACATTTCAAATTCCTTGAATCTATCCTAACCTTCTTTTTTCTATCAAGGTAATGGATTCTCCTAACAACACCAGCACCAATGTCAATGGCAACATACCACCGCTTACCTTACCACCCCCTATACCATGTCTGCTCCAATCAACGAACAGACGGTACTTCTAGAAGCTATCAAAAGTCTTCTGGAGGGCCAGCAGCAGCAGACTGCTATTCTTATGAACCGCTTGGAAGCCGAAGCGCCTGGAGTAAAGCAATTCCGTGCAGTGCACCAAATTTTTTAGGTCCATCCATGTCTTTCTTATCTCCTCCCTGCACTGTCCATTAACTAATTTCTGCAGGATTCTTTGCAAAAATTCGCAGCGCCGTAAAAAGAAAAATTGTTGCGTATTTGATCTTGGTTGTTTGCATTTTTAATACGGAAATTAAGGGGTAAAAACCAAATTCAGATTATGTGGGGATTTCATTACCCTTTCTAAGCCCCAAAAATCACAAACTTGCATCCGCATCATTGTAACAACTCCATTTTTAATGTACAAAGAATTGATTTAAATTCAAAGTATACTTGGAATATTTAATGTTGTTGATATCTCTTTAAGTATTTATTTCACACCATAATTACAAGAAAGAGCTTGTAGCTCATTGGTAATACCTTGCACTGCTGAACCAAACCACCAGAGTTCAAATCCCATGCCCCACATTATTTTTAATATTGTTTTGTTTTAAATTATTTAGAAGCCCAACAGTCAACACGTGTTTATCACAAAAACCCCACTACATCCAAAAAGTTAAACATACCAGTGAGATCACCAACCGACGGCGCCCCTCCCGACCACTGGACTCGGCCGGCGGACCGGCTGACTCGGGCCGGCGCCGCTGGCCGGACTCGGCCGGACCGCCGAGTCCCCTGAATGAAAAATGTGCCCCTTCACCTCCCCCACTCCCCTGCATACTCTAAATTTCGAGATAAAGTCCAGTGAGCACATTAAACCCTATTTACTCCAAATTTTAATGATTTTTCATATTTCTTTTTAACCCTACATCTACCCTAACCCTATAAATACACCCCTACCCCCTACCCTCTCATCCCAAAATTCTGAGCCCACTCTCTCAAAATCTCAAGAAAATATTGTGTACTTTGAAAACGAGCGAAAGGCGAAACTCCGACGAAATCGACGGCGAAATTCCGGTGATCGTGCTAGGAACTCTCGGCGACGAATCGACGCACCGGCGAATGCTCTTCTTCCTTATCACTCTCGTGTTTGTCCAAACCCGTAAGTCCCATTCTAACCTCTCTCTCTCTCTTTTCTAAAATACGAATTTACAAATCCGACGGAATCGGAACAAAACCGATTTCCGATTCGGTTTTCTTATAAACTTCACTTCTCACTAATACAATCATGATTAAACTTTCTCATGTTGACTATTAAACACTAATCAAATAAATTGATCAAGTTTCAATTCATGAAATGATAACTTTTCCATTTATCGTATTTTTTTCACTTAAATACCACATTGTTCCAATTTCACATTGAATTCCATTAAACTTGCTATAACTATAATTAGAGCACGAGATAATGACCTACCTCCTCACACACTCCCATCTAAATATAGTACTATAATCTTGGAAATTTAGAATACGAGAAAAACAAACCTTTTCATTAAAATACCCTTTACTTAATAAAACTTTTAGTATTGATACATTTTTATAAATACACAACTTTTGAAATAATAAAATATATCTAGACTCATCCAATTAAGGATCGTCGCATTCACTAGGAAAGTCGTGAACTTTCAGTCGTTTATCTAAACCTGACTTTGTGGTGTCTAGGCTAGACAAGTGAGAAAGGTAACTTTAAAAGGTCCGTCTCACGGTAATTCGTGAGCGGATCCCTCCTTTCTTCACTTGTACTTACCTGGCCACAATTGGCGGTGAAGAGACGATTTGAACTTGTCACTAGAACATAGAATACGGAAAAATCGACATCTTTACAAATAAATACCATTTAATTAATAAAACCGTCTTCTAAAGGATTAGTATTTATAAAATCTTTGCAAAGCGCCGCTACAACCCATTTTGGGAACCCCGTTCGGGATGGTGCGGTTCATCGCACATCTTTGGGCTAAGTAGTGCGAGATTCAGACCTCCGCAAGGAGCATTTGGTCTCGAAGGATTTAAAATACGACATCTTAAGAAAATGAGATTTTTAGAATAAAAAATATTTATTAAAATTATTTTTGTATAAATATATGTATATTTATCATTAAAATACCTATTTTGTTATGATATAAATATTCCACCTTTTTCTAAAAATCAAAAGAACAAATTTTACACTAAAATACCATGAATTCCAAATAAATCAATATTATAAATAAATACCTTTAATTATGAAACTAGGATATTTTCACTAGAAATGTCACAATGTAAAATCCACCCTCATTACAACTCTAAAGACGAATAATAAATACTTGGCATGTATCTTGAAAACTATACAAAAGTATTTTTACATAAACCCCCTCAAGTTTTATAAATTACCCTAAAGACCCTAGTAAATATAGGACTTCGATTTACATCTCTACTGTCTGACTCGGGTTTGAGTCTGATCATAATCCGACTTGAATATGATTCAAGTACCATATAAATCTACAATCATTACAATTCAATATGAACACACGAATTCATGAATCCAGTTATCAATCTATACAACTTGACTGAACCAAACCATGGATATACTTTCCATTTACATGATTCCAGTTTACATCCATTACATCCGTTACTGATATCATGGTTTTGGTCAGTCATCCAACTATACAACTTATACAATACAATATAACAATACAATCAAAATATTATGGGGTTTAAGGGGTAGATTGGTACGGAAGGTGTTAAAAGTGGCACGAGACAGTAAGATTAAGACACCTAACATGAATCCTGTTGCTGTTGTACCGTGGCATAACGGTTCCTTGTACTTTCAGTTTGCCCTGGTCTCTAGCATATAAAGACCCCTTTCGTATACACTGGCATCCTTCTGTACCAAGCTATAAACAACAGCGTTAACACAATATTCTACAATATTATACAACTTTAAAAGATACATTCTTATTCTGTCTTTTCTATTTCTCCCTTAACTTTGGGACTTACCGAGCGACCTGTTCGCTGACGACATTCTATTTCTTTCTTCTTTGAATGTCGTCAGGTGATCTGGACACAGCAGAGATCGAGCCTACCAGTGAAGACTTGGATCAGTTCCTCGAAGACCCCGAGCTCTAGACATTGTACATTTCTATTCAGTACCTTTAATTTCCTGTTATGCCATTGTTTATGCATCAGTTTTATTTCAGTTGTATTTCCTTTTCATGCATTGTACAAAAGAATGTTAATAAATAAAGTTGCTGTTATTTTTATATCTCTTGTCTCTTGTGATTACTTTTATATTGCTTAGATACACTTAGCGTATGTACTTATGAGTATATACGTAGCGGATCTCGTCGCGTTCCCTTCTCCGTATACCGGGAAGCGGGGCGTGACAGGTTTTGTTGGTGGCCCATGCAGGTCAGAGCTGTATAGAATCATACCATGCAGTTCTGTTCTGCGTGAACAAACTAAGCAATATAACACAAGAACCAGCAACTAAAACATTCTTTACAATTCATGTTCCTTGAATCTTACAATTTCATATTCATTGAATTTTATCATTTCAAATATTTTGAATCTGTCCTAATCCAAATTTTTCTTCAAGGTTATGGATTCCCCGAACAACACCATCACCAATGTCAACAACACACCTCCAGCCCTACCACTCACACCCGTCGTCCCTGCTCCGATCAATGAGCAGACGGTTCTGCTTGAGACAATCCGAAGCCTCCTGGAGGGACAGCAGCAGCAGATTGCTCTTTTAATGAACCGTCCCGAGGCAGACGCACCCGGGGTAAAGCAATTTAGGGCTTTACATCCCAAACAGTTCTCCGGAAAGGGAAGCCCACTTGAAGCTGAGGAATGGGCGCAGAGCATAGAGGATGATCTGGCGGCAGCACAAGTGCCAGACATACCTTGGGTTCGTATGGCGAAACTGCAGCTCACGGACAATGCTCGCAACTGGTGGAAGGCGGAAGAAAGCCGTCTTGAACAGCCTATCGAATGGAAGACTTTCCGCGACATGTTCGACGCTAAGTACTTCTCTGAGACTGCCAGGTTCAACATGGAACAACAGTTCATCCATCTGCAACAAGGTTCGATGTGGACCAAGACAGTAGATGAGTATGACGCTGAGTTCACCATGCTCAGTCGGTAAGATATGTCTCAATAATTTGAAATTTTTATATCACAAATTACATAGCTAACACAATATTTTAACATATTTGCGGCACACTTTATACCGACGGATGAGATCAGAACCCATCGCTTTCAATAAGGTTTGGATTCGGAAATCTAGGCTGCACTGGCCACAGGAGATTTTCCGACTCATGAATCGGCTCTGAAAGCTGCCCGCCATTATGAGGCAGTGGTAAAGGCGAGGGGAAGACCTCAATCTGCTGGATTTAAGCATCCTGCCAACCAGATGGCAGGAGGAGCCTCGTCCAGGCCATCTTTTGTGCCAAGGCGACCCGGAGTACAGAACAACCGTCCCAGCCTAGCCTTTTGTACCTACTGCAACAGAACTGGACATATGATGAAAGACTGCCGGCGAGCCAGCCATCTTTGCTTGATTTGCGGCTCAGCTGCTCATGATATTGGGTCTTTTCCCCAAAAGCAAAACCCAGTTGCTGCACCCAGGCTAGCAGTTACCTATCCGCAGCGACCAGCTCTTCAAACACCTGCTCCAAGACTTGCACTACCTGCACCACCCAGAGGATCACAAGCTGCACCACCTCCTCGTCAGTTTCATCAAGCTCAAAGGAACGTTCCGAGGAATGCTCCTCAGGCCAGGAGGAATGTACTAAGGCGCCAGGCTTTCAGAATGACCGTGGAAGAAGCTGAGGTCACTGGCCAAGTCATCACTGGTAAACTTTTCTTCTCAAACTTTGCTTTTCTATCCTGATAATTAGCTACATAATTTTCCTATACCTAAAACATATCCCACATACCTTAGGTACAATCTTAGTATCCTCAATCCCTGCACTAGCACTGTTTGATACCGGAGCATCTCACTGCTTTATGTCTCAACGGTTTGTTCGAACCCATGCGATTCCAATCTCACCGCTTGTATCTAGCTGGAATGTCAGTTCAGGAAATGGCGTTCTAAAGGCAACCATGGGATACCGTTTGTGTCCAGTCGTCGTCTGCAGCAGAGAGTTTTATGCTGACTTCAAAGTGCTGGACATACCGAACTTCGATGTGGTTCTAGGAATGGATTGGCTTGGAACTTTTTATGCTACCATTAACTGTCGTCAAAGGAGGGTAGTATTCGAGATTCCAGACCATCCGGTCTTCTATTTCAAAAGCGGAGACCGTACACTGGAGCCAAGTACCTACAAAGCAAAGCCAAGAGAAGCAGTAGTTGTAGCAACTCAAGCGGAGGAAGAATCAAGACCAGATGTGGTTCGAGAGTTCGACGATGTATTTCCTGACAATATATCAGGTTTGCCTCCCGATCGAGCTCTTGAATTCAGTATTGATTTAGTACCAGGAGCACAACCGGTGATCAAAGCACCCTATCATTTAAGTCCGGAAGGTTTGAAGGAAGTCCGAACACAGTTGGACGAATTACTGGCGAAAGGATGGATTCGTCCTAGTAGTTCAAGTTGGGGATCACCTGTACTACTTGTGAAGAAGAAGGAAGGTTCATACAGAATGTGCATCGATTACAGATCCTTGAATGAAGTCACTATAAAGAACAAGTATCCACTTCCGTGCATCGACGATTTATTCGATCAGCTAAGTGGATCTTATGTTTTCTCTAAATTGGATCTTCATTCAGGTTATCATCAGGTGAAGGTCAAGGAAACTGATATTCACAAAACAGCTTTCAGAACTCGCTATGGACATTACGAATTTCTCGTGATGCCATTTGGAGTGACAAACGCACCCGCAATATTCATGAACCTAATGAATCATGTTTTCCGGGAGTACTTAGACAGGTTTGTTGTCATCTTCATCGACGACATCCTGGTGTATTCTAAGAATCGGAAAGAGCATGCAGAACATCCACGAATTGTTCTGGAAACTCTTCGACAACATCAGCTCTATGCCAAGTACAGCAAGTGTGAGTTTTGGCTAAAGCAAGTTGGTTTTCTTGGACATATCGTATCAGGAGAAGGAATCTCGGTGGATCCAGCAAAAGTTTCAGCAGTCAGCGAATGGCCTCCACCAAAGTCAGTGAAGGACATTCGGAGTTTCTTAGGTCTAGCTGGATATTACAGAAGATTCATTGAAGGATTTTCGAAGATAGCAACACCTCTGACCAAGCTCACACGTAAAGATGAAGATTTTGTGTGGTCAGAAGCATGCGAACAAGCCTTCGTATAACTCAAGTCAAGGTTGACATCAGCACCTATTTTCGTTATACCGGATCAATCTGGAGGATTCGAAGTGCATTGCGATGCATCCGGTAAGGGATTAGGATGTGTTCTACATCAGCACGGTAAAGTTGTGGCTTATGCTTCAAGACAGCTGAAGATTCATGAGCGCAATTATCCGACGTATGATTTGGAATTGGCAGCCGTCATCTTTGCTCTCAAGATTTGGCGCCATTATCTACTTGGTGAACGAGTGAACATCTACACAGATCATAAGAGCCTGAAGTACGTGTTTACTCAGAAGGAGTTGAATATGCGGCAGAGCAGATGGTTAGAACTCATGGCGGACTTTGACATCAACTTGCAATATCACCCAGGGAAGGTGAATGTGGTACCTGATGCACTTAGTCGCCAACCATTAGCAATGAATCTCACCGCTCAGTGGAAGCTTCAACAAGACTTGTATCAGATGGAGATTGATGTAGTCATGCCAGGTAATACTTCAAGTTTGATGAATTTACAAGTTCAATCAACCATTGTCAATCAGATCAAAGCAGCCCAAGCAAATGATGCTAAGTTGCAAAAGATCAGAGAACAAGTGGAGAATGGACTCAGAACAGACTTCATCATCCATGAAGATGGATCTTTGAGATACGGTAGCAGATTGTGTGTATCCAAAGGTCCTGTTCGGGAAGAGTTAATGAAAGAAGCTCACAGCTCTTTCTACTCAGTACACCCTAGAGGTACCAAAATGTATAAAGATCTACGTCAGAATTATTAGTGGTGTGGAATGAAGCGTGAAGTAGCCAGAAGCGTCGCAAAATGCTTGGTGTGTCAGCAAGTAAAGGCTGAACATCACAGGACTGCTGGATTATTTCAACCGTTACTAATCCCAGAGTGGAAGTGGCAACACATCACGATGGATTTTGTAACTGCTCTTCCTCGCAGCACAAAGGGTAACGATGCCGTATGGGTCATTGTGGATCGACTCACAAAGTCGGCTCACTTCATCCCATTTCGAGTTGGCCAATCAACTGAGACACTA
The DNA here is from genome assembly GCA_030015575.1 of Agapanthus africanus. Lineage (NCBI taxonomy): Eukaryota > Viridiplantae > Streptophyta > Magnoliopsida > Asparagales > Amaryllidaceae > Agapanthus > Agapanthus africanus. The sequence continues at coordinate 780,184,587 of CM057337.1, forward strand.
GCAAAGAAGTACATGGAGGTAATAATCTATTTAAAGATTTAAACTCTTCATAATGTACTATCTCTGATACCCATGAACTTATATAGGAAATTGTGAGACTTCATGGAGTACCGGTCTGCATTGTCTCCGATCGTGACACCAGGTTTCGATCGCAATTTTGGCAAAGTATTCAAGCGAGCTTGGGAACAAGTCTGAACTTCAGCACGGCTTATCATCCACAAAAAGATGGTCAGTCTGAGCGAACTATTCAGATCTTGGAGGATATGCTTAGAGCATGTATGTTAGACTTCAAAGGATCGTGGAAAGATCACCTACATCTTGTGGAGTTTTCGTACAACAACAGCTACCAAGCAAGCATAGGACTGGCACCTTTTGCAGCATTGTATGGAAAGAAGTGTCGATCGCCATTAAGTTAGGACGACATCGGAGATAGGGAACTTCTTGGACCAGAGATGATAGTAGCGACTGTTGATGTGGTTCGTACTATCAGGGAAAGGATGCGCATAGCCCAAGATCGACAGAAGCACTGGGCTGATGCAAAGAGACGTCATCTGGAGTTCCAGCCAGGAGATCATGTGTTCTTGAAGATATCTCCGAACCGCGGAGTGGTCCGATTTGGAAGACGGGGTAAGCTAAGTTCGAGATATATTGGACCGTTCGACATACTCGAACGAGTCGGTGAAGTGACATACCGCTTAGCGCTTCCACCTTCATTGGAAGGAGTGCATAACGTGTTCCACATATCCCAACTCAGAAGGTATGTGAGTGACCCCAGCCATGTTCTCGATCATTCCGAGCTCACTATACAACCCGATTTATCTTGTGAGCAACAGCCTGTGGGGATCCTGGACAGGAAAGTGAAGACACTTCGGAACAAGAAAGTTAACTTGGTCCGAGTGATGTGGAGGAAAGACACTCCAGGAGAGTCCACTTGGGAAAGGGAGGATAAAATGCGTACTAGATATCCACACCTCTTTGTAAACTAGTCCTCAAATAAAAGTTGTAAATTTCGAGGACGAAATTTTTGTAAGGAGGGTAGACTGTAACAACTCCATTTTTAATGTATAAAGAATTGATTTAAATTCAAAGTATACTTGGAGTATTTAATGTTGTTGATATCTCTTTAAGTATTTATTTCACACCATAATTACAAGAAGGAGCTTGTAGCTCATTGGTAATACCTTGCACCGCTGAACCAAGCCACCAGAGTTCAAATCCCATGCCCCACATTATTTTTAATTTTGTTTTGTTTTAAATTCTTTAGAAGCCCAACAGTTAACACGTGTTTCTCACAAAAAACCCACTACACCCAAAAAGTTAAACATACCAGTGAGATCACCAACCGACGGCGCCCCTCCCGACCACCGGACTCGGCCGGGATAGGCCGAGTCGGCCGACTTGGGCTGGCGCTGCCGGCCGGACTCGGCCGGACCGCCGAGTCCCCTGAATGAAAAATGTGCCCCTTCACCTCCCCCACTCCCCTGCATACTCTAAATTCTGAGATAAAGTCCAGAGAGCACATTAAACCCTATTTACTCCAAATTTTAATGATTTTTCATATTTCTTTTTAACCCTACATCTACCCTAACCCTAACCCTAACCTAACCTTATAAATACACCCCTACCCCTTACCCTCTCATCCCAAAATTATGAGCCCACTCTATCAAAATCTCAAGAAAATATTGTGTACTTTGAAAACGAGAGAAAGGCGAAGCTCCGACGAAATCGACGGCGAAATTCCGATAATCGTGCTAGGAACTCTCGGTAACGAATCGACGCACCGGCGAACCCTCTTCTTCTTTATCACTCTCGTGTTTGTTTAAACCCGTAAGTCCCATTCTAACCTTTCTCTCTCTCTCTCTTTTCTAAAATACGAATTTACAAACCCGACGGAATCGGAACAAAACCGATTTCCGATTCGGTTTTCTTATACACTTCACTTCTCACTAATACAATCATGATTAAACATTCTCATGTTGACTATTAAACACTAATCAAATAAATTGATCAAGTTTCAATTCATGAAATGATAACTTTTCCATTTATCGTATTTTTTTCACTTAAATACCACATTGTTCCAATTTCACATTGAACTCCATTAAACTTGTTATAACTATAAGTAGAGCACGAGGTAATGACCTACCTCCTCACACACTTCCATCTAAACATAGTACTATAATCTTGGAAATTTAGAATACGAGAAAAACAAACCTTTTCATTAAAATACCCTTTACTTAATAAAACTTTTAGTATTGATACATTTTTATAAATACACAACTTTTGAAATAATAAAATATATCTAGACTCATCCAATTAAGGACTGTTGCATTCATTAGGAAAGTCGTGAACTTTCAGTCGTTTATCTAAACCTGACTTTGTGGTGTCTAGGCTAGACAAGTGAGAAAAATAACTTTAAAAGGTCCGTCTCACGGTGATTCGTGAGCGGATCCCTCCTTTCTTCACTTGTACTTACCTGGCCACAATTGACGGTGAAGAGACGATTTGAACTTGTCACTAGAACATAGAATACGGAAAAATCGACATCTTTACAAATAAATACCATTTAATTAATAAAACCGTCTTCTAAAGGATTAGTATTTATAAAATCTTTGCAAAGCGCCGCTACAACCTATTTTGGGGAACCCGTTCGGGATGGTGCGGTTCATCGCACATCCTCGGGCTTAGTAGTGTGAGATTCAGACCTCCGCAAGGAGCATTCGGTCTCGAAGGATTTAAAATACGACATCTTAAGAAAATGAGATTTTTAGAATATAAAATATTTATTAAAATTATTTTTGTATAAATATATGTATATTTATCATTAAAATACCTATTTTGTTATGATATAAATATTCCACCTTTTTCTAAAAATCACAAGACCAAATTTTACACTAAAATACCATGAATTCCAAATAAATCAATATTATAAATAAATACCTTTAATTATGAAACTAGGATATTTTCACTAGAAATGTCACAATATAAAATCCACCCTCATTACAACTCTAAAGACGAATAATAAATACTTGGGGTGTATCTTGAAAACTATACAAAAGTATTTTTACATAAACCCCCTCAAGTTTTATAAATTACCCTAAGGACCCTAGTAAATATAGGACTTCGATTTACGTCTCTACTGTCTGACTCGGGTTTGAGTCTGATCATAATCCGACTTGAATATGATTCAAGTACCATATAAATCTACAATCTTTACAATTCAATATGAACACACGAATCCATGAATCCAGTTATCAATCTATACAACTTGACTGAACCAAACCATGGATATACTTTCCATTTACATGATTCCAGTTTACATCCATTACATCCGTTACTGATATCATGGTTTTGGTCAGTCATCCAACTATACAACTTATACAATACAATATAACAATACAATCAAAATATTATGGGGTTTAAGGGGTAGATTGGTACGGAAGGTGTTAAAAGTGGCACGAGACAGTAAGATTAAGACACCTAACATGAATCCTGTTGCTGTTGTACCGTGGCATAACGGTTCCTTGTACTTTCAGTTTGCCCTGGTCTCTAGCATATAGAGACCTCTCTCGTATACACTGGGATCCTTCTGTACCAAGATACAAACAACAACGTTAACACAATATTCTATAATATTATACAACTTTAAAAGATACATTCTTATTCTGTCTTTTCTATTTCTCCCTTAACTTTGGGACTTACCGAGCGACCTGTTCGCTGACGACATTCTATTTCTTTCTTCTTTGAATGTCGTCAGGTGATCTGGACACAGCAGAGATCGAGCCCACCAGTGAAGACTTGGATCAGTTCCTCGAAGACCCCGAGCTCTAGACATTGTACATTTCCATTCAGTACCTTTAATTTCCTGTTATGCCATTGTTTAGGCATCGTTTTTATTTCAGTTGTATTTCCTTTTCATGCATTGTACAAAAGAATGTTAATAAATAAAGTTGTTGTTATTTTTATATCTCTTGTCTCTTGTGATTACTTTTATATTGCTTAGATATGCTTAGCGTATGTACTTCTGAGTATATACGCAGCGGACCTCGTCGCGTCCCCTTCTCCATATACCGGGAAGCGGGGCGTGACAATCATCCTCATTAACTAAAAAATATCTAGACATGACTCCAAGGACCGTTGCGCTCAATTAGGATAGAAGGAGGTCGTGGGTAATCTATTGCTTATTCGCGTTTCTTTTGTGGTGTCTAAGGCAAGTGTGTCTAAGGCAAGTGGTTACTTAATTAGGCCCACTACTTACGTAGTGGAGAACCTCCCACTTACCTGGCCACAGAAGGGGTAAAGAGGCAGTAGAGGATTTATCTTGCGACTTATCTTCTGTAAGTCTAGGAGCGGTCTAGAGACTTGACCTAGGTGACCACTAGATTTAGGGTTGCTTGTGCATTGTTTGTGTGAATTTTTCAAAATCCGTAATTTTTCAAACCAAACACCAAACCAACTTTTCCCCTAATTATCACAACGCTGCCACTTGTGCTAAACCATTTAGTGCATGCTCGGCTGAACACGGGATTCTAGTGCCCATCTTGTCCGCGTTCCTTCTATCGACTCCGAAGTCGATAATTCTACGTCTACTTTTTCTTCACCCACTACCATATCCACTTCGATGGACGGTTCTCCATCGAACTTCTTTAACACTACTCTGCCACCGTCCGCAGATGCGCAGAATCCTCCCCGCATCTCTCTCCAAGAGAGATGTTACCCTATGCGAGGTCCTCTTTTGACCTGTCTCACCATTCCACCAGCCAATGGGGACAATTTTAAAATCAAACCACAATATATCAATCTTCTACTAAAATACCACGGTCTCGAGTCTGAAGACGCATACATTTTTATTACCAAATTTGAAAATGTATGCGCTATGATGGGTACTTCACAACTTTCTATGGATGCTATGAAATTACGTCTTCTCCCATTCACTTTGTGCAATATAGCCGAGAAGTGGCTTTATAACACAGCCGCACATTCTATTTCGAACTGGGGAGAATTCGTAACAGCTTTCCTAAAGAAATTTTACCCTGATCATAAGACAACTCGAGTCCGTAGCGAAATAAATCAATTTACCCAGCTTCCAAATGAACAATTTTCGAAGTGTTTTGAACGCTTCAAGGATCTGTTAGTTCAATATCCTCATCACGGAATTCCTAGATGGGATCTGTGCAGAATCATATATGAGGGCATTAATCCTACAACAAAACAGACCCTTGAATCTATGTGTCAAGGCACCTTCATGAATAAAGATGATGGTGAAGCCTGGAGATTTTTAAACGCTGAAAGAACTTTACAGTGGGAGAGTGTAAACCAGTCATTATCTAGGGGTGGCATTCATCAACTTGATGTTTCCATAGGAGTTAGAGCTGAAATGGCAGCAATGCAAAAGAAACTCGAAGTTATGGAACATAAATTTTTAGCGGCCTCCCTAAATCAGATGTCACTCCCCAAAACTGTCTGTGGATACTGTTCTGATCCATCTCATCTTATGGAAGAATGTCCTTTAAATTCTCCGTTTCAAGGTCAAGAGCAGACCAATGCTGCTTTTCAACAAAGACCTAGAAACGATCCGTATTCTTCCACTTATAATCAGGATTGGAGGAATCACCCTAACTTTGCTTGGAACCAATCACAAACTCAAAACACGGTTCCAAACCAAAATAATTTTCAAAGAGGTCCTCCACCACAACAGCAACCACTTCAAATAAGTCAGCACCCCTACCAATCACAAAACTTTCAAAATCCGGTCAACACACCTGCACCGTATAATCCTTTGCAGTTGACCGGTACCGATAATTCCTCTTCACTTGAACGGACTTTTGAAATGTTTATGAAACAGTCCATTCAAATGTCGGCTGAATTTAAGTCTTCTCTCGATAAGATCCAGAAAAACTCTGACTCCCAAAGTGAGAGTATTAAATCGATGGAAGCACAAATTGCACAATTAAAAGCCGAGATGAATGCTAGAGAGAAAAGTAAACTTCCATCTCAACCCCTACCGAATCCTGGGCATTCACAACACTACAATGTGAATGCCATTACAACGTTGAGATCCGGAAGAGTGCTGAATAATCAAGTTGGGGAAGAGATTGGTAATCATGAAGAGTTAATCAATAACACCCCGGTTTTCACTTCCACTTTTCCTTCCATATCTATTTCTACTTCTGATCCTTGTTCGTCTATCCTACCACCTTCTAGCGAGCCTATTATTCGTTTTCCTCAAGGCTCGACACTTCAGCATATCTCTTCTAGTCCACCAAAGACGATCCCCACTTCTATTCTGGGATCAGTTCCACACACACTACCTTCTCCAATGTTGGACCCAGCTTTTATTGCTAAAGCTCCTTATCCGAATCGGTTAAGGGGAAACAAATCAAGTCCACATATAGAGAAAATTATGGAAATGTTCAAACAGGTTAACATCAATATCTCTCTTCTAGATGCTATCCAACAAGTCCCCGCTTATGCGAAAATTCTCAAAGACTTGTGCACTAGGAAGAGAAAGACTCAAGTGCCTAAGAAGGTCTTCATGACTAATAATGTTAGCACTGCTTTTACCCCACAGTTACCAAAGAAATGTAAAGACCCAGGATGTCCTACAATCTCGATTTCTATTGGGGGTAAAAAGATTAACCGTGCTTTACTTGACCTGGGCGCAAGTGTTAACCTTCTTCCATATTCTGTTTACGAGCAGTTAGGGATTGGAGAGTTGAAACCAGCTCATTGCACTCTCCAAATGGCAGACCGTTCAATCACCAAACCTAGGGGTGAACTGGAGGATGTGTTGATAAAAGTCAGGGAATTTATATTCCCTATGGACTTTATTGTTCTCGATACACAATCTGTAGCAAACCCACATAACCAAATTCCGGTGATTTTGGGTCGACCATTCCTTGCCACTTCCAATGCTGTCATTAATTGTCGAAACGGTTCTATGAACCTATCTTTTGGAAAAATGACAATTGAACTAAACATCTATAAAATTGGAAGTCAGCCGTTTGAACCCTCTGATCACATACTTGATGTCTCTTCTGTCCACGAGATTGCTACCGAAAGCTGCGAGGTCGATGAACTTTGCTTTGAAAATCTCGACGACACAGCACATCAATGTTTGATCTTGCACATCTTAGTGAGGACACCCTTTCCATTCTTGAATCTGAAATTCTTGACTCATCACTTTCCGAGTCTGTGTCTTTTGCAGGCTACGAGCTTCTTCGTGACTCTGAATGTCATTCTTTTACCCCACCTTCTATAGTTTCTCCGCCAGCATTAGATCTCAAACTTTTACATTCTCATCTTAAATATGCATATTTAGGTGAGAATGAGTCTTTACCCGTGATCATATCCGCTTCTCTAGGCTTAGAGCAAGAGAATGCGCTTTTGATGGTATTAAGATCTAATAGGCAGGCGTTTGGTTGGACTATGGCTGACATCAAAGGGATTAGTCCCTTGATTGTTGAACATCATATATATCTGATGGATGAAGCTAAGCCAACCTGAGAACCACAGAGACGGTTGAACCCTATCATGAAGGAAGCGGTGAAGAAAGAAATCGTCAAATGCCTTGACAGTGGTATCATTTACCCAATCTCCAATAGCCAATGGGTAAGTCCAATTCATGTAGTCCCTAAGAAATCTGGCATCACGGTCATAACAAATGAGGCAAATGAGTTAATCCAGACACGCGCTCAAACTGGGTGGCGTGTATGTATTGATTATAGAAAACTCAATGCTGCAACGAGAAAAGACCACTTTCCTCTACCTTTCATTGACCAGATGTTAGAATGCTTAGCTGGACGTGAATATTACTGCTTCATGGACGAATAATCTGGCTATAACCAGGTCCCTATTGCCAAAGAGAATCAAGACAAAACTATATTTACTTGTCCTTTTGGTACTTTTGCTTATAGACGCATGCCTTTGGGTTATGCAATGCTCCCGCTACATTTCAGCGGTGTATGATGGGATGTTCTCGGACATGGTCGAGAATTTTCTGGAGATTTTCATGGACGATTTTTCGATTTTCGGAGATTCTTTTGCCGACTGCCTATCACATCGTGACGCATTTCTTATTCGTTGTAAAGAGAAGAACTTAACGTTGAATTGGGAAAAATGCCATTTCATGGTCCAAGAGGGAATTGTGTTTGGACATGTGATTTCATGGAAAGGCATTGAGGTTGACAAAGCTAAAATAGATGTCATTCAAAACCTTCCTCATCCCAAATGCGTTAAAGATATACGATCCTTTCTTGGCCATGCAGGTTTTTACAGGAGATTCATTAAGGATTTTAGCAAAATTGCTAGACCTTTAACTCTTCTCTTGGCCAAGGACACAACCTTTCACTTTGACTCGGATTGTGAGGCTGCATTTGACTCACTTAAACACTCTCTCAGTACAGCCCCCGTTTTAACATCTCCAGATTGGAACCACCCTTTTGAGCTTATGTGTGATGCATCTGTTTACCTCAATCAGAGCAAAGCTCTGTTCAAATTCCAAGGTGGGAAAAGAAGCAATGCTTCTGTTTTTCTCCAATCAGAGCAAAGCTCTGTCTTGAAAATTAAAGTGAAAAGTTGAAATTAAAATAAATGAAGCAACGCTTCAGATTCCTTGCGCTGCGCGCAACGCGCCACGTGTCAAAATCAGACACGTCAGTACAAGGACCGCAGCGCCCAAGGCAGCGCACCCAATCAGAGCAAGGCTCTGTTTAAAATTCAAACTTAAATTAAAGAAGCAACGCTTCAGCTGACTTGCGCTCTGCGCTGCGCGCCACGTGGCAGCGCAGTTGCGCTAGCGCAGTCGCACTGTACAGTGCGCTGCGCGACACGTGTCAAGCACAGGTGCACTTGCGCCAAACAGAAAAAAATTCTGAAAGATTTCTCTGATCTTATCAAAACAATAAGATCCTCTCCTGTAAAACAGGAGCCCTTGGATCAAAGATCCAACGATGGGGAAAATTCCCCAAATCACTCAGAGAAAGATCTCTTTAACAAATTTAACTAATTTATGGGCACCATAAAAAGAACCCTAGGCCTCAATTCAAAGGCATCAACATTTTCTATAAAAAAAAGAAGAGAGAACTCTGAAGAACTCCTCAAGAACAAAAAAGGTAAAAACCTTTAGAAAAAGAGAAAATTCTCTTAAAAACAGATCATTGATCTAAGAACAAGATCAATGATCTTCAAGAAAAAAGAAAAATAAACAATAACAGTGCCTTGCAATTTTTATGAACCACTGGTTCTTTGAAAACAAGAAGAAAAAAAAACTTGTTTTCTTTGATCTAAAATTGATCCAAAAGAATAAGAACAGTGCCCAGCACTTGCTAAAATTGCACTATTGCGCAAGCCGCCAGGAAGCGCCACGTGTCAGCAGTGCAACAGCGCAGCGCACTGACGCAGCGCACTGCGCTGTTGCGCTTGCGCTCATCAGAGCATGACACGTGTCACTTCCACATGTGCTTGCGCTCTTTAATTTGCGCAAAGCGCCTGACAAGCCATGTGGGGCACTGTCAGAGTATTTAATGCTCTGTATTATTAAGAAAAGGGACAGAGCCCAATTAAAAGGCCTAACAGGCCTAATCAAAAATGCTATGCATTTTAAAAAGGGCAGAGCCCAAACAAAATAGATGCTCTGCATCATTTATAAAAGGGTAGAGCCCAACCAAAACAAAGAAAAATAATGCAGTGCATTATTTAAAAAAGGGGCAAAGCCCTAGCACAGGCCTAATAAGCCAAAAACAAATAAAAATGTTGAACATTCAACTGGACTTAGCCCGGTCATGGCCATAAGTCCTTAAATTAAATTGACTGAGCATGGCTGCTCCCTAAATCAATTTACATCGGGTTCAAGGGTACATCTCCGAACTCCTCTGACACCAATCGTTGTAATCCTTCAACGACGTCAGAGAGGCGACGGGTCCCGACGACCACACATCACCACGGACTGCGGGGTCCTTAAACTCGCGGACCGAAACGTCCTTAAACTAATATCGGACCGAAACGTCCTTAAACTAATGTTGGACCGAAACGTCCTTAAACTAATATTGGACCGAGACGTCCTTAAACTAATGTTGGACCGAAACGTCCTTAAACTAATAACGGACCACCACGTCCCTAAACTGGAATGTGGACCACCACGTCCCTAAACTGGAACATGGACCACCACGTCCCTAAACTGGAACAATAGAGCCTCCAAATGCTCTTTTGCCGGATCTAAACGGTCCCGTTTAAGTTGATCTTAGACCAAATACGGCTAACGTATCCTTAAACATTTAAATGGACTATAAAACTCCAAGTCGACTTTGGTTCAAGGGTACATCTCCGAACTCCTCTGACATATGTCGTTGTAATCCTTCAACGTCGTCAGAGAGGTGACGGGTCCCGACGGTCATATATTAAATGGACCAATACGTCCTTAAACTGGAAATGGATCTAGACGATCCCGTTAAGTTGATCTTAGTCTCAAACAAGACTAACGTATCCTTAACAAACGTTTAAGTTAATCTTAGCCTAAATACGGCTAATGCATCCTTAAACCAAAACGCCAAACCCAAATCTAAATAAATACGGATTTGGACTAATCCACGTCCTACGGGCGACGGCATTACTCAGTCTCCGTATACAATCCACGGGCAACCACAAACAAAACAAACACCCACGACACGAAGTGAAATTCTGGAGAAGGAGAAAGTTGTTACCGCGATGCGGTAGCGTAATTAACTACAGGGGCTTGCGCCTGCAGGGAAGAGCGTCCCCACAATCAAAAACCCTTCAAATGAGGGGGAATCTGACGAAGTCTGCTACATCGGCCGCATCCGTTTAAACCTTCGATACATGGTGCCATAAATCAACTTGGCATCTTCGGAGAGGTGGACGGATAGCAACATATAGCATCTGCCCCGGACCTCAGGCCCAATACGTCCTCACGTCTCGGCCGCCGTTTGGAGGGGAACAGATTCTGGCACGCCCGGTGGGACCTTTTCCTCTTTCCACTCCACACTTCGTGTGTCGTCTTCGCGAACCAATAGCGGTTTGTTAACGGTTGCCTTTGGATTTCAAGTTTACTAAGATTTGGTCTCTTGCTTGGCGCAGAAAAGGAATCAAGCATCGATGGCCTCTACCTGTTCGAACTGCTCTAACTGCAGCTGCAGTTCGCGTCTGGCCTCAACTGGGGGCATAACCTATGGGCCCCAAGCGGCCTCTCTGTTCACTATGCCCGTGGAGCAAGTAACTCAAGCCACCACTGGATTATTCTTCGGGACCATACTCCCACCAATAAGCTTCAATGCCCCAACGACGGTGCACGAAGCCCCAAAGAAGTCAGTCTTTGATCGACTTACCATTGCCGTGACTCCTCTTAATGGGTCGTCCAACTCCACTGCCTCAGTTTTTGATAGACTAGACCAGAGCTCCATCAGGCCCATAAAGAAGCCTGCCATACCAGAAGGCGTTATCCCGAAGCGGATAGCCATCCCAACTCCCGTTCTTGGCAAAATCGCCAAGGTTGCTTCCCCTCCTCGGAAGTCTGCTTTTGATAGGTTGGCCGTCCCCATTCAACGGACGTCGGTCTTTAAAAGGCTGGTACTAGCAGATTCTGACCAACGCAGGGGGCATGAGGGGGTCACCCTTATAGATGAAACAACTCCATCAGCACGACATGCTCGACGTCGCTACTGACGCTGAGTAAGGAAGGTTGGGGGCAATTCCCCTTCTGGGCTAACTCCACCGGCTCTAGTGGTGGAAGTCAACGCTGCTGTTCCAACTGGGAACAGCTTTGAACTGCTGAGGAGGGTACGTAAGAACTCTCTAACCGCTACATTGAAAAGATCTCCTCCGCCCGCGGAGAGAGTTCCGGAAACGAAGCAAGAACAGCCCCCTCAACGGCTGTCTTCAAAAATATACAAGGTTTGACGGAGGGTTCAAGACTCCGTGATTGATCCAGACCACTCTCGTCAACAGAAAAAGGCGAAGGTGCAAAAAGAAAAGGACCGTCCTATTAAACAGCAGAGGACAACGATCACCAGGATGCCCACTGCAACGGCCCCCTCCACTTCAACGGCCCACAAAAGAAGAAGGCCGGAGAAAACCCCCGCGCCGGCCACAAATATCAGAGGTGGTGAACCCAAACGCCCTAAGTCAGGGGGCATTGTAGTTCATACCGTCTATATGGCGTCTGGTAAGGAGGACAGTTGCATATCTACGGGTCATCGTTCGCTTACGCGATCAGTGACCAAGGCTCAGGAGAAACAACAAAAGCTCCAGGAGATGATGACCGTGATGGCCGCACTCACTGGGCCAGAAGAAACCCCTGAAACGTCCTCGGATGAACGTCATGAACAAGAAACTGACGCCGAATTCCTTCGTCGCATACTGGAGAAGAAGGATAAAGAGGCTGCGGAACAGGCAGCCAGCATAAAGAAAATGGCCTTCCTGTTCCAGGACATGGTGGGCATGATGATTCAACAAGATCCACCTGCTGAAGATCCCCCAATCATCCTTGAAGACAATAGGAGAGAAACGTCGAATCTTCCTCCAGCTCTCTCAACGGCCAAGGAGGAGGCAATCTCCAAAGCCGACCTGGACGAACATATAGCTCAGCAGATCCGGGTTCATTATGCAACTGAGGCAGCCGGTCAGATCGTCCAAACAGGACGACCATATCCGGGCTGGTATGATCAGATACAGTACCCGCCGGGCTATACAATACCTAAGTTCCGCATATATAAAGGGACAGGGAATCCGCATCAACATGTCGCTCAATTCAGGGCCTTATGCGGCAACACTGGAGGCGATGACAAATTGTTGCTTCACCAATTCGTTGGCAGCTTAGCAGTAACAACCTTTGAATGGTATTCGGAGCTACCTAATGACTCTGTCAAAACATTTGCGGAGATGGAGCTACTGTTCACGCAAAGATTCACGAGTGCTAGTGAACGCACCCCGATAACAGCACTGATAAATGCCAGGAAAAGGCCAGGTGAAACGTGGGTCCAATACGCAACACGATGGCGAAACCTATAGTCGAAATGCGAACAACGCATAGAGGAGGCACCTGCGGTAGGCATGTTCGTGGGTACCCTTGACCCTCAAGCGACCATCTCGCAATTCATGATGTTCTTCAGGCCGACCACCTTCCAGGTTTTGATCGACAAATTAGCCCAAATGGACCAGATGCGCCATGGACCGTCTCCTCCAAAACCTGATTCTCGAAACGAGAAAAGAAAAGGGAAAGCGATCGTCGTCGCCAATGCTCAACGACAGTCGAGCAACTCAAAGCCGGTCGTTCGCCAAGACAACGTGTGTCCACGCCCATCCCTCGAAGAGAGGCTAGGACGTCCTTACTCGTTTCATCAGAATAAAACGAGAAGACTGTTTGAGCTGGCAGTGCGTAACAGACTCATCAATCTGCCGAGTCCAAAGCATCTATCGTAGCCAGGCGATCTTAATAATCCAAATTATTGCCCTTACCACCAAACGGTAAGTCACCCGATTGAGGATTGTTTCGTCTTTAAGGGATGGATCGAGGATCAGTACCTACAAGGCAAGTTCGCGCTGTCGGAAAACTGGAAGGTAAACCCACCACAGCCGCACTCTCCAAAGAAGACGGACACGCCGGGGGCAACTTGTTCTTTTGTCGAGGACGAAAACGATGGAGAAAATTCATCAGATGAATCCAAAGACTACATAGCGACTTGTCATGTGAATTCTCATTCATTGACGGACGATGAGGAGGCTCCTTGCGCTGAGAAATCAATAGAAAATCCTGAGCCGGAAATTCTACAGCCATCAAACGAGCTGATCGATGTCTTCCTAAATGAAATTCATCTGAAAGAAAAAACCAATCAAGAGCATGAAATGGCCATACTGGAAAGAGCCAAGGCATTCCCGTCAAATCAAAAGCCATACACTGCGGGTAAAAACAAATTCAAGACGAGGAAAAGGTTCGCCAAAGCTCTATCAGTAGGAATGAAGCTATCGCCCTCTGAAGAAAATACTCTCGCTGAGGTAGAGATGCACCCTAACTTCTGTTTATATCATTAGAAGATCATACATCCTACCGAAGACTGCGAATCCTTTAACTGTTGGTGGCAAGGGTATGTCGCTCAAAAGCAACACTTCGACAGGACAAAGTGTGAAGCTTGTGGACATCGGAAAAATGCGATATATGAGCGCAAAGGAGCCGCCGCCGACTGTCATATAGCCGACTTCAAGAGATCGCAAATTATCACCTTTGGAAGCGACTCTGACGAAGAAGCTACCCCCAACTCTTCCCTCGGGGAATTTATTTCAAAAATAAAGGAATTGAGAAGCTGCGAGAACGTTCAGCCATGCAATCGCATGCCACTCGGAAAAAATCTTGGCCCCGTAAACAAAGGATCAAACAAAAAGGATAAAGGAAAAGGAAAAACGGCCCTCGTCGCCAGCGCTCAACAGCAATCAGGTGACCGTAGACCGGTTGCTCGCCAAAGCAACAAGCGGCAACCCCTCCAGGAAAAGTTGAAACGTCCTTACTCGTTTCCGCAAGATAAAACAAGGGGACTGTTCGAGCTGGCAGTGTGCGACAGACTCATCAATCTGCCGAGTCCAAAACGTCCGTTGCGGCCAGGCGATGTTAATAATCCTAATTATTGCCCTTACCAAACGGTAGGTCATCTGATCGAGGATTGCTACGTCTTCAAGAACTGGGTTGAAGACCAATACCAACAGGGCAAGTTCGTGTTGTCCGAAAATTGGAAGGTGAACCCGCCACAACCGCATGCTCCGAGAAAGATGGATACGCCGGGGGCATCATGCTCATTAATAGGGAAGGCCCCAGGGACCGAAAAGTCAATAAACTAGATGTTCGCCTCAAATACGGCAACGGCGGACCGAAACGTCCTTAAACTAACGGCGGACCGAAACGTCCTTAAACTAATGATGGACCGCAATGTACTAAAACTTGCAAGCGGACCGAAACGTCCTTAAACTAACGGCGGACCGAAACGTCCTTAAACTAATAATGGACCGCAATGTCCTAAAACTTGCAAGCGGACCGAAACGTCCTTAAAACTACTACCGCAGCATCCTCAGGCTGACGCGATAAAAAAAATATAAAGAAACGGTACGTCCATAAGCAAAATGGGCACGGATGAAAACCCAAAAGGGCTCCGTGAGTAAAAACAGCAGGACTACCGGCGAGTGTTTGTGAAAACCCGAAAGGGCGCAACCTCGTTAAAAAAAAGGTATGTCCATAAGCAAAATGGGCACGGATGAAAACCCGAAAGGGCTCCGTGAGTAAAAACAACAGGACTACCGGTGAGTGTTTGTGAAAACCCGAAAGGGCGCAACCTCGTTAAAAAAAAAGGCCCTCTCGACCTTGTGAGGAGAAACCACCCGCGTGAGATCCTTACGACTCACAAGGGAGCAACACACTTAGGGATCCCCACGATTCCTAAGGAGAAAACACACTTGCGAGATCCTCACGACTCGTAAGGAGAACTCTCTTATGGGACCCTCACGGCTCATAAGATTTGAAAGTCTTAAGTTACAGAAACCTAAACCTATTCTTAAGCAAATCCCCCACAACCTTCGATACTGCCCTACAAGTGGCTCAATACTGACCCTTGTATACAATCCACGGGCGTGAATAAACATTTCCCTAATCAAGTTTCGTCCGCGATTGGGGATATGTACGCATGATGAACAACCCTTATAGATCCTCTCGATTTACAAGAAGAAAACCCTCTTGTAAGATCTTTACGACTTACAGAGGAATATACACTTAGGAATCCTCACGATTCCTAAGAAGAAAATGCACCTATAAGATCCTCACGATTTGTAGGAAGAAATACTTTTGTGAGACCCTTACGGCTCATGAAGTTAAAAGCTTAGTCGACAGGACCTTAACTCTGTTCGCTAAGCCACCTTTGTTCAACATCGACAGAGGCAAATGATGATTCGCTCCTGGCAATATCCCAGTTGTAGCGGCGCTGATACCAAAATCAGTTTACAGCAAAAAGCCAGTAGGCCGCGCATGCATGCAAAATAGCCGAAATGATGGGACAACTTGCAATAAAAAGCAGCAAGTAAAAATGTATGCATGCAAAATAGCCGAAATGATGGGGTAACTCGCAATAAAAAGCAGCGAGTAAAAATAAAATAAATAGCCGAAATGATTGGACAACTCGCAATAAAAAACAGCGAGCAAAAATAAAAATAAATAGCCGAAATGATCGGGCAACTCGCAATAAAAAGCAGCGAGTAAAAATAAAATAAATAGCCGAAATGATTGGGCAACTCGCAATAAAAAGCAGCGAGTAAAAATAAAAATAAATAGCCGAAATGATCGGGCAACTTGCAATAAAAAGCAGCGAGTAAAAATAAAATAAATAGCTGAAATGATTGGGCAACTCGCAATAAAAAAAAACAGCGAGTAAAAATAAAATGAATAGCCGAAATGATTGGGCACCGTGAAAAATAGCCGAAATGATTGGGCAATCGCGACCTTCGCGATATAAAAGCTGAAATGATAGAGCATCGCGGAAAGAAATAAAATAAAATAAAAATATATATGTAACGAAATTCATGCCCTACAGACGATAGCACAGCAATCCCTGTATACAATCCAGGGGCACAAACAAAGAGGGAACCATACCTTCCCGACAGGCTCCGCCAAAAAGCGAAGCCAAATCTCGACAGTTCAACAACAACCTAGAGACAACCGTGACATTCGCCTCGATACAGTAGACGCAATGTCAACAATAACGTTCTTCCTCCAACAAGCTTCGAACATGACAAAGCAAACGAAGCAAAGGCTAAATTCCTAGCTTCAAGGTCTTGACGACAACCCATATAAAGCCAGAAAGACAACTGGAGATCGTCTCACACCAGTGTGGAATGGTCACCACCTCGACGTTCGTCTCGACACAGCAGACGCAACATCATCAAACAAACGGAGCCACGGCGAAATCCCAGCTCCAACCCGACGTTCGTTTCGATACAGCAGACGAGTTGTCACCCCAGCGTTCTTCCTCCAGCGGGATTCGGACGCGACAATCAAACAAACGGAGCCACAGCAAAATCCCAGCTCCACCCCGACGTTCGTTTCGATACAGCAGACGAGTTGTCACCCCAGCGTTCTTCCTCCAGCGGGATTCGGACGCGACAATCAAACAAACAGAGCAACGGCAAAATTCCAGCTCCACCTCGACGCTCGTTTCGATACAGCAGACGAGTTGTCACCCCAGCGTTCTTCCTCCAGTAGGATTCGGACGCGATAATCAAACAAACGGAGCCACGGCAAAATTCCAGCTCCACCTCGACGTTCGTTTCGATACAGCAGACGAGTTGTCACCCCAGCGTTCTTCCCCCAGCGGGATTCGGACACGACAATCAAACAAACAGAGCCATGGCAAAATCCCTAGTTCCAAACCTCGACGGTTCATCAGCAAACTAAAAACAACCGCGACATTCGTCTCGATACAGCAGACGCGATGCCAGAAAAACGAAGCGAAGGCCAAATTCCTAGCTTCAGGGTCTTGACGGCAACTCACATAAAACCTGAAAGACTATCGGAGATCATCCCACACCAGCGCGGAGTGGTTATGACTCATCGGGGCACGCCAAAATGAGCCTAACCTCAAGTAAAAAGCGGCATGGCAAATCCCTAACGCTTGCTCTTCCGACGGTCAAACTGCCTAGGAAGATTGCTTGAAGACGTCTTGTCCAGCCCCCGAAGGGATCAGAGACACGGCAGTCGCAGGGCTACTCGAACAGCATGATTGCCCATCGAGGACTATATCAGCTTATGCGATGGTACGATGGCCAAAACCCTAAGTACCACCAACCTTAACGGGCTTCTGTCGTAAAGAGCAGAGGTTAAATGCGACGTTAAGATGTTCCTGCGAGAAACGCTCGATTCGTCTCGACTTGTGAAGAAATTGTTGAGGCGGCTCGACTCGTGAGATAAAGCCTTAGACAGTAGGCATAAAAGAAGCCTGTTTCCTAAGCACTGGGACCCCGCAAGCTGGCCCAAAATGGTCTCTTGCATACCATCCACGGGTCTCACTCTCCAACGTCGAATTTGGACAAGGAGGGAAACAACCGCTTACAGGTCCTCTCGACTCGTAAGAGGGAAAGTTCTCTTATAGGATCCTTACGACTTATAAGAGAAAACCACACTTAGGAATCCTCACGATTACTAAGGAAAAAAAAACCACCTACGAGATCCTCTCGATCCGTAGGGAGAAAAGTCTCTATGAGACCCTCACGGCTCATAGAGTTGAAAATTCTTAGGCGGCAGATCTGAACCTGCGGCCTAAGCCCTCGCTATCTTACTCTATTACCTGCTAATTGTGATGACATGCTGAGAAAGAAGAAAAGCAACAGAAAGAGTATCCGATTTACATTTGATCAAGCGTTCAAGACACATTCATTCATGCATGGGCAAAAAGACTCAGGACAAAAGATATATAATAAAGACAAGCTGGGATAAAAAAAAAATTTCATTAATATTGCCCGAAGTTCTTACAGTTATAAAAACAATAAACGAAAGTTACAATGGAATAACCTCAGATCCAGGGCATGGATTGAGGAATTCAAAAGTGACCCTATCTATGACTTTCCAAGCCTCGCGGACCATCCTAGCGTGCTTTCTTTCGTGAGCACAAGCGTCAGGGTCCCCCCTGATGTCTTCCACCCTCCGATAAGCAGCGAGTATGGCAGACTGTTGAAAGACCTCGTGCAAGAGATCAATAAGACTGTCTCGCCGTCTTTTTGAGATAATGTTCAATAGGGACACCGAGTGCACCTTATCCTCAGCGGTATCCAGCGCCCTAAGCGGCACACCGGAACAGAACGGGGGAAGCGCTTCCCAGATGGCTCCCACGATAAGCTTAAGAAGGGAGGAACGCCGGGGAAGCAGAGGACCGTTGTACGCGTCGAAGCGGCTCATGATTTCAGCACACTCCGCGTTTGTGAACTCTCGATCTTGAGAGCAGCCAAGTCGGCGTATGTCCCCGTAAGAGATGATCTCATTAAGAGCATACATATGGGCGTCCATTGTTTCTGTGAAAGAGAATCAACAGAATTGTCAGAAAGACTGATTAAGAAAAGCAATATAATGTACCGAGGAATAAAATGCCATCTTTAAACTCCAAGATCAATGAAAAACTCCTAAGAGTTCTTTTGTATGATTTGGAAGGAGCAAAGCTCCACTAATGAAATAAGAAAATACAAGAAAAATCTTTTATAGAGCAAAGCTCTATTAATGGAACCTTAACAGGGTTCTCCTGAGTTCTCTTTGGACCCCTTTTAGAGCAAAGCTCTGCTAAGTGAAACCCTAAATGGGTTTTCTTTAGATCAGGGATCTATGGAGAGCAAGGCTCTGTCAATGAAAATTAATTTAATTTAATTTAATTCTAATTTAAATTTGCACCTAAAAAGTTTTAAAGAGTTTAACTCTTGGAGTTCTTGAAAATAAAGAGAAGGGCTCTGAGTTCTGAAAGTAAAATTTTGAAGATGAAAATCATCTAAAGGACCAAAGGTCCTATTTATAGGCATCAAATGCCCTTTCAACTTCCAAAAGTTGCTACAATGGTTGGAATTCTGTCACCGTTGCGCTCACGTTTTGGAACCACGTAAGCGCAACGGTGGGGGGCATTTGTTTACCCCAATCAGAGCAAAGCTCTGTTCAAATTCCAAGGTGGGAAAAAAAGCAATGCTTCTGTTTTTCTCCAATCAGAGCAAAGCTCTGTCTTGAAAATTAAAATGAAAAATTGAAATTAAAATAAATGAAGCAACGCTTCAGATTCCTTGCGCTGCGCGCAACGCACCACGTGTCAAAATCAGACACGTCAGTACAAGGAGCGCAGCGCCCAAGGCGGAGCAAGGCTCTGTTTAAAATTCAAACTTAAATTAAAGAAGCAACGCTTCAGCTGACTTGCGCTCTGCACTGCGCGCCACGTGGCAGCGCAGTTGCGCGCTGCGCTGCGCGCCACGTGGCAGCGCAGTTGCGCTAGCGCAGTCGCACTGCACAGTGCGCTGCGCGACACGTGTCAAGCACAGGTGCACTTGCGCCAAACAGAAAAAAATTCTGAAAGATTTCTCTGATCTTATCAAAACAATAAGATCCTCTCCTGTAAAACAGGAGCCCTTGGATCAAAGATCCAACGATGGGGAAAATTCCCCAAATCACTCAGAGAAAGATCTCTTTAACAAATTTAACTAATTTATGGGCACTATAAAAAGGACCCTAGGCCTCAATTCAAAGGCATCAATATTTTCTATAAAAAAAAAGAGAGAACTCTGAAGAACTCCTCAAGAAAAAAAAAGGTAAAAACCTTTAGAAAAAGAGAAAATTCTCTTAAAAACAGATCATTGATCTAAGAACAAGATCAATGATCTTCAAGAAAAAGAAAAATAAACAATAACAGTGCCTTGCACTTTTTATGAACCACTGGTTCTTTGAAAACAAGAAGGAAAAAAAAACTTGTTTTCTTTGATCTAAAATTGATCCAAAAGAATAAGAACAGTGCCCAGCACTTGCTAAAATTGCACTATTGCGCAAGCCGCCAGGAAGCGCCACGTGTCAGCAGTGCAACAGCGCAGCACACTGACGCAGCGCACTGCGCTGTTGCGCTTGCGCTCATCAGAGCATGACACGTGTCACTTCCACATGCGCTTGCGCTCTTTAATTTGCGCAAAGCGCCTGACAAGCCATGTGGGGCACTGTCAGAGTATTTAATGCTCTGTATTATTAAGAAAAGGGACAGAGCCCAATTAAAAGGCATAACAGGCCTAATAAAAAATGCTATGCATTTTAAAAAGGGCAGAGCCCAAACAAAACAGATGCTCTGCATCATTTATAAAAGGGTAGAGCCCAACCAAAACAAAGAAAAATAATGCAGTGCATTATTTAAAAAAGGGTAAAGCCCTAGCACAGGCCTAATAAGCCAAAGGCAAATAAAAATGTTGAACATTCAACTGGACTTAGCCCGGTCATGGCCATAAGTCCTTAAATTAAATTGACTGAGCATGGCTGCTCCCTAAATCAATTTACATCCGGTTCAAGGGTACATCTCCGAACTCCTCTGACACCCATCGTTGTAATCCTTCAACGACGTCAGAGAGGCGACGGGTCCCGACGACCACACATCACCACGGACTGCGGGGTCCTTAAACTCGCGGACTGAAACGTCCTTAAACTAATGTTGGACCGAGACGTCCTTAAACTAATGTTGGACCGAGACGTCCTTAAACTAATGTTGGATCGAAACGTCCTTAAACTAATAACGGACCACCACGTCTCTAAACTGGAATGTGGACCACCACGTCCCTAAACTAGAACATGGACCACCACGTCCCTAAACTGGAACATGGACCACCACGTTCCTAAACTGGAACAATAGAGCCTCCAAATGCTCTTTTGCCGGATCTAAACGGTCCCGTTTAAGTTGATCTTAGACCAAATACGGCTAACGTATCCTTAAACATTGAAATGGACTATAAAACTCCAAGTCGACTTTGGTTCAAGGGTACATCTCCGAACTCCTCTGACATATGTCGTTGTAATCCTTCAACGTCGTCAGAGAGATGACGGGTCCTGACGGCCATATATTAAATGGACCAATACGTCCTTAAATTGGAAATGGATCTAGACGATCCCGTTAAGTTGATCTTAGTCTCAAACAAGACTAACGTATCCTTAACAAACGTTTAAGTTAATCTTAGCCTAAATACGGCTAATGCATCCTTAAACCAAAACACCAAACCCAAATCTAAATAAATACGGATTTGGACTAATCCACGTCCTACGGGCGACGGCATTACTCAGTCTCCATATACAATCCACGGGCAACCACAAACAAAACAAACACCCACGACACGAAGTGAAATTCTGGAGAAGGAGTAAGTTGTTACCGCGATGCGGTAGCATAATTAACTGCAGGGGCTTGCGCCTGCAGGGAAGAGCGTCCCCACAATCAAAAACCCTTCAAACGAGGGGGAATCTGACGAAGTCTGCTACATCGGCCGCATCCGTTTAAACCTTCGATACATGGTGCCATAAATCAACTTGGCATCTTCGGAGAGGTGGACGGATAGCACCATATAGCATCTGCCTCGGACCTCAGGCCCAAGACGTCCTTACGTCTCGGCCGCCGTTCGGAGGGGAATAGATTATGCATCAGATTTTGCAGTTGGTGCAGTCTTAGGACAGCACATTGAAAAGATGCCACACGTGATATATTATGCAAGCAAGACCCTGAATGATGCTCAAATTAACTATACAACTACCGAAAAAGAACTTTTGGCAGTTGTATTTGCATTAGAAAAATTCAGGCCTTACTTGATTGGCTTACCAATTGTTGTGTACGCTGACTACTCCGTCTTGAAACATCTTTTGGCGAAGAAGGATGCTAAGGGTAGGCTAATACATTGGATCTTTCTATTACAAGAATTTGATCTTGTTATTAAAGATAAGAAAGGATGTGAAAACGTGGTAGCCGACCATCTTTCGCGCATCTCTTCTTCACATGTGACCTTACCGATCAATGATTTTTTTTCTGGACGAACAACTCTTGAATGTATCCGACGAACCTTGGTTCAGGGATATTATGAATTATCTTGCTACGGGACTTATTCCCCGCGAATGGTCAAAACAGGACAAACATCAATTTCTATCCCAAGTAAAACATTTTTACTGGGATGATCCCTATCTGTTTAAGTAATTTAAACTCCAATGTTTATTTGATGAGAATCCTTTTAGATTCTCACAATGATTATCTTGCCTCATCATTGGTGAGCCACCATTTAGATCTCGTGGGATCTACCGACTTTGTAGTTAGTAGGTCCATGAAACGAATTCATATATATATATATATGTTTTTTATTAATGGGTCTCTCCCTTTTTTATTAGGTACGATGGCATCACTTCCCTATTTCCCTTACATACGCTCGGAGGCCGCTTTCCCACAGTCGCCGTCAGAAGAGGAGGTTATGGCGATGATTATTGAACATGATAAGGATAATAAAAGCCTTCTCTTATGGGGAGTTTGGTACGGTCACATTATCAGGGGCCGTCGTAGTTTCACGTTCGAAGTGCCAGCAGAACCCATCCGCTCGATATCATTGACGGAGCGTCCGCATACTGCTTATGAGGTGGAAGCGGTTAACTGGACCCCTGAGGGCCGACTTGAGCCATCAACGACAAGGACCCCCAATCAACCTATGATGGCTATCGATATCTTAGGGCGCCAAATATGTCAGGGTGAAGCTCGACCCTGGAGGCAAATCTATAAAGTAGGTGTTACCCCGCGTCATCCAGAGGGTTATCTTCCCTGGGCCCGATATATTCTTTCGTCCCAACGCTCACAGCTGCAGAAAGTTGGGCTGTATCAAGCGGTGTATGCATCACTGTTCTACTATCATGCTCCCTACGTCTGGTGGGTCAAGGCTTTTTTAAACCAGTGGAACCTTTCGACGAATACGGGGGACCATGAAGTCTCTATTTCGCTGGAGGATTTCCGCGAAATTTCAGGGCTGCCGATCAGGGGAGAACACTATGAAGAATTATTACCCCCCAACGAGTATATATTTGCTACAGTGTCAGCGGTGCTTGAGGGCTTGGCGACCGAGAATGCTGTTCGGCACAAGCACCCGAGTCTGATCAAAGCCTTGGGTATTTTCGAGAAACTATTCGTGGTATCGAAGGGAAAGGTGTCACTTTTGACGCTTTCATTGCTTGCTTTCTCCGTGAGACGTCTTATCCATAAAGCTCCGAAATTCTCAAAGGTTGAGGACCCCCTTCGTTTTGGCTTGAAGAAACCGCTGGTCAAAGAAGAAGACCTGCCGCGGTTTTACATTCCAATTTTATCGGCCGTGGCCTTTGATGCAATTGCTGCCCCCGGAATGGACGAAGAAACTTTCTTTATCGGCTTCATCGGACTCTGCTTAGCTGGTTTGCCATGCCGATGCATCGCCTTTTTATGAGAGCCTCCGTCTTCTATCCTGTCCATCGCATAGCCGAAGGGGAGCGATTGGTTGTTGACGTTGCAGGACCATCACACCTATATCACGGTCTAAGTATTGCCGCCAACACTTCAAACCCGGGTGCGGACACCGTGAATTTCTTCCTCCACTACTTCACGTCATGGATCGAGATGCACGTGTCAGGCGCTTTTGCTGCACACCGGCGCCCTGCTTTCTATGAAGCATATACCTTTCCACGGATGATGAGGCTGGTCGATGCTTTCGCTCCTAATCCGACTCAGTTGGGGGCTCTACGGGTATTGCTTAATCCATACTCGAATGAAGGCGGTATGGTTTTCAGTGACCGAGTCCTTTCTGCTCCAGTGGGCCCCATTCAATAGCTGTTCGATTTGTCAAAGAGTGGAGCTCCTACTCTAAAACCCAAAAGAGATCATGCATCTATATTCAATCCTTCCGGGGTACCTAGTGTTCCGTCTAAATGATACTGCTCTCTTCATGCGGTACAATCCAAATCGCTTCGCCCAAAAGTTAGGTTACAATCAGGACGTCCCCCTCGAAGCCTTTCTAGTTGAGCCCACTTTCTCACTGGAGGCCACTCGCGATGTTGTCCACCACTTTATGCGGTTGGGTACTGGTTCCGTCTTCATGATTCTCGAACCTGACTATCTTCCGAGGTCCGTGGGACCATTCAAGGGCTGGTATGGCCACCGAGTTAGCCCCATCATTGCAGAGAAGAGAAGGGTGCTCTTTGAATGTAAATCCCCTGTTTCCGCTCAAGCCGTCAGCGCCTTGTTGCGGCCACAATCGATTGTTTGCCCTCCTCTGAAGGACAGCGACTCGGTGCTTATTCCTAAGGCTGCTCGGGCGGAATCAGTCACCCGCACTGCTGGTATGCCGACTGGTCAAAGGGCTGGGGCAGAGATTCCTGAGAAGGCACCGGCAGCGCCATCACCAAAAACAGACACCGAAAGTGAGGTTGGGCAGCGCTGTGCAAAATTGCCGAAGGGGAGTGTTAAGTCGAAAATATTGCACTTTTGATATAATATTTTTCTTACTTTCCTTAAATATTTAAAACTGTTTATTATAAATATAGAGCATATTTGGGTTTATCTGCAAAATACTATTTACCATATGTTTATATATTATAATTAATATTATGAAGGAAAATATATGTATTTTATATTTATATAATATTTTAGTAATTAAAAGATGTATAGCATATCAAATATTCTTAATCACGTATCTTAAAGATTTATTACCATATAAAGTTATTAAGATACTCTCTCTAATTTAATAAATAGTACTAACATTATTTATGGAGATATTGTGCAAGATTTAGCTCAGGTCAGGAGATCAAGATATTCAAGATGTCAGGATCAAAAATCTGCCAAAGCCGTAGAATCAATACTGACAGAGATTCAGGAAATATTCGAAGAATCCAAGTATGGAAAAGATCTCCACACGTCAACAAGAGGCCACACAAGAAAATCCAAACCCTAACTTCTCTATAGCGCGGCGCTTCCGCAGCCAAAGTGACCTAATTGAGGCGATTCCGCGGCTTAATCATAGCCGTTGGATCTAAAAACTTGGAAAGTGGATTTTTATGGCAAGTCTAAACCTATGAGATCTAGGGTTTCTGATTTGAGGGCTATATAAAGGACCGAGGTCTAAAGTTAAAACTCATCACCTTTACACTAAGCAAATCACCATCAAAGAACAAGAAATCCACGACAGGTCCACGTTTCGACGTGATAGGGTGACGTGAAAATCGACGGAGTATCTACTTCCTACGAGGCAGAGATCGAGAGCAACTTCTTCCTCTTGTAATCTAAATTCGTAGGATTGTATTTATGAAGTTGATTAATAAAGGTAGATCATTTTGTTTAATTATTTATTTTCTGTATTTTTACTTTCTGCATTTTAGTTATGATCTCATTCTCTATCCTTTCTTCTTCTTCTTACAACATGCGTGAGTAATTCCTAGCTTGCTAGGGTTCGTAGGATTAAAGTAGAATAATGGATGGGAAAATATTTTAACTTCTTTTATATCTTATGAAGTTTATAAACTTTAGCAAAAGAATTGTTAACATCCATATCGGACGCGCTACCAAATTATTGATAGTCTCGACCGCGATTTGAGATTAGATTAACAATTGATTTGTTAAGGGCTAGACATGAATAGAGATCAATGAAGGGTCAAGGGTCAATAGTGGGGAAACCCTAGTTTCTTCCAAGAACCCTAATCCTCATTCATCACTATCAATCTAGTTTTAAATCTATCAAAAGATAAAAGGAGTCATCTTTATTAGTCACCCATCAACTACTAAATCCTATGAACCCTACGAGCATTTTCCTTTTAAAATCTATATCCGTATTTAAAATAGATCTTAAAACTATTCTCTCTCTTTTCAATCAACTCGTCTAAAGTAAGATAAAGGTTCCACGTTTCCCTGAGAACGATCCGTACTCATCTCGGCTAGCTACGAGCGACACCGTTATTGATTGCGGTTATTCTACAAATACTTTTTCATGATAAATCAAATGGCGCCGTTGCCGGGGATACATGTGTAATTTTTTTCTTGCTATTCGGGTTGAATGCTTATTTGATCCATTTCATAATAAAACAAAACAGCAAATTGTGTATTTAACAATTATTGTGCGAATTTTGTAAGGGAATTTGGAGTCACTTGAACGAGAAATTTGAGATTCAGAGACTTTCAGAGAGCACCAGAGGAGAAAAGGAGGTCACAGTGGAAATTTTTTCAAAAGAACCCTCATTCATGCGGCGGAACCGCGGCAACAAGGAACTTTTGGTGGAACCGCGGCGGGGTTGAAGGATCATACACCCAAACTCCTCTGGTATCTTCTACATATCTTTCTCTCTCTTCTGAAATCCAATAAAATATTTTTCTGCTGGATTCTTTGCAAAAATATCGCCGCTCAAAAATCTTTTTGCGAGTTTTGTAATTGGTTTGTTTGTACATATTTTAATACAGACTTTAAGGGGCAAGACCAAAATTCAGATTAGGTGAGTATTTCATCACCCTTCCTAGGCCCTACAAATCACAAAACGAGCATCCG
The DNA here is from genome assembly GCA_030015575.1 of Agapanthus africanus. Lineage (NCBI taxonomy): Eukaryota > Viridiplantae > Streptophyta > Magnoliopsida > Asparagales > Amaryllidaceae > Agapanthus > Agapanthus africanus. Next base: position 780,211,635 of record CM057337.1, read on the forward strand.
CATCACCTTAAATTAATTAAAATATCTAGACCAAGACTCTAAGGACCGTCATGCTCAATTGGGACAGAGAAAGGTCATGGATAATCTATCACTTATTCGCATTACTTTCGTGGTGTCTAAGGCAAGTGGTTACTTAATCAGGCCCGCTATTTTCGGTGATTCGTATAGTGGATATCTCCCACTTACTTGGCACTTATCTGGCCATAAGAGTAATAAAAAGGTGGTAGTGGATTGATCCTACGGCTTGTCCTTTGAAAGTCTAGGAGCGGTCTAGTGACTTGACCTAGGTGACCTTAGTTCTAGGGTTGATTATGCATTTTTGTATGATTTGTCTTACATCCATATTTTTCAAAACAAACCATATTTTTTTCGTTCACACGCTGCCACTTGCACTAAACCTGCTTAATGCATGCTCGGCTGGACACGTGATTCTAGTGCCCGTCTTGTCCGCGTTCCTGCTATCGATTCCGAAGTGAGTACTTCTTCATCTTCTTTTTCCCCTCCACCCACAACGACCTGTAAGTCGATGTCGCGCATCCCACGTATTCGCGGGAAGGCGGAATTAGCAAAAAATGATTTTTACGAGCTTTACAACACCGACTTGAAGCAATGATCGAACATAAAACCCTAGCCAACAAACTATATGAAGTTTAACTACTCGGATGAACGTTATACCTCGTAGTATCGTGTCTTTCTTGTCTTCTCGTTGTCCTCCTTCACTTTGTGAGCTCTTTGGAGTGAAAATGGATAGCGCCTCCTCGTCGGCTTCTCCAAGTCATAGAAGATCCACCCGAGAGTTCAACCTTGAGCTTAACCTCCAAGTTGAGGCAGCTTGGTCACTTGGTGTACTAAACTAAGTATCCTAGAATGAGTAGAGAGTGTTAAAGGAATTAGTTATCTTACAAACCCTAGGATTCTCAACTCATGAGACAATTAGGGTTTCTTTGAGGAAGATGAAGAGAAAGCTTGAGAGGAGAGAGAATGTGTTTGTGATAATGATAGTTAACTCTTGAGCATGGCATCTATTTTAACTCTAATGCAAAGAAAAAATATCTCATACAAATATCTCAAATAATATCTCAAAATATCTAAGTCTTCATATCATACAAGAGTCCAAAAGAGTCAACATAAAGCCATGCTCAATTTCACTAAAATACGATGAAGTTTCATCCTCTCAAATATCCACCTCATTAAGCATTTAACCTAAAATACTAAAACAAGTAATGAGGTGTTATCATCTTAAAGCAAACTTGAATAATTACAAGAATGCCCCTCGTAACTGTATATACATACCCGTATCCGTGTTCCGAGAAACACGAATACAATGAGATATAACTGATCCAATAAGCAAATACTAGGATCCGGCTTAAACCAAAGCCCACTAGTATTGTCCGCCCGAACATCATATGCGCACAAGTACACATGTGTGATCGAACCCTATCATAAAACCATACGATCTCTACATCGTTTCGCCCGAAGTAGGGAAACCCTCTGTGTGGGACTCTAAAGACTCGACAGTATGCTGGCAGTGGGTTTAACCACAAGCACGTCAGCGGTACTAGCTACACATAACGGCTACCCAGGTAACTGTCGATAAGAAGGTCGATGAGCAAACTCATCCGAACTCCTACTGAGCTTGTCTGTGACAATCTCCGTACAGTCCGGTACGTTCGTCTAAGAGTATCGCATATCGGGCCTAGGGGGCGGTAAACGTCAGATCCCTAATATCGCAATAAGTTGTGTCGGAGTACAGCCCAAAACACCCTGAGAAACTAATGGAGTATCTACCAGTAAATCTCGCTTGCCCTGGCCAGGGACTTTGTGTAACGGCTTTTCAAACACAGCGCGACATCAACCCCCAATACCGGGAGAGACGAATCCTATCTAACCGCCATTGCCTCCAAGTGATTTGGGACTGCACCCAACTACTACCTATATGCACGACTCAATAGAGCCGTGGTAGGGTAGTAATCTAAGAACAATGGGAACACACTTGAGGCGAAGTAGCAATATCAAGTTGACGGACTAAGCTGTACTCATGTCACCTGGGAACTGCTACCTGACGATAGGTATAGTACCATCCAGCAGTACCCTACGAGTCCGTCCAGTGTAACTCATAACCCAATGAGCACCTGCATACTATCTTCAGTACGACGTACTGATGGCTGTGGGACAGGCCATCTCCCCTGCTGGGATGAGAAGCGTATACACTAGTCTACTCTGGAGTATCGATGCCCTGTCTCGATAATCCTACGACTAGGGACCTGTATAAGGATGTGCTTGTAGACTGCTCAGCCCCACTACTGTGACTGCCATCACAACGCTGTTAGTCAAGCAAAGATCCTAAGGGCTCTATCAATATATATTAGCGATACGTTAAAAGAAATATATATACATATTAAGATAGATACAAACCAAGTAGCATACTACCATATTGAGCACGACCGATATAAATCCATGTATATATCTCAAGCTTCCAAAATGTAATATACAAACTAGCACTATACAATAATGGCCTCTAGGGCATATTACACTAACACGACCGAGATGGACGGTTCTCCATCAGATTATAACACCACCCTGCCACCACCCACAGGTGCGCAGAATCCACCGCGCATCTCTCTCCAAGAGAGATATTACCCTATACGCGGTCCCCTTCCTACCTGTCTATCTATTCCACCGGCCAATGGGAATAATTTTGAAATGAAACCCCACTTCATCAACCTGTTGTCCAAATTTCACGGGCTTGAGTCTGAAGACGCATACGTTTTTATCACCAAATTCGAAAACGTATGCGCAATGATGAGCACGTCACAACTTTCAATGAATGCTATGAGATTGCGTCTTCTCCGTTTACTTTGTGCGATTTAGCAGAAAAATGACTTTATAACACTGCCGCACACTCTATTTCTAATTGGGATGAATTCGTTATAGCATTCCTTAAGAAATTTTATCCTAATCATAAGACCGCCCGTGTTCGGAGCGAGATCAACCAGTTTACCCAGCTTCCCAATGAACCATTTTGGAAATGCTTTGAACGGTTTAAAAATCTGCTTGTCCAATGTCCTCATCACAGAATACATAGATGGGATCTGTACTGAATTATATATAAGGGTGTTAATCCAACGACAAAGCAGATGCTTGAAACCATTTGTCAATGCCATTTCATGTCCAAAGACGATGGTGAAGCTTGGCAATTTCAGGAAGATCTCGCTGAACAAACTTTGCAGTGGGAAAGTGTTGGACCATCATCATCTAGGGGAGGTATCCATCAGCTCGATATTTCCATCGTAGTAAAAGCCGAAATGGCCGCTATACAAAGAAACTCGATGCTATATAAAACAAAGTCTCTTCAGCCTTCCTAAACCAAATTACGCTTCCCAAAACCGTGTGTGGTTGCTGTTCTGACCCATCACACTTAACGGAAGAATGTCCTTTAAGTCCACCATATCAAAGTCAAGAACAAATTAATGCTAATTTTCAGCAACGACGTAGAAACGATCCTTATTCTTCCATATATAATCAGGGATAGAGGAATCATCCTAATTTTTCTTGGAACCAAAACCAAACCCAAAATCAAAACCAGTTCCAAAGCAATTATCAAAGACTTCCTCCACAGCAACAGCAACCACCACAACCGAGTCAGCATCCCTTTCAACCACAATCCTTTCAAAATCCAGCCAACACTTCTGTACCGATTAATGATTCTTTCCAAATGGCTGGTACGAAAAACTCTCTGCACTCGAACGAAGTATAGATATGTTTATTAAACATTTCATGCAAATGACAGATGAATTAAAGTCTTCTATCTGAACGTTAGCGCAGACCACCACCTCCCACGGTGAAAGCATAAAATCGATAGAAGCACAATTTGCACAAATAAATTCTGCGATGAGTGCGAGAGAAAAAGGGAAACTTCCATCTCAACCTATACCGAATCATGGCCACTCACAAAGTCATAATGTGAGTTCCGTAACCACGTTGAGATCGGGAAGAGTGCTGAACAACTAAGTGGCTGAACAGATTGATGATAAGGAATCAATCGAAACCCTGGCTTCCCCTTCTTGCCTTAATTCGTCTATTCTTCCACCTTCTTCCGAGCCTATTCTCCGTTCCCCACTAGGTTCAAACTCTTCGCCCTCTTTCTCGAGTCTACCTAAAATGATCCCCACTTCAATTCTGGGATCGATCTCATCCCCACAAACTTCTCCAATGTTGGACCAAACCCTTATTGAAAAAGCACCTTATCCAAACAAGTTAAGGGGTAACATACCAAGTCCACAAATGGAGAAGATTGTGGAAGTTTTTAAGCAAGTTAACATAAACATTCCTTTCCTAGATGCTATCCAATAAGTTCCGTCCTATGAAAAAATTCTAAAGGACTTGTACACTAGGAAAAGGAAAATTCAAGTACCTAAAAACGTTTTTCTAGCCAGTAATGTGAGCACTGCTTTTACCCAACAATTACCCATGAAACAAAAGGACTCCGGGAGTCCTACAATATCTATTTCTATTGGGGGTAAAAATATTAATCGTGCTCTACTCGATTTAGGTGCTAGTATTAACTTTCTTCCATTTTCTGTGTATGAGCAATTAGGGATCGGAGAGTTAAAACCGGCGCACTGCATTCTCCAGATGGCAGATCGATCTGTCACCCAACCTAGGGGTGACCCAGAGGACGTGTTAATCAAAGTCGGGGAATTTATATTCCATGTGGACTTTATCGTTACAGATACACAACCTGTAGCGAACCCACGAAACCAAATTCCGGTGATTTTAGGTCGACCTTTTCTCCTGACTTCTAACGCCATAATCAATTGTCGAAATGGCTCTATAACCCTATTCTTTGGGAAGATGTCAATTGGGCTTAACATTTACAAGTTGGGAAGTGAACCCTCCGAATCCTATGCTCAAGTATGTTCTTTCGAAGCGATAAATTCCGACAGCAGCGACCTTGAAAAGATTCACGATAGTGATCTTGACTCCGCTATTATGTTGTTGTTTGACCCTGCTTTTTATTATACACATACGGACCCTTCTATCGAGCTGCCCGGGTCAACATCTAACATTCAATATGAACCGTTTATGGAGTCCGAGTATCATCCCGTTCTTTCCGATGAAATTATTATTCAGGATATCGATGAAAGTTTTGAAGAAATTTTCGCTGAAAAACTCGCATTCTTAGAAAATATAAGCGTTGTGATGAATCAACCCTAACACAAAGAAGTTGAACCGCCACCTCTTCTTCTTATCAAGAACGAGAATGCGAGTAATCCACCTTCACTGTTTCGTCTCTATACACCGAGACGTAAACCCGTTCTATTCCACCTCTTATCCCCTCCCCACTTCTTCACATCAATCGGTGACATGATTTTCTACCAACCTTGGTGCTATATTGATAAAAAAATTTGAATGGTTGGTGTTGACTTTTGGTCTTTATAAGACCAATAACCTTACCTCCCTCTTTATGATTTTAAAATGCTTAATACTGTTTTACTCAAGTTTGGGGGGGGGGAGAAAATATTTTGGTTCTTGAAAGAAAATAATATTTTTACAAAATTATGAGCCAAAAATAAGTTTGGGGGAGAATTTCACTGTCATTTATTCATGTCCCCGTTACAAACCTTTCCTCCCAAGTCTACAGTTTTTTTAGCTTAACAGATGAAATCAGTGAGGACGCTGCTGCAAACAGGTTTGGGGGAATTTTGTGCTTATTCACGCATTATTTTGCATTATCGTAAATATAAGCACAAAATTTTTGTTTTATTGATAATGAAAATTTAAAAGTGAAAAATTACATACGAAAAGATTGGAAAAGTTTAAGAAAAATAAGAAAGTTAGATATTTTCTTAAATGAAACTAGTAATAAGTAGTTATGAGCCGTTGTCCCAAAGGTTAGTAAGATGAAGGAAATTACTACTCTGAGAATAAAAATAAGTTTGAAAAATAGTCTCTATTCTTGAGTCCAAAAATTTGAACGTTGATACCCTACTATATGCACTGTCGCATATCTTGAAACTTGGGATAGTAGAGAATACCTTGAAATGCTCTTGTCTAAAAGCCTTGGTATAAAGAAAAATAAAAATATAAAGAAAAAAATGGTGAAGAAAAAATGAACACTGGTTTTGTAATTGCTTAAGGCGGCATAAAAAAAATATAGTAAGTGTGCTTTATCACCCAGTGCCTTAGACCAACTGGTTTGGAAGTCACTGATAAGCCTTAGGTGTTGCAAGACGAGAATATTACGCCTAAATAAGCAAGCACATTTGGTAATCGGTCGGTTAGTACCTCAAGAAGTATTAACGATCGCATGAAAGATGTGTAAGCAAATCCATCTGAAGTATTCACCGACTAAAAGGTACTTTGGCAGATGGACAAGAGTATGATAGCTTGAATTGAATTCTCTAAGTGTAGAGATGTCTTTTACACACATGTAGGGGTATATGATCGATGTTTGGATAAAAGGTAGGGAGAAATACTAAAGGCAATATTTTACTGAGGGATAATGTGATTTCTAATATCTTTTCACGACCATTAAGATAGGGCTCATGGCAACTGAAAAGCTAGTGTAGTAGGAAACTCTTCTTTTCAAGTTCTTTCTTTTATATGTTCATATCTTTGAATGTAACTTCCACCATCTTTCTTTTATTATGGGATTTTGTGCGTGTAATCCGCTGAAAACCATCAGGAGACAACACTCCTCCTACTAGGGACACCTAGAGGTTTAAAGGTTTATTGCACGTGCTCAGTGCAATCGTGATTGCCTACGAAAGTGTGCTAGGTTTTTCTTTTTCTTTTTTCTCCCTCTCTTGAATAAATAGTTTGCTCGGGACGATCAAAGTTAAGTTTGGGGGTATTTGTTCAGTCGAAATATTGCACTTTTGATATAACATTTTCCTTACTTTCCTTAAATATTTAAAGTTGTTTATTATAAATATAGAACATATTTGGGTTTATCTGCAAAATACTATTTATCATGTGTTTATATATTATAATTAACATTATGATGGAAAATATATGCATTTTATATTTATATAATATTTTAGTAATTAAAAGATGCATAGCATATCAAATATTCTTAATCAAATCTCTTAAAGATTTATTGCCATATAAAGTTATTAAGATACTCTCTCTAATTTCATAAATAGTACTAACATTATTTATGGAGATATTGTGCAAGATTTAGCTTAGGTCAGGAGATCAAAATATTCAAGATGTCAGGATCAAAAATCTGCCAAAGCTGTAGAATCAATTCTGATAGAGACTCAGGAAATATTCGAAGAATCCAAGTATGGAAAAGATCTCCACGTGTCAATAAGAGACCACATAAGAAAATCCAAAACCTAACTCATCTATAGCGCGGTGCTTCCGCAGCCAAAGTGACCTAATTGCGGCGGATTCACGGCTTAATCATAGCCGTTGGATCTAAAAACCTGGAAAGTGGATCTTTATGGCAAGTCTAAATCTATGAGATCTAGGGTTTCTGATTTGAGGGCTATATAAAAGACCAAGGGCTAAAGTTAAAACCCGTCACCTTTACACTAAGCAAATCACAGTCAAAGAATAAGAAATCCACAACAGGTCCACGATTCGACGTGGTAGGGCAACGTGAAAATTGACGGAGTATCTACTTCCTATGAGGCAGAGATCGAGAGCAACTTCTTCCTCTTGTAATATAAATTCGTAGGATTTGTACTTGTGAAGTTGATTAATAAAGGTAGATCATTTTGTTTAATTATTTATTTTCTGTATTTTTACTTTCTGCATTTTAATTATGATCTCATTCTCTATCCTTTCTTCTTCTTCTTACAACATGCATGAGTAATTTCTAACTTGTTAGGGTTCGTAGGATTAGGGTAGAACAATGGATGAGAAAATATTTTAACTTCTTTTACATCTTATGAAGTTTATAAACTTTAGCAAAGGAATTGTTAACATCCTTATCGGGCGCGCTACTAAATTATTGATAGTCTCAACCGCGATTTGAGATTAGATTAACAATTGTTTTGTTAAGGGCTAAACATGAATAGAGATCAATGAAGGAAAAATGGTCAATAGTGGGGAAACCCTAGTTTCATCTAAGAACCCTAATCCTCTTTCATCACTATCAATCTAATTTTAAATCTATCAAAAGATAAAATGAGTCATCTTTATTAGTTATCTATCAACTACTAAATCCTATGAACCCTATGAGCATTTTCCTTATAAAATCTATATCCGTATTTAAAATAGATCTTAAAACTATTCTTCCTCTTTTCAATCAACTCGTCTAAAGTAAGATAAACGTTCCACGTTTCTCTGAGGATGACCCGTACTCATCTAGGCTAGTTACGAGCGACACCGTTATTGATTGCGGTTATTCTACAAAAACTTTTTCATGATAAATCAGGGAGGAAGCGCCCTTCTTCTAGTGCTATCTTGGGCCCTAAAAGGAGAAAGAAATCGGTCGCCGGTCTACTCGATACTTTGCTTGAGTCCGAGCCTTTTCACGATGAGCCTATATCTGTACATGAGCTAGACGACGGACTTCTCTTTCCTGGCACATCTGCCGACGAAGCCGCTTAGTTGCCCGAAGCCTTAAAGCGATCGCAGGATGAAAATGAAAATGTGCGCCCCAGGAAGGGAGGTTTTCCCCTGTTGTATTCTATGACGTCGATCCGTTATTACCTAGGTTACTAATAGGTCCTCTGACGATGGAAGAAGAACGGGCTCTCAAACAGCCCATCTCGGCCATTTCTGAGGACGTGGTCGCTCAGAAGACGGGCAAGAATTTGCTTTCGATCGAAATTCGCCGAGCGTGATTGAACAGAAAAGTGCAGCAGCTCTAAAAGGCCATACTTCAGGCTCCCTGGCGTATTGGTATGCATATATCTTTTTACGTTTCTTATGGTAATTAATTTGTATTACTTTCACCTCAAATTATCTTTACAAAAATTTTGTAGAGCCTTCTGCAGCGGGCCTAATCTTGAGCCCCGATCGTGTCATGGAGCCTCCAATGACGGCTTCTATTCCTCTGACGGAGATTGCTACACTGGTCGTAGATTCTATGGATATCTTCAATGACGCACCGGGGGATGTGGAGGAGATTACGGAAACTGTCATCCCCGCCTTGGAGTCTCCGGTAACGGTTTCTATTCTTCTAGCGGAGACTGTCACACCGGCCATGGCTTCTGTGAACATCTCCAATGACATACCGAAAGGTGTAAAGGAGATTGATGAAGTTGCCATCCCCCGATTCAAAGTGGACGAAGTATCGAAGGTAATTTTTTCGATATCTATATTTTGGTTTAACGATCCTTCCATATATCTGAACTTTTCTTTCTCTCAGAATTGCGGGAGTTAGCGTCTTCCATTGTAGATCTTTCTCTGGAAAAATCCTTCCAGCGTTTACTTAACATGGAGGCTTCGCAAGCGATACCTCCACAAAGCATAGTCCTTTCCTCTGAGCAAGGTTGGTAATTCTTCGCATTTCCGTTTTATATTTTCATAATGATGCTGTTGTGCCTCCTTTATTTTAAACCACAGTTTTAAAGGCTAACGACGAAGTTGATGTTCTCGATGGGCCTGGGGATCTCTTAAATCTGCCTTCTATGGCCGTGGGTAAGTGACGCTTTAGTATTGGTATTCTTTTACTTATTCTACGTTTGAAAAGGCGACTAACCACACATATATTTTCACAGTTTTGCCCACCCTGACTCCATTAGAGTCCCGGATTTCCATGCCGCCGGGCCCTTACGCCCGACGCATATCTGAGAGGATAGCAAAACAGAGCATTCATTCCCTGGCAACTCTTGTAGAAGATCTTCGCACTGGCACTTCCGTCACTGCCGAAGAATTCGCTATTGAAGCCAACGCTTCATTGTCCGTTCTTTCCACCTACCATGACGAGACGCTGGTGCGTACTTAGGTCAAGTATTGCCATCAAGTGGAGGCCTCTCTACATACGGTTGAATGCGTACACCTTCCCTCTGATATCCTGTCAGTAAAAGCCAACTTTCGTGGATGGATTGATCGGTGTGCGGCCAATCTCCAGTCATGTAAGAAAAGGCTTAACCAAAAGTTTTCGGCAAGGGAATTGGCTTCGAAAGCTTTGAGGGAACTTCAAGCCCAGCTCACTACCAAGACTGCTCGAGCCTATGAAATTTGGCGGGTTCTTCAGGAGGCCATTATGGAGGTGGTGGATCTCGATAAAGCCTTCATTTTCACACGTGAGATGGTCGAGGCCCATAAGACTGCTAAGAAAGAGCTTGAGAGTCGATTTTCTTTATACCAAAATCAACAAGCACAGGCAGGGACTCAGCTAGCGGCGTTGATAGAGCTTGAAGCGGTGGTCTGGCGAAAAAATGATGATCTTGATGGTTTATTGAACCACCTGCCAGCTTAGAAGTTTTTGTCAATGTATATTTCTTCCCCTTTTTTTGTATCTTGTATTTATTTTGATTTATGAATAAAAGACATATTTCATTTTATACTTATGCCTCTCCATCTTTTAATGTTTTGATTTGGCGTAAAGTAGTTTATGTACTCATTTCGGAGTTTGTAGTTTATTCACTCATTTCGGAGTCTCTAGTTTATGTACTCATTTTGGAGTTTGTAGTTTATTCACTCATTTTGGAGTCTCTAGTTTATATACTCATTTTGGAGTTTGTAATTTATTCACTCATTTTGGAGTCTCTAGTTTATGTACTCATTTCGGAGTTTATTTAGTTTACCTCCCTTGGGTGTACAGGCAAACTTGTCCTAACGTTGTATATAGATAACCTCCATTCTTTACGACAGAGGTCCGTTAGGTTTTGTGGTACAAGGGTTTTGGTCCGTGGTACCGTCGCATTAGCTGATGTATTCTTCGATATACGATCTTTAAGCCGTTGTTCGAGTAGCCCCACGACTGCCGTGTCTCTGATCCCTTCGGGGGCTAGACAAGATGTTTTCAAGTAATCTCCTTAGGTTATATTACCGTCAGAAGAGTAAGCGTTAGGAATTTTCCATGTCACTTTTGACTTGAGGTTAGGCTCAATTTGAAGCCCCGATAAGTCATAACCACTCCGCACTGGTGTGGGATGATCTCCGATAGTCTTTTAGGCTTTATATGAGTTGCCTTCAAGACCTGAAACTAGGATATGCCGTTGCTTTATTTTTGTTTTGACGATATCGCATTGATTCTTTGCTGAAATAAGGTAGACATCTGTAAGACTTCTATGCTGTATGTATTGCAGTTGAAGTCCGGAGTTAGGAATACTGCTCCAATTTTGTTTGATAACCGCATTCGCATCCTGTTGAAATGAGGGGTAACGTTGGGATGGTATCTAGGTTGTATATGCGCCGTCGAGACTTGGAGTTAGGATTTTGCCGTTACTCCATTTTTTTGTTTTGGCCCTTGGGTCTTTTGTTGACGTTGTGTTTGCACCCTATCGGAATGAGAAGACGCGTCAGGATAGTCTTTAGGTTGTGTATGGACCGTCAAGACTTGGAGCTAGCGTTTTGCCGTGACTCCACTTTTGATTTGACCCTTGGGTCTTTGCTGACGTCGTGTCTGCATCCTGTCGGAATGAGAAGGTACGTTGGGGTAGTCTTTAGGTTGTGTATGGACCGTCAAGACTTGGAGCTAGGGTTTTGCCGTGACTCCACTTTTGATTTGACCCTTGGGTCTTTGTTGACATTTTTTCTGCATCCTATCGGAATGAAAAGGTACGTCGTGGTAGTCTTTAAGTTGTGTATGGACCGTCAAGACTTGGAGCTAGGGTTTTGCTGTGACTCCACTTTTGATTTGACCCTTGGGTCTTTGTTGACCTTGTGTCTGCATCCCGTCGGAATGAGAAGGTACGTCGGCATGATCTCTAGGCTGTAAATGTTGCTGTCAAGGTCTGGCTCTCCCTTTGACGGAGCCTGGTGGGAAAATATGGTTCCCTTTTTCATTTATGCCCATGGATTGTATATAGGGGTAAGTGTAGACTCACCTGCAGGGCAGAGGAAATTTTATTTTATTTTATTTTTAATTGCCGCGATGCTTTATCATTCCAGCACTTCATATCGCGAGAGTCGCGATTGCCCAATCATTTCGGCTATTTTTCACGGTGCCCAATCATTTCGGCTGTTTTTTATATTTTTACTCGCTGCTTTTTATTGCGAGTTGCACAAACATTTCGGCTGTTTTTATATGCATATTTTTTTGCTACTCGCTGCCTTTTTTTATTGCGAGTTTGGAATCCGATACCAACCTTGGCATCAGTGTCGCTACGACTAGAATATTTCCAGGAGCGAATCATCATTTGCCGTGAAAGGACTTGAGGTTTGACACCTGTTTAGGCACCAGCTTCGCTGCAACTGGGATATTGCCAGGAGCGAATCATCATTTGCCTTTGTCGATTTGAACAAAGGTGGCTTAGCAAACAGGGTTAGGATCATGTCGACTAAGGCTTTTTGACTTTATGAGCCGTAAGGGTCTCATAAAGTTATTTCTCCCTATGAGTCTTGAGGATCTCGTAGGCATATTTTCTCCTTAGGAATCATGGGGATTCCTAAGAGTGTGTTCTCTTACAGGTCGTAAGGATCTTATAAAAGTATTTTCTCCTTATAAGTCGAGAGAACCTACAAGTGTCATTCACCATATGAGGACATTTCTAGTCATTGGTGGAACTTAGCGGGGAAATCGTTTATTTGTGCCCGTGGATTGTATACAAGGGCCAATATTGGACCGCCTATAGGGCAACTTGGGGAATACGATGGCTTAAGAACAGGTTTGGATCCCTATAGCTTAAGGCTTTTGAATCCTATGAGCCGTGAGGGTCTCATAGGGGGAGTTCTCCTTATGAGTCAAGAGTATCTCGTAAGTGCAAAAAATTTTACGATATTGCGTCTTTCCGGGTTTTCACAAGCTCGCCGGTAATCCTGCTGTTTTTACTCACGACGCCCCTTTTTCCATCCGTGCCCATTTTGCTTGTGGACATACCCTTTTTTTTACGAGATTGCGCCCTTCCAGATTTTCATAAGCTCGCCGGTAACCCTGCTGTTTTTACTCACGGTGCCCTTTCGGGTTTTCATCCATGCCTATTTTGCCTGTGGACATATCGTTTTTTTTATTGACCCATCTATTTGCTAGTGGGACTTTAGGGGTGACTTCACCACTGGAGTAGCTATGTAGCTAGTGGGACTTGAGTTGCAGTTTTCGCATTTGGTGCTTCGATTGCAATATAGATCTCAAGGGAGCATATCATCGTTTTGGAGGCGATGTGCTAGTTTAGGGACATCTCGATCTGTTATCGCCATTTTTGAGACGAAGTTTTAGTTTAAGGACATCTCGGTCCAATGTCTCCATATTTGAGGCGAGGTTCTAGTTTAAGGACATCTCGGTCCGTCATTCCCCTTTTGGGGACGAGTATTAGTTTAGGGACGTCTCGGTCCATTGTCACCATGTTTGAGGCAAAGCTTTTTTGAACACTACTTTCAGAATTTTGACTCGGGAAGATAGCGAGCGGACACAAGCGTCGTCATTTATCGTTGACCTTAGTCATGACTCATTAAGCGTAGTATCTCTTGAGGAATCAGCCGTTTATTTGTCGGAAGGGTCTTTCGCCATGCATATCCATGAGCAGGTAGGATCCACCTTGGTAGACTTTGTCTATGATGTACGGACCTTCATAGTTTGGCTCGACTTTCCTCCGTTTTGCATGATTGGGGATTATCGGTCTTTTGATGACTAGCACGAGCTCGCCTTGGCGGAATGTTCTCGGTCTAGTCAGTCCTTCGTATGACCGTATCATCCTTGCCTTATAAGTCTTCAGGTTTTGCTGTGCTATAAGGCGAGTTTCGTCGAGGGCTGTTCCTCAGAGATTTTTTTCTTTCCTTTTATCCTTTTATCTCGAACCCTTGTTTGTAGGTCCGAGGTTCTTTTCAGGCAGCGTGCGGCTATGCAGCTGAATGTTCTCACAGTTCTTCTCCCCCTCTTCTTTTTCGGAGGTGGAGTCTTTGAAGAGAGGTCTGAGGGTCATTTCATCCTCAGAATCGCTGCCGAAAGTAAGAACTTGGGGGTTTTCCTTTCCGGACTGGTATCAACCATATGACAGTTGCCAGTCGTTTTTGCACGCGTACTTGTCGCACCTTTTTGCTGTTGGCGAGCTTCGCGCTTCATCCTATTGAAGTGTTTTTGATGGGCAACGTATCCTTGCCACTAATTCTTGAAAGCACTGCATTCTCCGATGAGGTGGGTGACCCTCCGATGATATAGACAGTAGTTTGGATGTGAATCCTCTCCGTCGAGACATATGACCCCGGGAGTGTTCCCTACGAGAGGTGGCAGCTTCATTCCCCTTGACATGGCTTTGGTGAACCGCTTCTCTGCCTTGATCTTGCTCTTATTTGTAGCAGGTGTGCTCCGGCTTGGTTGGAGTACTTTACGACTTAGTCTCAGCACAGCTTCTTTATTCTGACGCTGACGCTTAGCCTTTTCGTATATGGCCGTTTCGCGTTCTCGGTCAGCTTTTCTTTTTCGAAAGGCTTCGTTTAACAGCCTATTGGTCGGGTCTTCTTCTGGAAGTTCCAAGGATTTTAGCTCCACATCTGCCCCCGGTTCCTCTGCATTGTTTTCTGACACTGAGGGTGCTTCTTTGCCATTTAACAATGAATGGGAGACCATGTGGCAATTCGCTACATAGTCTTCAGTTTCTTCTGATGAGTCATTTTCCTCATCGTTGTCACTATCTACAGTCTCAAGAATATGCTTGAGGAACTCTTCGAGGGTGACCGGTGTCCGCGCCTTCTGGTTGTACTTTTCCAACGCATCGATGTACTTTTGTATGTTTGTGCGCTTGTCATTAAACTCGGCAGGCTGCATAGGCTTCTTGGTCTTCTTCTTTTTTCGAAGACTTTGAAGGCTTGACTTTGGGATTTTGCCCTTCGTCAACAACTTTCGGTATGGGACGCGGTTTCATCATCCCTTCGATGATTTGAAGTTCAAGTGGGCTCTTCCACCTGACCGCCGGACATGCCTGTAGATCCTTTAGCATTCTTTTGGTCTTTGCTGAAAGAACGATTTCCCATAGAGTTTCATCCACGAGCGAGCATGATACCCCCGGTGCATCCACTTTTTTGGGAGTGTGCTTCTGAGACGGGTTCACCCCCTAGTTCTTAGACAGCGCGAATTTCCCCTGTTGGTACTAATACTCGACCCAGTTCTTGAAGACGTAGCAATCCTCAATTGAGTGGCTCACCATTCTGTGATAGGAGCAGTAGTTGGGGTTGTTGACGTCGCTAGGTTGTGGTGGACGCCGTGGGTCTAGTAGTGTGATGAGTTTGTTGCGTACTGCCAACTCAAATAGTCTCCTCGTCTTATCGCAGGGAAACGAGTAAGCGCGTCCTAGCCTTTCTTCTAGGGATAGGCGGAGATGTGCATTGTTTTAGCGCGCCGCTGGTTTTGGGTTGCTCGGTTGTTGTTGAGTGTTGGCGACGAAGGCCTCTTTTCCTTTACCCTTGGCATTTCGAGGGTCCTTACTTGAGGAGGAAGGCTCGTGGCCCATCTGGTCCATTTGGGCGAGTTTATCTATCAGAGCCTGGAAGGTAGTCGGCTTGAAGAACGTCATGAACTGGGACACATTCGTTTGCGGATCTAGGGTCCCGATGAACATGCTCACGGTGGGGGATTCTTCGATGCGCTGTTCGCATTTTGACCATAGGTTCCGCCACCGGATCGCGTATTGGACCCAGGTTTCTCCCGGCTTTACCCTGGCATTGATTAAAGTCGTGATCGGGGTGTGCTCGCTTCCGCTGGCGAACCGCTGTGTGAACAGCAGATTCATCTCTGTGAATATCTTTACGGAGTCATTTAAGAGTTCCGAGTACCATTCAAAGCCTGTCTCTGACAGGCTGCCAACGAACCGGCAAAGCAACGGTTTGTCGTCACCTCCAGTATTGCCGCACAGAGCTCTGAACTGCTCGACGTGCTGGTGTGGGTTGCTTATCCCCTTGTACACATGGAACTTAGGGATCGTATATCCTGGCGGGTATTTGATTTGGTTATACCAGCCTAGATATGGTCGCCCAGTTTTGACGATTTGGCCATCCGCTTCATTTGCTTGATGAGCTCATATTTATTGAGCGATGTAATCATCAAGAGCAGCCTTGGAGATTGTTTCCTCCTTAGCTGTTGATAAAGCCGGAAGTGAGTTTGATGTTTTCCCTCTATCATCCTCGATAACTATCGGCAGATTCTCAGCTAGGGGTTCTGGCTGGATCATCATTCCAACCATATCCTGAAACAAAAGAGCCATCCGTTTTATGTTGGCAGCTTGCTTAGCAGCTTCTTTGTCTTTTCTTTCAAGCACCCTTCGCAGGAACTCTGTATCGATCTCCTGTTCTTGGCGCTGTTCGACTGTTAGATCCGGACTTTCTTTCTGCCCGGTGAGTGCTGTCATTTTGGTCAGTTTCTCTTGGAGTTTTTGTTGTTGCTCCTGAGCTTTTGTTAGCGACCGAGTTTGCGGTCGATGAGCCACAGAAGCACGGCTTTCCTCTTTCACGGAAGCCATGTTAACCATGTGTACGATCATGCCCCCAGCCTTGGGGCGTTAAGGTCCATCGCCTTTGGAATTTGCCGTAGGCGGTGGGATTTTCTTCGGCCTCCTCCTTTTGTGCGAGGTCGAAGTTGAAGGAACCGTTGTAACAGGCACCTCTGTAGAAGAAGCCCCTCGCTGTATGATGGAGGGATGATCTTTCTTTTGCTGAGCCTTCGGCTTCTTCGGTCGGCGGGAGTAGCTTTCGTCGACCACAGAGTCCTGGACTTTTCGCCAGACTCTGTGAATTTGAGAGGAGAGCCGCTGATAGGGCCGCTCCTGCTTTTCCTGCACAGGGACCTCAACAGAAGGAGGTGATTTCTTCAGTACCGCTATGGGGGAGTTTTTGCGCACCCTCTTCAGCGGTTCAAACCTGTTCCCGGTTTGAACAACAACATCGACTTCCACCATTGACTCTACAGCTACCACCTCTACGGGAACACGGGGTAAAGGCTTCTCAGGGAAGGCGCGTGGGACCACAACCATAGTAACTTCTCTTAAGGAGGGACGAATGGCGGTCCGTCTCTTTAAAGGGACCGCTGGGTTACCCGTTGGGATAGCATCCTTATGATCAAGTAATAGCCGTCTTTCTTCTCTGATAACAGCACCCGTCGCATGCTGATACCACGCCACGTAAGCGTTCGAAGCTTTCGGCACATAGCTCGGCTCGCTGATGAGAAAGTTGGACCCCTTATTTAGCCGCATAAAGTCGTGCAGTGCGCTGCGAATACCCTCTTCTGTAGCGGCCGGCTCGGCTAAGAACGCCTCAAGGAGAACACCCTGATTGTAACCCGACTGTTGAGCGAAACGGTGTGGGTTATACCTCATGAACAGTGCCGAGGCATTTTTCCTGAACACTAAAAAGCTGTGGGGTAAGTCCAGAAGGAGAGTTGCCCCCGGCTTTTCTTACTTGGCGCCAGTGGAGACGTCGAGCATGCCTTGCTAAAGGGACCGCCTCGGTTTCGAAAGCGGTTGTTGCTTGCCCTTGGTTTTGTTGAGGAGCTCCAGTAGTTGCTAGCATGTTAAAGACCGACGTCAATGGCAAGATTTGATTGGAGACGGTCAGCTCTCGAAGACCGATCGCCTGACTGGCGAAGCATTTTTGACAGCTTCATTTGCAGCAGGAATTAGGAGGGCTATCCTTTTTGGGGTAGCCCCTTGGGGAATCACGGGCTCCTTTGCGAGCCCGCTTGAGCTTTGGCTCAGCCTATTAAAGACCGAGACCCCTTTTTGGACAGCTCATTGAGATGAGCCGTTGCGGTCGTTAGTCGGTGGAAGACCGACTTCTTGGGAACATCGAGTTGCGGCGTTGAGGCACTGACGCTCATTGGTGTGAGCATGGTCCCGAAGAACATTCCGGTAGTAGCTTGAGTTACCTGCCCTACCGGCATTGAAAAGATGGAGGCCGCATTGGGCCCATAAGTCACTCCTCCAGTTGGGGCAGAGCGGGAGTTGCTGTTGTAGGTTGTGCAGTTGGAAGCCATTGATGTTCTCTTCTTCTGCACAGGAACAAGACACCAAATCTTAGTACCTTGAATCCAAGGGCAACCGTAGCGAACCGCGGTTTTGTTCGCGAAAATGACACACGAAGTGTGGAGTGGAAAGAGGAAAATGTTCCACTGGGCGTGCCAGAATCTGTTCACCGCCGGAGGACGAACCGGGATGTTGGGACGTCTGGCCTGAATTCTGGGGGCAGATGCTATTTGGATTTATCCGTCCACCTCTCCGAAGACGCCAAGTTGATTTATGGCACCGTATATCGGAGGTTTGGACGGATGCGGCCGTTGTAGCAGACTTTATCAGATTCCCCCTCATTTGTGAGGGGTTTTTTGATTGTGGGGATGCTCTTCCCTACAGGAGTAAGCCCCTGCAGTTAATTACGTTACCGCATCGCGATAACCACTTTCTCCTGCTCCGGAAGTTCACTTCGTGTCTTGTGTGTTTTTTCTTGTTTAGATTGCCCATGGATTGTATACGGAGACTAGTTTCTGTCGTCGCCCGTAGGGTGTGGATTAGTTCAAATCCGTATATTTTTATATTTAGGTTTGGGCTTATTTAAGAATCGTTAATCTGGTTTGAGATTAAAATCGACTTAAAACATATGAGCGTTCGGGCTTGATTATTTTAGTTTAAGGACATCGTGGTCCATTATCGCCATGTTTGAGGCAAAATTTTAGTTTAAGGACGTTTCGGTCTTTTGTCGCCGTATTTGAGGGCGAATATTAGTTTAAGGACATTTCGGTTCCTTATTCAACTCGCGCGCACGTGTATTTGTTACGTAGTGGAGTGAACGATATTGATATGGAATGTGCCCAATTCAGGGCATGCTCCGATTTGAGGCGTGCACGTTAGTTTGGAAGTGCATCAACTAAAGAAGTTGTTGGTCGTTAGGACCCTCCACCTCTCTAAAGGCGTTGAGAAATTACAATGACATATGTCAGAGGTGTAAAGATATGTACACTTGAACCAAATCCCGTATTTGAGGGAAAAGGGTTGTGGTGGACCTAAGAATCATTAGTCGTATTTGAGACTAAGATTACTTTAGGAGACATAGGATGAATATCATTTTGGATATCATCGATGGGAGACCACTAGTCATTTTTGAGACTAAGATCGGTTTGGGAAACTATGAGCCATATAAGCTCGATTGATTTTAAAATCAAAGTGGTTTAAGCTGAGGAAACTTAGCCAATTTTGGGCTGAGATTGTGTTTCTATAATTACCCAACAGTGCTGAGCACTGGGACATATAGCGCTCGCGTGTGAAACACGTGAGGTGCTGGATTAGTGCTAAGCACTAGAGTTCCGTGGCGCTCACGTGTGAAACACGTGAGGCCCCTAGATGTGAACGTTTGTTAGTCATTTTGGACTAATCATGGAGTGCCGAGCACTCTGCATGATACTCACGTGAGAAGCACGTGAGTACTGTGCTTTATTTGCTCGTTTCCCTCTTTTTACAGAAGTGCTAAGCACTTGGATAGAGCTCACGTGCATTTCACGTGACTGCTTTCTTTTGGGGAGACTGCCTAATTGACAAAGAAGATTTTCTTTGCTTTTTAGGTGCCCACGTGAGGCAGCTTTGGCCGTTCTTTTTGTTCGTTTAAAGCACTCATGTGGGAAACACGTGAGGCTTCAAAATAGTGCTAAGCACTGACGAGTCAACAAGATGTTCTTGTATTTTCTTAGAGATATTGATCTCTGTTAATGACATTTTTAGTCATTGCTGATCATCAAGATTTAGGTTTTGAGGACCTTAGATGATCATCATTTGAAGAACTAAGTTCTTTATATAGGGTTAAATCCTAATTTTTGGAGGAATTAAATTCCCATATGCTTCTGTTATTTCTTTCTCTTTTATAACCTAGTTTTTTCCCCCTAAGTTTTGAATCTGCAGAGCAAAATCTTTCCGATGAGAATTAAATTCTCAACTTGTGGGGAGATTTACTTATGCAAATCTCAACCAGAGAAAGAACTAAGTTCTTATGTGAAGGGTTAAACCTTTATATAGGCAAAGAAAAGACACTATGATCTCTGTGTTTTTTTTACCTAGGGTTTCAATGAGGCATGTCTTCTTCTTCTTTTGAGAATTAAATTCTCTTTCTTTTTCAAGAGCCCGCTTTATTTTTATTTTTTTTGTAAAAGCTTGTGTGGAGTTCTCTTCTTCTTTTCTTTTTTCTTTTCCCTTTCTATTTATAGGATAAGAGAAAAGATCAACTTGTTAGGAAAATCTCTGATTGAGAGATCGTGATCAATCCAAAATGATCTCTCGGATCACTTGGTGAATTTTATTCACCATTGGATTTTTAATCCAAATGCTCTCTGTTTAAGAGAGAAGTTTTCTTGTTTATTTAACAAGATCATGAAATATATTTTTCTAAGATAGAATTTTTATTCTATCGGATGATCGGTGGATGATTTTATAATCACCGTTGGATTTTCGATCTAAAGATCTTTCTAGTTTGAGAAAGATTAGGCGAAATATTTCCCAAATAGAATTTAATTTTATCTTGCCAAAGAGTGCTGCAGAAGAACTCACATGTTTAACACGTGACCCCTAGCATGGGTTTCAGTATGCTTTATTTTCAGCGCATATAAACTCTCACGTGTTTAACTCGTAAGGCCTGTTTGGCTTGCCAATTATTTGATTGCAGCGCCTATATACTTTGCATATAGGCGCTCACGTGTTTAACACGTATGGATTTTTTAGCCCATTTGTTTTTAACTGCAGCACATATATGCTTTTGCATATAGGTGCTTACGTGTTTAACACGTGAAACTTGAATAGTGGAGGATTTTCCCCCTTCCCCCTTTTTTTATAAGGGAACATGCCCATTTTGAGATGGAGCAACAGTTCATCCACCTGCAACAAGTCTCTATGTGGGTAAAATCTGTGGATGAATATGATGCCGAATTCATCATGCTTAGAAGGTAAAGGATTTGTATCAAATTCTGTTCCGTAAAACACATCTCTATCCTGACATCAACATCTTATTAGGTTCGCGGCACATTTGATCCCGACTGATGAGATTCGGGCTAGACGATTCCAACAGGGCTTAGACCCGGAGATTCAGGCGACGTTAGCCATAGGCGACTACCAAACTCATGAACTTGCCCTGAAGGCAGCACGTTGTTATGAAATTGTGGTCAAGAAGAAGGGTAAGCCTCAAGTAGCCGGAATCAAACGCCCTGCTACACAGATGACAGGAGGAGACTCTTCTAGGCCGACTTTTGCGCCTAAGAGACCAGGAGGATCATTTAACCGGTCCAGTTCAGATTTTTGTTTCTACTGCAAGAGAACTGGACACCTAGCGAAGGAATGCAGGCGTGCGAATGGCATGCGTTTGATTTGTGGTGCATCTACTCACTTTATAGGAACATGCCAATATTGTTTTAACATTGCACCAGCACCCAGACCCGCAATCATAACCCTGCAGAGGCCAGCCATCCAGGCACCTACACCCCGCCTAGCTCTTCTTGCACCAGCTCCACGTGGACCACCTGCATAGCCTCATCGTCAATTCCATCAGGCATAGAGAAACGTGCCTCAAGGGCAGAGAAACATGCCCCAAGGACAGAGGAATGTGCCTCCGGCAAGGAGGAACGTACCAAGACGACAAGCTTTTACAATGACGGTCGAGGAGGCCGAAGCCACAGGACAAGTCATCACTGGTAATTCCCCCATCCTTTCAACCTTTCAATCCTTATGTATCACTATATTTTTCCTATATCTAAACCCAACCTCATACAACTTAGGTACTATACTAGTAACCACCCTCCCTGCACTCGCACTTTTCGACACTGGAGCTTCACATTGCTTCATGCACAACAATTCATGAGAATGCATGCGATTCCCGTGAAGCCACTCATTTCAAGCTGGAATGTCAGTTCCGGAAATGGAGTCTTGAAGGCAACTTTGGGGTATGATCAGTGCTCAGTTGTAGATTGCGATCGAGAATTTTACGCAAATTTCAAAGTACTGGACATACCAAATTTCGATGTCGTGTTGGGAATGGATTGGTTAGGAGTATTCTATGCTACTATTAACTGCCGTCAAAAGAGGGTAGCATTTGAGATACCAAATCACCCAGTCTTCTATTTCAAAAGTGGAGATAGAACGTTGGAGCCATGAAGCTACCGTGCTAAACCGAAGAATGCAGAAGTGTTCTCTCTACCGGCGGAAGAAGAAAAGCCCAAAGTAGTTCGAGAGTTCGAGGATGTGTTTCCTGAAGACATATTAGGTTTGCCTCCCGATTTTAGTATTGATTTACAAGCTGGTGCACAACCTGTAATCAATGATCTGTACTGATTAAGTCCAGAAGGATTGAAGGAGATCCATATTCAGTTGGACGAACTGTTGAAGAAAGGTTGGATCCAACCCAGTACTTCGAGCTGGGGATCTCCGGTACTGCTGGTGAAGAAGAAAGAAGGTTCCTACAGGATGTGTGTGGATTATCGAGCTCTGAATGAAGTGACGATTAAGAACAAGTATCCACTACCGCGCATTGATGATCTTTTTGATCAGTTAAGTGGGTCTTGTGTCTTTTCAAAACTAGATCTTCGTTTGGGTTATCATCAGGTGAAGATCAAAGAGTCCGACATTCCGAAGACGGCGTTTAGGACTCGTTATGGTCATTATGAATATCTCGTAATGCCATTTGGAGTGACCAGTGCACCTGCCATCTTTATGAACCTAATGAACCAAGTTTTCCGAGGGTACTTAGACATGTTCGTTGTCATCTTCATCGACGATATCCTAGTGTATTCAAAAAATCGGAAAGAACACACCGAGCACTTATGGATTGTCCTGGAGACATTACGACAACATCAGCTCTACGCCAAGTACAGCAAGTGTGAGTTCTGGCTAGATCAAGTCGGATTTCTCTGACATATTATTTCAGGCGAAGGAATCTCTATATATCCAGCTAAGGTGTCAGCTGTCAGTGAGTGGCCGACACCAAAGACGGTGAAAGATATACGAAGTTTCTTAGGATTAGCAGGATACTGCCGACAATTCATTGAAGGCTTCTCAAAGATCGCAGCACCCCTGACCAAGCTCATACGTAAAGACGAAGCATTCGTGTGGTCAGAAGCATGTGAAAAAGCTTTTGTAGAACTCAAGTCGAGGTTAACCTCTGCTCCTATCCTCGTAACACCGGATCAATCTGGCGGATTTGTTGTACATTATGATGCGTCCGGTAAGAAATTAGGATGTGTTTTGCACTAGCATGGACAAGTTGTGGGTTTTGCATCAAGACAACTGAAGGTTCATGAGCGCAACTATCCAACACATGATCTGGAATTGGCAGCCGTCATTTTCGCACTTAAAATTTGTCGCCACTATCTTTTGGGAGAACGAGTAGATATATACACTGACCACAAGAGTCTAAAATATGTATTTACTCAGAAAGAACTAAATATGCGGCAGAGAACATGGCTAGAACTCATGGCAGACTTTAACATCAACCTACAGTATCATCCTGGGAAGGTGAACGTAGTTCCTGATGCACTTAGTCGCCGGCCATTAGCAATGAACCCCACCTCTCAGTGGAAGCTACAACAAGAACTTGTTAGTTATATGTATGCCCTAGAGGCCATTACTATACATAGTATGTATATTGTAGTGGATGCTGGGACATATATAGGGAAGACTTTCTTGCTCGACATGATAGTATGCTATCTGGTTACTCTTTACCTTAACGTGTATACTAATTATCTCTTTGTTACATGTTGGTAAAGCCCTTAGGATGTGTACTTGACTACCTGGACTATGATGCGGATCATACTAGTAGGGACATGGTAGTCCATAAGTACATCCTTCAAGGTCCCTAGTCGTGGGTGTATCGAGACGGGGTATCGATATACCAGAGTAGACTAGCGTATACCTTCTCGACCCATACAGATGGGCGATGGATGATCCCATATCCATTGGTGTTTGACATCAGAGATGATATACGGGTGCTCAGTGGAGACTGGGTACACTGGACGAACTCACCGAGAACTCCCAGATGGTATTATACCTTACGTCAGATGGCAGTTCTCTGGTGACACTGGTACAGAGTAGTCTGTTGACCCGAGATCGTCATAGAGTCTTGTGTGATTCCCACTGTGCTTTGATTTCCACCTTACCACGTCCAAGAGGGCATGCAAAACGGTGGTTTTTGGGTACATTCCCGATTCACATGGAGGCAATGAGCGATAGGAGGGGATTCGTCTCTCCCGGTATAGGGAGTTGAAGTTGCGCTGTGTTCGATTGGCTATAACCGGAAATCCCTGGCCAGGGTTGCTGAGATTTACTGGTAAGTGTTACCAGTAGTTTCTCGAACTGTTATAGACCTCATAACGACACGACTTATCGAGCTATTGGGGTCTGACGTTTATCACCCCTAGGCAAGATATGTGACATATCAGACGAACAGACCGGACTGTACGGTAAGTATTACTGGTTGGATTCACAGGAGTGTGAGCGGGTTTGCTCGTCGATCTTCTGATCGCTCAATACCCGGGTGGCCGTTACGTTTAGCAGACCGCTTGCGGCTTGTGGGTGTTTGATATGATCATCACCTGTTGCTGGCGTATTGACAAGTCTTTAGAGTCCTACACAGAGGTTTCCTGGCTCAAGCGAAACGAAATAGGAGCGCATATGAGATATGTGTGGACCGAGAATAATGCGTGTATGTGATACCGTATTCTATTCTCGCGATGAATGTATCGATTGGTTGTATGCGATATAACCTAGTTATCGAATCAAGGATTGATTCGATAAGCCGATACATTGGATATTAGTCGGTCATATGCGATATGACCGGATCGTTAAATCAAGTGTTGATTTAATGATTTAATGTATAATTATATATTTGATATATTACTTTGCATTAACTAATATTTGTTCACTTTAAATGGATTTTCTCACTTGATATGCACATTGTATATATGATATAGTTTTGTGCACTAGTTTGTATTATGTTTGATGATACATGCTAACTTGGGTGTGTATGATTAAACCATGGTTATCTTAATGGTTAGGGTTTTGATTTACTTATCTATTTATTTTTATTAATTCATTTTAAGGCAAGAATAAAATGGTGGCTAGTTTTTGTTTCTTTCATGAACCTTCATGAAGCTTTGAAGCTTTGACCATTTTGTCTCTTAGCCTTAATCTAACCATTAAACCTAACCTTAGTTTATTCTCTACACCTAACTATGGTTGCAATATGATAAGAATGAAGGGGTTTTTCTTTTTAACTTAATCTTTTTATTCTTATCATCTTCTTCTTCTTCTTGAACAAAGAGAGAAAACTTGCTACCATTAATGGCAATTTGAGAAAAAGAGTGAGAAATCCAATTCTAAAGTGAACCCACTTCCTATTTCTTCATCCTCTACCACTTGCCAAGTAGTATAGGGTGTTTTCTTCACAAGTTTCATGGCTTGGTGAAGTTGGAGCTTGATCTTGTGTTGCCTCGACGTAGATCATCTTCGGCATCGAAGTCGACGACCTAGCCCGATCATTTCTTCGATGAAACCACCGCGAGAGTCCGGGATCCGATGGGTACAGCGGAGGGACTTCATCACGGAGCTATGGAGGTGGAGGACCGGATCTACAAAGGTTGTATTTCCGTTCACTTATTAGTAAAGCAGTTTACTAGTTCTAGTTTTTGCCTAATCTCTAGTTAACGATCCGTATTAGGATTTGTAGGCACCGGAAATTTTTGAAATTGGCATGGTTGATGCCTTGTGAGACCTCATTAGTGTGTCTAGGAACCCTACAGTGGTATCAGAGCCTAGCTAGAGCCTTAGGCGAAGTGTAGACGATATTAGAATTCCGATCGAACCCCAAAACCCTAAAAATGACCCCTCTCTGTACATTTTTTCAAAACTGGGTTTTTTTCCAGATTAAAAATTCTTATAAAATTCAGCAGGAAATTCTAAGAATTACGGTGCAAAAATTACCAAAATTTACGACTAAAGCACGGTGGAACCGCGGCATAAGCTTGGCTTATGCGGCGGTTCCGTGGCCATATAATGAGATCATCTCTCTATTTTTGCACAGTAATTTGTTTCTTCAGGTGCTGAGTTTTCTGAGAATTTTTAATTTGCACTCAAGAGTTGAGTTTTTAGGGGTGTTTTGGAGCTTCGATGATTCGATCGGAAATTTCAAACTTTGTCTATGTGTTTTCCGGATATTTTTGAATATGTTAAAAAGTTCGACCGGATATAAATACCCACTTTTTCCCCTGTCGGGAAATTTCCAAGTGTTGGATCTTTCCGTGGTTTAATAACGTTCTAAGTAATGCAAGTAACGCGATGAAACCTCTAGAAGACAACAAACTTTAACTCGATTATGTGACCGTCTTGAACTGCCCTTCGAACCTTAGGGTTTGGGGCAGTACGGCGTGCCACATGTGAGGCGTTGGCTTGACCCTTCTACGGCTGGACCATTGGTACTGAGGCATGAACTGGATGTTTTAAAACTTGTTTCATGTGTTGAGCTGTTTCGGGAAAACTTGGGTGTTCGATTGTTCGATCGGAATGCTTGACATTTTCTATTTATCCGGAATGTGATACAATAATTGGAATCTACATGTAGTTATGAGATAACTGATTTGAATGTTATAAACATAGCAGTTTAGTCTCACTTGATCGGTTGCCACAGAATTTTGATGTGATCAAAAGTCCGTCGCAATCACGTAGCGTACGCGGATATTCGCCGGGTAAACTTAATAGACAGCCTCACTCCATAGCCCCGACCAAGTGACTGTAGGAGAACCCCATCGCCGAAAGCATCCGTTCGGGTGCTCGCGGCAGCGGTGTTCCGCCTTGGTGCACTTCATCGGAGGCATCGGGGGTGCAGCCGTCTACTGAAGTTTGCGACGAGCATTCGATCAAAATGTCGGGAATCTTGTTGAATTGCCCGACTTGATATTGAAAAGAGTTTTCGATCATGAGACTAAAATGCGGGGTTTATAATTGTTAGGCATGCGATGTCTAAGGAATTCATTTGATTAGGCATGCGATGTCTAAAGAGTTTGCGGATTCCAACTGTTGTAGTTTTACACTTTCTTTTCTGCGACCGTAAGTGTAATATGTGATATCGCCGGTTTCGTTGTTATATATCAACGACAATTGGGATGCGCATATTTACTTACGTTGATGACATGTGATGTTATGTGTTGCTGGATATGTTATATTGGATCGTCGTGTTTGAATAGCCGGGGTTTTTTTATGTGAGATGAGTGTTTTTCATTTTCATTCATGTAAAAACTTGTATGTAATATTCTTTTATTGGGGCACTTCCAGGTTGCAGAAGATGTCACCTTTTGTATATTATTTACTTTTCCGCACTAGGATAGACCCAAGGAGGAGAGCACAAGTAACCGGGTTTTAGGGTCCAGTGGGAGACCAACTCGAGGAGTCGAGTCCGGGTCTCCTAACCCTAGAATTGGTAGGGTTGCTTGGCGCTCTCGTAGGGGTCTAGGGGTGTGGGTTTGGCTATTCATCACGACCGTGGAATCCGTGTTTTATACTGGCTCGTATTGAAAACACGGACGTCCTAGTATATCCAATGTTTCATATGATTCTTCTGCTGTGATATCTGTGATGTGATCATGTGATGTTCTGTGATAAATACTGTATATAGTATATATGATATATTATATAGACGTTACTTATGTTTTATACCCGCGCTAGCCCTGCCCCGCTCTGCTGTTAGTTACCTAACCTAACGGTGCACGAGGGGACATCGAGGCGAATGCGGATGGCATAAGTGTACGTCGTATTTATCTGTGATGTTTAGGTAACTTAAATGATGGGACTTCATTAATGAGATTAATGAAATAAAAGAAACCTAAGATGTTGTAGAATCGAATTTCAAAAATAAAACAGGTAGCTACAGTTCTTGCTTTGCACAGCGGTATATATGATATATCCTGCACCTTATTCGATGAGGAAAGGGCCGACGATCCCTTCACCGGGAGTGACCCCTTTAGCAATAACTGGCAGATGCTACACACTCGGTTTGTCTTTTGATAGCTTCTATAGTTTCTGCTTTGCACAATGATATATATGATATATCCCGCACCTCATTCGACGAGGAAAGGGCCGACGATCCCTTCACCGGGAGTGACCCCTTTAGCAAAACTAGAAAAGCCTAAAAAACACTCCATTTTAAAAATCATTTGATTCTACAACGATATCAAGTTCATTACGCAATAGGTTTTCAGAAAAACCTGTCGTAGCCCTCCGTCATTTCAGATAAGTAGTAGTTAGTATTCATGCTACGTTTGTTGGCCTGCGTCAAGGCGTAGTGTGCGGTAGCTAACTAGTATTTATCTGCTTATGCATATGATGCAGATTGGATTAGGGTAGTCGTGCGACTTTGTTGGCCTGCGTCAAGGGTCGTGCGGGTGATTTTAATTCAATCAGGAAATGACGGGTTGAACTTAACTAGCGCACTATAGTTTGTTGGCTTGCGTCAAGGTCATAGGACGCTAGGGGCAAAATTATCGGGAATTTCAAGTGTTGAAATTTGCAATGAGATTGCATACCTTCTATGAGATAGTTGGATCCCGATACCCACTGCGAATAATTGTTACTCCTGGGAGAGTTTTACACATTACAATTAGCCGATCAAGTAGGTGTCTAGAAAGGTGTCAATGGGGTTACGCCTCTGGGAAAACGAGGTTTACTGTAATTAGGTTCGTGCGAAAGCATGGGGGACCTCCCTCAAAGTACCGACACTGGCCTGGCTGAAAGATTGGCGAACTTGTAGTGTCTAATTAATCCCGGCTAGTCTTTCCTTTTAGGGTTTGAAGGAAGATTTGATAAAAACAGTGGGAGCCATCCTGATTAGATAAAATAATAACCAATCTGATCTTGCAAGAGCATACGCTGAGTGTTTTCTTCTCTCTCTCTCCAGGTAGCGACCATATCACGCCTTAATCAAGATAATAATACGGAATATTGACCGAACCCGCTTGTTATACTGAGCTGGGGAACGTTGATCCCGCTCCAACTTATAATTGTTATAAGACAGAGCAGGAAATTAGGGATTACCAGAATTCCCGTGCCGCCCAAACGAAGAGAGTGCATGCTGATGCATCATCTTCGGGTGTGTTCATTACAAAGAACTGTTTCTCTGTATCCTCTACGTCCTGGGTATTTGATACCGGATCAGGATCCCAGATATATAATCAGTTACATAGAGCTACAGAAAGGTAGAGAACTGAGAACGGGTGATACGTTTCATGAGACAGAAAATGGTGCAAGTGTTGCAGCCAAGTCTGTTGGTCACTGTCACCCTGTATTCCAAATACATTGATTCTGAACAAATGTTATTAGATACCGAACCTGATATACAAAATCATATCAGTCTCTTTATTAGTAAAGAAATGATAAAATTTTGTATTGTTGGATAATGTTTTGAACATTTCCTATATCAAAAGTTGATCGGTTCAGGCACGTTATCTAAAAGCATTGACGTTCTAAATCAAACTACAGTTCTTAGTATACGGAACACACACAAGAGGAAGAGTTCAGAAATGAACGGCTCCTTCTTGAGGTATTGTAGACTAGCTCATATCAATGCGACCCGACTAGCTAAGTTGCACATAGATGCATATTTAAATCTGTTTGAATTTACATCTTGCGAAAACTTGCCGGTCATGTCACAAAATTAAGATGACCATAGCTCTGTTTATTGGAAACAGAGAAAGAGTTAGTAAACTCTTGGGACTGATACATGATAATGTATGTAAGGTCTCCTGTCTACACATGCCAGGACCGGTTCTTTGTACTTCATTACGTTCTCTGATGATCTCTCAAGATTCATACATATGTTCCTGTTGAAACATAGGCCCGAAGGTTTTGAGATATTCACAGAATATAAGTTAGAAGTAGAGAACCAAAAACCGGGTATAAGTATTATGTCCTATGATGAGATCAGGGAGGAGAATACTTGTGCATAGAATTCCTGGACTATTCTAAAAGGAGAATGAGATTCTCTCTCAGCATTACTCCTCCGTATACACCATAGCACGATGGTATATCAGGGTGGAGCAATCACACCCTATATGATAAGGTGTGCTCTATGATGAGTACTACTGAGTTACCTATTTCCTTTTTGGGAGTTATGCACTTAAGAAGCTGCATACCTATTGAAAAGGGTTCAAATCAAATCAGTTGCCTACCACTTCATATGTGATATGGAAAGGGAAGAGCCCATATCTTAAGTTAGTTAAGATTTAGGGTTGTCCAGCCTATGTCTAAAAAGCAAAATCCGGACAAGCTCGAGGCAAGATCTGTTATGTAGAACTGGAAATGTTTCAGCTATACAAACTGCAGCTGATGATTTGATAGAACCAAAGGATTCAGTAGATTCCAACGAACCTCTGCCTCTCCGCCGATCTAGTAGGATTCCTCACCCACCTGAGAGTTACTTCGGTTTCTCTATGACAGTGGGAGCGAGGATTGCATCATGAGATGATGACCCAACTAGTTTCGAGCTGGCCATCAGGAGTGGGACTTTGTAAGAATGGCTGGATGCTTAGCGATCTGAGATGGAATCCATGTACACCAACAAAGTATGGACTTTGGTTGCTATATCTGAAGTGTTAAATCCCCATCAGGAGCAAGTATATCTTGAGAAGATTACTTGGTGTAGATGGAAAAGTTGAGACTTTCAAAGCTAGACTTGTTAAAGGTTTTCGTCATCAACCAGGGGTGGAAATGACGAAACCTTTTTCCAGTGGCTATGCTTAAGTCCATCCGGATCCTACTTGCCACGGCTACATACCATGACTACGATATCTGGTGGTTGGGTGTCATGACTGCTTTTCTAAGTGATATTTTAGAAGAGTGCGTCTATAAGTACACAGCCAGAGGGCCTCGTGGACAGTGGGAGCAGCGCAAACGTGCACAAGTTGCTTTATAGGATAAAGCAGGCATCGCGGAGTTGGAACGTCTGTTTTGATGTAGTAGTCAAAGAGTTTGACATCATCAAAATGGTAGATGAACCTTGTATAAACAAAAGGGTAGTAGGGAGTATGGTGGTGATCCTCGTAGAGTACGTGGATGACATACTCTTGATAGGGAAGGAGTTTCCTATGCTACGCTCAGTCAATCTCCGCTATCACAAAGATTCTCCACATAGGATCAAAGTGATACCTGCTAAATCCTGGGTTCTGATCTATGAGATAGATCTAATTGGATATTAGGATACTCACTAGTTATAGTGAGACGGTATCAATTGAACCTGGGGAAAATCACTGGAAAGGTTGCAGGGTGATAAGGACGACTGAATGTCAGTCACATGCATTGTCTTTACCCTCAATAAAGGGACGGTATGTTGGAAGAGTTCCAAGCTAGATACCGTGACATACTAGACGATAAAGGCTGGATACATCGCTACTTAAGATGCTACCAAAGAGGCAGTCTGGATGTATATTGGTTCATGAGATGAACTTAGTTCCTTCCATTGTGTGACAATGGAGTTGTGGCTTATGCCAAGGAACGTCTGTCCCATCAGTGATCCAGACATATTCTAAGGCAGTATCGCCAGATCATCGAGATGGTTGATCTCCAGGGGATCAAGGTTAAGAGAGTAGACTTAGAGGACAACACGGCGGATCCACTCACAAAGGCCTTTTCCCAGAGAGAGACTTTTATGGGATGGTTGAGTATGTGATACAACAACCACTGCTATCAGATGGCCTTAGTGCAAGTGGGAGATTGTTAGTTATGTGTATGCCCTAGAGGCCATTACTATACATAGGATGTATATTGTAGTGGATGCTGGGATATATATAGGGAAGACTTTCTTGCTCGACATGATAGTATGCTATCTGGTTACTCTTTACCTTAACGTGTATACTGATTGTCTCTCTGTTACATGTTGGTAAAGACCTTAGGATGTGTACTTGACTACCTGGACTATGATGCGGATCATACTAGTGGGGACATGGTAGTCCATAAGTACATCCTTCAAGGTCCCTAGTCGTGGGTGTATCGAGACGGGGCATCGATATACCAGAGTAGACTAGCGTATACCTTCTCGACTCATACAGATGGGCGATGGATGATCCCATATCCATTGGTGTTTGACATCAGAAATGATATACGGGTGCTCAGTGGAGACTGGGTACACTGGACGGACTCGCCGAGAACTCCCAGATGGTATTATACCTTACGTCAGATGGCAGTTCTCTGGTGACACTGGTACAGAGTAGTCTGTTGACCCGAGATCGTCATAGAGTCTTGTGTGATTCCCACTGTGCTTTGATTTCCACCTTACCACGTCCAAGAGGGCGTGCAAAACGGTGGTTTTTGGGTACAGTCTCGATTCACATGGAGGCAATGAGCGATAGGAGGGGATTCGTCTCTCCCGGTATAGGGAGTTGATGTTGCGCTGTGTTCGATTGGCTATAACCGGAAATCCCTGGCCAGGGTTGCTGAGATTTACTGGTAAGTGTTACCAGTAGTTTCTCGAACTGTTATAGACCTCATATCGACACGACTTATCGAGCTATTGGGGTCTGACGTTTACCACCCCTAGGCAAGATATGCGACATATCAGACGAACCAACCGGACTGTACGGTAAGTGTTACTGGTTGGATTCACAGGAGTGTGAGCGGGCTTGCTTGTCGATCTTCTGATCGCTCAATTCCCGGGTGGCCGTTACGTTTAGCAGACCGCTTGCGGCTTGTGGATGTTTGATATGATCATCACCTGCTGCCGGCGTATTGACGAGTCTTTAGAGTCCTACACAGAGGTTTCCTGGCTCAAGCGAAACGAAATAGGAGCGCATATGAGATATGTGTGGACCGAGAATAATGCGTGTATGTGATACCGTATTCTATTCTCGCGATGAATGTATCGATTGGTTGTATGCGATATAACCTAGTTATCGAATCAAGGATTGATTCGATAAGCCGATACATTGGATATTAGTCGGTCATATGCGATATGACCGGATCGTTAAATCAAGTGTTGATTTAATGATTTAATGTATAATTATATATTTGATATATTATTTTGCATTAACTAATATTTGTTCACTTTAAATGGATTTTCTCACTTGATGTGCACATTGTATATATGATATAGTTTTGTGCACTAGTTTGTATCATGTTTGATGATACATGCTAACTTAGGTGTGTATGATTAAACCATGGTTATCTTAATGGTTAGGGTTTTGATTTACTTATCTATTTATTTTTATTAATTCATTTTAAGGCAAGAATAAAATGGTGGCTAGTTTTTGTTTCTTTCATGAACCTTCATGAAGCTTTGAACCTTTGACCATTTTGTCTCTTAGCCTTAACCTAACCATTAAACCTAACCTTAGTTTATTCTCTACACCTAACTATGGTTGCAATATGATAAGAATGAAGGGGTTTTTCTTTTTAACTTAATCTTTTTATTCTTATCATCTTCTTCTTCTTCTTGAACAAAGAGAGAAAACTTGCTACCATTAATGGCAACTTGAGAAAAAGAGTGAGAAATCCAATTCTAAAGTGAACCCACTTCCTATTTCTTCATCCTCTACCACTTGCCAAGTAGTATAGGGTGTTTTCTTCATAAGTTTCATGGCTTGGTGAAGTTGGAGCTTGATCTTGTGTTGCCTCGACGTAGATCATCTTCGGCATCGAAGTCGACGACCTAGCCCGATCATTTCTTCGATGAAACCACCGCGAGAGTCCGGGATCCGATGGGTACAGCGGAGGGACTTCATCACGGAGCTATGGAGGTGGAGGATCGGATCTACAAAGGTTGTATTTCCGTTCACTTATTAGTAAAGCAGTTTACTAGTTCTAGTTTTCGCCTAATCTCTAGTTAACGATCCGTATTAGGGTTTGTAGGCACCGGAAATTTTTGAAATTGGCATGGTTGATGCCTTGTGAGACCTCATTAGTGTGCCTAGGAACCCTATAGAACTGTATGGATTGGCGATCGAAATAGTTGTGCCATATAACGCTTCTTATTTGATGAACTAACAAGTCCAGTCCACTCTTGTAAATCAGATCAAAGCAGCTCAAGCAAATGATGCCAAGTTACAAAAGATCCGAGAACAAGTAGAAAGTGGACTACGAACTGACTTCATCATCTACGAAGATGGATTCTTGCGATATGGAAGTCGTTTATGTGTGCCAATCGGCCCTGTTCGAGAAGAGTTGATGAAAGAAGCTCATAACTCTCCGTATTCGGTACACCCCAGTGGCACAAAAATGTACAAGGATCTACGGCAACATTACTGGTGGTATAGAATGAAGCGTGAAGTAGCAAGGAGCGTAGCCAAGTGTTTGGTGTGTCAGTAAGTGGAGGCTGAACATCACAGAACTGCTGGTCTACTTCAGCCATTACCAATCCCAGAATGGAAATGGTAGCACATTACCATGGACTTCGTGACTGCTCTCCCTTGCAGCACGAAGGGTAACGACGCAATTTGGGTTATTATGGATCGACTCACCAAGTCGGATCACTTTATTCCATTTCGAGTTGGCCAGTCGACTGAGACGTTAGCAAAGAAGTACATGGAGGTGATCATAAATCTAAAGTAAGATTTAAACCTTCAAGATATACCATTTTTTATACCCATAAACTCATGCAGGAGATCGTGAGATTACATGGAGTACATGTTTGCATCGTCTCCAATCGTGATCTAAGATTCCGATCATAATTTTGGCAGATTTTGCAAGCTAGCCTGGAAATGAGTCTGAATTTCAGCACGGCTTATCATCCACAAACGGATGGTAAGTCCGAACGAACAATTCAGATTCTGGAAGACATGCTAAGAGTCTGTATGTTAGACTTCGGAGGTTCGTGGGAAGATCACCTACACCTTGTGGAGTTTTCATACAACAACAGCTATCAGGCAAACATTGGAATGGCACCATTCGTAGCAGTCTACGGACGAAAGTATCGTTCACCGCTTGTCATGCCCCACTTCCCAGGGTAGAGGACGCGATGAGGCCGCTATGTATTTACTCTGAAGTAAACATGCTAAGCGTATCTAAGCAATATAAGTAAAATGTACAAGAGACAATGTCAATGGATATAATTGAACGACAAATTTATTTATTAAACATTCTTTTTACAATACAACTGAAAAGTAAATAAATAGAATGGAAAGCAATGTCTAAACAGTGGCATAACAGAAAAGAAAAGTACAGAATGCAAATGTGTACAAGAAATCTAAAGCTCCGGGTCGAAATCTAGTCGGTCTAAATCCTCGCTAGTGGGCTCGATCTCCAGTGAGTCCGAATCACCTGACAACATTCTAAAAAAGAAGAAAGAGAATGTCATCATCGAACAAATCGCTCGGTAAGTCCCAAAGATGAGGGAGAAATAGAATAGACAGAGCGAGAGTGTAACTTTTAAAGCTGTATTATATTGTTAACGCTGCTGTTTGTAGTTTGGTACAGAAGAGGCCAGTGTATACGATAGGAGTCTCACTAGAACAGAGACTGCGGTATATAGAGTACAAGGCTCCGTCGATAATACCACGGAACAACGGCGATTGAATTCAGGTTAGTGTCTTATGGTTGCAGTCTCGTTCCACTTTTAACACCTTCCGTATCAATCTACCGCTTGTAAACCCCGCGATGTCTTGTTTGTATTGTTTGTATTGTATTATCTTGATTGTACGGAATGCATTATGTTGTAAATTGAATTGTATAGATGGATGACTTGCCGAAACCATGATATCAGTAAATGGATGTAACTGGAGAATCATGTAGATAGATGTATATCCATGGTTCGGTTCAGTCAATACAGATTGAATAGATTGAACAGATTGATTATATGGATTCATATTGAATTGTTATATATACTTGAATCTTATTCAAGTCAGATTGATTATATTGAGATTTAGTCCGAGTCAGATAATTAGAAAAGAAATTGAATTCTGAATTAGGTTTTGGTGTTATCGGTAACCGCTGCATATGGACGGCAGGATTTGTATCTTTTTCAGAAACGATTATCGTGTTGATAACACCGTTTGTTAAGTTGTCTACCTTAAATAGGCAAGCACCCATATTTTTGGCTCCCTGAGGCTCAAGAGACTGGTCCCGCTTAAACCTATGTTTACTAGGGTCTTTATTGTAATTTAGTATAACTTGAGGGGGTTTTATGTAAAAATAATTTTGTATAATTTTTAAAATACACCTCAAGTATTTTATTATCATCTTTAAAGTTTTCATTGATGTATATTTTATCATTGTGATATTTCTAGTGAATAAAACCTATTTTTCATAATATATGGTATTTATTTGTAATTTTGGAATTGTATGGTATTTTCTTATAAATGAGATGTTTTTCTTGAATTTTGGAAATGTGGAATATTATAAATATTAAAAATAGATATTTTGATATTAATTACATATATATTTATTTATTAAAAATATAAGTTTTATTTATAATAGAAATCACATTTTCTAAAGAAAATTGTATTTTAAATCTTTCAAGACCGTATGCTCCTTACGGAGGTCTGCATCTCGCACTACTGAGCCCGAGGATGTGCGATAATCCACACCATCCTGAACGAGTTTTCCGAAATGGGTTGTAGCGGCGCATTGCAAAGATTTGTTAAAAATACACATCTTATAGAAAAAGGTTTTTATAAGTCGGAGGTAGTTATGTG
The DNA here is from genome assembly GCA_030015575.1 of Agapanthus africanus. Lineage (NCBI taxonomy): Eukaryota > Viridiplantae > Streptophyta > Magnoliopsida > Asparagales > Amaryllidaceae > Agapanthus > Agapanthus africanus. The sequence goes on from CM057337.1 coordinate 780,248,308, forward strand.
TAAAATCGCATTTTCGTATTCTAGGTTTCCAAAAGAAATCATGCTATGATAGAGATGTGTGTTATGAGGAAGTAGGTCATTATCTCATGAACTATCTAAAGGTATAGCAAGGAATAATAAGATTTATGTCGAAACTAAACTATATGGTATTTTTCTGTAAAAGTGCGATAAAAATTGAAATATGAATTATTTTGATATGAAACTTGTCAATATATTTTATTAATATTTAAGGATCATGATGGGAGATTTTTGTATTATTGTGTTTAAGAAAAATATGATTTTTAAGGAAAAACCGAATCGAAAGTCGGATTAACTCCACTTCCGTCGTGTTTTAGAATTTTAAATTTTTAGAATAGTAAAAAGAAAGGTAAGAAGGGACTTACGGGATTAGGGCCAAGAGAAGAGGAAGAGAAAGATTGGGAAAGCACCGGTGCATCGTTTCGTCACCGGAAACTCCTCGGATCGTCGTCGGAAGTTCGCTGGAACTTCCCCCTTTGCTAACTCCACTTGCATACAAAAAGTCTATGGAATTTTCTTGAGTGTTTAGACAGAGATTTGGAAGTGAGGAAGGGTGATTTTAGGTGTGGTATTTATAGGAAAAATTAGGGTTTAGGGTAAATGAAAGGGTGCGATAAAAATTGTATTTAAAAAATTAAAAGGGGTGTTTTAATTCTCTGTTTAATTTCAGAGATTTTAAATAGTGCAGGGGGAGTGGGGTAGGCCAAAGGTCTCTGGGAGTTGAAGAAAATTTGGGATCGGACTAACTCGGGCCGGCGGCAGCGGCCGATTCACCCGAGTCACCGGCCCGAGTTGGTCGAGTCAAGCCGAGTCAGGTTGCCATATGTCCCCTGGTGCTTGGTCTTGACTCGTGGACCCGTTTGTTTTATGTGTGACTCTTGGTTTTACGAGTTATGCACGTGTAGACCCTGGTATTCTAAAAAGATTAAAAGAAATCAAAATAAAAAGATAATGTAGCTGATAGGATTTGAACTCTGGTGCTTTGGTTCAGCAGTGCAAGGTATTACCAATAAGCTACAAGCTCCTTCTTGCTGTTCAAAAGCAAATCAAACTTATAATTTGTGCTCAGTCAAAAGTACCCCTTACCGTATTTTTGAAAAAATTGTACAGAAAGTTTAGGGTTGTTACACCGCTAAGTTGGGATGACATTGGAGATCGTGAACTCCTTGGACCAGAGATGATCGTGGCAACTGTGGACGTAGTTCGCACGATCAGAAAAAGGATGCGCATAGCCCAAGACCGCCAGAAGTGTTGGGTAGAAGCAAAACGCCGACATCTGGAGTTTCAACCTGGAGACTATGTATTCTTGAAGATCTCTCCAAACAGAGGAGTGATACGTTTTGGCAAGTGGGGTATGTTTCCCCCAATCAGAGAGTAAAGCTCTATTCAAAATTTGAAATTTGAACTGAGACAGCGCCTCATAAGAGCGCCAGTGCTAAGAGTCAAAGACTCTGAGGCAGCGCTTCACGTGCAAAGCATGAGAGCGCTAACACCAAGAGCGCCAGCGCTAAAAACTTTGAGGCAGCGCCTCACGTGCAAAGCACGAGAGCGCCAGCGCTAAAAGTCAAAAAACTCTGAGGCAGCGCCTCACGTGCAAAGTATGAGAGCGCCAGCGCCAGAACTAAAAGTTCTCAACCCTTGGATCAAAGATTTAACGAAGATGATAAATTATCAAATTACCAGAATAAAATTCTATTGAGGAAATACTCCTTAAATCTTTCCAAACAAGAAAGACTGTGCTCTGTAAATCAGAGCACCATTGGATCAAAGATCCTATGGGGATTAAAAATCACCAAGATACATAATAAGTTCTGTATGGGAAGATATTTTCCCAATCTTGTTAAAAACAAGAAAAATGTCTTCTGTAAAACAGAAGCCCTTGGATCAAAAATCCAATGATGGGAAACATCCCCAAATCAATCAGAGATCTCTCAATAAGAGATTTCCTTAACTGATTCAACAAATCAGCCTTCCCTATATAAAAGACCCAAGACTTCGAGTCTTGTATATAAGAACCCCCCATAAACTTCAAGTTTAATACAAAAAAAGAACCTCCCCATAAGTTTCAAGCTCTCAGAAAAGAAAAGAAGAAGAGCAAGCTCTAAGAAGAAGAACCTTCTTCAAGGTAAATAAAAAAGGAGAGATCATAACATCTCCTCAATATTTAAGAGTTTAATTCTCACATCATAAGAACTTAGTTCTTTTCGTAGATCACAAATCGACAAGGCAAAATCTTTCACAAAAACAGAAGAGACCATAACATCTCCTCATAAAAGAAGAACTTAGTTCTTAGATCTATGAGACAAAGTTTCTTATAAACGAGAACTTAATTCTCAGAGCACAGAATTGATCAGAACTGCCAAAGAAGCGCTTTAGTGCTCCCAGTCTGGCGCTCAGCGCCAAGCGCTCCACGTGCTTCTCACGTGGACACTATTTTATAAGAAGCGCCTTAGCGCTCCAAGTCTGGCGCTCAGTGCCAAGCGCTCCACGTGCTCCTCACTTGGGCGCTATTTAAAAAGAAGCACTTTAGCGCTCCAAGTCTGGCGCTCAGTGCCCAGCACTCCACGCGCTCCTCATGTGGGCGTTATTTTAAAAGAAGCGCCTTAGCGCTCCAAGTCTGGCGCTCAGTGCCCAGCGCTCTATGCACTGCTCACGTGGGCGCTATTTTAAAGAAGCGCTTTAGCGTTCTAAGTATGGCGCTCAGCGCCAAGCGCTCCACGCGCTCCTCACGTAGGCACTGAGGAAACATAAAGCGCTCTGTACATAAAGCGCTCTGCGCCGTAAAGAGTGTTCAACACTCAATAAAAGACAAAAAGAAAAAGGGGTGTCAGAACCCAAATCAATGCTCAGCATTGTTGAACAAAAAAGGGCTGAACCCAAATAAATGTTCAATATTTTATTCAAAACCGAGTGGACTGAGTCCAAACAAATATTCAACATTTTCTTCAAAAATGAGTGGACTGAGTCTAATTTGGCCATAAGTCCCTAATTCAGATTAACCGAGTCCATGTGCTCACAATCCTTTTTAATTGGTCTTGGACCCAGACCTGACTATAGATCTCCCAACCAATATTTGGTTCAAGGGTACATCTCTTCACACCTTTGATATGTGTCGTTGTAATTCTTCAACGTCTTCAGAGAGGTGGCGGGTCCCGACAACCAGAAACTCTATAGACTACGATGTCTTTAAACCCCATAGACTATAATGTCTTTAAACCTTACAGACTATGATGTCTTTAAACCAGACTACGATATCTTTAAACCATACAGACTACGATGTCTCTAAACCTTACGGACTATGAGGTCCTTAAACTCCATGGACTACGATGTCCTTAAACCCAATGGACCGTGATGTCCCTATAAACTAAAGAAAATCCTGTTGAGTAGATCTTAGTTTGAAATTAGACTAACGTATTCTCAACAAACGTTTGAGTTGATCTTAATCTAAAACAAGATTAACGATCCTTAAACCAACCTAAACCCAAATCTAAGACAATACGGATTTGGACTAATCCACGCCCTACGGACGACAACATAAATTAGTCTCCGTATATACAATCCACGGGCAACAAAAAATAAAACAAACACACATGACATGAAGCGATCATCTGGAGAAGGAGAAAGTGGTTACCGCGATGCGGTAGCGTAATTAACTGCAGGGGCTTGCGCTTGCAAGGAAGAGCGTCCCCACAATAAAAAAACCCGTGGTAAACGAGGGGGAATCTGACGAAGTCTGCTACCACGGCCGCATCTGTCTAAACCTCCGATATACGGTGCCATAAATCAACTTGGCATCTTCGGAGAGGTGGACAGATAAAACCAAATAGCTTCTGCCCCCAAAATTCAGGCTGGACGTCCCAACGTCCCGGTCGTGTCTCTCGGCGGAGAACAGATTCTGGCACGCCCGGTGGGACCTTTTCCTCTTTCCACTCCACACTTCGTGTGTCGTGTTCGCGAACGAATCACGGTTTAATATGGTTGCCCCTTGGATTCGAGGTACTAAGATTTGGTGTTTTGCTCCGTGCAGAAGAGAAAATGGCTTCCAACTGCACAAACTACAACAACAACTCTCACTCCGTCCTCGCTGGAGGAGTGACTTATGGGCCCCAAACGGCCTCCATCTTCGCCATGCCAGTAGAACATGTGACTCAAGCCACCACTAGACTGTTCTTTGGGACCATGATCCCACCGGCAAGCTTCAACGTCCTAATGCCGTCACAGGAAGCTCTAAAGAAGTGGGTCTTCGATCGGCTTACAACTACCACGACCCCTCTCAACGGGCCATCCAATTCCAAGTATACTGCATCAGTCTTCGATAGGCTGAGCCTGATCTCCAGTGGGCCCGTAAAAAAGCCTGCAATACCTGAAGGAGTTATCCCGAAGCAGATAGCCATTCCAGCTCCGACGGAAAAAGTCGTCAAAGGGGCTTCTCCGGCTAAGGGATCGGTCTTCGCAAGACTGGCCGTTCCAACTCCCGCTGCGGGTGGAGTCATCCAAAATGCTTCCCCTGCCAAAAAGTCAGTCTTTGTAAGATTGACCGTTCACTCTCAGCGGACGTCGGTCTTCGATAGGTTGGCACCAACAACAACCCTTCACCAGAACAGGGGGCATGATGGAGCTACCCCCGTAACTGAGCCAATCCCATCTGCAAGACATGCTCGACGTCGCCACTGGCGCTGAGTGTGGAAAACTGGGGGCAGTTCCCCTTCTGGACTTACCCTACCAGCTCTAATGGTGGAAATTGACGCTGCTGTTCTAACTGGGAGCATCTTTGAGCCGCTCAGGAGGGTGCGCAAGAACTCTTCAACTGCCGTATTGAAAAAATCTCCTTCACCTATGGAGAATGTTACTAAAGCGAAGTCGGAATAGCCTTCTCAGTGGCTGTCCTCCAAAATCCACAGGGTCTGGCGAAGAGTCCAAGACTCTGTGATCAACAAGGACTACTCCCGCCGATAGAAGAAAATGAAAGTTTGGAAAGAGGAGGACCATCCCCCCGCCGTACCGCGGAAAGTATCACCTGCAATAGCCCCCTCAACTTCGACCAACCATAAAAGGAGAAGGCTGGAGAAGATCCCCGTGTCTGCGACGAATCTCAAGGGCACTGAATCTAAACACCCCAAGTTTGGGGGCATGGTAGTGCACACCATCTACATGGCTTCTGGGAAAGAGGATAGCCGTATCTCCACAGGTCATCGACCACTCACCCGGTCTGTGACAAAGGCTCAGGAGCAACAGCAAAAGCTCCAGAAGATGCTAACGAAGATGGCCACGATCACTGGGCCAAAAGAAAGCCCGGAGACATCGTCAGAGCAGCGCCAGGAATAGGAGACCGACGCCGAGTTCCTCCGAAGAATGCTCGAGAAGAAAGACAAAGAGGCCGCGGAACAAGCGGCCAACATAAAGCAAATGGCACTCTTGTTCCAAGATATGGTCGGGATGATGATACAGCCGGATCCTCCTGCTGAAGACCCTCCAATAATCCTTGAAAACGACAGAGGGGAGACATCAAAACCCTCTTCTGGCTCTATCAGCGGTAAAGGAAGAGACCATCTCCAAAGCCGCCCATAACGACTATATAGCTCAATAGATATGAGCTCATCAGGCGAGCGAAGCGGCCAGCCAAATCGTCAAGACTGGACGACCCTATCCGGATTGGTACGATCAAATAAAGTACCCACCAGGATATACAATCCCTAAATTCCATGTGTATAAGGGGACGGGTAATCCACACCAGCACGTAGCTCAATTTAGAGCTTTGTGCGGTAATACTGGGCGTGACGACAAACTGATGCTTCGCCAGTTTGTTGGCAGCTTGTCGGAGACAGCATTCGAATGGTACTCCGAGCTCCCCAACGACTCTGTCAAGACATTTGCAGAAATGGAGCCACTGTTTACACAAAGATTCGCAAGCGTTAGCGAGCACACCCTGATCATCACACTAATTAATGCTAGAGTGAAGCCGGGAGAAACCTGGGTCCAATATGCCATTCGGTGGCGGAACCTGTGGTCAAAGTGTGAACAGCGCATAAAGGAAGCTCTTGCCGTGGGCATGTTCATGGGGACCCTTGGCCCTCAGGAAACCATTTCCCAATTCATGATGTTCTTCAAGCCGACCACTTTTCAGGCCTTGATCGATAAGCTGGCTCAAATGGACCAGATGGGCCATAAGCCGTCTTCTTCAAAAACAGATTTTCGGAATGAAAAGGGGAAATGGAAAGCGACCTTCGTCACCAATGCTCAACAACAACCGACTGGTCCGAAGCTGATTACTCATCAAAAGAATAAACAACGATTACTCGGAGAAAAGATGAGATGCCTTTACTCGTTCCCTCGGGATAAGCGAAGAGATTATTCGAGCTAGCGCTGCGCAATAGGCTCATCACTCTGCTAGAGCCGAGACGCCCAACGCAATCAGGCGACGTTAACAGCCCCAATTACTGTCCTTACCACCGAATATTGGGTCACCCAATCAAACATTGTTACATCTTCAAAAGTTGGATCGAAGACCAGTACCAACAGGGCAAGTTCGCGCTGTTCGAAAACTGGAGGGTGAACCCGCCACAACCACACGCTCCTAAAAAGGTAGACACGCCGAGGGCATCATGCTCACTTATAGAGGAATCCCCATGGGAGGTGGACCTTTAGTAAGACTAAAAGAATGCTGAAGGACCTTCAAGCATGTCTGGCGATTAGGTGGAAGTGCCCGCTGGAGCCTGAGATTATTGAGAGGATGCTGAAGCCGCGCCTAACGCTGAAAGTTGGTGATGGTGGACAGAACCTTCGGGCCAAGCCTCTGAAGTCTTTAAAGAAGAAGAAGAAGGCCAAGAAACCCGTCCAACCTGAAGACAACAATATAGGTTTGCATAAATACATCGATGCACTGGAAGAATATAACCAGAAGGCATGGACCCCAATTACATTGGATGAATTCTTCAAGCATGTTCTTGAGAATGAAGACGATAACGCTGATGAAGGAGATGATTCTTCAGAAGAGCCCGAGAATTATGTGGTGAGTTGCTACATGATTTCTCACTCGTCAATAAAGGGCAGAGAAGCTTCTGATGCAGAGAAACTGGGGGTAGATCCACAACCGGAATTCTTGGAACCGTCAGACGAGATGATTGACCTATTGCTGAACGAAGCCCGTTCGAGGAGCAAAGCTGGTCGAGAGCGCGAAATGGCCATATTCGAAAAAGCCAAATGTCGGCGACATGATGAAAAGGTTGAAGCACTCCAACCAGATCGAAGCATGCCCGCGGCAGACAGAAGCAGGCTTAAGACGAGGAAACGGTTCGCTAAGGCCCTGTCGATGGGAATGAAGCTGCCAACTTTTAAAGAAAACACTCCTGGCAGCATACACCTTGACGAAGCGGATGCACATCCAAACTACTGCTTATACCATCGGAGGATCACACACCCTACCGAAGAGTGCAACGTCTTTAAAAACTGGTGGCAGGGATATGTTGCCTACCGACAACACGTCAAGCGATTGAAGCGCAAGGCTCGTCGGGAACAGAGAAGCACGACCATTGAGCGTAAAGGAACAGCTGGTAACTGTCACATAGTTGAAACCAGGGGATTGCAAGTTCTTATTTTCGGAAGCGACTCTGACGAAGAAATACCCCTCGGCCCTCTCTTCAAAGCATCCACCTCAGGAAAAGAGAATGAGATGAAGAACTGCGAGAATATTCAACTGCGTAATCGTACGTTGCCTGAAAAGAATCTCAGGCCTTCAAACAAAGATTCGAACAGAAAAGACAAGGGGAAGGAGAAAATCCATGAGGAGATTGCCCTCGATGATGGGGTCGTCAAAGAGCTCGCAACCAAGGACCCGCCTAAGAAAAGCAAGGTGGATTACAACATCCTAGCGCATTTGAGGAAGATACCCTCACAACTAAGCATACTGGATGCCTTCTTTCTGTCTAAAGAAGCACGGGATTCCTTGGTCAAGGCGTTACAAGAGCCCGATCGGTTCTAGGCCTTCATCGCAGAGAAGAAAATGCAAGATGAGCTGGCAGAAGTCCACACGGCTAACATTACATCTAACGATGAAGATCTTCTCCTTGGTACGTACGACCACAACCGTCCTTTATATGTCACTGGATACTACCATGACATCAAAATAGGGAAAATACTTGTTGACAACGGGTCCTCCGTCAACCTTCTCAACATGCGGGCGCTAAAAGAAATATGCATGAGCGTTTATGATTTAGCCCGAGATAAAATCACTATGTCTTGATTTGATTCGCAGTCATCGCAGATGCTCGGGTCCATGATACTGACATTGCGCTTTGGGCTTCTCGTCACAGACATCAAATTTCATGTCATTGACGCTAGGACTTGCTACAACGCTCTACTTGGTCGGTCTTAGTTACACGAATATAACGTCATCCCTTCTACACAACACCAGTGTATGAAGTATTTCAAAGACGGCCTCGGGTACACCATTACGAGAGAGCTAAACCCATTCTCTGTGAACGAAGTCCGAAAATATGAGGATGCCAAGTACTTCTGTCACGCCCCGCTTCCCAAAATACGGAATACGAGGGGTTGACAAGGCCATCCATGCTCCTACGGTCAAGAAAATATCCTGCCGTAGTCACACTTCGGCTTCTAGCTTTACGTGGTAATCAGTAAACAACGCACAGGTAATGAGAATACAGTATTTGAAACAAAACAAATACCAAAAACTAACCTGATGGAGGTAAAAAGAGTATAGCTCTGGATAGCTGATCAGATGTCCGCGATGTACGTCTGGTCCTGGTCCAGGCTAGATCCACTCCTCACTCTGAGCATGCATACTCAGATCGTCAGAGCGACACAATAGCTATATATATATATATATATATATATATATATATATATATATATATATATATGCAGATACAAGTGGTAACTCGAACAGTGATAAAAGATATATAACAGTAAATCAAGATGGTAAAGTCGTGAACATGGAGTAACCAATGAAGTGTCCAATAGATCAGTTGAACAGTAAAGCAGTAATCTAGTATGTCAGGTGTGTCAAAACAGTAAGTAATGCATGTCAATGTCACTATCCCTATCAGTCTCTAAGTCTCACTGTACAGGTCACTAAGCCTATCGTCAGTCCAAGTGTGAGAGTCAACCACTCGCGAGTGTCCTCCACTCAAGGGTAGGACCCAAGGGCAAGGGACCACGGGCCCAAAATATAACTCACGGTAATAATCATGTACCCTATAAATCTCCATATATCTCCATATATATAAGCCGGCATGGGACTCCCGAGATTCTGTTGAACTCACACTCAAACTACCCCACACCCCGTAGTCTACATCAAACGCCAACCATAACCTCAAATACCAGTCGGTCCATGACAAGTCTGCGCGAGAACTGGAGACAGGATCTCCATCAAGCACGTCCCGACTAATACCCAAGATAAATGGGCAGTGTCTGGTGCCTTATCTGTGACACCCATGTAAGAGCTTCCATAAGTGTCCCATACCACTTATAGTCACACTTACACGCGTCCCACAGACGTCGACAATGCAATAGAATAATAGGGTTCACTGATTGTGTACAAGTACGTGTCACTTTCACTTATCCACTCATGCACGAACACTAACGTACTTGCCACAATCACCACTAATACCTAACACTGGGTAATGCACATGATCACTAGAATACCAATGCAATAACATATACATATGATGTGATGAGAAAACAGTATGTAAGGCAGGATTAAGATATCATATATCGGTATCCTACCACTTGCATAATTTACCATAAATATTATATGCCAAAATTTAGCGAAACAACGAACAAGGGGTAAGTAATATGTGTGATTATCTATCCAGCGAATTTGATTTCACATCAATCGGGTTTCAGGATCACTAGATATGGCCATTTCATTTTAAGCGTTAACTGCTGGAAATCCGGTTTCAGAATCGGAAATCCGTTTCACAACGCATTTTAATCCCAGTTGGGATCAGATTTTAGCAACGCTACAGTTGAATGAAATCTAGGGTTTTCAGTAGGGTGTTCAACACAACAGACGGATCCTCAATCGTGTCTGTACGTCGAAAGTTATACACTGTTTAACACTAGTATGTCACTTCTGAATCTGTTCTGGACTGTTATACGTCCCGATCTTTTAAATTACAAATTAAATAGCAAACGATGATAAAAAGGAAAGAAACCACTTGTGTCATTTAGCTAACAGATTCACCTTTAATAAAATGCAGAGTTCCGCAACATACTAGTTCAGGAAACAAGGTAGTACACATTACGGGACAGCACACAGTGACCAGAGTCGCTCTGGACTGCAGTCCAGAGTCGCACTCCGACCCAAATATCGTCACAATATCAGTACAGAAACCAATAGAAATTTACATAGGGTTACAGTTCGTTGAGTCGGCTTCGATTTGAGCCCTCGAACGCAACATTTCAGTATGCACATAATTTATGGTGATTTTAACGATTTTCAGATACGGGAAATTTCTAGTTTTACAGATGTATTTGGGGGTATTCGTTTTAGTCATTAACGGTCATATTTTCCGATGAAATTTACACACTAGGTTCACAGCCATACGGGCCAGACTATACAAATGAGTTACGTCAAATTAATTGAGGATTTCCATTGAGATCATGCATCGAACAGTTGCGTCATATAATTTATCGAGAAAAGTAAGTATGGAATCTATATGATTATAGTTCGTAACAAACACAAATTAGCATGTAGCAAGTATGGAACTTGCCTGGAGACGTTTTGGCGATGCACGGCAGCGGAAATGGCACGAACGCGTGACGGACGGCGCGGCTAGGGTTCGCGGCCTCGGCTCGCGTCTCGGATTCGACGTCGGAGTTGTCCGGGGTGACTCGTGTTTGCTGGGAGCGGAGTGGGATGCTCTGTCGATCTCCTGGAATGTGTTGGGGTCGACGATGGTCGGCGTGGTCGCTCTCCGGCGGTGGCAGCAGAGGGTATGAGGAAATGTTGGTTTTGGAGAGAAAGAGAGAGAGAGAGGGCAGTGGGTAGTGGGCTCGGTTGTAGGTGATGGCGATGGTGATGCTGAGAGCGAAGGGTGTCGACGAGGTGGTTCAGATCAATGGAGCCTCGCCGACGTCGAGGGTGCCGGGGTGGGTCGAGATGGGTGCAGGGGCTCGGACTCAAGCTCAGTTGAGGTGTGAAGTAGCGTAGGGAGCTCTGTTGGTGGCGAGGAGTGAGCGAGGGAGGAGGGTGAGGAAGCTGGTACGTGGAGGCTTAGGTGGTAGTCGCCGGCGGTGATGAAGAGGTCGGCGAGGGGACAGAGGTTGGAGAGAGGGAAAAATGAGAGAGATGTAGGGAGTGGTTGTCGGAGGAGGAGCTTGGTGGTGTAAGCGTTGGGGGTGAAGAGGAGTGGTGGGGGCTGTAGAAGGTTGTGCGGTGGTGGAAGGGAGGAGATGGTCGGCGGGCGGCAGTGGTGATGGGGTTCGACGCTCGGGGAAGCAGGAGGTTTGAGAGAGAGATCGAGAGAGGAGAGAAGGAGAGAGGTAGAGAGACGAGAGGGGTTGAGGGCTAAGGGCGTGCGATCGCGCGGAGCTCGGGGACGACGAGGCGACGTGGCCACGCGCTACATGGGTACGCGCTAAAAGAATGAGCGGGAGAGTGTGAGGGAGAGAGAGAATGTAACGTGGGAGAGAGAGAATGTAACGTGGGAATTAAAGGAATTTTGTGGAAGAGAGAAAGGGTGAATAACGAGATTAATTGAAAATTTTAAAGAGAGAGAGAGAGCAAATGTGAGGAATTAAAAATGGGTTTTAATTAAGAATAAAGAAGAGATTGAGGTAAGGAACGTAAATTGATAAGATTTTAATGAGAATTTAATTGGTTAAGATTTGGGTTTAATTGAGGGTATCAAAATTTGAATTTTGAAAAGGGAGGAAAGAGTAGATAATTTGAATATAATCGTTGTTTTTGGAATAAAGATTTGGGTTGTTGGGCTTGGGCTCAATAATTTAAAAGAAAAATGTGGGATTTGGATATGGACTTGGGCTTAGGGTTGGGTTCATAGGAAAACAGAATAATTATAAATTAATATAAAATGTAAAATGGGTACAGTATTTTGTTTTGAATACAGGTATTGGCGTAGATGAAGACCGGATATTACAACTTCCTGCCGGACTTCGAAGACATGGAGAAGTGTCATAAGCCGGAGCTTAAACAGAAGCCCGTTACTCCCATTCCTACCTTTGGAAGCGATACCGAGGAGGATGAAGAAATAATCTATTCGGGACAGCCTCAGAAGCGGAATGATAAACCCGGACCATCCGCTCCGATTTTGTTCTTTGGCAGCGACTCCGAAGATGAAACCAATGCCGTATTCTCTGTCCGCCCATTAAGGCAAACCTTCGTTGGAGTAGACCGGAGTTTGAAAATCGCCATGGTTCCATGGCAGCACTATAGAGAGCTTGATGCTCTGGAGACATATAGTGTGCAAGAGTTGCAGACGTTCTACGTCCCTCCCAGGCGAAGAGGTGAAAAGGCGATCCTGTTCTATCGATCCACGGAGACTAAAGTCGAAAGAGAAGTCTGACATGGTGCCGATCCTGCGCTCGACAGGCTCCAACCTATTCGTCTGCCCAGGTATTACACCGAGGGATTGAAAAGGTTATTAAGATGCCAAGGCGTACTATTCAAACAAACTCCTTGACAACCTCAGTTCTACAACAGGATTTGGAACGTCCCCGGAACGCAGCGAAAATTGCCTAACGGAAAAATGGAAACGATCGGGCTCGGATATGTCCAGTCCAAGAAACGGGAGCAGTTCCATGGCTACCATGTCATAAAGCACCTTGCTGAAGAAACGAATGCTCTTTTAAAAGATGCTGACGCTGAGCCTGAATGCGGTCCTGCTATAAAAATGCCGAGTCCGTCATTTGAAGAAAAGATGGACGAGCTAATAAGGGAAGCGAGTCAAAAGGTTCAGAACGACTACAGCCGTGAAATGGCCATTTACGAGAAAGCCAAGACGCAACGCCTCCTTCAGCAGGCTACGGAGTATGACAATGCCCTTCACTGTTAGCTCGCCATGCATTCCCAAGACAAGAAAAAGGCCCGACGCAGAGGCAAAAACAAGTCAAAGAGCGGAAAAAACATTTGACAGCGGAAAAACGGATCCAAAAGGCCATGTGATCGAGAAAAGGCCAGCCGGAATCCATCGCTAATGAAGAAGATGGATCGGGAATATTCTTTCCCTCAAGACAAAACAAGACAAGGAAGATATTTGACCTTGTCATGAAATATCAAATGATGACACTCCTGGAGTCTCGGCACCCCGATCAAGCAAGCAAAGTTCATCATCCGGATTATTGTTCCTATCACCGAGTGATAGGACATCCTCTTGAAGACTGCTTCACCTGCAAAAACTGGGTTGAAGACCAATATCAACTCTGCAGGTTCGCTCTATCCAACAGTTGGAGGGTGGCCCCACCGCAAAAGCATATACCAAAAGCAACGTATATGGCGAGAGTACAACCAGATTGACATCGGCCTTGGAAACGATCTCGTACCTATCACATGATAACGCTATCAGAAGAAGGAGTGCCCGAGAATATGGATGACTTCTCCTGGTGCTTCGAAAATGAGGATGAAGAGGAATTGATCTCAGAATTTCCACCAGCGCCAAAAGAGTTGGAAGATGGAATACATACTACGGCTGACAACCTAAGGAAAATCGACTTGGGGATGGCAAATGACCCGCGGCCTACGTTCGTCAGTGAGCTACTGTCTAAAGAACAGGTGGCTACGCTAAAGACGTGCACATGCAGTATAAGGACTGCTTCGCATGGAACTATTCCGAGATGCCGGGGCTAGATCCGGAAATAGCTGTGCATAAATTGGTGATATCTCCGGACGTCAAGCCAGTTAAACAAGCCCCAAGAAGAATGCGGCTCGAACTTGAAATGAGCATCAACGCCAAAGTCAAGAAGCTGATCGACTCCGGCTTCATCCAAGAAGTTCAATACCCCGACTGGATCGCCAACATTGTCCCAGTGATGAAGAAAAATGGGACGGTGCGCATCTGGGTGGACTTCCGGGACCTCAACAAGGCCTGTCTGAAGGATGATTTTTCTGTACCGGTTACCGAGCTGATGATAGACAACGCATCCACTCACGAAGTCTTCTCCTTCATGGACGGCTCATCAGGGTATAATTAAATAAAGATGCATCCCGAAGACCAAAAGCATACCGCTTTCCGGACTCCTCTGGGCATATTCTGCTATAAAGTGATGCCTTTCGGTCTGAAGAACGCCAGCGCTACCTATCAGAGGGCCATGACGAAGATTTTCGATGATTTCATACATGAAATCGTCGAATGCTATATTGACGACCTCGTGGTGAAAAGCAAATCGCACGAGGAGCATTGGGAGCATCTGAAGATAGTGTTCCAACATTTTCGGAAATACAACCTGAAGATGAACCCTCTCAAATGCACGTTCGGAGTTTCCTCGGGCAAATTCCTAGGATTCATCGTACGACACCGGGCATCGAAATAGACCCGTCAAAGATCAAGGCGATTATGGAAATGCCTCCGCCAAGAACTCTCAAGCAACTGCGATCTCTCCAAGGAAAGCTCACGTATATCCGGCGGTTCATAGCCAATCTCTCCGGAAAATGTCGTCCTTACAGTCACCTGATGAAGAAAGGGGGCCCGTTCGTTTGGGACCGCAAATGCCAAAGCACATTGGACGAAATCAAGCAATATCTGCAGAACCCGCCGGTACTGACCACTCCGGTCAAGAGAAAGCCCATCATTTTATACACAACAGCCCTTGAAGGATCTTTAGGCGCATTATGGGCATAAGAGAATAACCAAGGGAAAGAGAGAGCCCTATACTATTTGAGACGAATTTTTCTGGGGGAAGAAAACAACTACTCCCCTATCGAAAAACATTGCCTGGCGTTAATCTTCGCTATAACAAAGCTTTGGCATTATGCTTTGGCGCATGAGGTCCATCTCATATCAAAGGTGGATCCTCTCAAATATTTGATGTCAAGAGCCATACTAACGGGACGGCTCACTAAATGGGCCCTACTCTTAATAGAATTCTCGATAGTATACCAACCTCTCAAGGCAGTGAAAGGCCAGGCCATCGTCGACTTTCTCGCTGAGCATCCGATACCTACAGATTCACCCCTAAATTGTGAATTGCCGGATGAGCACGCGTTTGACATGATCAACGGGGAGAAAGGAGAGAGTGATACCTGATGGGAACTCTATTTCGACGGAGCATCTTCCATGAAGAAGCGACAGCACAACATCCCTAGAATCAAATCTGGGGTAGGCCTTATCTTCGTGACTCCACAAGGAGGGATAATGCGCTTTGCCTTTTCCTTAACAGTGCTGAGGACAAACAATGAAGCAGAATATGAGACTTTAATAGCAGGTCTTGAGATCGCTATCGACATGGGAATCGAAGACCTCCTTATATACGGAGACTCCCAACTGGTCGTTAGTTAAGTAAATGGCGACTATCAAACGTGCAAACCAGAGTTGGTAAAGTACGGCGAGAGAGTGCAACAATTGCTGACTCAAATCCCTTTCTATGTCCTAGAAAGCATACCGCGTACGAAAAATAGTAAGACGGATGCATTAGCCAAGCTCGCTAAAGAACTGGCAGACGAAAACCTCGATGATGTAAGGATCGTTGTACAAAGCCGTCGGGTTCTTGCACCCACAGAAATATCTCCGGAGTCGTCTGAAGAAAAGGAAGCGACCAAGCAAACGGCCCTACAAATAGAGAACCAAGAAAAGGCTAAGGATTGGAAAGAAGTCTTTATAGATTACTTCAAATCCTGTCGAACACTTCAAGATGCGTCCTCAAGACATCAGCTCATGAAACGATCTCTGTCTTTCACCTTCGTCAATGATACTCTATATAAGAGATCGTTCGACTCTCTATGGCTGAGATGCCTGGGATCAGAAGAAGCAAGAAGAGTCGTCCAAGAAACTCACGACGGACTCTGCGGTTCTCATCAAGCCGGGCCAAAGATAAAGCTGAAGATCAAAAGAATGGGTTACTACTGGCCCACGATGATCCAAGACTGTCTCGAATGCGCGAAGCAGTGCCACTCGTGCAAAATTCATGGAGACTTCATCCACCAGCATCCAAACCCGCTACACCCAATGATGGCTAGCTGGCAGATCGAAATGTGGGGAACCGACATAATTGGGCCTATCGAACCAGCGTTATCTAAAGGACATCGGTTCATATTGGCGACAACCGATTGCTTCTCTAAGTGGGCAGAAGCAGTACCGCTAAAGGAAGTGAAGATGAAGAATATCCTCCATTTCTTCAAAACATATGTCATTTATCGGTTCGGCACTCCGCGACGGAT
Source organism: Agapanthus africanus (assembly GCA_030015575.1). NCBI lineage: Eukaryota > Viridiplantae > Streptophyta > Magnoliopsida > Asparagales > Amaryllidaceae > Agapanthus > Agapanthus africanus. Next base: position 780,264,680 of record CM057337.1, read on the forward strand.
TATCTCCGATAACAGGCCGGCCTACAGAAGTCACAGAATCAGCCGCTTCGCACAGCAGCATAATATAGACTGGAGATACTCTTCGGTCTATAATCCCCGAGCTAACAGTCTAGCTGAGCCTTTCAACAAAACCTTGATAAAGATCATAAAGAAGATGGTGTCCAAAAATAAAAAGGACTGGCACAAGAGACTTGTTCTCCGCCGAATACAGAGACGGGACTGCGTAGGTCTCATCTTGCTTGAATTTGAGGGCAGATGTTATTTGGTTTTATCTGTCCACCTCTCCGAAAATGCCAAGTTGATTTATGGCACCGTGTATCGGAGGTTTAGACGGATGCGGCCAATGTAGCAGACTTCGTCAGATTCCCCCTCATTTGAGGGATTTTTTTATTGTGGGGATGCTCTTCCCTGCAGGTGCAAGCCCCTGCAGTTAATTACGCTACCGCATCGCGGTAACAACTTTCTTCTTCTCCAGATGGTCACTTTGTATCGCGTATGTTTGTTTTGTTTTTTGGTTGCCCGTGGATTGTATACGGAGACTAATTTATGTTGTCGCCCGTAGTGCGTGGATTAGTCGAAATCCGTATTTTCTTAGATTTGGGTTTTGGGTTGGGTTTAAGAATGCGTTAGTCTCATTTGAGACTGCGATCAACTTAAACGTTTGTTAAGGATACGTTAGTCTAATTTTAGACTAAGATCAATTTAACGGGATCGTTTAGATCCAACAAAAGAGTATTTAGACTCTATTGTTTTCATTGGGTTTATTGATTATCAAGACCTACCACCTCTCTGAAGACGTTGAAGAGTTACAACGACATATATCAGAGGTGTGATGAGATGTACCCTTGAACCAATATCAGCTGAGGGATTTGTAATTGGATTGATTTAAGGATCGTTAATCTCGTTTGAGATTAAGATCAACTTAAGTGGTTGTTAAGGATACGTTAGTCTCATTTAGACTAAGATCTACTTAACAGGATCATTTAGATCCAACAAAAGAGCATTTGGGCTCTATTGTTTTAGTTTAGAGACATTACGGTCTATAATTAGTTTAAGGACATTACGGTCCAGTTTAAAGACGTCGTAGTCTATAAAGTTTAAAGACATCATAGTCTATGAGTTTAGGGACCTCACAGTCCATAAAGGTTAAGGACATCATAGTCCGTGAGTTTTAAGGACCTCATAGTCCATAGAGGTTAAGGACATTATAGTCCATGAGTTTAAGGACCTCATAGTCCATAGAGTTTAGTTTAGGGACATTACGGTCCAGTTTAAAGACGTCATAGTTTGTTTGGTTTTGATTCAATTGTTTGGGGATGCACCAAAAGTTATCGGTTATCTCTCTAAAGACGCTGAGGAATTACAACGACATGTATCAGAGGTATGAAGAGATGTACTCTTGAACCAATTTTGGTTGAAAGACTCTGGGTTTTGCTTTGAATGTCATATGAGATGATCAATTTTGGAAGACAAGAGTGTATTTGAGGTTCAGTCAAAAGGGGGTCCTGCCCGTGGAAGACTTAGCTAATTTAGGCTAAGATTGGCTCGAAATAGAGTACACTCGGCTATCACGCACTCCCACATGATGTGCTTAGAATAGTGTTATACACTAGGGATGAAGCGCACAAAATAGCGTTAAACACTAAAAAAAGAAACACTCACGTAGGGTCATGTAAGGCGCTTGAGTATTGAGCCAGACTTCCCTTATTTTATTCTCAGAATATTCAAATAAGTGTTAAACACTTAATCTTTATGACCATCACGTGTGGATACGTGGTGGTACCCATGCATTGGGTATCAATTCCTCAGTTTTATCCCATTTTCTTTTTTTTAAAGGGGAGTTTGTCAGGGGTCACGTGGAGACACGTGAGGCATCCAAAATCTGTTCTGCCCTTCTTATTTTGAGGAGTCTGTTCAAGGGTCACGTGGGAGCACGTAACCTAATCTTATTCGTTCTCTTTTGATCATTGAGGGGGAGAGTCACGTGTTGCCACGTGATCATGTTGGATACTTGATCTTTTTACATGCATGGAGAGATAAATCCCTTGTTGAAGAATTAAATTCTCTTATAGGGTTAAACTCTAATTTTATTTAGAGGAATTAAATTCCTATATGTTCGAAAGAATTAAATTCTTTAAACTCAATTCTCCCTCTAAGTTTTAGATCTGCATGGCAGAATCTCCCCGATGAGAATTAAATTCTCAACTTATGGGGAGATCTGCTTCTGCAGATCTATTACCATGAAGAAGAACTAAGTTCTTATATTAAGGGTTAAACCCTATCTTTGTTGGAGGAATTAAATTCCTATGTGCTTTGTGGGAGAATAAAATTCTCTGAACTTAGGTCTTCCCTTAGGCTTTAGATTTGCATTGCAGAATCCCCCCGATGAGAATTAAATTCTCAACTTATGAGGAGATCTACTTTTGCAGATTTTCAACCAAAGGAAGAACTAAGTTCTTATTCAGAAGAGTTGAACTCTTAGTTTGAGAATTAAATTCTCTTTTGTTTTGTGGGAGCTTATAGAATGATCTCTTTCCCTCTCTTACCTAGGGTTTTTTTCTTTTCTAAAGAAATCTTCTTTTTGGAGATTTAAATTCTCTTCTTTTTTCTCTCTGTTGTTGTCCCTCTCTCCTTTTCTCTTCTTGGCTCCTATTTATAAGAGAAAGAAAAGAATCAGTTTGTTTAGTCAATCTTTCATTAAAAGATTTTGATTGATTTTGTAACCAACATGATCTTTTAGATCACTCGGTGAATTTTATTCACCATTGGATTTTTAATCCAAAAGATATTTTATTTGTTGTTCCTGGTAGATTTTAGGAAAATATTTGCTTGTATAGAATCTTTCTATAAATTGGTGATTTTTAATCACCATTGGATTTTTAATCCAACGGTGCTCCACTTTACAGAGCGCAATCTTTTTTTGTTTGGAAAGATCTAAGGAAATATTTTTCCAATTAAGGCTTTTGATTCCTTTTGAATTAGAATTTAATTCTATTGTTTCAGAGGGTCTAGGAACCCATCACGTGTTGGCACGCGACCCATCTAATTAGAATTTAATTCTATTATTTCAGAGGGCTTAGGGACCCATCACGTGTTGGCATGTGACCCATCTAATTAGAATTTAATCCTATTAGTTCAAAGGATCCAGGAACCCATCACGTGCTGGCACGTGACCCATCGATTAAGCAATTAATTAGAATTTAATTCTATTCGCTCAGAGGACTTAAGAGTCCGTCACGTGTTGGCACGTGACCCCATCTCTAATTGTGTATTTCAGCGCCCATAACTTTGCTCATAGAAGGTCACGTGTCCCCACGTGACGTCCGATCACGTGTAGACACGTGATGCCCGATCACATGTGAACACGTGATGCTCCTCTTGGGTATTTCCGTGCTTCTTTATTCAGTTCCCATGAGGGAACAAGACTGCATGAAGCTCTCTAGGCTTATCGGACCACGTTCAAAACGGCCACAAACACAACGCCATATGCTTTGATATTCGGCGCTGAAGTAGTACTCCTCTTGGAGATATAGCTACCCTCTCTACGAGTGGCGGTCCATTATGAGCTAACAGACGAAGAGAATCCTCATCTTCGGTTTGAGGAGCTCGATGCCCTCGATGAAACTCGCCTCATGGCGCAGCAAAACCTAGAGGCTTACAAAGCAAAGATGACGCATTCATATGAGAGATTGACTAGGCCGAGAACATTTCGCCAAGGCGAACTCGTGGTAGTGGTCAAGAGACCTATAATCCCCAATCATGCCAAACGGGGGAAATTCGAGCCGAACTATGAGGGCCCGTACATCATAGACAAAGTCTACCAAGGTGGGGCTTACTTGCTTATGGATATGCATGGCGAAAGACCCTTCAGGCCAATAAACGGCCGGTTCCTGAAGAGATACTACGCCTGACGAGTTATGGCCTAGGTTAACGATAGATGATGACGCCTATGTCCGCTCGCTATCTTCCCAAGCCCAAACTCTATAAGTAGTATCCAGCGAAAACTTGCCTCAAAATCACTGCGGACCGAAACGTCCCTAAACTAACAATGGACCGCAATGTCCTGAAACTAATTACGGACTGAAACGTCTTTAAACTACTATAAACCGCAGCATCCTAGGGCTGACAAAAAAAACGGTACGTCCATAAGAAAGATGGGCACGGATGAAAACCCGAAAGGGCTCCGTGAGTAAAAACAGCAAGGCTACCGGCAATGTTTGTGAAAACTCGAAAGGGCGCAGACTCGTGTAAAAAAAAGGTACGTCCATAAGCAATATGGGCACGGATGAAAACCCGAAAGGGCTCCGTGAATAAAAACAGCAAGGCTACCGGCGATGTTTGTAAAAACCCGAAAGGGCGCAGACTCGATAAAAAAAATTATGCACGCTTGCAAGGTCCTCTCGACCTTGTAAGGAGAAAATACCTGCATGAGATCCTTACGACTCATAAGGGAGCAACACACTTAGGGATCCTCACGATTCCTGAGGAGAAATTACACTTACGAGATCCTCACGACTCGTAAAGAGAACCCTCTTATGAGACCCTCACGGCTCATAAGATTCAAAAGCTTTAAGCTACAGGGATCTGAACCTGTTCTTAAGCCATCACTTTTCCCAGACTGCCCTACAGGTGAGTCTATATTGACCCCTGTATACAATCCACGGGTATAAATAAACGTCTCCCCCACTAAGTTCCACCAATGGCACGAGATGTCCTCATGTGGTGGATGACACCTGTAAGTCCTTTCGACTTATAAGGAGAAAACACTCTTGTAAGATCCTTACGAGTTATAAGAGAACACACACTTAAGAATCCTCACGATTCTTAAGGAGAAAATGCACCTACGATATCCTCATGACTCGTAAGGAGAAACATCTTTATTAGACCCTTACGGCTCATGAAGTCAAAAGCCTTAGTCGACAGGATTCTAACCCTGTTTGCTAAGCCATCTTTGTTCAAATCGACAAAGGCAAATGGTGATTCGCTTCTGACAATATCCCAGTTGTAGCGATGTTGATGCCTAAATCGGCATCAAATTCCAAGTCCTTTCACGGCAAATGATGATTCGCTCCTGGCAACATTCCAGTCGCAGCGATGCTGATGCTAAGATTGGTATCAAATCTTGAGTTCCATACTCGAAAAAAATGCATATGAAATAGCCGAAATGTTTGAGCAACTCGCAATAAAAATCAGCGAGTAAAATATATGCATACAAAAATAGCCGAAATGATTGGGCAACGCGAAAAATAGCCGAAATGATTGGGCAATCACGACTTTCGCGATATAAAAAGCTGAAATGATAGAGTATCGCGGAAAGAAATAAAAAAATGAAAGAATGAAACTTTTGCCCTGCAGGTAAGTCCATACAGACCCCTGTATATAATCCATTGGTATAAACAAAAAAGGAACCACATGTCCCAACAGCTCTGTCAAAGAGAAAGTCAGATTTCGACAGCAACATCTGCATCCCAGAAGACCAACAACGGCGTTCCTCCTCATGCCAGCGGTGCACGGACGCAACACCACCAATCGAAGCCACGGAAAAGTCCCCAGTTCCAAGGCTCTACGATTCACAGACAACCTAGAGTCAGCCCCGACACCGCAGAAAGCGGAGCAAGACAACATGACCCCGCCTCGAAAATACGTCAGCAAATGACCCCGTCTCGGAAATACGTCAGCAAATGACCCCGTCTCGGAAATACGTCAGCCAATGACCTCCGTCTCGGAAATACATCCCCAAACGACCTCCGTCTCAGAAATACGTCAGCCAATGACCCCGTCTCGGAAACACATCAGCCAGTGACCTCTGTTTCGGAAATACGTCAGCAAATGACCCCGTCTCGGAAATACGTCAGCTAATGACCCCGGCTCGGAAATACGTCAGCAAACGACCTCCGTCTCGAAAATACGTCAGCCAATGACCCCGTCTCGGAAACCAGTCCGCAAACGACCTCCCCGTCGAACCAACGCTTCAACTCGGAAACAAGTCAACCCACCAACCACTTATGAGTCCTCTCGAGTTGTAAGGGAAAAAAATTCTCTTGTGAGATCCTTACGACTCTCAAGAGAAAACGCACTTAGGAATCCTCACGACTCCTAAGAAGAAAATACACCTACGAGTTCCTCTCGACTCGTAAGGAGAAAAGTCTTTATGAGACCCTCACGGCTCATAAAGTTGAAAAGTCATAGGCGGCAGACCTGAACCTGTTTCCTAAGCCATCGCTACCCCATAAAGAGTTCAAGATGAACCGTTATTCATCATCTACTGGTCACATGCTAACAACACAGTAAAGAAAAGAAGGCGATAGTAGGAGATACAAAATATGTCTTTTGTTCAAAAATTCAATTGAAAACAAGATACATTATAAAAAAAATGAATGAATATATGTTATTCATAGATTACAAATTTTCACTCGATACAAAGACAGTTATTGAGGAGGAGGCGTTCTCAACAAATCAGCAAGCCGCTCGCGCACTCCTCTCAACTCCTTTTCACGGTTAGCCGCCGCGACCAGCTCCGTTTCGACTTGGGCCCGCTGTTGTAAACAGGACGAAAGCTTTTCGTCAGTTCCCAGCATGACAGCTTCGCAGTCCTACACGACCCGCTCCGCAAAGTCAAGCGTCCGTCTTAGAGTCAATCCATCCGAAATGCATCGCTGAAGATTGTCAAAGATAACTTTCAACTGCGCAGCGTTCGCTTCAACCTGGGTGCGCAACCGGGAGGATTCGCTCAGAGCTACTTCATAATACTTTCGCCTCAAGGTCATCTTTCGTTCAAAATGGCGGATGAAAGGAACACTTTGCTCAACCAACGCAGCCCGTTGGGAGTTTAAAGCTGATACTTCAGGAGCGGGATGCTTGAGCTCAATCTCATGCAGTCAAGCCTTGATCTTTCTGCAATAATTAACCCAAGACATGATGACGCTTTCGTCAAGGAAGTTCACGAGCGTCGTCAGCATATGATTAACCTCAGCAGCAAAATCTGCAGCGAGTGTGAGGGCCTCGGCGTCAAGATGTTCGACGAATTCGCTCAACATTCGCATGCTAGTCGCATGCCCCTAGAAGATGGACGTCTAGAAAAGGGCCCTGCAGGCATTAGGATTCGAGACTCGAAGGGAGCTGGAGTCGGTGCGACTGCTGCAAAACAAATCATGGTCAAATGTCGACTCGGGAGGTAAAAGAAAATACACGAGCGATGGAATCTACTATACCGGCTGTGGCTGATGGAAGAGTTGGGAGTACCAAAGGCGAAGCTATTCTTTCGCCCCCTCCTCCGATCCGTGGCACAGCAATCTGTTAGTTGTATGTATGCCCTAGAGGCCAGTATTGTACAGATGATGTATATTATATTGGATGCTTGGACATATATAGAGATGACTTTCTTGCTCGATATGATAGTATGCTATCTGGTTACTCTTTATCTTAACATATACACTTGTCTCTTTATACTGTCTTATAGTTACATGTTGGTAAAGCCCTTAGGATGTGTACTTGACTACCTGGACTATGATACATATCATACTAGTGGGGACATGGTAGTCCATAGGTACATCCTTCAATATCCCTAGTCGTAGGTGTATCGAGACGGGGCATCGATATACCAGTGTAGACTAGCGTATACGCTTCTCGACCCATGAGATGGGCGATGGATGATCCCATATCCATTGGTGTTTGACATCAGAGATGGTATACGGGTGCTCAGTGGAGACTGGGTACACTGGACGGACTCGCCGAGAACTCCCAGATGGTATTATACCTCACGTCAGATGGCAGTTCTCAAGTGACACTTGTGCAGGTTAGTCTGTAGACCCGAGATCGTCATAGAGTCTTGTGTGATTCCCACTGTGCTTTGATCTCCACCTTACCACGTCCATGAGGGCGTGCAAAACGGTGGTCTTTGGGCACAGTCCCGAGTCACATGGAGGCAATGAGCGATAGGAGGGGTTTCGTCTCTCCCGGTATTGGGGGTTGATGTTGCGCTGTGCTCGATTGGCCGTAACAGGGAAGTCCCTGGCCAGGGCTGATCAGAGATTTGCTGGTAACTGTTACCAGTAGTTTCTCGACCCGTTATGAGCCTCACATCGGCACGACTTATCGGTTATTGGGGTCTGACGTATACCACCCCTAGACTTGATATGCGACATATCAGACGAACAGACCGGACTGTACGGTAAGTGTTACTGGTTGGATTCACAGGAGTGTGAGCGGGCTAGCTCGTCGATCTTCTGATCGCTCAATACCCGGATGGCCGTTACGTTTAGCAGACCGCTTGCGGCTTGTGGGTGCTTGATATGATCATCATCTGCTACCGGCGTATTGACGAGTCTTTAGAGTCCTACACAGAGGTTTCCTGGCTCAAGCGAAACGAAATAGGAGTGCATATGAGATATGTGCAGGACCGAGAATGATGCGTGTATGTGATACCGTATTCCATTCTCGCGATGGATGTATCGATTGGTTATATTCGATATAACCTAGATATCGAATCAAGGATTGATTCGATAAGCCGATACATAAGTTACTAGTCGGTTATATGCGATATGACCGGATCGTTAAATCAAGTGTTGATTTAATGATTTGATGTATAATTATATATTTGATATATTACTTTGCATTAACTAGTATTGGTTCACTTTAAATGGATTTTCTCACTTGATGTGCAAGAAGTGTATGTGATATACTTTTGTGCACATATTTGTATCATGTTTGATGATACTTGATCATGTGGTTAAGTGTAAAGGATTAAACCATGGTTAAGAGATGATTAGGGTTTTGCTTTTTCATTTATTTATTTGTTTATTTATTTGGAAAAGATTTAGATAAGAATGGTGGCTATGTTTGTTTCTAGTTGAACCTTCATGAAGCTTTGACTTCTTAACCATTCTTGTCTTCATGCTTAACCCTAACCCGTCCAAGTAACCATGGTCTATTCTCTACACTCTACTATGGTTAGCTTATGATAAGTATTGGATTTATTTTTCATTTTAATTCAACACTTATCATATTCTTTCTTCTTCTTGATCTTCTTCTTCAAGATAGAAAGCTTGATGCCATCAATGGCAACTTGAGATCTAAAGTGAGAAATCCAATTCTAAAGTGAACCCACCTCCTATTTCTTCACCCTCTACCTCTTGCCAAGTTGTCTTGGGTGTTTTCTTTACAAGTTTCACAAATTTGTGAAGTCGGAGCTTGAACTTGTGATGCCTCGACGTAGATCATCTTCGGCACGAAGCCGATGACCTAGTCCGCCCATTTCTCCAATCAAGCCGACGATTGAGTCCGGGATTCGAGATGGACAGGGAGAGGACGCCTACGTGGAGCCAAGGAAGTGGATATCCGGATCTACAAAGGTTGTAGCTTCTTATCTTTAGTTAAGTTGTTAACTAGATTCGTATTTCGCCTAAATTTCTAGTCAACGATCTAGTCTAGGGTTTCTCGGCACCGTAAAATTTGAAATTGGCATGGTTGATGCCTTGTGAGACCTCTTGAGAGTGCCTAGGAACCCTACAGTGGTATCAGAGCCTAGCTAGAGCCTTAGGCGATGCGTAGACGGAATTAGAAGTCCGATCGAACCAAAAACCAAAACCCTAAAATGCTCTCTGGACAATTTCTGAAATCTGGTCTTTTTCAACATTAAAAATATGCAGAAAATTCAGCAGGACTTTCTAAGAATTACTGTGAAACACGATCACCCAATTCGTCCAAACGGCGGCGGAACCGCGGCAGAAGCCTGGCTTCTGCGGCAGTTCCGCGGCCATCTTATGACGTCATCATTTCATTTTTGCACAGTAATTCCTATTTTATGATGCTGAGTTTTCTGGGAATTTTTAATATTTTTCCAGGAGTTGAATTTTTAGGGTTGTATTGGGGACTCGGAGTTTCGATCGGATTGTCCAATCTTGTCTGTGACTTTCCGGATAATTTTTGAATATGTTAAAAAGTTCGACCGGATATAAATACCCAACTTTTCCCCTGCCGAAAAATTTCCAAGTGTTGGATTTTTGTGTGGTTTAAGGACGTTCTGAGTAGTGCAAGTAACGCGATGGTCTCTCTAGAAGACAACAAACCTTAACTCGATTATGTGACCGTCTTGAACTGCCCTTTGAACCTTCGGGTTTGGGGCAGTACGGCGTGCCACATGTGAGGCGTTGGCTTGACCCTTCTACGGCTGGACCGTTGGTACTGAGGCATGAAGTGAATGTCTTTGAACCTATTTCATGTGTTGGACGGTTTCGGGAAAACTTGGGTGTTCGAATGTTCGATCGGAAAGTTTAATATTTTCTATTTATCCGGAATGGGATACAATAATTGGAATTCACAAACAGTTATGAGATAACTGAATGAATGTTATAAATCTAGCGGTTTAGTTTCATTTGATATTGAAAAGAGTTTTCAATAATGAGACTAAAATGCGGGGTTTATAACTGTTAGGCATGTGATGTCTAAGTATTTCATTTGATTAGGCATGTGATGTCTAAAAAGGTTGCGGATTCCAACTGTTGTAGTTTTACACTTTCTTTTCTGTGACCGTAAGTGTAATATGTGATATCGCCGGTTTCGTTGCTATATGTCAACGACAATTGGGATGCGCATATTTACTTACGTTGATGACATGTGATGTTATGTGTTGCTGGATATGTTATATTGGATCGTCATGTTTGAATAGCCGGGGGGTTTTATGTGAGATGAGTGTTTTTCATTTTCTTTCATGTAAAAACTTGTATGTAATATTCTTTTATTTTGGGGCACTTCCAGGTTGCGGAAGATGTCACCTTTTGTATATTATTTACTTTTCCGCATTAGGATAGACCCAAGGAGGGGAGCACGAGTGACCGGGTTCTGGGGTCCAGTGGGAGACCAACTCGAGGAGTCGAGTCCGGGTCTCCTAACCCTAGAATTGGCAGGGTTGCTTGCCGCTCTCGTAGGGGTCTAGGGGTGTGGGATTGGCTATTCATCACGACCGTGGAATCCGTGTTTTATACTGGCTCGTATTGAAAACACGGACGTCCTAGTATATCCAATATTTCATATGATATTTTCTGCTGCGATATCTGTGATGTGATCATGTGATGTTCTGTGATAGATACAGTATATAGTATATATGATATATTTTATAGACGTTATTTATGTTTTGCACCCGCACTAGCCCTGCCCTGCTCTGTCGTTAGTTACCTAACCTAACGGTGCACGAGGGGACATCGAGGCGAATGCGGATGGCATAAGTGTAGGTCGTATTTATCTGTGATGTTTAGGTATTTAAATGATGGGACTTCATTAATGTGATTAATGAAAGAAAAGAAACCAAATGATGTTGTAAAATCAAATTTGAAATAAAACAGGTAGCTACAGTTCTTGCTTTGCATAGCGGTATATATGATATACCCTGCACCTTATTCGATGAGGAAAGGACCGAGATCCCTTCACCGGGAGTGACTCCTTTAGCAATAACTGGCAGATGCTACATATTCGGTTTGCTTTTGATTGTTTTTGAGTTTTGCTTTGCACAGTGATATATATGATATATCCCGCACCTCATTCGACGAGGAAAGGGCCGACGATCCCTTCACCGGGAGTGACCCCTTTAGCAAAACTAGAAAAGCCTCAAAATCACTCCATTTCAAAACTTCATTTGATTCTACAACGATATCAAGTTCATTACGCAATAGGTTTTCAGAAAAACCTGTCGTAGCCCTCCGTCATTTCAGATAAGTCCTGTTTAGTATTCGTGCTGCGTTTGTTGACCTTGTCAAGGCGCAGTGTGCGGTAGCTAACCAGTATTTATCTGCTTATGCATATGATGCAGATTGAGTTAGGGTAGTCGTACGGCCTTGTTGACCTTGTCAAGGGTCGTGCGGGTGGATTTAATTCAATCAAGAAATGACGGGTTGAACTTGACTTACGGTCTATGGTTTGTTGACCTTGTCAAGGTCATAGATCGTTTGGGGCAAAATATTATCGGGAGTTTCAAGTGTTGAAATTTGCAATGAGATTGCATACCTTCTATAAGATAGTTGGATCCCGATACCCACTGCGAGTAAGAGTTACTCCTGGGAGAGTTTTACACATTACAATTAGCCGATCAAGTAGGTGTCTAGAAAGGTGTCAACGGGGTTACGCCTATAGGAAAACGGGGTTACGCCTCTAGGAAAAAACGGTTTTACATTAATTAGGTTCGTGCGAAAGCACGGGGGACCTCCCTCAAAGTACCGACACTGGCCTGGCTGAAAGATTGGCGAACTTGTAGTGTGTAATTAATCCCGGCTAGTCTTTCCTTTTAGGGTTTGAAGGAAGATTTGATAAAAACCAATGGGAGCCATCCTGATTAGATAAGATAATAACCAATCTGATCTTGCACGAGCATACGCTAAAGTGTTTTCTTCTCTCTCTCTCCAGGTAGCGACCATTTCATGCCCTAATAAAGATAATAATATGGATGTATTGACCGAACCCGCATGTTATACTGTGTTGGGGAACGTTGGTTCCGTTCTTTCCTATAAGGGTTATAGGACTGAACAAGATATAGGGGAATACCAGAATTCCCATGCCACCCGATTGAAGAAAGTACATGTTGATGCATTTTCTTCGGGTGTGTTCGTTACAGAGAACTGTTTCTCCATTTGCCCTACGTCCTGGGTATTAGATACCGGGTCAGGATCCCATATATGTAATCAGTTACATGGGCTTAGAAAAGGTAGAGAACTTGGAGAAGGTGATAAAGACATTAGAGTTGGAAATGGTGCAATTGTTGCAGCTAAGACTGTCGGGGAATATCACCTTGTATTACCAACTGGTAATACATTGGTTCTGAACGAATGCTATTACATGCCGAACCTGATATGCAACATTATATCAGTTTCTTTGCTAAGTAAAGAGGGATATAATTTTGTATTACAGGACAATGTTATGAACATTTTCCATAACCAAAAGTTGGTTGGATCAGGCACGTTGTGCAATGGCATTTATGTTCTAAATCAATCAACAGTTCTGAGCATAACTAACACACACAAGAGGAAGAGTTCTGGACTCAACGAATCCTTCTTGTGGCATTGTAGACTGGGTCACATCAATGCGACACGACTAGCTAAGTTGCATAAAGATGGATATTTAAATCCGTTTGAATTTTCATCTTATGACACTTGCCAGCCATGTCTCAAAGGCAAGATGACCAAAACACCGTTTACGGGACACGGAGAAAGAGTTACTGAACTCTTGGGACTGATACATAGTGATGTATGCGGTCCCATGTCTACACATGCCACGGATGGTTCTTCATACTTCATTACATTCACTGACGATCTCTCTAAATTCGGATATGTGTTCCTGATGAAACACAAATCAGAAGATTTTGAGAAATTTAGAGAATATAAACAAGAAGTCGAGAACCAAACCGGAAAAAGTATTAAAATCCTTCGATCTGATCGAGGAGGTGAATACTTGAGCAATGAATTCCTGGACTTCCTAAAAGAGAATGGGATTCTCTCTCAGCTGACTCCTCCATATACACCACAGCACAACGGTGTATCAGAACGGAGGAACCGCACCCTATTAGATATGGTGTGCTCAATGATGAGCACAGCTGAGTTACCTATTTCCTTCTGGGGATATGCACTGGAGACAGCAGCATACCTATTGAATCAAGTTCCATCTAAATCTGTACCTACCACATCATATGAGATATGGAGTGGGAAGAGGCCATATCTTAAACGAGTTAAGATATGGGGTTGTCCAGCCTATGTCAAAAGATAAAATCCGGACAAGCTCGAGACACGGTCAGTTCTTTGCAAGTTTGTGGGATATCCAAAGAACTCCTATGGGTATTTTTTCTACCACAGTGAGGAACAAAAGGTGTTTGTTGCTCAACATGCCACCTTTTTAGAAAAGGAATTCCTTGAAAAAGAAATTAGTGGCAAAGTGGTAGAGCTGGAAGAAGTTCCAGATACACAAACCGAAACTGAAGATTTGGTGGAACCAGAAGATTCAGTAGCTCCCAATGAACCTCAGCCTCTCCGCCGATCTAGTAGGGTTCCTCGCCAACCTGAGAGATACTATGGTTTTCTCATGGATGGTGGGAGCGAGGATTGCATCATGGAGGATGATGACCCAACTAGCTTCGAGCAGGCCATCACGAGTAGGGACTCAGTGAAATGGCTGGATGCTATGCGGTCCGAGATGGAATCCATGTACACCAACAAAGTATGGACTTTGGATGTTGCTCCTGAAGGGGTAAAACCCATCGGGAGCAAGTGGATCTTCAAGAAGAAACTTGGTGTAGATGGGAAAGTGGAGACTTTCAAAGCTAGACTTGTTGCAAAGGGTTTTCGTCAAAGACCAGGTGTGGACTATGACGAAACCTTTTCTCCAGTGGCTATGCTTAAATCCATCCGGATCATGCTTGCCATCGCTGCGTATCATGATTACGAAATCTGGCAAATGGATGTTAAGACCGCCTTTCTAAATGGTGATTTAGAAGAGTGCGTGTACATGACTCAGCCAGAGGGCTTCGTAGACAGTGGGAGCAGCGGGAAGGTGTGCAAGCTGCTTAAATCCATTTATGGATTAAAGCAAGCATCGCGGAGTTGGAACATCTGCTTTGATGTCGTTATCAAAGAGTTTGATTTCATCAAAAACCCAGATGAACCTTGTATTTACAAGAAGGTGGCAGAGAGTAAGGTTGTCTTCCTCGTATTGTACGTGGACGACATACTCTTGATAGGAAATGATATTCCTATGCTGCAAGCGGTCAAGCTCTTCTTATCACAAAGATTCTCAATGAAAGATCTTGGTGATGCCTCCTGCATATTGGGAATTAGGATCTATAGAGATAGATCCAAAAGGATATTGGGATTGTCCCAATCCAGGTATATTGACACCATACTAAAAAGGTTTAGTATGGAAGATTCCAAGCGTGGGAACTTGCCCACGATCTCTGGAGTCACTCTCTCCAAAGAGATGTCTCCCAAGACTGATTTGGAGAGAGCTCACATGCAAGGGATACCCTATGCTTCGGCTGTAGGCTCTATCATGTATGCGATGCTATGTAGCAGACCCGATGTAGCATACTCACTAAATGTAGTGAGCAGGTATCAAGCTGATCCTGGAGAGAATCACTGGACAGCTGTGAAGAGCATTCTCAAGTACTTGCGAAGGACTAAAGAGATGCTCTTGGTGTATGGTAACGGAGAACTCCAAGTGGAGTCCTTTACCGATTCGAGCTTCCAGAGTGATAAGGACGACTCTAAGTCGCAGTCGGGCTTTGTCTTTACCCTTTACGGAGGGGCGGTTAGCTGGAAGAGTTCCAAGCAGGAAACCGTGGCAGACTCGACAATGGAGGCTGAATACATCGCTGCCAACGATGCTGCTAAAGAAGCTGTCTGGATCAAGAAGTTCATTACTGAACTTGGAGTGGTTCCATCCATTGAGCATCCAATACCTTTGTATTGCGATAACAATGGAGCGGTGGCTTTGGCCAAGGAACCCAGGTCCCATCAGCGATCCAGGCATATTCTGAGGCGGTATCACCTGATCCGGGAGATAGTTGATCGCCGGGAGATCGAGGTCAGGAGGGTTGACACGAAGAACAACACGGCGGATCCACTCACGAAGGCCATTCCCCAGATACAGTTTGAGAGACTCTTCGGGATGCTTGGTATGCGATACTACAGCAGCTGGCCCTAGTGCAAGTGGGAGATTGTTAGTTGTATGTATGCCCTAGAGGCCAGTATTGTACAGATGATGTATATTATATTGGATGCTTGGACATATATAGAGATGACTTTCTTGCTCGATATGATAGTATGCTATCTGGTTACTCTTTATCTTAACATGTACACTTGTCTCTTTATACTGTCTTATAGTTACATGTTGGTAAAGCCCTTAGGATGTGTACTTGACTACCTGGACTATGATACAGATCATACTAGTGGGGACATGGTAGTCCATAGGTACATCCTTCAAGGTCCCTAGTCGTAGGTGTATCGAGACGGTGCATCGATATACTAGTGTAGACTAGCGTATACGCTTCTCGACCCATGAGATGGACGATGGATGATCCCATATCCATTGGTGTTTGACATCACAGATGGTATACGGGTGCTCAGTGGAGACTGGGTACACTGGACGGACTCGCCGAGAACTCCCAGATGGTATTATACCTCACGTCAGATGGCAGTTCTCAGGTGACACTTGTGCAGGTTAGTCTGTAGACCCGAGATCGTCATAGAGTCTTGTGTGATTCCCACTGTGCTTTGATCTCCACCTTACCACGTCCATGAGGGCGTGCAAAACGGTGGTCTTTGGGCACAGTCCCGAGTCACATGGAGGCAATGAGCGATAGGAGGGGTTTCGTCTCTCCCGGTATTGGGGGTTGATGTTGCGCTGTGCTCGATTGGCCGTAACAGGGAAGTCCCTGGCCAGGGCTGATCAGAGATTTGCTGGTAAGTGTTACCAGTAGTTTCTCAACCCGTTATGAGGCTCACATCGGCACGACTTATCGGTTATTGGGGTCTGACGTATACCACCCCTAGACTTGATATGCGACATATCAGACGAACAGACCGGACTGTACGGTAAGTGTTACTGGTTGGATTCACAGGAGTGTGAGCGGGCTAGCTCGTCGATCTTCTGATCGCTCAATACCCGGATGGCCGTTACGTTTAGCAGACCGCTTGCGGCTTGTGGGTGCTTGATATGATCATCATCTGCTACCGGCATATTGACGAGTCTTTAGAGTCCTACACAGAGGTTTCCTGGCTCAAGCGAAACGAAATAGGAATGCATATGAGATATGTGCAGGACCGAGAATGATGCGTGTATGTGATACCGTATTCCATTCTCGCGATGGATGTATCGATTGGTTATATTCGATATAACCTAGATATCGAATCAAGGATTGATTCGATAAGCCGATACATAAGTTACTAGTCGGTTATATGCGATATGACCGGATCGTTAAATCAAGTGTTGATTTAATGATTTGATGTATAATTATATATTTGATATATTACTTTGCATTAACTAGTATTGGTTCACTTTAAATGGATTTTCTCACTTGATGTGCAAGAAGTGTATGTGATATACTTTTGTGCACATATTTGTATCATGTTTGATGATACTTGATCATGTGGTTAAGTGTAAAGGATTAAACCATGGTTAAGAGATGATTAGGGTTTTGCTTTTTCATTTATTTATTTGTTTATTTATTTGGAAAAGATTTAGATAAGAATGGTGGCTATGTTTGTTTCTAGTTGAAGCTTCATGAAGCTTTGACTTCTTAACCATTCTTGTCTTCATGCTTAACCCTAACCCATCCAAGTAACCATGGTCTATTCTCTACACTCTACTATGGTTAGCTTATGATAAGTATTGGATTTATTTTTCATTTTAATTCAACACTTATCATATTCTTTCTTCTTCTTGATCTTCTTCTTCAAGATAGAAAGCTTGATGCCATCAATGGCAACTTGAGATCTAAAGTGAGAAATCCAATTCTAAAGTGAACCCACCTCCTATTTCTTCACCCTCTACCTCTTGCCAAGTTGTCTTGGGTGTTTTCTTCACAAGTTTCACAAATTTGTGAAGTCGGAGCTTGAACTTGTGATGCCTCGACATAGATCATCTTCGGCACGAAGCCGACGACCTAGTTCGCCCATTTCTCCAATCAAGCCGATGATTGAGTCCGGGATTCGAGATGGACAGCGAGAGGACGCCTACGTGGAGCCAAGGAAGTGGATATCCGGATCTACAAAGGTTGTAGCTTCTTATCTTTAGTTAAGTTGTTAACTAGATTCGTATTTCGCCTAAATTTCTAGTCAACGATCTAGTCTAGGGTTTCTCGGCACCGTAAAATTTGAAATTGGCATGATTGATGCCTTGTGAGACCTCTTGAGAGTGCCTAGGAACCCTACACAATCAATACAAGGAAGGCTTAGTAACAGCATGACTATTCGTAAAAGAAAGAAAGAAAGAAACAATAGCTGAAGGATATACTAACCAACACCAGCGGGCGAAGTGGCTTCCGACTGGAAGGAGAAATGCGGGTTCAGCACCTGATACAGATGATCAAAAAGGACTCCTGCAAAGTTGTGATAATATACTGTCAGGGGGATGATACCCACAATGAGATCGATAAATCGCAAATCTATACCTTCCAGCATTTCAGAGAACATAAGAGAAAGTGAGGGAACAACAACCGTCATGGTGGCGACCGGAGGTGCTTCAGATTGCACGATCTCAGCATTCTCTGTACCTACAAAACATCGTTGGAATAAGCAGAGCGAGATTGCTAAATAAAAAGAACAGTGACTCGGGATTTACCTGACGGGTCACCAACCAAAGCCATGACGGAAGCATCACCGGGCACAGCGGTTTCTTCGCTCTCCTTTAGTGGAATAGTTTCGGTGCCCGTGGATTCATCCCCTGATTCGACAAGAGCCGTCGTTATGCTCGCGATGCCTACCGATATCAGGGAGCCGCAAGGGAAAAGAGCGGCAGTTTGAGCAGTCCCAGACTCCCGAGAGAGAGTAGCCGCTTCGGGCTCTGTGGTCGCCATCATCTCACCTGCCATCTCATCGCTAGGACTTGGCCCTGCAGGATATGGTATATAAGAATTTGAAGATTAAGTTCTAATAAAAAAGACTCAGCTTTACGTTACCTTCGGGAAGCTTTTCGGTTTCTTCCCGAGCCGCGCGCGCAACCTGTCTATGGGCGGTAGACAGGGCAGCTGGAGCATCCTCTGGAGGAATAGCGACAGGGGGAGCGGTGCTTGAACCTGCACCTACAGCCAAGGCGGCATCACGTTCTTTCTCTGCACGCTTCCTGCGCTTCCTTTCGGCCTGAGCCATGAGAGCTGTAACAACCCTAAATTTCCTGTACAACTTTCTGTACAAATTTTTCAAAAAATACATAAAGGGGTAATTTTGCCTGAGCACAAGATATAAGTTTGATTTGCTTTTTAATAGTAAGAAGGAGCTTCTAGCTTATTGGTAATACCTTGCACTGCTGAACCAAGCCACCAGAGTTCAAATCCCATACCCCACATAATTTTTAATATTGTTTTATTTTGAACTTTTAGAATACCAAGGGTTTGCACGTGCATAACTCGTAAAAACCCTACTACACATGTTAAACAAATTGACCCAGGGGCTACACCAACCGACGACGGACCCAGGGGACCCTCGAATCAGCCTGACTCGGCCGACTCGGGCCGGCGGCGGCGGCGACTCGGCCCGCTGTGCCGGCCGAGTTGGCTCCAATGTTGAATCGGTCAACATGAAAAGTCTGCCTCTTCACCTCCCCATCACTCCTGCACACTTTATTTCTTTGGATCGGTTACAGAGCCTCTTTAAAATCCTATTTACTCCATTTTAATACATTTTAATATAATTTATCACATTTTTTTCATTTCAACCTTTCACCTACCCTAACCCTAGCCTTACCCTATAAATACAACCTCTAAACACACCATCCTCACTCCAAAATTCTGAGCAAAACTCTCAAGAAATTTCCTAGAACCTCAGTGTACTTTTAAAGTAGCGAAAGGCGAAGCTCCGGCGATTTTTCCGGCGACAACCCTGGGAGTTCCCTGCTAAGAAACGACGCACCGGCGAAGTCTACCATTCCCTCTTCCTCTTCTCTAAGTTTGAAACCATAAGTCCCATTTTCCCTCTTTCCTATTCTTTCTAAAAACACGTATTTCTAAAACCCGACGGAATCGGAGTAAATCCGATTTCCGATTCGGTTCTTCTTAAAACCTCACTTTTTCTTAAATACAATCATGCTAAACTATTTCATGTTGACTATTAAACATTAACAAACATGTTGAACAAGTTTTATGACAACTTATCTCATTTTGTAACCGTACTTTTTCACTAAAATACCATGTGGTTTCATTTTGACATTAAAACATAACAAACTTGCTATACCTTTAAGTAGATCACGAGATAATGACCTACCTCCTCAAAACACACATATGCAACATAGCACAATACTTTTGGGAACCTAGAATACGGGAAAACGAAACATTTCAAATAAATACCATAAATTAATAAAACAATTTTCTAAAGAATTAAATATTTTTATAAATCTTTGTAAAGTGCCGCTACAATCCATTTAGGGAACTCGACTGGGATGGTGCAGATTATCGCACATCCCTGGGCTCAGTAGTGCGAGATGCAGACCTCTGCAAGGAGCATTCGGTCTCGAGAGATTTAAAATACCAAAATCTTAAGAAAATGAGATTTCTAGAAATATAATATATATTAAAATTTATTTTTATAAATATATACATATATATATATGTATGTATGTAATATCAAAAATACCTATTTTTGTTATAATATAAATACTTCAACTTTTCTAAAATCATAAGAATTACTTTACATTAAAATACCATGAATTCCATACAAAATCAATATTACAATTTAATACCATATATTGTGAAAATTAGGTTATTCTTACTAGAAATGTCTCATGTATAAAATCTACACTTATTACAACTCTAAAGACGATAATTAAATACTTGGGGTGTATTTTGAAAATTATACAAAAGTATTTTTATATAAAAACCCCTCAAGTTATATAAATTACCCTAAGGACTCTAGTAAATATAGGTTTAAACGGGACCAATCTCTTATGCCTCAGGAAGCCGGAGAAGTGGGTGGTTGCCTATCTAAGATAGACAACTTAACAAACGGTGTTTTCAACATGGTAATCGTCTTTGAAAAAGACACAAATCCTGCCGCCCATGTGCAGCGGTTACCGATAACATCAAAACAATCAGGACTTCAATTTCTTTTCTAATTGTTCTGACTCAGACCGAGTCTTATTATAATAATCTGACTTGAAAATTCAAGTACAATCTACAATCCAACATGAATCCTGAATACATATATTCAATCTATTCAACCTGACCGAACCGAACCATGGATATACTTCCATTTACATGATTCTCCAGTTATATCCATGATTCTCCAGTTACATCCATTTACTGATATCATGGTTTTGGCAAGTCATCCAATTATACAATCTATATTATAAGACAACACAATACAAACAATACAAACAAGATATCGCGGGGTTTAAGGGGTATATTGGTACGGAAGGTGTTAGAAGTGGCACGAGACAGTAAGATTTAATACACCTAACCTAAATCCAGTTGCTATTGTACCGTGGTATTAACGGTTCCTTGTACTACACTTGCCTCTAGTCTCTGGCATATAGAGACTCCTCTCGTATACACTGGCATCCTTCTGTACCAAGCTACAAATACAGCATTAACACAACATTATAACAATATAATACAACTTAAAAGCTACCTTCTCTTTCTGTCTATTCTATTTCTCCCTTATCTTTGGGATTCACCGAGCGATTTGTTCGCTGACGACATTCTCTTTCTTTCTTCTTTGAATGCCGTCAGGTGATCTGGACACTCCGGAGATCGAGACCACTAGTGAAGACTTGAACCACTTCATTGAAGACCCAGAGCTTTAGTTCATTATACACTTTTATTTCAGTACTTTTCCTTTTCTGTTATGCCATTGTTTAGGCATTGCTTTCATTCAGTTGTATTTACTTTTCCATGCATTGTACAGAAAGAATGTGAATAAATAAAATTGTTGTTTTATTATATCTTGTCTCTTGTGTATTTACTCTTATTGCTTAGATACGCTTAGCGTATTTACTTCACAGTAAATACGTAGCGGCCTCGTCGCGTCCTCTGCCCGTACACTGGGAAGCAGGGTGTGACAAGAGCTGACCTCCTCAGGACTTCCGACAAGGGTATACCATCATCTGAACCAAGCTCTGCCTCCGGCACCGTTACAACGTCCATCATCGGCTGCTTTAGCGAGACCTCTTATGGTGACTTAGGGATAGCCGTGACTGAGGTAGCCGGATCTAACGATGCCGCTGCGTCACTACTCGCGATTGGTACCGCACTTGGAATAACCCGAGTCAAGGTAGTCCCTGTAACAAAATAAAAGAGAGGGTCAAACTACGAATAAAGAAAAAGGGAATGAAGGCACAATGAGTCGAAATATACCAAGGCCCAAAGAAGCACGGAGCCTCTCTTCCTCTTCAAACGTTTTGAGGGAAGCCGCAAGAGCCTCTTCGGCAGAGATACCTGTTAAAGAAGAAAGCGTCAGTAAAAGTATAATAAAAAAATAACCGTGGAAAGATACAACTGAAGTCTACTTGACAGTGTGATAGTGATCAGTGCTTCTTCATCGCGAGCCAGTCACTCGGAAACCACAAGGGCAGCTTGAAGATCAGTATCGTCTGCAGGCATGATAAATAGACTCTCATTGGTCCCATACTCGCACAAGCCTTCACTATAGGGAGCATGGGGCTCCTGGTCGAGTACAACGTCAGCAGAAAAGAGAGATTTCTTCTTTTTTTGTGAGAAAGCACCGGCAGCTGATGACAGGAGTTTGCGCTTAGCGGGCAATTTTGGGCGACGAGTCCCGATCTCCGTACCTACTCCAGACTCTGGAGACGATGCCGCTACCGCTTTTATAAGAATACGGGATAGAGGCTTATCAGGGAAGGCGCGCGGGACCGCAACCATACCAGCTTCCCTTATGGAAGGACGAACAATGGTCCGTTCCTTCAAGAGGACAGCGGGATTACCCGCAGGGGACGTACCTTTGCGATCAAGCAGTAACCGCCTTTCTTCCCTAATGACAGCACTCATCGCATGCGAGTACCACTCTACGTATGCGTTTGAGGTTCTCGGAACGCAGCTCAACTCGCTGATTAGGAAGTTGGACCTGGTGTTCAGCCGCATGAAATGGTGTAGCGCGTTGCGGATATCCTCCTCCGTAGCAACAGGCTCAGCTAAAAAAACTTCTAGCGGAACACCTTGATTGTAGCTAGACTGTTGAGAGAAACGGTGAGGGTTGTATCTCATGAACAGCGCCAAATCATTCTGCCTAAACACTAAAAAGCCCGGCCTGATTGAATATAAATGAAGAATCTCCCGAGCTTTCAAGGTAGAAGCCCCGTCTTTGAAGATGATCGCTGCAGCAGCTGCACCGTTTTTGTGGATTCCTTACCGATGGTTAAGACCTTATCGATGAAGGTCATGCTATCCCCGACCATGCGCGAGCGAAGAACCAGACCCCGAGCCTCTCGCTGAGTCGGTTCCAAAGCGGAAGCATCAACTAGCCGCATAACCCGAGGAAAGTTATAACTGTCATAAAAACGGGGCCGCTTGTGGACTCCAAAAACGCCAAGCACATGCAGCTTGATCCACGAAGTGAAATAATGCAGCGGGAAATTTACCGGGCTGCACCTCCGGCTAAGTGGTGTCTGCCACTGAACTGAGGCCATGATACAAGTGAGCCAGCCCAGCGACCCTGATGGCCACTCGCATCCCAACAACCATTCGGTGAGCCGGGTAGAAGACGGATGGCCTCATATAGCGAGAGTGCATTGGGAGCGCAAACCAGCTTAACCATAGGCCCAGAAACCCCAAAAAGAATGCATCTTAGTCAATGTCTGAAGCTGTGAGCTCTGCGAAGGGGACGACTGGAGTATCCGGGAGGAAGAAATTCTTTGATCTGCCTCCGCTGATGGCAAGCGGTTCAAGCCAAAACCAAATGGGTCGTCAAGCTTGGAAAATTTCGCAGCTTGTTTTGATAAGATTTTCGGACGGAGAAAGCGAGCGATGAAATCCGCAAAGCTGACCCCGTGCCCTCCGGATTCGAGAAATAGACTTCGTAAATTTTCAACACCTTAATCAGACTTGGGAATTGATGTTGAATGGCATTCTCCGGGGTAAGGCCCACACCACTGATTTGGTGGCAAAGATGTACTCGTCAGGAGGAAGTAGCTCCTCGTAATGTTCTCCCCTGACGGGTAACCCGGAGATCTCCGCGAACTCCTCCAAAGAGATTGCAACTTCCTGATCTGATAGAAGGAAAGTGTGAGTCGGAGTATTCTATTGTTCCAAGAAAGTTTTGACCCACCAATACAGGGGGGCGTGGAATACTGGAAGAGAGAAGCGTAAACTGCGGGGTACAACCTGAGCTTCAGCAGCAGTGATTTCCCTGGCCGACAAGATGTATTGAGCCCACTGCAAGTATCCGTCTGGATGGCGAGGAGTCAAGCCTATCATGTATGGCTTTCCCCAAGGGCGCAACTCGTCTTGACATATGCGCCGCCCCAGAATATCCAAAGCCATCGGCGGCTGTACGGGTATCGAGGCCATAAAAGGCTGAAGGTAATCCTCTGAGGTCCAGTTGACCTCCTCTACGGTATAGTTCACTGGGGGTGAGCCAGCGTAGTGGATCGCCGAAATGGGCTCCGAAGGCACCGCATAAGAGAAGCTGCGTCGACCCTGGATGATTTGATTGTACCACAACCCCCATAAATGAAGAGACTTTTGCTCCAGGTCATGATCTTTGATCAGTACGAAAACTTCCCAGTTTACAGGCGCGTCAGCAAATGCACCCTCCAGACGAGCGAAGGGGAAAGATGTGTCGAAAGACATAGTACCTGCGTGAATAGGAACAAGGGTTAGCTGTCAATGCTACAGTCAAATTCTAACACTTGGTACTTGAAATTTGTACCACACTGCAATGCAGTGGAAAGGGACCAAAGGGGACCCACCAAATCAAGATGAAGGCTCATCATTGATGAGTCAGTCACTCATTAAATTGGAAATCCTAAAAGGATTCTCATTTAATAAGAGGCCCCTTGGGCCAAGGAGTTAAACTCCCTCGAGAGCAACGCTCTGCAGACAAGGGTGGCATCTGTCAACTCTAATCATGAGAGGAATAAAATTCCCTAAAAATTTTAAGAGCTATGCCTCTGTGAAGACGATGGAATCATCCACCAAAACCCTAAAAAAGGAAAGCTTTTGCAGAGTAAAACTCCAAGATCTTCAAGATCTGTGAACAAACTTTAAGAGTTCTTCATGGAAGATGAACAGTGTTCCAGTTCATGGGTTAAAATCATCCTAAAAAGATTGTATCTTGAAGATCTATGACCTAAAGACGAGCACAGCTCTGTTAATTGGTAGAACCCTAAAACATTTTAAGATCTACGATCTGAGAAGAGTAAAGCTCTGTTAATAAGTTCAATCTTTACCAAATTTGGGCAGAGTTTTGACTCTAAGAAATTTCTTAAGGCAGAGAGCTTAGCTCTGAAGAAGAATTAAATTCTTAAGAATAAGAAAACAGGAACATGAACAAGCAGTCATCTCAAGGGCCAAAGGCCCTAGGCGCTGGAAGTCAATTCAACTTCCAAGTTGATCCAACGGTGGAAAGGCTGCCACCGCTGCACTCACGTGAGCGCAACGGTGGGGGGGCATTTATTTCCCCCAATCAGAGAGCAAAGTTCTATTCAAAATTTGGAATTTGAACTGAGGCAGCGCTTCATAAGAGCGCCAGCGCTAAGAGTCAAAGACTCTAAGGCAGTGCTTCACGTGCAAAGCACAAGAGCGCCAGCGCTGGCGCTAAGAGCGCCAGTGCTAAAGACTCTGAGGCAGCGCCTCACGTGCAAAGCACAAGAGCGCTAGCGCCAAGAGCGCCAATGCTAAAAGTCAAAAGACTTTGAGGCAGCGCCTCACGTGCAAAGAACGAGAGCGCCAGCGCTGGAACTAAAAGTTCTCAACACTTGGATCAAAAATCTAACGAAGATGATAAATCATCAAATTACCAGAATAAAATTCTGTTGAGGAAATACTCCTCAAATCTTTCCAAACAAGAAATATTGTGCTCTGTATATCAGAGCACCGTTGGATCAAAGATCCCCTGGTGATTAAAAATCACCAAGATACAGAA
Source organism: Agapanthus africanus (assembly GCA_030015575.1). NCBI lineage: Eukaryota > Viridiplantae > Streptophyta > Magnoliopsida > Asparagales > Amaryllidaceae > Agapanthus > Agapanthus africanus. Next base: position 780,290,461 of record CM057337.1, read on the forward strand.
TAAGTTATGTATGGGAAAATATTTTCCCAATCTTGTTAAAAACAAGAAAAATGTCTTCTGTAAAACAGAGACCCTTGGATCAAAGATCTAATAGTGGGAAACATCCCCAAATCAATCAGAGATCGCTTAAGGAGAGATTTCCTTAATTGATTCAACAAATCAGCCTCCCCTATATAAAGGACCCAAGACTTCGAGTCTTGTACAGAAGAACCCCCCCATAAACTTCAAGTTCAATACAAAAAAAAAGAACCTCCCCATAAGTTTCAAGCTCTCAGAAAAGAAACGAAGAAGAGCAAGCTCTAAGAAGAAGAACCTTCTTCAAGGTAAATAAAAGAAGAGAGATCATAACATATCCTCCATATTTGAGAGTTTAATTCTCACATCATAAGAACTTAGTTCTTTTCCTAGATCACAGATCTACAAGGCAAAGTCTTTCACAAAAACAGAAGAGACCATAGCATCTCCTCATAAAAGAAGAACTTAGTTCTTAGATCTACGAGACAAAATCTCTTATAAACGAGAACTTAATTCTCAGAGCACAGAATTGATCAGAACTGCCAAAGAAGCGCTTTAGTGCTCCCAGTCTGGCGCTCAGCGCCAAGCGCTCCACGTGCTCCTCACGTGGATGCTATTTTATAAGAAGTGCCTTAGCACTCCAAGTCTGGCGCTCAGCGCCAAGCGCTCCACGTGCTCCTCACGTGGGCGCTGTTTTAAAAGAAGCGCCTTAGCGCTCCAAGTCTGGCGCTCAGCGCCAAGCGCTCCACGTGCTCCTCACGTGGGCGCTATTTTAAAAGAAGCGCCTTAGCGCTCTAAGTCTGGCACTCAGTGCCCAGCGCTCCACGCGCTCCTCACATGGGTGCTATTTTAAAAGAAGCGCCTTAGCGCGCCAAGTCTGGCGCTCAGTGCCCGGCTCAGTGCCCAGCGCTCCACGCGCTTCACGTGGACGCTATTTTAAAAGAAGCGCTTTAACGCCCCAAGTCTGGCGCTCAGCGCCAGACGCTCCACGCGCTCCTCACGTGGGCGCTGAGGAAACATAAAGCGCTCTGTACATAAAGCGCTCTGCGCCGTAAAAAGTGTTCAACACTTAATAAAAGACAAAAAGGAAAAGGGGTGTCAGAACCCAAATCAATGCTCAGTATTGTTGAATAAAAAAGGGCTGAGCCTAAACAAATGTTCAACATTTTATTCAAAACTGAGTGGACTGAGTCCAAACAAATATTCAACATTTTATTCAAAAATGAGTGGACTGAGCCTAAGTTGGACACAAGTCCCTAATTCAGATTAACCGAGCCCATGTGCTCACAATCCTTTTAATCGATCTTGGTCCCAGACCTGACTATAGATCTCCCAACCAATATTGGTTCAAGGGTACATCTCTTCACACCTCTGATATGTGTTGTTGTAATTCTTCAACTTCTTCAGAGAGGTGGCGGGTCTCGACAACCAGAAACTCTATAAACTACGATGTCTTTAAACCTTACAGACTACGATGTCTTTAAACCAGACTATGATGTCTTTAAACCAGACTATGATGTCTTTAAACCATAAAGACTACGATGTCTCTAATCCTTACGGACTATGAGGTCTTTAAACTCTATGGACTACGATGTCCTTAAACCCAATGGACCGCGATGTCTCTATAAACTGAAGAAAATCCTGTTGAGTAGATCTTAGTTTGAAATTAGAATAACGTATCCTCAACAAATGTTTGAGTTGATCTTAATCTAAAACAAGATTAACGATCCTTAAACCAACCCAAACCCAAATCTAAGACAATACAGATTTGGACTAATCCACGCCCTATGGGCGACAACATAAATTAGTCTTCGTATACAATCCACGGGCAACCAAAAATAAAACAAATACATAGGACACGAAGTGATCATCTGGAGAAGGAGAAAGTGGTTACCGCGATGCGGTAGCGTAATTAACTGCAGGGGCTTGCGCCTGCAGGGAAGAGCGTCCCCACAATCAAAAACCCCTCGTAAACGAGAGGGAATATGACGAAGTCTGCTACCACGGCCGCATCTGTCTAAACCTCCGATATACGGTGCCATAAATCAACTTTGCATCTTCAGAGAGGTGGACGGATAAAACCAAATAGCATTTGCCTCCAAAATTCAGGCCGGACATCCTAACGTCCCGGTCGCGTCTTTCGGCGGAGAACAGGGTAAGTTAAGTCCAAGATATATATGACCGTTCGACATACTCCAACGAGTTAGAGAAGTGGCTTACCGTTTAGCACTGCTACCCTCATTGGAAGGTGTGCACAATATGTTCCACATATCCTAACTACGATGATATGTGAGCGTCCCCAGCCACATACTTGATCACTCAGAGCTCACAGTACAGACTGATTTAACCTGCGAGTAACAACCATTTGAAATGCTGGACCGAAAGGTGAAAACATTACAGGACAAGGAGGTGAACTTGGTCCGAGTTATGTGGAGAAAGGATTCGCCAGGAGAATCAGCATGGTAACGAGAAGAAGATATGCATGCACGATACCCTTACCTATTTGAAAATTAGTCCCTATGTAATTGTAAATTTCGAGGATGAAATTTTTATAAGGAGAGTAGAATGTAATGACTTTGAAATCTCTGTACAGAAATTTTCTTGTTATTGTACAGAAAAGAGTATTATAGCCTGTGTAAGAGTTAAAAGTTATTTCTATTAAATAAAAATAAGAAACAACTTGTAGCTCACTAGTAAAGCCTTTGCATTGCTGTGATGTAGCCTGTGTGTTCGATTCCCATCAGACATAATTATTTTTTTTATTTTTCTTTTTAATTTTTAAAAGCCCAAGAGTAGTCCGTGCAATACACGGGGAAAGGAGAAGTTTCAGAAAAATCAAACATGTGCAAAATGGAGTAAACACAGAAAAACCCACGTGGCACGAATCTCAAGGCCAGAGCTCGAGATCCGACCGGCCAAAATGACCCATAGGCCGGCGCCGACGGTCCTGATGCACCCAAATCAATTCTTGCTTTTCACACTTGACTCTTCAACTCCCATCAACTCCCTTGCACTCTTTGATTTCCCTGCAATCAAACAGAGACCTTTCATTTCACCATTTAACATCTTTTTAATGCTTTTTAATCCAAAATTTTAATTCCTAAACCCTAATTCTTCACTATAAATACCACCCCATGTTTTAGTTCTTCACCATTCTGAAATTCTAGCAAAATTTCTCTCAAAAATTTCCTAAGTGCAAGTGGAGTCAAGTGGAGTTAGCGACCAAGCTTGTTCCGTCGAAGATCGAAACCATTTCTAGAGTTCCCGCGACGCTATAAATCCCTCTCCCTTCTTCCTAATCCTTTTCTTGAGATTTCCAGACAGTAAGTCCCTCCCAACTCTCTTTCTTTGCATCTAAATTCATCTCCTAATCATATATCAGTAAAGTGGAGTTATTCATCATATCTTTCTTTTAAAACCTAGAACTCCCTTTTTCCTTTATATTTTGGTCAATATAATTTTACCACAATATTTGTAATTTTAATTACAATTGTTTAGATTCAAGTTTAACCAAAATTTTCATGTGAAACGAACATAAACGAACATTTTCATTAAAATACCTTGAACTTTATTATCATCTCTTTTCGATATTGTTAAAGCAATACCTTTAGGAAAACCTCATGGGGTAATGGCCTACCCCATACGCACACTTTGGTTTCATAGCACGGTATCTACATTTATATATAGTTGGTTCAAAGAAATACTTTTACAATAAAATACCACATCTTTTAAAAACCGGGTTTCTTTTAAAGCGGTATTTTTTTATCCTTGGCAAATACGCCTCCACAACTCTCGTTAGGGGACCTGCTAATGGATGGTGCAGATTATCGCACATTCTTGGTATAGTAGAGCGAGATGCAGAACTCCTCACGGAGTATTCGATCTCCAAAGGAAATAAAATACGGTTTTTAAGAAATGCGACTTTTCTAAATAAAACTAAAATTTAAAATTATATAAAAATTATAAATCCGTATTTTCAATATATATTATGAAACTATATTTTCTAAAATGAAAGATTAAACTTTTAATAAAATATCATCAAGTTACCAAAAAGGGATAGTTTTCAATAAATTACCATAAACTTTTTTAAGCTAAGTATTTATCATTAAAATACCCCTATAATTAAAACACATTCTTATGAAAACCCTAAATTTTATAAATCACCCTCGAGATTTATTTTTAAACTATATTAAAATATTTTCATAAAACTCCCTCGAGATATACAAAACAATATTTTAAGGACTCTAGTAAATATAGGTTTAAGCGGGATCAATTCTCTTGAACTCCAGGGAGCCGGAGAAAGTGAGTGCTCGCCTATTCAGGTTAGACAACTTAATGGAATTATTAATGGCAATTGTCTTGGAAAAAGACATAAATCCTGCCGTTCATGTGCAGCGGTTGCCGATTACTCCCGAACCTAAGAATTCAAGAGTTAATTCAGTTTACGAGTGTCTGAATCAATCTGAGTCAAAACTCAAACCTGAATCCAAAATCAAACACAAATTTGAATACTTGATCATGAACATGAATACCCGAATTCAAACATCAAACTCAAATTTGCATACTTGACTCGACTTGACCGAACCATGGTTATAACTTGATATGAACTCAACATGACTATTTGAACACATGATTATATCCTGAACATGAAACTGAACATTTTATATCCATGGATTCGGCCAAGAACTATAATCTTAACTATACAATACAATACGCGGGGATAAATGGGTAGATTGGTACGGAACGTATATCGTAGCATGAAAGGTCACTTTAAAAGACACATACATGAATTCATGTGCCGTTGTCCTATGGATTATGATGAGGCCTTGTACTATATGTTACCATAGTCCACGGGGTAAGATGGACTTCTCTTGTATACATTAATACCTTCCTTACCAAACTACAAATAACCACGTTAGAATAACTATCCTGTACTTGTGAACGATCATATGCAACTTTACCTGTTCATTTCACATTACATACTATCATCTATTTCTTCTTTTGGGACTTACCGAGTGCTAGTTCGCTGATGACATTCATTTTTATTTCTTTCTTTGGAATGTTTGTCAGGAGGACCGGACTCTGAGGAGATAGAGCCGACCCAAGAGGACTTGGACCAGCTTGCTGCACAGCCAGATTACTAGATCCTTCCAACCTGCATTTACTTTCTGTATGCCATTGTTTAGGCATTGCTTTGTTTATTATATTTTTTATTTTCAAATAGTTGTATGTAAAGTTGAATGTGAATAAAGTTGCTTTTTATTTTATTACTCTTGTCATTATTAATCATTTATATATTGCTTAATTACGCTTAACGCATTTATTTCATATTAAATATGTTGTGGGCTTGCCACGTCACCGTTTCCGTCTATTGGGAAGCGAGGTGTGACAGATAGACTCATGGTGATAGTGGACGGGCTTGCTCGTGTTCAAATGGCCCGCCATGCCCGCCAAACCGTTGTCCCCACTCCCCGGAACGACGGCGTGCATAGGGCGATGGAAGGACGCATTCAGGCCTTCGACCTCGCTCATGCCCATCTCGATGTCACCGAACACCGGCGTGCCAATTCCGGCAGTTACGACCCCCATACGAGGAATGATTCCATGACTCGTTGGGCGTCGGTTAGTTCGACACCGAGATCTCAGGGGAGACTAGGCCATCGCTCTAACGCCCGCCGCTCTCTCTCACCTCTTGAGGAGACGTCGGTCAGATCACCTGATTCTAGGGGAGACCGACATCTCCATATCCATCGAGTCCATGTACGTGGCTCATCTCGGGACTGACCACAAAGGGTTCCCCCGAGGACCTGAAGAACGTGATAGAGTGAAGCCGAAACCGCTCCATCGCGCAAGACCAAAGCAGAGATAGCAGGCACTCTATGGAGAATCCTCGGGATACTAGTAACGAATCGAGGTTCTCGAGAAGAAAATTGAGGACATGCGGCTCGCCATCCGTTTGCCTAGAGGGTCGGTGAAATACTCCGTGGATTCTCTTATGAGACCCCACAGAGCAGTTACTACGTGAGCGCATCTTGTCTCGAAAAAGCCGCCCAAGGTGGCTCTCTTCAATGGGAAGTCCGACCCAAAAGACCACCTGGATGCGTTTACAGCGGGCATGAGCTTCCAGGATAAATCGGACGCGGCTTAATACCGGGCCTTTCTCACCACCCTTATCTAGGCCGGGCAAGATTGATTCCGTGGCTTTACTCAATGTTCAATCTCAACCTTTGACAAGCTGGCTACTCAGTTGCTCGGCCATTTCATCGGCAACCGACGGCAGAAAGGGACAGTCGACTACCTGTTCACTATCATGAGAGAGGACCGGAAATCTTTCAAAGGTTACATCACCCAATTCTATAATGCCTTTCTAAAAGTACCCGAGCACTGGGATGAGACAGTCATGGCCGCCCTGAGGTCTGGTCTTAGGAACAAAGAGTGTCTCCGGTCTTTTGTATTGGCGCAACCTAAGACTTTGGCCGAGGTAAAAGTCTGGACCGAACGGGAAATCCATCTCGAATCAAAGGTTAACGCTCATCTTTCCCGGGGAGACCAGACATGCCAAAAGAAAAGGGGTCCGGAAGAAGACAAGAAGAAGGCCAATCGGTCGAAACCTTACACTCCAAGGTTTCACGAGTACACGCCTCTCAATGTCTCGCAGGCCGAGCTGCTGGAGGAGAGGAAGCGTGAAAGATTCTTTAAGCTACCACCGATGACACGAAAGCCGGGAAAGTGACTCCGCGGCCCGTATTGTGCCTATCATCGGACACACGGACACCCGACCGAGGATTGTAAACAGCTGCATGATTATATCGAGAAGCTGGTCCGCTCCCGTCACTTGGCAAACTACTTGGGAGACAAACATCAAGCAGATAGGGGGAAGCCGACCAACTTGAAGCTAGAGAGCTGACGATTGGGCAGATCATGGTTGTCATCAACTGAATCTGGTCATTCAATGCAGGCGAGTCTAAACTGTATCATCGAATCTGTATTTTCTTTAATAATAAAGATTCTTACTTCTCTGCAATCCGAGCTGCTTCTTTTTGTTTCCATGCTAAAACATCCCGCAGGGCCGGCGGGTAGCCTCCTTCCTACCAAGCAAAGACCAACCCTTCGCTCAAGTAAATGAAGCTCGGATGTGCCTATAGGTAGCCGACCAAAACCCCTATCACGAGGCGGCCGGGTAGCTTCATGCTCGGCCCATCCACCGTGTGTAGCTTCTTACCCAACAGCGCCGTGGATCCAAAGCCTTCACCACAAGGCGGCCGGGTAGTTTCCTGCTCGGCCCATCCGCAGTGGGCAGCGTCCTACCCGGCTACGCTGTGGATCCAAAGCCTTCACCATGAGGCGGCCGGGTAGCTTCCTGTTCGGCCCATCCGCAGCGGGCATCATCCTGCTCGACTTCGCTGTGGATCCAAAGCCCTCAGAAAGAGGTAGCTGAGTAGCTTCATGCTCGGCTTATCCGCAGCGGGTAGCGTCCTGCCCGGATACGCTGTGGATCCAAAGCCCTCACCACGAGGCGACCGAGTAGCTTCCTGCTCGTCCCATCTGCAGCGGGCATCTTCCTATCCGGCTATGCTGTGGATCCAAATCCCTCACCACGAGGTGGCCGAGTAGCTTCCGGCTAGGCCCATCCGCAGCGGGCAGCGTCCTGCCAAGCTATGCCGTGGATCCAAAGCCCTCACCACGAGGCGGTCGAGTAGTTTCCTACTCAGCTCATCCAACACGGGGACACCGCTGGTCCGTAGGTCCTCCCATCCTGGAGGAATGCCATAGCGGAGGGCAAAAGCATGCTCATGATTTGGCGCTCCAGGCTAGAACAGAAGTGTCGTCCTCTGCCGAGTCTCCGCTCAAGAGGCAGAAGAGAGTGGTTTCCCAGCCATCCCCGGCCGGGATACAGGTGCTGGAGGGCGACTTCTTCATCGAGGTGCCTTCAGGGCTCTCTATGGCCGACAACTTACTGGCGAACATGGAGAAGGCGGTGGTGGCCAAGATTTCCCGAGGCACCATGAAGGCCCAAGTGGCAGCAATATCTTAGGAGGCCGTTCAAGTTAGTAATTTTCTAAACTTTTCTACGTGTTTTTTTCCTTTGTTTAGCTCCTAAAAATGGTTTGTGTTTTTCGTAGGTCCTGTAGCATTGCGCCCTTCTTGCCGCTATGAAGGCTGAGGAGGTGTCCCCGGCGATAAAGAAGGCCGGTGAATCTTCCTCGCGTGAGGAAGAGCTCCTCGCGCAACTGAAAGAGGCGGAGGATAAAGCGGCCTCCCTAGACTCGAGGTTGGTTGCAGAGAGCCTGACAGTCCCCAAGATGAAGGAGTCTCATCGGCTCCTGAACGAATCCAACCGGGCTATTCAGGTCAAGATGGAGAAGGTTAATGGGCTCTATGACACCAGGAAGAGGCAGAGAGACTCATTCAAGAGGGATGCTCGGGTGGCCTACGAGGCGGCGAAGCATGCCGAGGGCAGGGAAGAAAAAGCCGTGGAGGAGTACAAGGCTTCCGACCAATTCTACGTGTTCTAAGGGCCAGCGGTGTCCCCGTGGTGGATGACTCGAGCAGGAAACTACTCGGCTGCCTCGTAGTGTGGGATTTAGATACACAACGTAGTCGGGTGTTAACAGAAAACTGTATTTTAATACCGCTCATTCATTATCTATTTTGTTATATATCGGTGCTATTAACCAGTATCTGCTCAGTAATTACAGATTACAGATATTCATGATAAAATACTGGAAACACATTTAAAATCACGGATATAACATTTGGAAGCCGATACTGCAAACAGAACAAGAAACCGACCAATATCCAAAGAGTTCTTTTGGAAATAAATGTGTACACACTTTTTGTCTAAAATGGTCCAACACAATACAAGTGTACACATGCTCTTTGGCACTAGGACCATGATGGGGCTGCCCTTGGCACAAATTGTGCATATATGGTGTGATGTGCATAGAATGGGCAATAAATGCATAAAGATTTGATGTAATGTATGGCTTCTTGTTTCCTCCAAATCCCTGAGTGCAATCCAGGCCTCTATTGAGAAATCTAGCAGCACCAGAGTGATATTGGGGAGCACACATGACAGCACAACAAATACAAGCCCATGTGCTCGGAATTGACCCGGCCACATACCCCATAAAACCGGCGAGCTCGGCCCCGTTTGCTCCAAATGTCCCAATTTTTCTTCTGGTCATTTCTTAGGGTCACATCAGTCCATCTATATTGTTTGTTTATTCTGGAGTTGAGCTTATAAATACCAGAACAGATATTGAGCAAAGGACCATACGTATATACCCTATATTTCATTTCATAGTTCTTTTGTTTAACTTGAGGGTGAGTGGGCTTCATCATTGGTTTCTTCTTTTTCTTCCCTCTTGAAGCTTTCTTTGGAAAGCTTCATTAAGGAGGTTGAACAAGTAACCAAAATCTTGTATCTCTTTCTCAGGTGTTAATAATATTTGTGTTCCTTCTCTTTACTTGCTTGCTTTTCTTTTCTCTTATCATGCTTAACTAATCTTTTATTGGTTGTGGTAATGGTGAAAAAGTGAGATGAAAGGCTTTGCCTTCTCCACCTCTTGTTTATGTTTATAGTGATTAAAATTATGATTCTAACTTAAATATTGTTTATGTATTGATATGATATGGTGTTTTGAAAAATGGTTACTTTGTAATCTCCTCATACACCATATTCATTCCCTTTCCCCATTTCAATATTTAAGAAAGAATCAATTTGGTGTTAAGTTTGCTAAGCCTGGATGTAGTATTTTGTGATTAATTGACTTGACAACTCTTTCGGTTTCATATACCATATACCATCACAAACACTTAGCACACTCAACGCCAAAATCATTTGCTCTCACTCACTACTTTGTGTTTTTGTTGTTGCGATATGCTTGCTAACCCTTGTGTTTAGTGTTGATACCCCAAGCTCGGACATACAAACAGTAAGTGATCAAAATGGACTCGTTTCGTGCCTTACGGAGAATATCGGAATTTGACGACTTATACCTCGCAACCGCTTCGACAAGTCGTGCTTCATGCCGGGATCAAGGTAAGCGCGGACAACTCATGATCAAGGGAGCGTCGAGGGAATCACCACGATTCGACCTTCCAAGCCAAAGCCATAACCATTTCTTGCTTGCTTGTTTTATTTGCTTTTCTTGTTTTCGTATTCTTTCATTTTATTTTTGTGACAACCAACTCAATTCATTAATTTGTTGAAGCTTAAAAGACAAAACCTAATACACAATTCCCTGTGGATCGACCCGTGCTTACCTGCTTGCTACAACGCGTCGTGCACTTGCGGTTTATAAATTTTAAAACGAGAACGATCTCGCGTGTGCAATATTTCTTAAAAACAATCTCTGTTTCAAAACATACGCGTTTGCACGAGCGGGTGAGTTCCCAAAAAGTTTTTAGCGCCGTTGCCGGGGAGTTGGTAGTATTAGGTATTGTTATTTCTGGTTCTTACTAACTCACTAATTTCTAACTCAATTTTTTCAAAACTAACATAACAAACATTCTTCTTAATTTGTTCTCTGTCTTTCAGACCCGCAATCACCCTAAACTTAAATTAAAAAATCAAGTTATACCATAAGAATATTGATCTAGCCTAGAGAACCCACACAAAATTCGAGCACAAACACTCGGAATCTGGCCGGCGACATCAAGGGTAAATCCGGCGAGCTCGGACCATTTGGGGTGTTTTTGATTTTTTGTTTTTGTGTGATCTCCAGTGCAGTGTTGGTATTCTATTGGTATTGTTTGATTTTTTATAATTTTGAGTATGCAGAAATTAGGGCATATATATCGCTTTTGACACTAAATATCGTATTTTCCGACATTTGCAGATTTTTACGGATTTACGACCAGCGATCGTGCGGAGCGAGGCTTAAATACAATTTTAAGACGTTAGAGAAGTATAGTGCCAAATATCCGGGTAGTTTGACCCGCACAAGCGAACAATCAAAGACTCGGGATCACTTCAAGTGGGTTTCTTAACCCAATACACATCGGTATGTATTTTTCTTACACCTTCGCTCAAATCCGACGCATTCCAATATTCTATCTTCTGCAGGATTCTTTGCACAAATTTGCTGCCAATTGTACAGAGAACTAACCCGTATGTTTTGCAGTGCCTAAACTTAAACTGAAAAGGAATTGCTTAAATTGCTTAATTTCTTAAATTCTTTTATTGATTGCGCATTTGCATCTTATACAGATTTAAGGGCAAAAAGACCAAACAAGATACGGTAAAGGATTTCATCACCTTTTCTCCGTAGCCCACAAATCACAAAACTGCATTCTTGCATACCCACAGTAATTTAAAATCAACTAGAACTTTGACTTTAAGGACTTCGTGCTCATTAGGAGAAATTGACTGTATTTAGAACACCGCTTAACGGTATATCGTTCGTGGGGTGTTTAAGAAAGTGTTCAAGAGAAATGGTTATCTAATTAAGGAACTTTGCGAAAGCGTTGGAAAACCCCCCTTCTCTCTTGCACTTACCTGGTTTCGTGATCCGTATATCTTGAGCCCGTTTCTCGACATAGTTTTATTTCGACAATCAGGTTTTTGAGCAGGTCTAGTTGACTAGTATATCATAGACTGCTAGGGGTATGATATTCTTTATTTTTATGATATTTATGAATTCTTGTTAATATGGGTGATACACAATTTAATTCAATTTTTCATGATTCTTATTCTTTTGTCTATACTCAGTCCCAATTCATTTGTTCAAATTGCCAAGATTCTTCCCACATTCACGATAACTGTCCTTTCTTAGGGGGTGGCCAACCGTCCTAGAATTTTGATAATGGTCACCCACCCAACATTCCTGAACCCAGTCCCACTTCAACCATAGACCAAATGATTGAAAATTTAGAGAAAAATGTCGACAGATTGACTGCTTTAGCATCACCACCAGCACAACTCCTCCAACCCGAAATAATTAAACCATCATTAGGGAATAGTAGTGAGATAGATACTAGGTTGACCGCTTTAGAGAAAGGTATTGAAGTGATGACTGCGGTTGAGAATCAATCAGCTTCGACGCTAGCCCTGTTCATACAACAATCTGAGCAATTGTTTCTTGCTCAAGCTCAATTATTGGCTAGAATCGAGGAACAAGTGAAACATTTAGCTGAAAGAATTCTAGGGAGTGAACATAGTCAATCGGAACCCAATAATGTTAATATTTGTCATCTAGGAAGTCACCCAAGTAAGATAAACGATCAATTGACTTTTGATGATTTCATAGATGACGACGTAATTGAATTGACTGGGTGTTATCAGGACACACAAGAAAATCCACCGATTGATTTTTGCATTCCAATTTTAGAGGAGGAATCTTGTGATTTTGACAGTTATGGTTTGGATAAAGTGTTAGAAAAGATTAATAATCAGGAATCCACGATTTTTGTATCACCTAGTGATATTGGTTCGGAAGAAATTTTAGTGTGGGAACCTACTTTTTTGGATGACATGAACCTACCCATTTGTGAATGTAATGAGGGAGAAATTGTATTGGGAGAGATAGAAAACCATAGTGATAAGAATAGGATTGTGAAAAATTATAGGGAGGAAGACAGTCTTAAAAAATATTCTTTCATGTCGAGTTTTGAGGAAATTTTTGCGGATGAACTTGATATTTTAGGTGAGTTTGAGTCAGGATCAATTTGGGAACATCCTAGGAACCTTTGTTTTGCCGAACATTTTGCGGATGAACTCCAGTTTTTACACGAACTTGACTTTGGAACTCAACACGTGCTTTTTGAACATTCAATTCATCCAGGAAATAATTCTTTGACCTCTTCAAAACTTCATTTTCATCTTCAGCGTCTTCTGATCTCCATTTTTCCACGCCCACGCCCTTCACTAACATCTAACACATTCTTTTTCTTTTTCTTTTTCTTCTTTTTATACATATTCTTTTATCAGCCATTGCATTATATAGACAAAATCTTTAAATGGCTGGTATTAATTTCTGGACTAATCCAATCTTTTAACTTGTACATGTTGTAATTAGTCTTAGGTTTTTTCTTTTTTTTAAAATAAAATTCTCACCCTGATATCTAAGTCTAGCTACCAGAGACGGGGGCGACGATGAGGACATCGTAAAACTCAGGTTTGGGGGTGAGCACTGCGTTTATTTTTGTCGCATCATGTGTATATTCTGCATTGCATACATATTTAAAAATCCATAAAAATTAATTTTTTTTTTTTACAAAAACATAAAAACTTTGTCGTCAAGTTAGCAAGTAGGGCAACTTAGATTGTTATTCCGAAAATTTAGTTAATATATTAGAAGTAACTAATCCTAGGCTTAGGAATTGAAAACCCTAAAAATAACTCTCATTCTGTTTAACCTTGGTAATTATACGTCCTTACAGTTTTTTTTTGAGAAATAGGTAATCTTGAGTTCAGTTCTTTAATTATGTCGAGATGAAGGGATAGTATTGAAGTTTTACGGAAAGATAAGTCTGAAATATAGTTCTATTCTTGAGTCCAAATTTAGAAAATATATACCCTACAAACTGCACATACACGCACCTTGAAACTTGGGATAGTAGAGAAAACATAAAAATACTCTTGCCTGAAAGCCTAGTATGAAAGAAAAAATGGTATTTAAAGCTAACCACCATAAGAGCATCATTAAAAAATATATCCGGTCTTGAAAAGAAAAATAAAAATAAAAGAAAAAAAAATAAAGTCAAGACCTGGAAACTGCTATTTACGCTTTAAGCTCATACATTCAGTAATCGGCTGTTAGTGCCTCAAGAAGCATTAATAATCGCATGAAAGATGTGTGAGCAAAACCGTCCGTCCATTAATGAAAAGAAGTAGTATTAGGTATTAAGGCAAGAGTATTATAGCTTCAATTGAATTCTTAAATGTAGGGGTGAAAATTTACACACACATAGGGGTATACAATCGATGTTTGGAAGAAAGATAGGGATGAAGAATAAGACTTATGTTTTCTGTAATGATGATAAAAATCCCTGATTGGAGACCGCACTTTAGAAGGAAAACTCAGGAGATACCGAGATCTTTCTAAACTGTAAAAATGTATAGAATCTGGGGTTGAATAAATAGGAGGTGTGAAATTTAAGGGTTGAATATTTCTAACTTAGGATGATAGAATTTCTAACTTAGATACTGAACTGTAGGAGTAGAATCGACGTTAACTTATGAAACTAACTTGACTGGATTTTGTGGGTGTAATCCGCTGAAAACTCTCATGAGACAACACTCCTCCTACTAGGGACACCTAGAGGTTTAACGGCTTGTTGCACATGCTCAGTGCAATCGCGTTCCCTGCGAAAGTGAGGCTAGGATTTTTTGTTTTGCTCGGAACGAGCAAAAGATAAGTTCGGGTGTATTTGTTCATCACAGAAAACTGTATTTTAATACCTCTCATTCATTATCTATTTTGTTATATATCGGTGCTATTAACCAGTGTCTGCTCAGTAATAACAGATTACAGGTATTCGTGATAAAATACTGGAAACACATTTAAAATCATGGATATAACATTTGGGAGTCGACACTGCAAACAGAACAGAAAACCGACCGATATCCAAAGAGTTCTTTTGGAAATAAATGTGTACACACTTTTTTGTCTAAAATGGTCCAACACAATACAAGTGTACACATGCTCTTTGGCACTAGGACCATGATGGGGCTGCCCTTGGCACAAATTGTGCATACATGGTGTGATGTGCATTGAATGGGCAATAAATACATAAAGATTTGATGTGATGTATAACAACTTGTTCCCTCCAAATCCCTGAGTGCAACCCATGCCTCTATTGAGAAATCTAGCAGCACCAGAATGATATTGGGGAGCACACATGACAGCACAACAAATATGAGCCCATGTGCTCGGAATTGACCTGGCCACATACCCCATAAAACCGGCGAGCTCGGCCCCGTTTGCTCCAAATGTCCCAATTTTTCTTCTGGTCATTTCTTAGGGTCACATCAGTCTATCTATATTGTTTGTTTATTCTGGAGTTGAGCTTATAAATACCAGAACAGATATTGAGCAAGGGACCATATGTATATACCCTATATTTCATTTCATAGTTCTTTTGTTTAGCTTGAGGGTGGGTGGGCTTCATCATTGGTTTCTTCTTTTTCTTCCCTCTTGAAGGTTTCTTTGGAAAATTTCATTAAGGAGGTTGAACAAGTAACCAAAATCTTGTATCTCTTTCTCAGGTGTTAATAATATTTGTGTTCCTTTTCTTTACTTGCTTGCTTTTCTTTTCTCTTATCATGCTTAACTAATCTTTTATTGGTTGTGGTAATGGTGAAGAAGTGAGATGAAAGGCTTTGCCTCCTCCACCTCTTGTTTATATTTATTGTGCTTAAAATTATGATTCTAACTTAAATATTGTTTATATATTGATATGATATGGTGTTTTGAAATATGGTTACTTTGTAATCTCCTCATACACCATATTCATTCCCTTTCCCCATTTCAATGTTTAAGAAAGAATCAATTTGGTGTTAAATTTGCTAATCTTGGATATGGTATTTTGTGATTAATTGATTTGACAACTCTTTCGGTTTCATATACCATATACTATCACAAACACTTAGCACACTCAACGCCAAAATCATTCGCTCTCACTCACTACTTTGTGTTTTTGTTGTTGCGGTATGCTTGCTAACCCTTATGTTTAGTGTTGATACCCCAAACTCGGACATACAAACGGTAAGTGATCAAAACGGACTCGTTTCGTGCCTTGCGGAGAATATCGGAATTTGACGACTTGTGCCTCACAACCGCTTCAACAAGTTGTGCTTCATGCCGGGATCAAGGTAAGGGCGGACAACTCATGATCAAGGGAGCGTCGAGGGAATCGCCGCGATTTGACCTTCCAAGCCAAAGCCACAACCATTTCTTACTTGCTTGTTTTATTTGCTTTTCTTGTTTTCGTATTCTTTCATTTTATTTTTGTGACAACCAACTCAATTCATTAATTTGTTGAACCTTAAAAGACAAAACCTAATACACAATTCCCTGTGGATCGACCCGTGCTTG
The DNA here is from genome assembly GCA_030015575.1 of Agapanthus africanus. Classification (NCBI taxonomy): domain Eukaryota; kingdom Viridiplantae; phylum Streptophyta; class Magnoliopsida; order Asparagales; family Amaryllidaceae; genus Agapanthus; species Agapanthus africanus. The sequence goes on from CM057337.1 coordinate 780,306,519, forward strand.
CCGGCTTGCTACAACGCGCCGTGCACTTGCAGTTTATAAATTTTAAAATGAGAACGATCTCGCGTGTGCAATATTTCTTAAAAACAATCTCTATTTCAAAACAAACTCGTTTGCGCGCGCGGGTGAGTTCCTAACACCGGGCAAAACGTTGCTCGCTGTGGATGGGCCGAGCAGGAAGCTACTCAGCCACCTCATGGTGAGGGCTTTGGATCCACAACATAGCCAGGCATGACCCTGCCCGCTGTGGATGGGTCGAGCAGGAAGCTATTCGGCCGCCTCATGGTGAGGGCTTTGGATCCACAACGTAGCCGGATAGGACGCTGCCCGCTGCGGATGGGCAGAGCAGGAAGTTACTCGACCGCCTCGTGGTGAGGGCTTTGGATCCACAACGTAGTTGGGTAGGAAGATGCTCGCTGTGGATGAGTCGAGCAGGAAGCTACTCGGCTGCCTCGTGGTGAGGGCTTTGGATCCACAGCGTAGCCGGGCAGGAAGCTGCCCGCTGCGGATGGACCGGGCAGGAAGCTATTCGGCCGCCTCGTGGTGAGGGATTCGGATCCATGGCACTATTGGGCAAGAAACTACCCGCGGTGAATGGGCCGAGCAGGAAGCTACCCGGCTATATCGTGATGAGGGTTTTGGTCGGCTACTTATAGGCACATCCGAGCTTCATTTACTTGAGCGAAGGGCTGGTCTTTGCTTGACGGGCAGGAGGCTACCCATCGGCTCTGCGGGATGTTTTAGCATGGAAACAAAAAGAAGCAGCTCGGATTGCAGGGAAGTAAGAATCTTTATTATTAAAGAAAACACATATTCGAAGGTACAGTTTAGACTCTCCTGCATTAAATGACCGGATTCAGTCGGTGACAACCATGATCTGCCCGATCGTTAGCTCTCCGGCTTCAAGTTGGTCGGCTTCCCCCTATCTTCTTGATATTTGTCTCGCAGGTAGTTAGCTAAGTGACTGGAGCGGATCAGCTCCTCGATGTAATCGTGCAGCTTTTTACAATCCTCGGTCGAGTGTCTTTGTGTCCGATGATATGCACAATGCGGGCCGCGGAGTCGCTTGCCCGGCTTTCGTGTCATCGGTGGTATCTTGAAGAATCTTTCGTGCTTCGCCTCCTCCAACAGCACGTCCTGCAAGACATTGAGAGGCGTGTACTCGTGAAACCTCGGAGTGTAAGGTTTCGACCGATTGGCCTTCTTCTTATCTTCTTCCAGGTCCCTTTTCTTTTGTCCTGTCCGGTCTCCCCGGGAAAGATGAGCGTTAAGCTTTGATTCGAGCTGGATTTCTCGTTCGGTCTAGACTTTTACCTCGGCCAAGGTCTTAGGCTACACCAATGCAAAAGAGCGGAGCCACTCTTTGTGCCTAAGACCAGACCTCATGGCGGTTATGACTGTCTTATCCCAGTGCTCGGGTACTTCCAGAAGGGCATTATAGAATCGGGCGACGTAACCTTTGAAAGATTCCCGGTTCTCGCTCTTGATGGTGAACAGGTAATCGACTGTCCTTTTCTGTCGTTAGTTGCCGACGAAACGGCCGAGGAACTGAGTAGCCATCTTGTTAAAGGTTAAGATTGAATGCGGAGCAAGGCCACGGAACCAATCTCGCCGGCCTGGATGGCCTGGATAAGGGTGGTAGGAAAGGCCCAGCATTGAGCCGCGTCTGAGTTGTCCTGGAAACTCATGCCCGCTGTGAATGCATCCAGGTGGTCTTTTGGGTCGGACTTCCCGTCGAAGAGGGACACCTTGGGTGACTTGTTTCGAGACGAGACACGCTCACGTAGTAACTACTCTGTGAAGGGTTTTGTGAGAGAATCCGCGGAGTATTTCATCGACCCTCCAGGTGAATGGGTGGAGAGCAGCATGTCCTCAATTTTCTTCTCGAGGACCTCGATTCACCGTTGGTACCCTGAGGATTCTCCAAAATCGGAGCGCCTGCTGTCTTTGCTTTGGGCTTGCACGATGGAGCGGTTTCGGCTTCGCTTTATCATGTTCCTCAAGTCCTCGGGGGGAACCTTTTATGGTCGGTCCTGAGGTGAGCCACATGCGCGGTCTCGATGGATATGGGGACGTCGGTCTCCCCTGGAATCAGGTCACTTGACCGACGTCTCCTCAGGGGGCGAGAGAGCGCGGCGGGCATTGAAGCGATAGCCTGATCTTCCCTGAGATCTCGGTGTCGAACTATCTGGCATCCAACGAATCATGGAATCATTCCTCGTATGAGGGTCTTGACTGCCGGAATCGGCACGCCGGTGTTCAGTGATATCAAGATGGGCGTGAGCGAGGTCGAGGGCCTGAATGCACCCCTCCGTCGCCCCACACACGCCGTCGTTCCGGGGAGTGGGGACAGCGGTTTTGCGGGCATGGTCGACCGTTTGAACACGAGCGAGCATGTCCACTATCGCCATGAGTTTGTCGATCCGTGCAGATAAGGCGTCGACAACGTTGGGAGGTGGAGTAGGACCGCTCCCGCCCCCGTTGTGTAGGACGGGGCAGCTCATGCGGGGATTGTCGCGATTATCGATGGCCATTAAATCGAAAGCGGAAGATCTATTTTTTGGGTGGAAAAGCTTTTCGCGTTTCCACAGACAGCGCCAACTGATGGAGGTCAGTTTCTCCCTCACATGTTGTCCTTCGTCGATCTTGTGGCCAGCGGTGTCGAACGGTTGGGATTTGTTTGTGGTGGTTGGGTGTGGATCTCAATGGGTTGTTGGTTGTTGTGGATGCTAAGCTACCTACAAGAAAAGTCCCAGGATGGGAAACCACCGTAGGACCCTCCGACGATCAAGTAAGTGCCGAGAAATATTAGGGCAGAGTAGCGATGTATTGGAATGGGTTCGAGTTACCAGAATTGTCTGGAAGAGGGGTTTATATAGCGGTTGCATGGAGTGAGCCGATGCGAAATTCTCGCCGTCCGTTACGCCCTTACATCACGTTCGTGTTGATGACGGGATACGCCCATTAACAGCGAGATACACTCATTAATAGCGAGATACGCTTAGCGTGGGATGCGGGACGTGGAGCGGCAGAGATCTCGTCGTGGCGAGATACACAGAGCCGTTACGGGGCGCTTGAGCTCTGTGCTCCCGGCCAAATAGGGAAGCTGAGAAAGCTCAGCTCTGTAATAACTCGGAGACGAGAGGGGAGGCTGAGGAAGCTCAGCTTTGTAATAGCTCGGAGACGTGCGGGAAGGTTGAAGACGCTCAGCTCTGTAATAGCCCGGAGGAGAGCTATCGGCTAGTTGCTAGGCGAATAGGGAATATACCCCGGAGGTGCTGACCTCAAACTCTTAGCGTCTTTCACGCTCACTCTCTAACCATTCGATGTTGTGTTTCCAAAAGGTCGGATGCAACCTATCACGTCCCACTTTCCAATTGACGGAAACGGTGACGTGGCAAGACCGCGGCGTATTTATTTCGAGAAGGTCATTTCCCGGAATAAATACGCTAAGCGTAAAATAAGCAATATAAAATGACAAGAAATAAACACGAGATTTAAACTTCAAAAACTTTATTTACATTCAACTTGAAGCATTTACAATACATGAGTTCAACTGAAAGAAATATAATAAAGAAGAGAAATGCCTAAACATGTGGCATACATAACTGAAAAGATAGCTAGTCTAGTTCTGTGTCGTGATCTGGTCATGCTCCTCCTCGGTGGTGTCTACCTCCTCAGTCTCCACAGTATCTGACGAATATTCCAAGAAACAAAAATGGGTGGAATGCCCGTCAGCGAACTTTCGCTCGGTAAGTCCCCAAGAATTTAGGTTTGAAGTATAATAATAAAGAAAATGTATATCATGAAGTAATGGACTAGAAGATATGTTGTTTAAACATGTCATTCAATGTAATCATGGCAATTCTATTTAACGTGTAGTTCTATATATTTATCATAGAAAAATAACATGAGCATAGTATAGCATAGCCGTGTGGTGTAGTTATAGTGAGTATGAAGTAAGTGTCCTAAAAGGTCTTTACATGGGTCAACTAATGTAACGTAAGTTAAAGGATGAATGTCAACCAATCTCAAGAGTGTTCTCGAACCCAACAGGCTATAATCCACGGGTAAGAAACCACGGGCCCGAATCAAGTGTTAGTAACGGGATTTCAATCTAGTGTTGAAGTTTTCCAAACTCAACAGGCTATAATTCAGGAGTAAGGAAACACGTACCCTCATGATAGCTTATTTATGTTAGTAGACATGGATTCATGATCTAGGGGGACTCCTGAGATTTCGTTGAATTCACACATGAACTGCCCCAACACCCCGTGTAGTCTACGTTACAGTTAAAATTAATAACCTTGCTCGAATCCATGAATACATCAAGTGGCAAGAGTGAGTTCATGTCGATACCAAGTATTCATGTCAAGTGTTCATGTATTCATGTCAAGTTCTATTCATGGTTCGAGTCAAGTCAATTTCAATAGTAACCATTGTGTTCTAGTATTCATGTTAAGTTCATGTCCAATTATGACTAGGGTTTGGTCAGGTCAAGTCAAGTATACATGTTTGACTTGATATTGATTTTAAATGTTCAAGTTTATGATTATGTATTCATGTTTGGTCTTGGATTCAGGCTTGAGTTTGGATTCAGACTGAGTCAGATACTTGTAAACGGATTTAACTCTTGAATTCTTAGGTTTGAGAATTATCGGCAACTGCTGCATATGGACGGTAGAATTTGTGTCTTTTTCTAAGACAATTGCCATTTATAACTCATGTTAAGTTTTCTGATCTGAATAGGCAAGCACTCACTTTCTCCGGCTCCCTAGGGCTCAAGAGAATTGATCCCGCTTAAACCCATATTTATTAAAGTCCTTAAATATGGTTCTGTATATTTTGAGGGGGTTTTATGAAAATATTTTAATATAGATTAAAAGTAAAATCTCGAGGGTGATTAGTATTACTTAAGGTTTTCTTGAGCATGGATTTTAAGTATTGAGTATCTTAGTGATAATTACTTAGCTTGGAAGTTCATAATATTTTATTGAAAAACTTGTCTTTTTGGTATCTTGATGGTATTTTATTGTCGTTTGTTAATTTTTCATTTTTAGAAAAATATAGATTTATTATATTTTGAAAATATGGATTTATAATTTTATATAATTTTTCTAAAAATTAATTTTATTTTATTTAGAAAAATTCGTATTTCTTAAAAATGTATTTAAATCCTTTCGAAATCGAATACTCCGTGAGGAGGTCTGCATCTCGCTCTACTAGCTCAAGGATGTACGATAATCCGCACCATCTATTAACGGAAAGGAAATGAAATACCGCTTTAAAAGAAATCCGGTTTTAGAATTATGTGGTATTTTATCGTAATACTATTCTTCGAACCAAAAATACTTACAAATAGATATCGTGCTGTGAAACCAAGTGTGCGTATGGGGTAGGTCGTTATTCCGTGAAGTTTTCCTAAAAGTATTGTTAAGCAATTTTGTCGAAAAGACGTGATAAAAAAGTTCAAGATATTTTAATGTAAAAGTTCAAATACGGTTGTTTTATATGAGATTCTTGATTTAAACTTGATTCTAAATATTGGTATTAAGATTACAAGTGAAGTAGTAAAATTGGTTTGACCAAATGATAAAATAAAATGGGGTTATAGGTTTTAGAAAATATAATATCGGTAATAACTCCACTTTTGCCGATTTTGATTGAATATGAAATTCAATGAAGAGCAAGAAAGTTTGGAAGGGACTTACCGTTTGGAAATGTCAAGAAGAGGTTAAAGAAGAGAAGAGAGGCTTCGTGGTGTCGCGGGAGCTCCGGAATCGACTTCGATTTTTGACGGAAGAAGCTTGCTTACTAACTCTACTTTACTCCACTTGCACTTAGGAACTTTTTAGAGAGTTTTGACTAGAATTTTCAGAATGGTGAAGAGTTAGGGCATGTGGTGGTATTTATAGTGGATAAGTAGGGTTTGAGAATTAAAAATGTGGATTAAAAAGTATTAAAATGGTGTTAAATTGTGAAATGAAAGGTCTCTATTTGATTGTAGGAAAATCAAACAGTGCAGATGGGTTAGAGATAGCCGAAGAGGTGTGTGTGCAAAGCACGGGCTTAATTGGGCACCATCCAACCGTCTTCGCCGGTTTTTAAGCCATATTGGCCGGTCGATCTTGAGGCCGACCTCCAGATTCGTGCCACTCGATCAACCCTCTGTTTACTCCATTTTCCACATATTTGATTTTTCTGAACTTTTCATTTCCCTGTGTATTGCATGTGCAATCTTTTGGGCTTCCAAAAAGTTAAAAATAAAATCAGAAAAATAATTGTGTCTGATGAGAATCAAACACACATGCTACATCACGACAGTGCAGAGGTTTTACCAGTGAGCTATAAGTTGTTTCTTGCTTTTATTTAACAAAAGTGACTTATAACTCATAAACAGGCTGTCAAACTCTTTTCTGTAAATTAACAGAAGAATTTCCGTACAGAAATTTCCGAGTCGTTACACAACCTTGGAGACGAGAGATCGAGGAATGTCGCCAATGCGTCGTACTTATTCCGGCTCTGTAGCCCCCAGAAATTTGACGGGCTTACGTGGATGATACGTCACCTGCCACGTGTCGTGATCTGGGGAATTCCTACTTACGAGCATCATCACCCTCTTCCAGACAATTCAGGTAACTCGAACTCATTCCAATACGCCGCTACTCTGCCCTAATATTTCTCAGCACTTACTTGATCGTCGGAAGGTCCCACGGTGATTTCCCATTCCGGGACTTTTCTTGCAGGTAGCTTGGCGTCCACAACAACCAACAATATCTTAGGGAGAAACCGACCTTCATCAGTTTAGTTTTTATATAACAAGTGACTATCAAGGTTTTTTGAGAGAATTTTGGTTGATGATTTATAGCGATTTTGTTGAAAATTGACAAAAAAATTTGTGGTTGAACCTGTTATATAGCAGATTTTGTACTCTTGATCTCTTCGTTCTCTCATTTTAAAATATCTTTTATGTATTTTACTAAAATGTTTAATTTTTTGGTGTCACAAAATGTCCATTTTAATGCCATAAGAAGTAATTAAGCATTGAAAAACTAAAAATGTGTAACTATTTTAGATTGGATACCTATAGAATGATCATTCTCCAAATTGGCCATCTAGCCATCTCATAATTTGACCTACAACCAAATTAATTCTCTAACTTCATCCAAAATTGGCTAAAACTTTTTCAAACAAATAGAATTGTGAAAGACATTACAACACCAAAAAGCTTATTCTTCTCTATTTTGTATTTATAGCGATGACCAAAAAAATGCAATCTAAGATTTGCATGTCCAAAATAATGAAAAATTATTGTCACTTTAAGAACAAGCATTTGCCATGGATAACAAAAATTGAGAATTTTGAAACTTTATTAATTAAGACAACTGGTTGTAGACAATAGGAGAATGACAACACAGTAGATCATAATGAAGAGACAAAACTTGAACATTTTATTTAATGGCTAATTGTTTAGGCCAATCTTTCTTAATATTTGTATACTTATTATTCTCTCTCTCTCTCTCTCTCTCTCTCTCTCTCTCTCTCTATATATATATATATATATATATATATATATCGATCTCAATCATTTTCCAAAGCGGAAACTAACCAAACGGTACATAACAGAATATAGAACTTGGTCGTAATTTGAATATACATTAAAATGTTATTTATTCGGATGATTGATGTCGACTTCGCAGGCTGTCGCCTGCCAAAATTGTTTACCCCGAATATTGGATCTTTAAGGAATAGATTACCAATTGGTTGAGTATTGTATAAAGTATTGCTCGTCTTTTAGTTATATTTTTCAGACAATGACTTCAGTCCTATAAAATGATTAATTAGATCTCAATTGGTCAATTTGTGTCAATATCTAGTTCAAATTATGTATTAAGTTTAAAAAGCAATTGGATTAATTTCATAATCTCATACTAAAGGGCAAATGAGACTGAGTCTAGCGATTGATATTGATGTACTCATGCATGTATCTAGAATGTTAATTTCATCCAAGTGGAGTAAATCTAATGAACATTGCAATTACATATTTATTTAATAGAATTGCCAAATCTTATTTATTCCAAAAAAAAAAAAAATTTAAATTGTCAAAGCTTAAGAAGAATCAATATAGTTCATTGTCAAATTAAATATTTTAATTGAACTTTCTTTGAAGGTGTTGTTTATTTGGTTGCCTTTATCAATTATTCAACTCCTAAAAAAGAATTAATTGGTGAAATGTTTGCAAAAAGTGTCATTAAATTTCTATGGCATGACATATTTGTGCATGTTAGGCAAATAGCACACAATTCATTACATTCTGTGATGTGAAGTTATTTAGGCTTTTTATGTTTTATTAAGCCCCCCCCCCCCCCCCCCCCCCTCAGAATTTAGGCTTTTTCTGTTGACTTCTTTCAATATTTGTACATGAAACAAGTGTTATTAAATTTATATATGTGCCAAATATCCTTGATGAGTTGATATATGATTTCATGAGCATTCTACAGTCTTCCAAATAAAACACAAACCCTTTACTATCTCCTATCCCTTGCACCAAAAAGCCACTCTCTAAATTCTAACACCCCCTATTCAAATTCACACTTTTACAATCTTTATAATTGTTATTGAAAAACTCTTTTTCGTCCATATTTGTTCTAAACGTGACAATTAAAATATTAAAATCATAATTTTTTTTTCTCTAGAGCAAAGGCTTTTTTTTTATATAAATAAAATGATGTAGTGCATATTTACATTACATTATTTATGGTAAATTTATCATGATTAATATTTCTTTGACTTACGAAATAAACATAAGTTAAAATAAACATATTAGATTTAACTATAAGCAAACTATATATACACTCGCTCTCAGGAAAAAACGTAATCAAAACAATATAAAAGTTTTTAGAAGGGATGTACATAAAACTTAATAATACGAGGCGGTAAGCTCTTAGGGGGCCATATCCAATGATACAAAGGCAAAATGAACATTTTTCTTAGGGTAAATTGTCAAAAAGCCCCTGTCCCGCTGGTGAGTTGTCTAAAACTGTTCATTCTAAATTGTAGGGAAGGCCCACTGTTTAAAATCTTTGTGAAAAAATCTGGGCTTTATTTCATTTAGGCCGGGTATTTCCTCAACTGCTTTGATATCACAGTATACTGCAACTACTTAAACATTACATGAAACCCGTTTAGATATTACATGTAACTGGTATACATGGGTTTTGATTGGGCCCATGAATTTTTTTAACAAGAGCAAAAAGCCCAAGGGTTTTGACACAGGTTTGAAGTGGGTCCGGGGATTTTTGACAATTTACCATTTTTCTTATGATTTACTGCATATTTACATAATTTTTTTGCTAAATTTATCTTAATCTTTTTGTATGGCATGTTAGCAACTTTGTTTTTTTATTTTCCACATTTATCTCAATGTATTCCCTATCTCACACTTTATTAAAATAACGGAGACATGAGCCAATAGGTTTTAGCAATGAAAATTGTTGATTGAAAAAAAAACAAGGTTATTGGGCATGCGATGCTACCACAGACCTGTAGTAAGAAAACATTCAGGGTTCTTTCCAAATTACAGTGAGATTACAATGACGTAGTACTTGGTTGATTATGAATGGAATTTGGTGAATTATTAGGTTTATTATTTTGACTTACAGCGGCCGTATCATCAAGTGCTGTGGGAGATTTTTTCTCTTTTTATATTTAGGAAAATGGATTGGATCAAATTGATCCTAGCCAAATAAAGCATTTCATTGAAAATATGAAATGAGACAGGTTTATATCATACAACTTAGAAGGCATACAATAATCATTAATTAATATGGACAAAAACCCTAAACAAATTAATTAAAATAAGCTATATAGCAAATTCAACAACTTTCATTAATCAGTTTTCAACAGGAGTCTTGACAATCTTGTAGAAGTCTTCTTCTCCTCTTTGTATCATCCAAAATTCCAGATCTTGGTTTTCATCTGAATTAAACTTTTAGATTTTTTATCAAGCTAATATGCATTTGAGGTCAATTAAATTGTTTCAGTGGTTACTAAATAAGAAGCAATCTTCGCATCAACAGGGACATTACGCTGGAGAGAATCATTTTCAACTCTAAGATACATATAAGGCACAACCATCATGGTTTAAACGTACAACTGAAAAATTATATATTGAAAGAGAGACTTGCAATTTTTTTTATTCATATCAACTCAAATCACGTTCATTCATTCATACACTTCGACAACTATTGCACTGTCTCTATTAGAATTGGTTATATCTCATATGTCATTCCCACCTTGAGCAGTCTATTCCTAGGAATCAACATATTATCCCCTCCTTGTCTAAAGTTTCTCCTCATAAAATTATATATATAGTTTACGACTACTCTCTTAATAATAGAAGAATTATTTCCTGCCACCACTTCAGCTTCTCCTAATAGATACACCACCCTTTTATCCATCTCTTCCTGCACAAACTGCTTCTCATCTTCAACACTCTGAATTTGACCAGATGAGCCCTGAGGCGAATTCATTAGCTTCGAGTTCTCCTCTACATGCACTGTCGAAAATCCTGTCTTTTGAGCCTTAGCATTTGATTTTTCTTCCTCTACTCGACAATTTTTGAGAAAGAAATGTACGTTGTGGATAAAATTCTTTAATTGCTCAATGAGCAAGCTCTCGAATTCCCTGGGCTCTTCTACTTTATCTTTATACCCATAACGCACCACACATCGGTAAATTCTGTATTCTCTGGGCTCGACTTGTCTAAAAAGAAAACGTTCATGAAGCTCAACTTTACTAATTGGCAAGTGTTTTACCGAAACAAATACCATAACTGAATGAATTGACGGGATCTTCTCAATGAAGCGAGCGAAAATTGGCGGAATGCCCTCGACTAGTTCTGAGTATAGAAGTCCAATTCCTGGTATTCTTTTAATATCCTCTGTACGGGCTAGATCCCGTATGTAATTGCTTGAAATTTTGTGCTCGAGCTCAAATTTGTATCTTTTTACATGTACATAATGCCATATAGCCATTATTTGTAGAAGGAAGAATGAAAAAAGCAGTGGTAGGAAGCCGCCCTGTACGAATTTGGATAGGACTGAAGATAGGTATGTGACCTCTGTCCCGCCGAAGATCACAACGAATAACAGTATCTGCCAAATGCTTTTCTTCCATATGACAAGCATTATTAGGGTCACCAAAATTGTTGTGATGGTCATATCACATATCACTGCGATTCCTGTGAAAGGAAAAGGAATTTTTTTTATAAATTTGACAAAATAGGCAAATTTCAGATAGGAGATAAATTATTATCTATGTAATTGATCTGATTTAGGGATAATGAAGTGTTTTGTATGCCTATATCCTACAAGTTTATTTAGGAAATTTAATTATACATTTGAGGAATCGGGGCTTAAAGTATCATTGTAAGATGCAGCCTACAGTGGAGATGACATGACAATAACTCATTAGGTGTTGTATATTAAATAAAGTGATGTGATACCAAGTGAACCCAATATTAAATATGTGAGAGATTTCATATCACTTGAAACTATAGGTATCATCCAATAGAATGTTGACACATGAAGATAACCCTGTTTCCTCATCCAATATAGTTCTAATTAACCCTAGGGATAGCCATGCAAATATAAAACCTTATATATTGGATGTTAGCATTATATGGGTATATCTCGATACTATATGCCCATATGTATCTTTGCCTCGAAAGCAATTTCTCGATAGTTAGTTTTCACAATGGTTTTCCAAATATTATACAACTCTAAAGCAGGCTCATTATTTCCACTATTATACAGTTTCATAGTTCGCATCATCTTACTGAGATGGCCATTAACATTTTTCTTTAACTTTGATTTTTTTGTATAGCTTGATGGTTGTTTCAAGGAATAAGTTGGGACATTATGTTTAGTGAACTACATTTTTCTAGAGAAATAAATATTAATCAATCAACTCTGACAAGTAATACTATCTTTTTCTTACCATAGGCGTTGCCAATATGCTCTGTTGTTCTGAAGCTGGCTGTCACTAATATGCAAGCGGTCATCAACGCAAAGTTCAACTCTGGAATGTACACTTGCCCTTCATATTTAACAGAGGTGTGCATGACCTTAACTCGTGGAAAGCAACCTAGTGTTTGGGCCTGTGCTATGATTGAAAACACACAAGAGATCACGGCTTGGCTTGCGATGATGGAAGCAGCAACCGCCACTACAAATGTCGGCCAGAAAAGAGGAGCTGTAACACATTAAGGTATTTTTTTATGACGGGTTAACATAGTCAACAAAACTTTTCTTTTCGAAATTGCGCTATATATGTACCTGGAATCGATTTGTAGAAAGTATTAGCAACGTCTGTTGGAAACTTGGTTAGGTATGCAGCTTGACCGATGTATGCTAGCAATACAGAAGGAAGTAAAGCAGCAGTGAAGCTGATCTGTAATTCAAATATTCAAATGATTTAGTTATCATTCCGAACCTAGATATTCAAGGAATACAACATGGTAAAGGCATAAAATAAACCATGAGTGGGAAAGAAATAGCAATTATTAATTGAAGGGCAAGAATGCATTAGGTACCTGAATGGCTCGGACATTAAAGTGTCCGAGATCGGCAAACATCGCTTCAGCACCGGTTTCATATGTTTTCTTAGTGTAACATGATATTTTGTTTACTTTTAGGCAAATATATCAGTAAGAAAAGAAACTAAAAATATATTAGGCTAAGTTGCAGAAAATACCCCTCACTTATTGCCGTAGAGTAAGAAATACCCTTTTCTTTTCAAAACCTGCACTGCCCCTTTTAGTTTAATGGTGTTATTATTTCCGTTAAATCAAATTTTATTTCTCATAAATTCACCGAAACCTCCCTTATTTTTCTGCAGTTGTTTAACTGTCCTTAGTTAGAACTTTATAGATCGAAGGGTATTTTGAGAATAAAAATATGAACGGATAATTTTACCGTTCGCTAAAATATGGGTCGGATTGTGGTGTTTGATAAGATAGTGGTATTTCCTGCTATACGACCAAAAGTGAAAGGGTATCTTCACCAATTTATCCAAAACATTATGATTGGTTTAATTTATATTACCTGTAATGCACATAACAACACCTCCAAGAGAAATCCAAGCCTGTTTTCCATTTCTCCTGAAATAGTCTACTATGTATTTTGGATTAAACGCGCGCAGAACTGTGACGTCGTAGTTGAATAAGTTGTAGATCCCAATACCACCAATAAGAGCGAACCAGACCAGTATGACAGGGGCAAATGTGTAACCCACTTTGTCTATGCCAAATCGTTGGATCGAAAATAGCAAGATCAAAATGGCTATCGAAATGATTGCAATTTGTCCTGTTTAATATGAAAGAAGAAAAATGACTAGAAATTATGGCGAGTGAAAGAAGGGTCTATGTATTATATTTCTAGAGCCTCTGTGATTTTTAAGTGTGGTTATAGATGTAACTACATAAGTAGCAACATGAATTTTTTGGGGGCTCAAATAAGAGGGAGATATTATCACATCTTGCTAATCTTTTTCATGTTGTGAGGTTCTGGATCAGGTTTTTCCAGTGTAACATCCATATTTTACGTCAAATTGCTGTCCATAGATCCACTTAGTGTAATTATTGGGCTTTATTCACTGTGCACTTCTATTTGATATTACTGCGAACCTCAGAGTATAATACTTATACGTTCACATGTTTTCATATTGCACTATTTGTTTAATTTGTACAATATGATTTGCAGATAGTCTACATCTATCTTTTAAATATATCCTCTTTGTCCATACTTTCAAATATAGGTAAATTTTCAGGAATCAATGTTCATACCTTCAGTCAAGAATGTTGCTTTCTGCTTAATCCCACTTACTGCTGAGAGCACTGCAAGATTAACAACAATAGATTGGACACTGTTAATGAGCATTATAATGAATATGGTGATACCGATCATATATATTTGAGAAATTCGATGAGAATAGTATTTTGCTAAGGATAACTATTATATATTTTCAAGTGAGAAGGCCATTGAATTTCTTTGAACATGCTACCTGTTAATAAATTCATATATGTGGTCTATTCGACTCACCAGAGATGCATGGAGTCAACACACCATCACCCATAATCATTGATGTGCCTATGATTGTTAGCACAATAAGGACAATTTTAGCAACTTCACTGCCCTCCAGCTTTTCTTTGATCCACTCGGCCCTCTTCATTCGTGTTGAAGGAGTTTCTAGTTTGTAATTCGAGAGCATTGAATCTTCAACCTGTTGATTCGGTACCAGGCTAACTTTTGCGTATCGTGATATCAAAGAATATAAAGCGAACGCCCCTCCTGCACCAGAATCAATTGTCAATCCAAGGTGATTTTTTTTTCATTTTTGGAATTTTCTAAATTTCCTTTGTTACGCATATAGTCTTTATTTGCAAAAGCGGACGTGGTTTCTCGCAAAACCGTCAAACCATTTCATCAATAACCTTTTTTTGTTTTTTTGGCAGTTAAAGGCATGGAGTAGAGAGGTCATTTGGCAATTCACTAAATGCCCCCCCCCCCCTCCTCTCAGCACAGAGTGGTTTTTTGTTAACGGAAAATCTTCATGTTGATTTTTTTCCTTTTTGGTAAACACCCCTAATCCATCATAGTTCAGGATAAAGACATGATGCTTGTTATTAGTTTAGAACATTCATCGGCTTATCAATCTTGAACCCACCGTTTCCATTGTCATTAGCCCACAAAACAATGAAGGCGTATTTCGTCAAAGGTATAATAGCCAGAGTGTAGATAATTAGAGACAAAACACCCAATATATCATCTGTATGCTTGATCCCATCAGTGAAGGTACTTGCATACACATAAAGGGGCGATGTCCCTATATCTCCGTAAACAACCCCTATGCTTTGGAAAGCTAGATGCATCGTGATTGCCCAACTTGCCTGTTCCACAAAACAAAAATTGCAAGGGCTGAATACTATCTATAAAAGATGAAGGTAAACAAATTTATTTATGCAGTTACTTGAAAAAAATATCAGTCACATGTGCCCATTCTTTAGATACAATTGATAATCTGTTCTCCGATGATACTGATTTATGTTTATGACAATTAGCTTAGATATATGCTATGTGATATTCCATATAGAAAATTTGATAAAATTGGCACAATATAGTCTACTAATTTTCATGTATCTAATGAAATAATATATATAGCCTAAACCATGTGTAGGCTTTGAAGGAGGTATGCTTGATGCATGTATGATGCACACACACACACACACACACACACACACGAGAATAATGGAGAAATAAGGCCCTAGGAGGCTTTTTTTCGTTAGGTGGCGGCAAAAAATACACCCTCCACTATTTTATTCGACGATCGGCACCGCTCATCTTGATCTTCATCGTCTAATATGTCGATACACCAAATTTCATATGATTCTAACACCTTTTCACCATTGATTTAGTGAGTGCAAAATTTACGGTTTACCGACAATAGAACTTTTTACATTGCTAAATCAACGGTGAAAATGTTAAAATCACATGAAATTTGGTGTATCGACATATTAGACGATAAAGATCAAGATGGTCAGTGCCGATCGTTGAATAAAATGGTGGAGGGTGTATTTTTTGCCTCCGCCTAATGAAAAAAGCCCCCTAAGGCATGTTTCCTCCATTATTCACTCTCTCTCTCTCTCTCTCTCTCTCTATATATATATATATATATATATATATATATATATATATATATATTAGTTCTCTCTCTCTCTCTCTCTCTCTATATATATATATATATATATATATATATATATATAAGTTGGAAGCAAGGAGCATGAAAGATAAACAAACATATACCTGAATATTAACAATACTGCTATACATAACTGAACCCTAACTAAACTACTATGTTCACATGCAACTCACATACCAGAGATTCATCGGGCCAATGACATGTTGTATCCCTGACATGTCTAACATGGAGACCAACATTTAAAAAAGGAAAATTAACTCCCAAGGGGTGCGAGATCGAGTTTGGTATGGCATGAGAATTGTGATAAAAAGGCCATATGTTCGAGGTATTCAATGAACTAACGGGAACGAGGGTCGACCAACACTATCAATGGAACAAAAGAATTAAAATCTCATCAATATTATTTATCATATTGTCTCTTATGCTACCAGGTGATTGACAAATCATATTCCTACATGCTTTGAAGGAAGTCCATAACCTTTTGCTAGATTTCTGATTTTATGTTCAATATTTTATTTTTTTTGAGAAAATAAGATTATGGCCAAATCGGTTTCACAAATATTTTTTTCTTCATATTTATCTAGTTATATGAATTTACCTCATTTATATACTTCGTCTAATGCTCATCACCTCTTACATGACATTCTGCGACCGGTCTCAATATGACTTGGAATAGAAAATTTTATATGTTTGTTTACTTAGGGGTATTGTACTATAAATCAGTTGAGGGATGACAAGAACTAGATGAGATATACATGAAGGATGTTATATGCAAAAAACCATTTCTGACCTTAGCACCATGACTTCGGATAGTCGATACGTTTCCTGCCTCCACACAAAGAGAATCGACACGATGAAGCTTTGTTGCTGATGGCTTCTCTTCATCGTGAACATCTTTGGATTCTACATTCTCCATTATTTCAGCTTCATCAGCTTTGCTGCTATCAACCTTAAGATCAGCCATGTTCATAAATGTGTATGGAGGGATCTCTGCTGCAGATCTGCGGCGGAAGCGCGGTCCAGATGGGGGTAGCGCGGTGGAATCGCGGCAGCGCTGAAGGAACTCGCTGCAGAAAAGAGGATGCGGCGGCTAGGGTTTGAGAGAGGGTGAAAATTAGGGTTAGAGCAGAGAGAGCGCGGGCTCGGGCTCTTGAAATAGGAATATATGACAGATATTTGTAGATAAACCCCTCCAAAAAGAGGAATTTATCTGCAAATAAAATTTTATTTTATTTATTCTGTAATTTTACAAAAATGCTCAAATTTTTTTTTTCAATTTTTTTTATTTTTTATGTTATTTTGTATTTTTATATTTACAAATGATACACACTCCCAAACTTATTTGAAATAAAGTTTTGACAAGAAAATCATAAATTTGGGGGTAAAATGGAGGAAGATCAATCAGTGTAAATCGGCTCCTGCAAAAACAAGAGCTCCTCCGACAGGTCCGCAGTTCTGAGTATAGAAGTCCAATTCCGGGTATTCTTTTAATATCCTCTGTACGGGCTAGATCCCGTATGTAATTGCTTGAAATTTTGTGCTCCAGCTCAAATTTGTATCTTTTTACGTGTACATAATGCCATATAGCCATTATTTGTAGAAGGAAGAATGAAAAAAGCAGTGGTAGGAAGCCGCCCTGTACGAATTTGGATAGGACTGAAGATAGATATGTGACCTCTGTCCCGCCGAAGATCACAACCAATAACAGTATCTGCCAAATGCTTTTCTTCCATATGACAAAAGCATTATTAGGGTCACCAAAATTGTTGTGATGGTCATATCACATATCACTGCGATTCCTGTGAAAGGAAAAGGAATTTTTTTTTTATAAATTTGACAAAATAGGCAAATTTCAGATAGGAGATAAATTATTATCTATGTAATTGATCTGATTTAGGGATAATGAAGTGTTTTGTATACCTATATCCTACAAGTTTATTTAGGAAATTTAATTATACATTTGAGGAATCGGGGCTTAAAGTATCATTGTAAGGTGCAGCCTACAGTGGAGATGACATGACAATAACTCATTAGGTGTTGTATATTAAATAAAGTGATGTGATACCAAGCGAACCCAATATTAAATATGTGAGAGATTTCATATCACTTGAAACTATAGGTATCATCCAATAGAATGTTGACACATGAAGACACCCTGTTTCCTCATCCAATATAGTTCTAATTAACCCTAGGGATAGCCATGCAAATATAAAACCTTATATATTGGATGTTAGCATTATATGGGTATATCTCTATACTATATGCCCATATGTATCTTTGCCTTGAAAGCAATTTCTCGATAGTTAGTCTTCACAATGGTTTTCCAAATATTATACAACTCTAAAGCAGGCTCATTATTTCCACTATTATACAGTTTCATAGTTCGCATCATCTTACTGAGATGGCCATCAACATTTTTCTTTAACTTTGATTTTTTTGTATAGCTTGATGGTTGTTTCGAGGAATAAGTTGGGACATTATGTTTAGTGAACTACATTTTTCTAGAGATATAAATATTAATCAATCAACTCTGACAAATAATACTATCTTTTTCTTACCATAGGCGTTGCCAATATGTTCTGTTGTTCTGAAACCGGCTGTCACTAATATGCAAGCGGTCATCAACACAAAGTTCAACTCTGGAATGTACGCTTGCCCTTCATATTTAACAGAGGTGTGCATGACCTTAACTCGTGGAAAGCAACCTAGTGTTTGGGCCTGTGCTATGATTGAAAACACACAAGAGATCACGGCTTGGCTTGCGATGATGGAAGCAGCAACCGCCACTACAAATGTCGGCCAGAAAAGAGGAGCTGTAACACATTAAGGTATTTTTTTTATTACAAATGTCGGCCAGAAAAGAGGAGCTGTAACACATTAAGGTATTTTTTTATGACGGGTTAACATAGTCGACAAAACTTTTCTTTTTGAAATTGCGCTATATATGTACCTGGAATCGATTTGTAGAAAGTATTAGCAACGTCTGTTGGAAACTTGGTTAGGTATGCAGCTTGACCGATGTATGCTAGCAATACAGAAGGAAGTAAAGCAGCAGTGAAGCTGATCTGTAATTCAAATATTCAAATGATTTAGTTATCATTCCGAACCTAGATATTCAAGGAATACAACATACTAAAGGCATAAAATAAACCATGAGTGGGAAAGAAATATCAATTATTAATTGAAGGGCAAGAATGCATTAGGTACCTGAATGGCTCGGACATTAAAGTGTCCGAGATCGGCAAACATTGCTTCAGCACCTGTTTCATAAGTTTTCTTAGTGTAACATGATATTTTGTTTACTTTTAGGCAAATATATCAGTAAGAAAAGAAACTCAAAATATATTAGGCTAAATTGCAGAAAATACCCCACATATTGCCGTAGAGTAAGAAATACCCTTTTCTTTTCAAAATCCGCACTGCCCCTTTTAGTTTAATGGTGTTATTATTTCCGTTAAATCAGATTTTATTTCTCATAAATTCACCGAAACCTCCCTTATTTTTCTGCAGTTGTTTAACTGTCCTTAGTTAGAACTTTATTGATCGAAGGGTATTTTGGGAATAAAAATATGAATGGATAATTTTACCGTTCGCTAAAATATGGGTCGGATTGTGGTGTTTGATAAGATAGTGGTATTTTCTGCTATACGACCAAAAGTGAAAGGGTATCTTCACCAATTTATCCAAAACATTATGATTGGTTTACTTTATATTACCTGTAATGCACATAACAACACCTCCAAGAGAAATCCAAGCCTGTTTTCCATTTCTCCTGAAATAGTCTACTATGTATTTTGGATTAAACGCGCGCAGAACTGTGACGTCATAGTTGAATAAGTTGTAGATCCCAGTACCACCAATAAGAGCGAACCAGACTAGTATGACAGGGGCAAATGTGTAACCCACTTTGTCTATGCCAAATCGTTGGATCGAAAATAGCAAGATCAAAATGGCTATCGAAATGATTGCAATTTGTCCTGTTTAAAATGAAAGAAGAAAAATGACTAGAAATTATGGCAAGTGAAAGAATTTCGATCAGCATTAAGCTTGGGATATTGAATTATTGTGGCCTCTATATGCAGTGATGTTGGACTGCCACCCTATAGATTGAAAATTTTAAGGGTCTATGTATTATATTTCTAGAGCCTCTGTGATTTTTAAGTGTGGTTATAGATGTAACTACGTAAGTAGCAACATGAATTTTTTGGGGGCTCAAATAAGAGGGAGATATTATCACATCTTGCCAATCTTTTTCATGTTGTGAGGTTCTGGATCAGGTTTTTCCAGTGTAACATCCATATTTTACGTCAAATTGCTGTGCATAGATCCACTTAGTGTAATTATTGGACTTTATTCACTGTGCACTTCTATTGGTATTACTGCAAACCTCAGAGTATAATACTTATACGTTCACATGTTTTCATATTGCACTATTTGTTTAATTTGTACAATATGATTTGCAGATAGTCTACATCTATCTTTTAAATATATCCTCTTTGTCCATACTTTCAAATATAGGTAAATTTTCAGGAATCAATATTCATACCTTCAGTCAAGAATGTTGCTTTCTGCTTAATCCCACTTACTGCTGAGAGCACTGCAAGATTAACAACAATAGATTGGACACTGTTAATGAGTATTATAATGAATATGGTGATACCGATCATATATATTTGAGAAATTAGACGAGAATAGTATTTTGCTAAGGATAACTATTATATATTTTCAAGTGAGCAGGCCATTGAATTTCTTTGAACATGCTACCCGTTAATAAATTCATATATGCGGTCTATGCGACTCACCAGAGATGCATGGAGTCAACACGCCATCACCCATAATCATCGATGTGCCTAAGATTGTTAGCACAATAAGGACAATTTTAGCAACTTCACTGCCCTCCAGCTTTTCTTTGATCCACTCGGCCCTCTTCATTCGTGTTGAAGGAGTTTCTAGTTTGTAATTCGAGAGCATTGAATCTTCAACCTGTTGATTCGGTACCAGGCTAACTTTTGCGTATCGTGATATCAAAGAATATAAAGTGAACGCCCCTCCTGCACCAGAATCAATCGTCAATCCAAGGTGATTTTTTTTTTCATTTTTGGAATTTTCTAAATTTCCTTTGTTACGCATATTGTCTTTATTTGCAAAAGCAGACGTGGTTTCTCGCAAAACCGTCAAACCGTTTCATCAATAACCCCCCCCCCCCCCCCCCCTCAGCACAGAGTGGTTTTTTGTTAACGGAAAAACTTCATGTTGATTTTTTTCCTTTTTGGTTAACACCCCTAATCCATCATAGTTCAGGATAAAGACATGATGCTTGTTATTAGTTTAGAACATTCATCGGCTTATCAATCTTGAACCCACCGTTTCCATTGTCATTAGCCCACAAAACATTGAAGGCGTATTCCGTCAAAGGTATAATAGCCAGAGTGTAGATAATTAGAGACAAAACACCCAATATATCATCTGTATGCTTGATCCCATCAGTGAAGGTGCTTGCATACACATAAAGGGGCGATGTCCCTATATCTCCGTAAACAACCCCTATGCTTTGGAAAGCTAGATGCATCGTGATTGCCCAACTTGCCTGTTCCACAAAACAAAAATTGCAAGGGCTGAATACTATCTATAAAAGATGAAGGTAAACAAATTTATTTATGCAGTTACTTGAAAAAAATATCAGTCACATGTGCCCATTCTTTAGATACAATTGATAAGCTGTTCTGATGATACTGATTTATGTTGATGACAATTAGCTTAGATATATGCTATGTGATATTCCGTATAGAAAATTTGATAAAATTGGCACAATATAGTCTACTAATTTTCATGTATCTAATGAAATAATATATATAGCCTAAACCATGTGTAGGCTTTGAAGGAGGTATGCTTGATGCCCACACACACGCAAGCGCGCACAAGAATAATGGAGAAATAAGGCCCTAGGAGGGTTTTTTTCGTTAGGTGGCGGCAAAAAATACACCCTCTACTATTTTATTCGACGATCGGCACCGCTCATTTTGATCTTCATCGTCTAATATGTCGATACACCAAATTTCATGTTATTCTAACACTTTTTCACCGTTGATTTAGTGAGTGCAAAATTTACGGTTTATTGACAATAGAACTTTTTACATTGTTAAATCAACGGTGAAAATGTTAAAATCACGTGAAATTTGGTGTATCGACATATTAGACGATAAAAATCAAGATGGTCGGTGCCGATTGTCGCATAAAATGATGGAGGGTGTATTTTTTGCCTCGGCCTAATGAAAAAAGCCTCCTAGGGCCTCTTTCCTCCATTATTCACTCTCTCTCCCTCTCTCTCTCTCTCTCTCTCTCTCTCTCTATATATATATATATATATATATATATATATTAGTTGGAAGCAAGGAGCATGAAAGATAAACAAACATATACCTGAATATTAACAATACTACTATACATAACTGAACACTAACTAAACTACTATGTTCACATGCAACTCACATACCAGAGATTCATCGGGCCAATACCGACATGTTGTATCCCTGACATGTCTAACATGGAGACCAACATTTAAAAATGGAAAATTAACTCCCAAGGGGTGTGAGAGTTTGGTATGGCATGAGAATTGTGATAAAGAGTCCATATGCTCAAGGTATTCAATGAACTAACGGGAACGAGTGTCCAACACTATCAATGGAACAAAAGAATTAAAATCTCATCAATATTATTTATCATATTGTCTCTTATGCTACCAGGTGATTGACAAATCATATTCCTACATGCTGTGAAGGAAGTCCATAACCTTTTGCTAGATTTCTGATTTTATATTCAATATTTTTTTTTTTGAGAAAATAAGATTATGGCCAAATCGGTTTCACAAATATTTTTTTTCTTCATATTTATCTAGTTATATGAATTTACCTCATTTATATACTCTCTCTACCGCTCATCACCTCTTACATGACATTCTGCGACCGGTCTCAATATGACTTAATAATACAAGGTGGCAAGCTCTTAGGGGGACATATACAATGATACAAAGGCAAAATGAACATTTTTCTTAGGGTAAATTGTCAGAAAGCCCCTGTCTTGCTCTAAAACTGTTCATTTCTAAATTGTTGGACTGTTCAAAATCTTTCTGAAAAAATCTGGGCTTTATTTCATTTAAGCCGGGTATTTCCTCAACTGCTTTGATATCACAGGATAGTGCAACTATTTAAACATTACATGAAACTGTTTAGATATTACATGCAACTGGTATACATGAGTTTTGATTGGGGCATGGATTTTTTTAACAAGAGCAAAAAGCCCAAGGGTTTTGACACACGTTTGAAGTGGGTCCGGGGATTTTTGACAATTTACCATTTTTCTTATGATTTACTGCATATTTACATAATTTTTTTGCTAAATTTATCTTAATCTTTTTGTATGGCATCTTAGCAACTTTGTTTTTTTATTTTCCACATTTATCTCAATGTATTCCCTATCTCACACTTTATTAAAATAACGGAGACATGAGCCAATAGGTTTTAGCAACGAAAATTGTTGATTAAAAAAAAACAAGGTTATTGGGCTTGCCATGCTACCACAGACCAGTTTTCTATGGTGCATCTACATCATCTTCACATATTCACAATACAAGCTTCATGATGAATATACACATGCAAGCACCGCACTGCAAACATCTAGGTTTTTTTTGGCACCATCCGGTAAGCCGACATCCAGTAGTTATTAACATGGTATTTAGAAATATTTTCAGGGAGCATATATGAAAAATGGGTTAGTTCCAATATAATACCCTCAACTATTGTAGGTTTTCACAAAAATACCATAAAGATTTTTTTATTACAGTAAAACATCAGTGTAAGGTATTTTACTGAAATAAAACTTAAACGTATTTCAGTGAAAAACCATCATAGTTAAGGTTTATTTTAGTGCAATTCACGTTATGATATTGGCGCCAATAGGGTGGAATAGAAAAGGGCAAAAAAAATAATAATAATAAGAAAGAGGTTAGCAAAATCTTCGCTCGATCAAAACTTGAACTCAGAAATTGGTGAGGATATCTCATGAAAGGTGCGTAATTTATCTGTGACATATTTCCGTTTGCTTGAAAAATCTGAAACTAGCTTCGAAACCCTACCAATTTATTGCTTGCGATTTGTTTGCATTGTGAATCTCTAAGAATCGAGATGTTGTCTCCATATGATGCTTTTTGATTTTTATTTTATTATATATCTTTTGTTTGCTGAGATTGGTGAAGCACATTGGGGGCATTTAAGTAGTTTGTAAACCGTTTGATAAAGTGCTTGAAAGGGAAAACCACAGCCGCAAATTAAACATACTTATCAGATTCTTTTGTTATGGCATCAGTGAAATTTTGCTTGACTGATTTTATGTACAACATTTCAATTAGCCTGTAAAAATCCTGTTTTGCTTACAAAGTGGTTCCGTGTTATCAGTTATGGCTGTGTCCTGTATCCCTTTGTGCATCTATGGGCCATTTGAGTTGGTTCATCTATTGGCGCGGGCTACCAATAGGGTTACATATATCCTTCTATGTGAGGAGTGGGGCTTTAGGCCTAAATGTAGTCTCTTTTGGTTTGGTGTCACCTCCCTCTCTTGTTGTGTGAGAGAAAGAGATGGGGAGAAGAGAGGAGAGAGATGGGAGGTGTGGGACGAGAATTCTCGTATAAATATTTTCTTTCTCATGTTAATGGTACCCAATTGAGATGTTTACACTGTGGTTGTAGACCGGATTGGCCGAACCATAGAAATCCGGAGTTCTTCTTCTTGGTGTGATATGTATTGTGCTATCTTGTGTTTTTGGCGGTGTTGATGAGGGGATGGGAATCCCAACATTTAGCAGGGATAATATGACTCGTTGCTACTTCACGTATAGTTCCGAGCATGCTCCAACTTAGGGATGGGAGTTTATTGGGAAAAGATCAATATGAGATCTTAATTTAAATTGGAGGATTTTTGGTTTTCTATGATGGGTGTTCATCTTATTTTTTAGGTTTTATAGATATGGGTAACTGGTAGAAGCTCCAATTATTTGACCGGATTGGAGATGTACAAGGGGTCATAACTGATGCGTTTATTACAGATTTCAATGTAGCCGTAGCGGACCTGAAGTAAGAAAACATTCAGCGTTCTTTCCAAATTGCAGGGAGATTACAATGACCTAGTACTTGGTTGATTATGAATGGAATTTGGTGAATTATTAGGTTTATTATTTTGACTTACAGCGGCCATATCATCAAGTGCTGTGGGAGATTTTTTCTCTTTTTATATTTAGGAAAATGGATTGGGTCAAATTGATCCTAGCCAAATAAAGCATTTCATTGAAAATATGAAACGAGACAGGTTTATATCATACAACTTAGAAGGCATACAATAATCATTAATTAATATGGAAAAAAACCCTAAACAAATTAATTAAAATAAGCTATATAGCAAATTCAACAACTTCCATTAATCAGTTTTCAACAGGAGTCTTGACAATCTTGTAGAAGTCTTCTTCTCCTCTTTGTATCATCCAAAATTCCAGATCTTGGTTTTCATCTGAATTAAACTTTTAGATTTTTTATTAAGCTAATATGCATTTGAGGTCAATTAAATTGTTTCAGTGGTTACTAAATAAGAAGCATTCTTTGCATCAACAGGGACATTACGCTGGAGAGAATCATATTCAACTCTAAGATACATATAAGGCACAACCATCATGGTTTAAACGTACAACTGAAAAATTATATATTGAAAGAGAGACTTACAATTTTTTTTATACATATCAACTCAAATCACGTTCATTCATTCATACACTTCGACAACTATTGCACTGTCTCTATTAGAATTAGTTATATCTCATATGTCATTCCCACCTTGAGCAGTCTATTCCTAGGAATCAACATATTATCCCCTCCTTGTCTAAAGTTTCTCCTCATAAAATTATATATATGGTTTACGACTACTCTCTTAATAATAGAAGAATTATTTCCTGCCACCACTTCAGCTTCTCCTAATAGATACACCACCCTTTTATCCATCTCTTCCTGCACAAACTGCTTCTCATCTTCAACACTCTGAATTTGACCAGATGAGCCCTGAGGCGAACTCATTAGCTTCGAGTTCTCCTCTACATGCACTGTCGAAAATCCTGTCTTTTGAGCCTTAGCATTTGATTTTTCTTCCTCTACTCGACAATTTTTGAGAAAGAAATGTTCGTTGTGGATAAAATTCTTTAATTGCTCAATGAGCAAGCTCTCGAATTCCCTGGGCTCTTCTACTTTATCTTTATACCCATAACGCACCACACATCGGTAAATTCTGTATTCTCTGGGCTCGACTTGTCTAAAAAGAAAACGTTCACGAAGCTCAACTTTACTAATTGGCAAGTGTTTTACCGAAACAAATACCATAACTGAATGAATTGACGGGATCTTCTCAACGAAGTGAGCGAAAATTGGCGGAATGCCCTCGACTAGTTCTGAGTATAGAAGTCCAATTCCTGGTATTCTTTTAGTATCCTCAGTACGGGCTAGATCCCGTATGTAATTGCTTGAAATTTTGTGCTCGAGCTCAAATTTGTATCTTTTTACGTGTACATAATGCCATATAGCCATTATTTGTAGAAGTAAGAATGAAAAAAGCAGTGGTAGGAAGCCGCCCTGTACGAATTTGGATAGGACTGAAGATAGGTATGTGACCTCTGTCCCGCCGAAGATCACAACGAATAACAGTATCTGCCAAATGCTTTTCTTCCATATGACAAGCATTATTAGGGTCACCAAAATTGTTGTGATGGTCATATCACATATCACTGCGATTCCTGTGAAAGGAAAAGGATTTTTTTATATAAATTTGACAAAATAGGCAAATTTCAGATAGGAGATAAATTATTATCTATGTAATTGATCTGATTTAGGGATAATGAAGTGTTTTGTATACCTATATCCTACAAGTTTATTTAGGAAATTTAATTATACATTTGAGGAATCGGGGCTTAAAGTATCATTGTAAGGTGCAGCCTAAAGTGGAGATGACATGACAATAACTCATTAGGTGTTGTATATTAAATAAAGTGATGTGCTACCAAGTGAACCCAATATTAAATATGTGAGAGATTTCATATCACTTGAAACTATAGGTATCATCCAATAGAATGTTGACACATGAAGACACCCTGTTTCCTCATCCAATATAGTTCTAATTAACCCTAGGGATAGCCATGCCAATATAAAACCTTATATATTGGATGTTAGCATTATATGGGTATATCTCTATACTATATGCCCATATGTATCTTTGCCTCGAAAGCAATTTCTCGATAGTTAGTCTTCACAATGGTTTTCCAAATATTATACAACTCTAAAGCAGGCTCATTATTTCCACTATTATACAGTTTCATAGTTCGCATCATCTTACTGAGATGGCCATTAACATTTTTCTTTAACTTTGATTTTGTTGCATAGCTTGATGGTTGTTTCCAGGAATAAGTTGGGACATTATGTTTAGTGAACTACATTTTTCTAGAGATATAAATATTAATCAATCAACTCTGACAAATGATACTATCTTTTTCTTACCATAGGCGTTGCCAATATGTTCTGTTGTTCTGAAGCTGGCTGTCACTAATATGCAAGCGGTCATCAAAGCAAAGTTCAACTCTGGAATGTACACTTGCCCTTCATATTTAACAGAGGTGTGCATGACCTTTACTCGTGGAAAGCAACCTAGTGTTTGGGCCTGTGCTATGATTGAAAACACACAAGAGATCACGGCTTGACTTGCGATGATGGAAGCAGCAACCACCACTACAAATGTCGGCCAGAAAAGAGGAGCTGTAACACATTAAGGTATTTTTTTTATGACAGGTTAACATAGTCAACAAAACTTTTCTTTTTGAAATTGCGCTATATATGTACCTGGAATTGATTTGTAGAAAGTATTAGCAACGTCCGTTGGAAACTTGGTTAGGTATGCAGCTTGACCGATGTATGCTAGCAATACAGAAGGAAGTAAAGCAGCAGTGAAGCTGATCTGTAATTCAAATATTCAAATGATTTAGTTATCATTCCGAACCTAGATATTCAAGGAATACAACATGGTAAAGGCATAAAATAAACCATGAGTGGGAAAGAAATAGCAATTATTAATTGAAGGGCAAGAATGCATTAGGTACCTGAATGGCTCGGACATTAAAGTGTCCGAGATCGGCAAACATCGCTTCAGCACCTGTTTCATATGTTTTCTTAGTGTAACTTGATATTTTGTTTACTTTTAGGCAAATATATCAGTAAGAAAAGAAACTAAAAATATATTAGGCTAAATTGCAGAAAATACCCCTCACTTATTGCCGTAGAGTAAGAAATACCCTTTTCTTTTCAAAACCTGCACTGCCCCCTTTAGTTTAATGGTGTTATTATTTCTGTTAAATCAAATTTTATTTCTCATAAATTCACCGAAACCTCCCTTATTTTTCTGCAGTTGTTTAACTGTCCTTAATTAGAACTTTATTGATCGAAGGGTATTTTGGGAATACAAATATGAACGGATAATTTTACCGTTCGCTAAAATATGGGTCGGATTGTGGTGTTTGATAAGATAGGGGTATTTCCTGCTATACGACCAAAAGTGAAAGGGTATCTTCACCAATTTATCCAAAACATTATGATTGGTTTAATTTATATTACCTGTAATGCACATAACAACACCTCCAAGAGAAATCCAAGCCTGTTTTCCATTTCTCCTGAAATAGTCTACTATGTATTTTGGATTAAACGCGCGCAGAACTGTGACGTCGTAGTTGAATAAGTTGTAGATCCCAATACCACCAATAAGAGCGAACCAGACTAGTATGACAGGGGCAAATGTGTAATTCACTTTGTCTATGCCAAATCGTTGGATCGAAAATAGCAAGATCAAAATGGCTATCGAAATGATTGCAATTTGTCCTGTTTAATATGAAAGAAGAAAAATGACTAGAAATTATGGCAAGTGAAAGAATTTCGATCAGCATTAAGCTTGGGATATTGAATTATTGTGGCTTCTATATGCAGTGATGTTGGACTGCCACCCTATAGATTGAAAATTTGAAGGGTCCATGTATTATATTTCTAGAGCCTCTGTGATTTTTAAGTGTGGTTATAGATGTAACTACGTAAGTAGCAACATGAATTTTTTGGGGGCTCAAATAAGACGGAGATATTATCACATCTTGCCAATCTTTTTCATGTTGTGAGGTTCTGGATCAGGTTTTTCCAGTGTAACATCCATATTTTACGTCAAATTGCTGTGCATAGATCCACTTAGTGTAATTATTGGACTTTATTCACTGTGCACTTCTATTGGTATTACTGCAAACCTCAGAGTATAATACTTATACGTTCACATGTTTTCATATTGCACTATTTGTTTAATTTGTACAATATGATTTGCAGATAGTCTACATCTATCTTTTAAATATATCCTCTTTGTCCATACTTTCAAATATAGGTAAATTTTCAGGAATCAATATTCATACCTTCAGTCAAGAATGTTGCTTTCTGCTTAATCCCACTTACTGCTGAGAGCACTGCAAGATTAACAACAATAGATTGGACACTGTTAATGAGTATTATAATGAATATGGTGATACCGATCATATATATTTGAGAAATTCGACGAGAATAGTATTTTGCTAAGGATAACTATTATATATTTTCAAGTGAGCAGGCCATTGAATTTCTTTGAACATGCTACCCGTTAATAAATTCATATATGCGGTCTATTCAACTCACCAGAGATGCATGGAGTCAACACGCCATCACCCATAATCATCGATGTGCCTAAGATTGTTAGCACAATAAGGACAATTTTAGCAGCTTCACTGCCCTCCAGCTTTTCTTTGATCCACTCGGCCCTCTTCATTCGTGTTGAAGGAGTTTCTAGTTTGTAATTCGAGAGCATTGAATCTTCAGCCTGTTGATTCGGTACCAGGCTAGCTTTTGTGTATCGTGATATCAAAGAATATAAAGCAAACGCCCCTCCTGCACCAGAATCAATCGTCAATCCAAGGTGATTTTTTTTCATTTTTGGAATTTTCTAAATTTCCCGTGTTACGCATATCGTCTTTATTTGCAAAAGCAGACGTGGTTTCTCGCAAAACCGTCAAACCATTTCATCAATAACCTTTTTTTGGTTTTTTGGCAGGTAAAGGCAGGGGGCAGAGAGGTCATTTGGCAATTCACTTAATGCACTCCCCCCCCTCTGAAAGCACAGTGGGGATTTTTTGTTAACGGAAAAATTTCAGGTTGATTTTTTCCTTTTTGGTAAATACCCCTAATCCATCATAGTTCAGGATAAAGACATGATGCTTGTTATTAGTTTACAACATTCATCGGCTTATCAATCTTGAACCCACCGTTTCCATTGTCATCTAGTGTATGTTTGCAAATATTTGGTTACCTTTATCAATTATTCAACTCCTAAAAAAGAATTAATTGGTGAAATGTTTGCAAAAAGTGTCATTAAATTTCTGTGGCATGACATATTTGTGCATGTTAGGCAAATAGCACACAATTCATTACATTCTGTGATGTGAAGTTATTTAGGCTTTTTATGTTTTATCAAGCCCCCACCCCCCCACCCCACCCCCCTCCCCCTCCTTAGAATTTAGGCTTTTTCTGTTGACTTCTTTCAATATTTGTACATGGAACAAGTGTCATTAAATTTATATATGTGCCAAATATCCTTGATGAGTTGATATATGATTTCATGAGCATTCTACAGTCTTCCAAATAAAACACAATCCCTTTATTATCTCCTATCCCTTCATCAAAAAGCCACTCTCTAAATTCTAACCCCCCCTATTCAAATTCACACTTTTACAATCTTTATAATTGTTATTGAAAAACTCTTTTTCGTTGATATTTGTTCTAAACGTGACAATTAAAATATTAAAATCATAATTTTTTTCTCTCTAGAGCAAAGGCTTTTTTTTTTGTATAAATCAAATGATGTAGTGAATATTTACATTACATTATTTATGGTAAATTTATCATGATTAATATTTCTTTGACACCCCATCACCAATTTCTTTTTAATTTTTTAGCTAATTGAATTTTTTTTTATAAATTTATTCCACTGTATTATCTATCTCACACTTAGTTAAGATTGATGGAATTTAGCAGTGAAAATTGAAGATCAAATTAAATGTCATAAAATAAACATATTAGATTTAACTTACAAAATAAACATAAGTTAAAATAAACATATTAGATTTGACTATAAGCAAACTATATATACACTCGCTCTCATGAAAAAACGTAATCAAAACAATATAAAAGTTTTTAGAAGGGATGTACGTAAAACTTAATAATACAAGGCGGTAAGCTCTTAGGGGGACATATACAATGATACAAAGGCAAAATGAACATTTTTCTTAGGGTAAATTGTCAGAAAGCCCCTGTCCTGCTCTAAAACTGTTCATTTCTAAATTGTTGGAGAGACCTACTGTTCAAAATCTTTGTGAAAAAGTCTGGGCTTTATTTCATTTAGGCCGGGTATTTCGTCAACTGTTTTGATATCACAGGATACTGCAACTACTTAAACATTACATGAAACCCGTTTAGATATTACATGTAACTGGTATACATGGGTTTTGATTGGCCCATGGATTTTTTTAACAAGAGCAAAAAGCCCAAGGGTTTTGACACAGGTTTGAAGTGGGTCCGGGGCTTTTTGACAATTTGCCATTTTTCTTATGATTTACTGCATATTTACATAATTTTTTTGCTAAATTTATCTTAATCTTTTTGTATGGCATCTTAGCTACTTTGTTTTTTTATTTTCCACATTTATCTCAATGCATGTATTCCCTATCTCACACTTTATTAAAATAACGGAAACATGAGCCAATAGGTTTTAGCAATGAAAATTGTTGATTAAAAAAAAACAAGGTTATTGGGCTTGCCATGCTACCACAGACCAGTTTTCTATGGTGCATCTACATCATCTTCACCTATTCACAATACAAGCTTCATGATGAATATACACATGCGCGCACCGCACTACAAACATCTAGGTTTTTTTCGGCACCATCCGGTAAGCCGACATCCAGTAGTTATTAACATGGTATTTAGATATATTTTTAGGGAGCATATATGAAAAATGGGTTAGTTATAATATAATACCCTCAACTATTGTAGGTTTTCACAAAAATACCATAAAGATTTTTAGTGCAATTCACGTTATGATATTGGCGCCAATAGGGTGGAATAGAAAAGGGCAAAAAAAAAAAAAAAAAGAAATAGGTAAGCAAAATCGTCGCTCGATCAAAACTTGAACTCAGAAATTGGTGAGGATATCTCATGAAAGGTGGGTAATTTATCTGTGACATATTTCCGTTTGCTTGAAAAATCTGAAACTAGCTTCGAAACCCTACCAATTTTGTGCAAAAAACTCCTAATTTATTGCTTGCGATTTGTTTGCATTGTGAATCTCTAAGAATCGAGATGTTGTCTCCATATGATGCTTTTTGATTTTTATTTTATTATATATCTTTTGTTTGCTGAGATTGGTGAAGCACATTGGGGGCATTTAAGTAGTTTGTAAACCGTTTGATAAAGTGCTTGAAAGGGAAAACCACAGCCGCAAATTAAACATACTTATCAGATTCTTTTGTTATGGCATCAGTGAAATTTTGCTTGACTGATTTTATGTACAACATTTCAATTAGCCTGTAAAAATCCTGTTTTGCTTACAAAGTGGTTCCGTGTTATCAGTTATGGCTGTGTCCTGTATCCCTTTGTGCATCTATGGGCCATTTGAGTTGGTTCATCTATTGGCGCGGGCTACCAATAGGGTTACATATATCCTTCTATGTGAGGAGTGGGGCTTTAGGCCTAAATGTAGTCTCTTTTGGTTTGGTGTCACCTCCCTCTCTTGTTGTGTGAGAGAAAGAGATGGGGAGAAGAGAGGAGAGAGATGGGAGGTGTGGGACGAGAATTCTCGTATAAATATTTTCTTTCTCATGTTAATGGTACCCAATTGAGATGTTTACACTGTGGTTGTAGACCGGATTGGCCGAACCATAGAAATCCGGAGTTCTTCTTCTTGGTGTGATATGTATTGTGCTATCTTGTGTTTTTGGCGGTGTTGATGAGGGGATGGGAATCCCAACATTTAGCAGGGATAATATGACTCGTTGCTACTTCACGTATAGTTCCGAGCATGCTCCAACTTAGGGATGGGAGTTTATTGGGAAAAGATCAATATGAGATCTTAATTTAAATTGGAGGATTTTTGGTTTTCTATGATGGGTGTTCATCTTATTTTTTAGGTTTTATAGATATGGGTAACTGGTAGAAGCTCCAATTATTTGACCGGATTGGAGATGTACAAGGGGTCATAACTGATGCGTTTATTACAGATTTCAATGTAGCCGTAGCGGACCTGAAGTAAGAAAACATTCAGCGTTCTTTCCAAATTGCAGGGAGATTACAATGACCTAGTACTTGGTTGATTATGAATGGAATTTGGTGAATTATTAGGTTTATTATTTTGACTTACAGCGGCCATATCATCAAGTGCTGTGGGAGATTTTTTCTCTTTTTATATTTAGGAAAATGGATTGGTTCAAATTGATCCTAGCCAAATAAAGCATTTCATTGAAAATATGAAACGAGACAGGTTTATATCATACAACTTAGAAGGCATATAATAATCATTAATTAATATGGAAAAAACCCCTAAACAAATTAATTAAAATAAGCTATATAGCAAATCCAACAACTTCCATTAATCAGTTTTCAACAGGAGTCTTGACAATCTTGTAGAAGTCTTCTTCTCCTCTTTGTATCATCCAAAATTCCAGATCTTGGTTTTCATCTGAATTAAACTTTTAGATTTTTTATTAAGCTAATACGCATTTGAGGTCAATAAAATTGTTTCAGTGGTTACCAAATAAGAAGCATTCTTTGCATCAACAGGGACATTACGCTGGAGAGAATCATATTCAACTCTAAGATACATATAAGGCACAACCATCATGGTTTAAACGTACAACTGAAAAATTATATATTGAAAGAGATACTTCCAATTTTTTTTATACATATCAACTCAAATCACGTTCATTCATTCATACACTTCGACAACTATTGCACTGTCTCTATAAGAATTGGTTATATCTCATATGTCATTCCCACCTTGAGCAGTCTATTCCTAGGAATCAACATATTATCCCTTCCTTGTCTAAAGTTTCTCGTCATAAAATTATATATATAGTTTACGACTACTCTCTTAATAATAGAAGAATTATTTCCTTGCCACCACTTCAGCTTCTCCTAATAGATACACCACCCTTTTATCCATCTCTTCCTGCACAAACTGCTTCTCATCTTCAACACTCTGAATTTGACCAGATGAGCCCTGAGGCGAACTCATTAGCTTCGAGTTCTCCTCTACATGCACTGTCGAAAATCCTGTCTTTTGAGCCTTAGCATTTGATTTTTCTTCCTCTACTCGACAATTTTTGAGAAAGAAATGTTCGTTGTGGATAAAATTCTTTAATTGCTCAATGAGCAGGCTCTCGAATTCCCTGGGCTCTTCTACTTTTATCTTTATACCCATAACGCACCACACATCGGTAAATTCTGTATTCTCTGGGGTCGACTTGTCTAAAAAGAAAACGTTCATGAAGCTCAACTTTACTAATTGGCAAGTGTTTTACCGAAACAAATACCATAACTGAATGAATTGACGGGATCTTCTCAATGAAGCGAGCGAAAATTGGCGGAATGCCCTCGACTAGTTCTGAGTATAGAAGTCCAATTCCTGGTATTCTTTTAATATCCTCTGTACGGGCTAGATCCCGTATGTAATTGCTTAAAATTTTGTGCTCGAGCTCAAATTTGTATCTTTTTACGTGTACATAATGCCATATAGCCATTATTTGTAGAAGTAAGAATGAAAAAAGCAGTGGTAGGAAGCCGCCCTGTACGAATTTGGATAGGACTGAAGATAGGTATGTGACCTCTGTCCCGCCGAAGATCACAACGAATAACAGTATCTGCCAAATGCTTTTCTTCCATATGACAAGCATTATTAGGGTCACCAAAATTGTTGTGATGGTCATATCACATATCACTGCGATTCCTGTGAAAGGAAAAGGATTTTTTTTTATAAATTTGACAAAATAGGCAAATTTCAGATAGGAGATAAATTATTATCTATGTAATTGATCTGATTTAGGGATAATGAAGTGTTTTGTATACCTATATCCTACAAGTTTATTTAGGAAATTTAATTATACATTTGAGGAATCGGGGCTTAAAGTATCATTGTAAGGTGCAGCCTACAGTGGAGATGACATGACAATAACTCATTAGGTGTTGTATATTAAATAAAGTGATGCGATACCAAGTGAACCCAATATTAAATATGTGAGAGATTTCATATCACCTGAAACTATAGGTATCATCCAATAGAATGTTGACACATGAAGACACCCTGTTTCCTCATCCAATATAGTTCTAATTAACCCTAGGGATAGCCATGCAAATATAAAACCTTATATATTGGATGTTAGCATTATATGGGTATATCTCTATACTATATGCCCATATGTATCTTTGCCTCGAAAGCAATTTCTTGATAGTTAGCCTTCACAATGGTTTTCCAAATATTATACAACTCTAAAGCAGGCTCATTATTTCCACTATTATACAGTTTCATAGTTCGCATCATCTTACTGAGATGGCCATTAACATTTTTCTTTAACTTTGATTTTTTTGTATAGCTTGATGGTTGTTTCGAGGAATAAGTTTGGACATTATGTTTAGTGAACTACATTTTTCTAGAGATATAAATATTAATCAATCAACTCTGACAAATAATACTATCTTTTTCTTACCATAGGCGTTGCCAATATGTTCTGTTGTTCTGAAGCTGGCTGTCACTAATATGCAAGCGGTCATCAACGCAAAGTTCAACTCTGGAATGTACACTTGCCCTTCATATTTAACAGAGGTATGCATGACCTTAACTCGTGGAAAGCAACCTAGTGTTTGGGCCTGTGCTATGATTGAAAACACACGAGAGATCACGGCTTGGCTTGCGATGATGGAAGCAGCAACCGCCACTACAAATGTCGGCCAGAAAAGAGGAGCTGTAACACATTAAGGTATTTTTTTATGACGGGTTAACATAGTCAACAAAACTTTTCTTTTCGAAATTGCGCTATATATGTACCTGGAATCGATTTGTAGAAAGTATTAGCAACGTCTGTTGGAAACTTGGTTAGGTATGCAGCTTGACCGATGTATGCTAGCAATACAGAAGGAAGTAAAGCAACAGTGAAGCTGGTCTGTAATTCAAATATTCAAATGATTTAGTTATCATTCCGAACCTAGATATTCAAGGAATACAACATGCTAAAAGCATAAAATAAACCATGAGTGGGAAAGAAATATCAATTATTAATTGAAGGGCAAGAGTGCATTAGGTACCTGAATGGCTCGGACATTAAAGTGTCCGAGATCGGCAAACATTGCTTCAGCACCTGTTTCATAAGTTTTCTTAGTGTAACATAATATTTTGTTTACTTTTAGGCAAATATATCAGTAAGAAAAGAAACTAAAAATATATTAGGCTAAATTGCAGAAAATACCCCTCACTTATTGCCGTAGAGTAAGAAATACCCTTTTCTTTTCAAAATCCGCACTGCCCCTTTTAGTTTAATGGTGTTATTATTTCCGTTAAATCAAATTTTATTTCTCATAAATTCACCGAAACCTCCCTTATTTTTCTGCAGTTGTTTAACTGTCCTTAGCTAGAACTTTATTGATCGAAGGGTATTTTGAGAATAAAAATATGAACGGATAATTTTACCGTTCGCTAAAATATGGGTCGGATTGTGGTGTTTGATAAGATAGTGGTATTTCCTGCTATACGACCAAAAGTGAAAGGGTTTCTTCACCAATTTATCCAAAACATTATGATTGGTTTAATTTATATTACCTGTAATGCACATAACAACACCTCCAAGAGAAATCCAAGCCTGTTTTCCATTTCTCCTGAAATAGTCTACTATGTATTTTGGATTAAACGCGCGCAGAACTGTGACGTCGTAGTTGAATAAGTTGTAGATCCCAATACCACCAATAAGAGCGAACCAGACTAGTATGACAGGGGCAAATGTGTAACCCACTTTGTCTATGCCAAATCGTTGGATCGAAAATAGCAAGATCAAAATGGCTATCGAAATGATTGCAATTTGTCCTGTTTAATATGAAAGAAGAAAAATGACTAGAAATTATGGCAAGTGAAAGAATTTCGATCAGCATTAAGCTTGGGATATTGAATTATTGTGGCCTCTATATGCAGTGATGTTGGACTGCCACCCTATAGATTGAAAATTTGAAGGGTCTGTGTATTATATTTCTAGAGCCTCTGTGATTTTTAAGGGTGGTTATAGATGTAACTACATAAGTAGCAACATGAATTTTTTGGGGGCTCAAATAAGAGGGAGATATTATCACATCTTGCCAATCTTTTTCATGTTGTGAGGTTCTGGATCAGGTTTTTCCAGTGTAACATCCATATTTTACGTCAAATTGCTGTGCATAGATCCACTTAGTGTAATTATTGGGCTTTATTCACTGTGCACTTCTATTTGATACCTTCAGTCAAGAATGTTGCTTTCTGCTTAATCCCACTTACTGCTGAGAGCACTGCAAGATTAACAACAATAGATTGGACACTGTTAATGAGTATTATAATGAATATGGTGATACCGATCATATATATTTGAGAAATTCGACGAGAATAGTATTTTGCTAAGGATAACTATTATATATTTTCAAGTGAGCAGGCCATTGAATTTCTTTGAACATGCTACCCGTTAATAAATTCATATATGCGGTCTATTCGACTCACCAGAGATGCATGGAGTCAACACGCCATCACCCATAATCATCGATGTGCCTAAGATTGTTAGCACAATAAGGACAATTTTAGCAGCTTTACTGCCCTCCAGCTTTTCTTTGATCCACTCGGCCCTCTTCATTCGTGTTGAAGGAGTTTCTAGTTTGTAATTCGAGAGCATTGAATCTTCAACCTGTTGATTCGGTACCAGGCTAACTTTTGCGTATCGTGATATCAAAGAATATAAAGCAAACGCCCCTCCTGCACCAGAATCAATCGTCAATCCAAGGTGATTTTTTTTTTCATTTTTGGAATTTTCTAAATTTCCTTTGTTACGCATATTGTCTTTATTTGCAAAAGCGGATGTGGTTTCTCGCAAAACCGTCAAACCATTTCATCAATAACCTTTTTTTTTTGTTTTTTTGGCAGTTAAAGGCATGGAGTAGAGAGGTCATTTGGCAATTCACTTAATGCCCCCCCCCCCCCCTTCTCAGCACAGAGTGGTTTTTTGTTAACGGAAAAACTTCATGTTGATTTTTTTCCTTTTTGGTAAACACCCCTAATCCATCGTAGTTCAGGATAAAGACATGATGCTTGTTATTAGTTTAGAACATTCATCGGCTTATCAATCTTGAACCCACCGTTTCCATTGTCATTAGCCCACAAAACAATGAAGGCGTATTTCGTCAAAGGTATAATAGCCAGAGTGTAGATAATTAGAGACAAAACACCCAATATATCATCTGTATGCTTGATCCCATCAGTGAAGGTGCTTGCATACACATAAAGGGGCGATGTCCCTATATCTCCGTAAACAACCCCTATGCTTTGGAAAGCTAGATGCATCGTGATTGCCCAACTTGCCTGTTCCACAAAACAAAAATTGCAAGGGCTGAATACTATCTATAAAAGATGAAGGTAAACAAATTTATTTATGCAGTTACTTGAAAAAAATATCAGTCACAATTAGCTTAGATATATGCTATGTGATATTCCGTATAGAAAATTTGATAAAATTGGCACAATATAGTCTACTAATTTTCATGTATCTAATGAAATAATATATATAGCCTAAACCATGTGTAGGCTTTGAAGGAGGTATGCTTGATGCGCGCGCACACGCTCGCGCGCAGCGAGAATAATAGAGAAATAAGGCCCTAGGAGGCTTTTTTTCGTTAGGTGGCGGCAAAAAATACACCCTCCACTATTTTATTCGACGATCGGCACCACTCATCTTGATCTTCATCGTCTAATATGTTGATACACCAAATTTCATGTGATTCTAACACCTTTTCACCGTTGATTTAGTGAGTGCAAAATTTACGGTTTATTGACAATAGAACTTTTTACATTGTTAAATCAACGGTGAAAATGTTAAAATCACGTGAAATTTGGTGTATCGACATATTAGACGATGAAAATCAAGATGGTCGGTGCCGATCGTCGAATAAAATGATGGAGGGTGTATTTCTTGCCTCCGCCTAATGAAAAAAGCCTCCTAGGGCCTCTTTCCTCCATTATTCTCTCTCTCTCTCTCTCTCTCTCTCTATATATATATATATATATATATATATATATATATATATATATTAGTTGGAAGCAAGGAGCATGAAAGATAAACAAACATATACCTGAATATTAACAATACTACTATACATAACTGAACACTAACTAAACTAACTACTATGTTCACATGCAACTCACATACCAGAGATTCATCGGGCCAATACCGACATGTTGTATCCCTGACATGTCTAACATGGAGACCAACATTTAAAAAAGGAAAATTAACTCCCAAGGGGTGCGAGAGTTTGGTATGGCATGAGAATTGTGATAAAGAGGCCATATGCTCGAGGTATTCAATGAACTAACGGGAACGAGGGTCCAACACTATCAATGGAACAAAAGAATTAAAATCTCATCAATATTATTTATCATATTGTCTCTTATGCCACCAGGTGATTGACAAATCATATTCCTACATGCTTTGAAGGAAGTCCATAACCTTTTGCTAGATTTCTGATTTTATGTTCAATATATTTATTTTTTTTGAGAAAATAAGATTATGGCCAAATCGGTTTCACAAATACTTTTTTTCTTCATATTTATCTAGTTATATGAATTTACCTCATTTATATACTCTCTCTAACGCTCCTCACCTCTTACATGACATTCTGCGACCGGTCTCAATATGACTTAATAATACAAGGTGGTAAGCTCTTAGGGGGACATATACAATGATACAAAGGCAAAATGAACATTTTTCTTAGGGTAAATTGTCAGAAAGCTCCTGTCTTGCTCTAAAACTGTTCATTTCTAAATTGTTGGGCCAACTGTTCAAAATCTTTCTGAAAAAATCTGGGCTTTATTTCATTTAGGCCGGGTATTTCCTCAACTGCTTTGATATCACAGGATAGTGCAACTACTTAAACATTACATGAAACTGTTTAGATATTACATGCAACTGGTATACATGAGTTTTGATTGGGGCATGGATTTTTTTAACAAGAGCAAAAAGCCCAAGGGTTTTGACACACGTTTGAAGTGGGTCCGGGGCTTTTTGACAATTTACCATTTTTCTTATGATTTACTGCATATTTACATAATTTTTTTGCTAAATCTATCTTAATCTTTTTGTATGGCATCTTAGCAACTTTGTTTTTTTATTTTCCACATTTATCTCAATGTATTCCCTATCTCACACTTTATTAAAATAAGGGAAACATGAGCCAATAGGTTTTAGCAATGAAAATCGTTGATTAAAAAAAACAAGGTTATTGGGCTTGCCATGCTACCACAGACCAGTTTTCTATGGTGCATCTACATCATCTTCACATATTCACAATACAAGCTTCATGATGAATATACACATGCGCGCACCGCACTGCAAACATTTAGGTTTTTTTTTGGCACCATCCGGTAAGCCGACATCCAGTAGTTATTAACATGGTATTTAGAAATATTTTTAGGGAGCATATATGAAAAATGGGTTAGTTACAATATAATACCCTCAACTATTGTAGGTTTTCACAAAAATACCATAAAGATTTTTTTATTACATTAAAACATCAGTGTAAGGTATTTTACTGAAATAAAACTTAAAATGAAAAACCATCATAGTTAAGGTTTATTTTAGTGCAATTCACGTTATGATATTGGCACCAATAGGGTGGAATAGAAAAGGGCAAAAAAATAAAAATAAGAAAGAGGTAAGCAAAATTTTCGCTCGATCAAAACTTGAACTCAGAAATTGGTGAGGATATCTCATGAAAGGTGCGTAATTTATCTGTGACATATTTCCGTTTGCTTGAAAAATCTGAAACTAGCTTCGAAACCCTACCAATTTTGTGCAAAAAACTCCTAATTTATTGCTTGCGATTTGTTTGCATTGTGAATCTCTAAGAATCGAGATGTTGTCTCCATATGATGCTTTTTGATTTTTATTTTATTATATATCTTTTGTTTGCTGAGATTGGTGAAGCACATTAGGGGCATATAAGTAGTTTGTAAACTGTTAGATAAAGTGCTTGAAAGGGAAAACCACAGCCGCAAATTAAACATACTTATCAGATTCTTTTGTTATGGCATCAGTGAAATTTTGCTTGACTGATTTTATGTACAACATTTCAATTAGCCTGTAAAAATCCTGTTTTGCTTACAAAGTGGTTCCGTGTTATCAGTTATGGCTGTGTCCCGTATCCCTTTGTGCATCTATGGGCCATTTGAGTTCGTTCATCTATTGGCGCGGGCTACCAATAGGGTTACATATATCCTTCTATGTGAGGAGTGGGGCTTTAGGCCTAAATGTAGTCTCTTTTGGTTTGGTGTCACCTCCCTCTCTTGTTGTGTGAGAGAAAGAGATGGGGAGAAGAGAGGAGAGAGATGGGAGGTGTGGGACGAGAATTCTCGTATAAATATTTTCTTTCTCATGTAATTGAGATGTTTACACTGTGGTTGTAGACCAGATTGGCCGAACCATAGAAATCCGGAGTTCTTCTTCTTGGTGTGATATGTATTGTGCTATCTTGTGTTTTTGGCGGTGTTGATGAGGGGATGGGAATCCCAACATTTAGCAGGGATAATATGACTCGTTGCTACTTTACGTATAGTTCTGAGCATGCTCCAAATTAGGGATGGGAGTTTATTGGGAAAAGATCAATATGAGATCTTAATTTAAATTGGAGGATTTTGGGTTTTCTATGATGGGTGTTCATCTTATTTTTTAGGTTTTATAGATATGGGCAACTGGTAGAAGCTCCAATTATTTGACCGGATTGGAGATGATGTACGAGGGGTCATAACTGATGCGTTTATTACAGATTTCAATGTAGCCGTAGCGGACCTGAAGGAAGAAAACATTCAGCGTTCTTTCCAAATTGCAGGGAGATTACAATGACCTAGTACTTGGTTGATTATGAATGGAATTTGGTGAATTATTAGGTTTATTATTTTGACTTACAGCGGCCATATCATCAAGTGCTGTGGGAGATTTTTTCTCTTATTATATTTAGGAAAATGGATTGGGTCAAATTGATCCTAGCCAAATAAAGCATTTCATTGAAAATATGAAACGAGACAGGTTTATATCATACAACTTAGAAGGCATACAATAATCATTAATTAATATGGAAAAAAACCCTAAACAAATTAATTAAAATAAGCTATGTAGCAAATTCAACAACTTCCATTAATCAGTTTTCACCAGGAGTCTTGACAATCTTGTAGAAGTCTTCTTCTCCTCTTTGTATCATCCAAAATTCCAGATCTTGGTTTTCATCTGAATTAAACTTTTAGATTTTTTATTAAGCTAATATGCATTTGAGGTCAATTAAATTGTTTCAGTGGTTACTAAATAAGAAGCATTGTAACAACCGAGTTCAATTCTACTAATTTCAGTTATCATATGTTTGGTGTGTGGTATTTATTTCATCTGACTTGCTTGACTGTTGCCTGTTGCAATTTAACCGACAATTCAACTTCTGCATATAACAATT
Source organism: Agapanthus africanus (assembly GCA_030015575.1). Classification (NCBI taxonomy): domain Eukaryota; kingdom Viridiplantae; phylum Streptophyta; class Magnoliopsida; order Asparagales; family Amaryllidaceae; genus Agapanthus; species Agapanthus africanus. The sequence goes on from CM057337.1 coordinate 780,349,163, forward strand.
TTAAGTCATCAAAATTAAATTAAATATACTTGTCATGGCCTGCTTGATACTCCTAAACCTGTGGTAGCGTCCTTACGTCGTGTTCTCGTCCCGTTCAGTGAAACGGACGTGTTTGGACGGCTACACGCACGTGCGTGCGTCCGTTCTTGGGGGTATGCTTTTTAATTATAAAATCCTTCATTTTAAATTTTGGAACCCGCAAATAATTTTCTTATTTCAAATTCAAATTTTTGACCCGACCCGGGCGCAATTCTGGAATATTTTGCGGTTGCCCCAAATCCTATTTTCTAATATTCTTTAAAACCAACGAAAATATTTTAACACAAGAAAAGATTTTTCCTTCTTTCTTTAAAATCCTTTTAAAGTTCCTTACTGTTCCAGCTAAAGAAATCTTTTCCCCAACCAATTAAATCTCCTCCAAAGTTTTCCCAACCAAATTTATAACTCCTCAGCCAATCAGTGAATTCCTTTGAGAGCCCCAGGCCCCACGTCTCCCCCTCTCTCTTTCCCTTTCTTTTTCTCTCTCTTCCTCAGCGACGCAGCTCTCTCTCTTCTTTCTCTCTCCTATCGCACTTTCTCTCTCCCATCGCGAATACTGTGCACTCTTCGATTCTTGTCACCGCGCGTGGATCTCGTCACCTCCCTCTGTATTCTTCTTCTTCTTCTTTTTGTTATCAACCATGCAAATTCCGCCACGAGAAACCCATCTCGATTAAACCCTAACTTTTCCCTCGTCTCTCTCTCTCCTCGTCGACACCTCCTGCATTCCCTCATCGCCCTCAACTCCATCATCTCTTCTTCTTATCCCTCCCTCATGCAAGCCCACTAAACCCTGAAACCCACTGCAGCCGTGAACCCAGCACCGTCTCGTCCCATCGCCGCCGACCACCCTCGCCACTACAACCTCCGCCCTCTCCTCTGCTCTCCCTGCAACGCCTGAACTTTTCATCTAAACCTCAACTTACACCGAACCCTAGCAACTGAGCACCCGAGACACTACCTGAAACCTTGAACGCACTGCCTTGCCGTCGTTCTGCCGGAGGTTCTTGCCGACGACTGCCGCCTTGCAGACACAGCTGCCTCTCAAACCCGGTGAGCAACTTTTCCCTCTCACCCCTCTCCTCTTCTTTCTTTTCTTCTTCTATATCTAATTTCCTTGCTGTTCTGTGAAAGGTGCTTCTGGACATCGTCGGAGCTCCGTCGACGACACACCGACGACGCTGTTTCCCCTGCAATCTGGTGAGTGAGTTCTCTCATCAATCCCTTCTATTCATTTCCTTCCTTTCCTTGCTTCTCTTCCATGCGTTTTCCATTAGAATATACTCACTGTTTTTCGTGGTTTGCCTGAATCCGACCGTGCCGGCGACGTGTCCCGACGTTCCAGCGAGGTACCCCGACCCGTGTGGCTCCACTGTCCGTCGTTTGGGTTCGTTCCGTGAACCGTGCGCGCGTCGCGAGTTTTTCCCCGCCGATGCGTAACGTTCCGTTTTCCCGATTCGTGACCCGTCGAGGCAAGTTAATCTTGCTACATGCTATTTAAATCATTTTATACATATTCTAATACATGTAGTTTGAATATAGTACCCCATGCATCGTTTTATATCATTTTGACGTTCCGTGTGCATCGGTTTACATAATTGAGATCTAGAACTTGACAGGTAATTATTACATACACGATTACATTTAAATGGTAAATCTCATAACTACAATCATATGTTTAATCACATTTTGCCATCGCCTACGGTATCTTTCTATAGTTTTAATCCATCGGACACCTATGCGCACTTAAACCAATTTTAGCGGTAAATTCATCCAGTAAACCTATTTATAGATTATTGCATTCCTGGAAATTCTTAATATCGGTTAACATGATTTAACGACCATGAATGTCACTTTGTACTCATATAATGATGAAACCGTCTCTGAACAACAACTGATAACTGTACTGCTAATTGATTGAATCTACTTTATTGCATAATTCACTGCTTAGATTACGTTATTGATAACCATGCTTGATTACTTATAACCATGATTATGCTAGATGTTTATGGGCACCCACCTGTTATCTTTATATCCTGACATGACTTGCTACACATGTTACCTGACCCGACATGGTACCGTACACTACTTGAGCCGACCTGATGTACCATGGCTTGACCCGTTACTTGATCTCATGTCTAATGCCAACAAACCTGACATGTAGTCCTTACGGACCGTTCCTGTTGTCTATCCAGACAAACCTGCTCTTACCTGATCCTGTATTGGCATTAGCTCATGATTACTGAATACCTGACTTGACATACATAACTTGGGGGTATGGGGAAATCAATGGTGAAACCTGACTTGTAACTCAACAGTTCGATACCTGTTCTGATCAGTCTTACGGGCTAGGCCAGCCCCGGAGTGATGATGCTGACATCACTCGTCTGTACCTGTGATTGACAGAGTACGTGCGTGTTCAAGTTCTAGTTTAAATACCGCAATCAAGACGGTTTCGCTTGTAGCTAGCCGGTTGAGTACGGGTCGTCCGCAGGGAGATGGGAGTCTTTTTCAAAGTGTTTTAACGAGTTAAGTCCGGTTTTCAGATTTTGTTGGATTATCTAAGTGTTGAGTTGATATTTAAAGAGAGCATGTTAGGGTTAGGATTAGGTTAGTTTGAGTTAGGAGTCTCCACATCTTTCGTTGCCCCTCTTAATATCGGTGTTACGGTAATCGGCAACAACGGGGATTAGCACGACTAGGAAGGACTTTGCGAGTATAAGCTAGGCTTTCCAACGCATAAGTCTTCCTTTTGGTGCTTGTCCGTCCGTTCTTGGCTCTTAGCCATAACCTCCGGTTAATTCAACCACAACCGGTCTCACTACGGAATCACCGCTATCATGTAGGATAGGGTGCCGTAAGGAGCGGATTGTGGTTCAATTAACGGGAGTTGATTTAAGCTGTTGGGCAAGGAAAGAGTGAGAGAGATTTCCTTCTCTCAAACTTCCCTTATCCTACCCTAACAAGTATTAACTACTCACACTTCATTATAAGGAAAAACAAAACAAAACAAAAGAGGAAGATAGAAAGAAGGAGATTAGAAGAATATGACTAACTATTTGCGACCTCACCTTGGCGAGGATCGAGCGTAAGTATCATTGTCGTATGAATGATAAAGAAAAAGAGAGAAGAAAGAACAACAAGGAAATAACAACAACTACTTAACAAATTAAAATTACAACAAGCATAAAGATAAGGAGACAAGCATGATAATAAAAATGGTCTTCTTTATTCATCACTCTTCACTCAAAAGCTCACTACAAGTTTAATGGAGAAGAGGTGAGAAGAGGAAGAAGAGAAATACTAAAACTAGGCAAAATGAAAATACAAGAATGGACCCTTTCCTTCACAAAGTTCTGGGCTATTTATAGGCCAAAAAATGAAAACCTAGGGCAACCACCAGAACCTATACAAAAAGACCAAAACACCCCCAAAACAACTTTTTCTTTGGCGCCAGAATGGCCGCGGATCCGCGGCCTGGACCCCACTTTGGCCGCGGATCCGCGGCCCTATAGTTGAATTGGGCTTTCCTATTTTTTGGGCTTCCCTGGTTTTCTGTCTCCTTTATTCTGGTATGTGTATTTTCTCAATTTGGCTCCACGATTTTTCCAGAATTTCTGTTGAGGGAAAGGTGGACTTTTTGTCAAGATTTTGTCATGATTGCCTCGAGCTCCGCGTAGATCTCTTGGATTTTGTGCTACCATTGAGCCTTGTGCATGAGAATGACATTGATTTGACACTTTGTCTTCCTAAACTGGTATCTGGCAACATACGGATGAAGAGCGGAGACCGTGTTTTATCTGTGGTTGGCAGGAACCCGGACTTTTTTCGTGTTTTCCATGAATTTCACCGTTTTAGAACCGAGAACCTGTATCCTGCAATTGACTAGCAAATACGGCTCAAGAGTATCTACGGATATGCAATGTGATAAAAATTGGGCGGTATGAAAATGCAAAAATCTGATATGAACAACCTGCTATCTTTTACTGCCTAGCGGCACGTCTCGGGTTCAGCCCGAGAGTCTGTAGACCGTGGTCCCGGGCATGCACGGGATACTATTGAGTTACATCGATGATTCATCAAATTGATTTCAAGGACTTTAGAGTAGAAAACCCAATAGAACAGTTTAGTTTACTCACTGCACACTACCCTGCACTGCCTGATTTATATTACAGTTACCCCTGCTTTTCATTCATGTTTATATTTGCATTGCATGTTACTCTGTTCATATTTTATTACTTGATGACATGACACGCTGACGTCTGGGTTTTGCATGGCCCAGATTCTGTACCGTTGCTGCAGTCCGAGTAGGAGTACTTCGGCCAGCAGGCTGAGCTGTGAGTTTCAGTAGTAGCTAGTTCATTTATTTTCTGTAGTTTATTCCTGATGTGAGCCCGCATTATGGGACATACATTCCAGTTATTGTGTATTGGATTTTTTGCTTCCGCACTTTTATTATTATTGACTCATGTTATCTTGGCTTATGGACATATTTAGATAGTTTTATATTTTTGTTCTTGATTTCTCTACAGCCGTAGTGTGACTGTGGATGGGTACTTCCTACCCACAGGTAGCATGGCTGGCTATGTCACGTGCCCATTTTGGCGTACTCTGGGAAGCGGGGCGTGATATGGTTCTTTTGGTATCAGAGCGATAGGATGGTCGGGTTGATTCTTTTGTAGTTGGGTATTGTACCCAATACACGAATCAGAAAACTCGTGTTTACGAAACATGTCCTGCCACCTTGCCGTTTTACCGTTCTTGAATCAAATTCTTCCTGATTATATCTTTTACGATGTGCAAACTTCCTTTGCATATCAACTCGAAAACCTGATTCCTTGTTATCTCTAGGACTTAGGCGACTTGGGTAGAGTTATGTAATTGTGGCTATGATACCGCGGCATAGTTACAATACGGTACTCTATTTAAGTAACTTGGAGTTCTAGCCTTGATCTATATTTTGAATCTGTTATCATGCTAATATTGAGTGTTTTTGATTCAGGAATATGGCGGACAAGAATTTGAAAACGTACCAGAGGCGTGTGGACGAAGCCGCCATGCTTGGAGTGATAAGGGGAATGCTGGAGAATCAAAAGAGACAGACCGAGCTGATCCAGCAGCAAGCAGAATCGTTTCAGGAAGGTTTGCGGACCGTTCAGCAGTCCGTAGACAAGGTTGAAGCTAAACCAGTTGATCGAGTGGGGACCGTAGCGGATTTCAGGCGTTTGGGTCCGTCTGCATTTACTGGTTTGGAGGAGCCGTTGCCAGCGGAGCAGTGGCTGGTTGACACAGAGAACTTGCTTATTGCGGCACAGATTCCAGATGAGAAAAGAGTTGATGTGGTACGCATTCAGTTAGTGGACTACGCCCGAGAATGGTGGCTTGTGGAGGAGACCCGCTTGCCCAAGCCGATCAAGTGGGCGGATTTTTCAAAGAGTTTCCTGGAGAAATTCTTCCCGCGGACCGCACGGGAGAAAATGGAAGAGAAGTTCATCGGGCTAAAGCAGAATGGAGCACCCGTAGATGTGCATGCAGCAGAATGGACACGGCTTAGTAGATTCGCTGGACCTTTAGTTGCCAACGAGGCAGACAGGGCACGGAGGTTCATGCGCAGCTTCGATGTGGACATCCAGAGGCAGATTGTCTTCCTGGGTTTGACCACTTTCTCACAGGTTCTTACGGCAGCTCGAGAACAGCAGAGCCTATCAGGAAAAACTGGGAGTTCACAGCAGACATCAGTTGCGGTAAGGAAGCCGGCATTTGTACCAAACCGAGCTTATGGTCGCAAGGGTATTCCAGTGGACCGTCGTGGTGTAACACCGATGAAGAAGCCTGTGATCGTTGATCGAAGAAGGACCGTGATTTATGACTACTGTCATTTACCTGGACACGTGCAAAAGGAGTGTCGAAGGAGGCAGGGACTCTGTTTAGTTTGTGGAGCGGCAGATCACAATGTCAGTGCTTGTCCGTCGAAACTTCGTACGAGGGATGATATTCAGAAGCCTCCGCAGAAACCGTTCCAGGGACAGAAGCAGCTGACTCAAGGACCTAATCAGGCTCGAGCTTTTACCTTGACGGCTGAGGAAGCTAAGGCGTCGGAAGAAGTTGTTTCAGGTATTCTACTCGTTCATGGTTTTCCCGCATTAGCGTTATTTGATTCTGGTGCATCCCATTATTTTATGTCGTCCAAGTTTATAGCTACACACTCGATTACCTGCACGACCCTGTCTAGTTTCTGGGACATACACACTGGGAATGGGAAAATCATATCTAGTAGGGAATGTAAAGATTGTACAGTTGTTGTTTGCGGACGGGAGCTTTTTGCAGATTTCTTGGTGATTGATACGGGCAGCTACGAAGTCGTCTTGGGAATGGATTTTCTTGGCACTTTCCATGCTCACATTGATTGTAGGGCAAAGAAAGTAATTTTCCAGATTTCCGGACATCCCGAGTTTACCTTCACTGGAGGAAGCAGTTCTGTCGGGCCAGTCGAGTTTAGGGCTAGGCCGACAAATAATATTCTTGCATCAATGGAGGTTGATGAAAGTGAAGAGCCGGCTGTTGTTCGTGATTTTATGGACGCGTTTGAAGATATATCGGGTTTACCGCCGAAGCGAGACGTGGAGTTCGCAATTGATCTTATTCCTGGTGCAGCGCCAGTATCCAAAGCGTATTATCCAATGGCACCAGTGGAGTTGGAAGAAGTCAAGAAACAGGTTGCCGAATTGCTTGAGAAGGGTTGGATTCGAAGCAGTAACTCGCCTTGGGGAGCTCCAGTTCTTCTAGTCAAGAAGAAAGATGGCATGAGAAGAATGTGCATCGACTATCGAGAATTAAACCGGGTGACTATTAAGAACAAGTAGCCGATCCCTCGCATTGGCGAACTTTTTGAGCAGCTTAGTGGCGCGAGGGTATTCTCGAAGCTGGATTTGCGATCCGGATATCATCAGGTCCGAGTGAAAGCAGAAGATATTTGCAAGACGGCGTTCCGAACTCGGTATGGACATTACGAGTACTTAGTGATGCCCTTCGGAGTAACGAATGCACCGGCGATATTCATGGACTTGATGAACCGAATCTTTTCACCATTCTTAGACCGGTTTATTGTGGTGTTCATTGACGATATTCTGGTGTACTCGAAGAGTATGGAAGAGCATGCTGAGCATTTGAAGATCGCACTGCAAACGCTGAGACAAGAGAAGTTATATGCGAAGATGAGCAAGTGCGAGTTTTGGCTGAAAGAAGTAAAGTTCTTGGGGCATGTCGTGTCTGGCAATGGAATCGCCGTCGATCCAGAAAAGATTGCAGCAGTTCGAGATTGGCCGATTCCAAAGAATATTGTGGAGATAAGAAGTTTTCTTGGACTCGCCGGGTATTACAGAAGATTTGTGGAGAACTTTGCTCGTCTGGCGGAGCCGTTGACCAAGCTTACGCGCAAGGAGGTATCTTTTGTGTGGACGGATAGATGTGCGTCAGCTTTTGAGACGTTGAAGCAGAAATTGATAACCGCCCCTATTCTGACCGTGCCAGACAGTTCCGGAAGATTGGTGATCCACAGCGACGCATCTGGAAAAGGATTGGGATGTGTTTTGATGCAACATGGGAAGGTTGTAGCGTACGCATCAAGACAGTTGAAGACTCATGAGAAGAATTACCCAACTCATGACTTAGAGCTTGCGGCTGTGATTTTCGCTTTGAAGATTTGGAGACACTACCTTTTGGGCGAAAGGGTCGAAGTTTTCACGGATCATAAGAGCTTGAAGTATGTGTTCACGCAGAAGGAGCTTAATATGAGGCAACGTAGATGGTTGGAGCTGATGGCTGACTACGATCTTGATCTCAAGTACCATTCGGGAAAGGTTAATGTCGTACCTGATGCGCTCAGTCGATTACCGGCAATTCAGATGTTGTCTACGCAGAAAGAACTCATTGAAGACTTTCGAAGATTTGATTTGGAGGTTGTGCTACCGCATTATTCGGGACAGTGGATGCAGCTGCAAGTACATTCGTCGTTGATCGAGAATATTAAAGCAGCGCAATCGCAGGATCCTAGATTGCGAAAGTTTCGAGAACAGGTTGAAGCTGGACTACGAACGGATTTATTGATCCATGAAGATGATTCGTTGAGGTATGGTAGCCGTTTGTGTGCGCCAAAGGGAAATATGCGTGAAGAGCTTATGAAGGAGGCACACAGTTCAGCTTATTCCGTATATCCAGGAGGCACAAAGATGTACCGAGATATTCGACAGCATTTCTGATGGAAAGGCATGAAACGAGAGATCGCTCGTTTTGTGGCAAAGTGCTTGGTGTGTCAGCAAGTTAAGGCTGAACATCAAAGGGTTGCTGGTTTATTGCAACCACTTCCGATTCCTCAGTGGAAGTGGGAACATATAACCATGGATTTCATGACAGCTCTACCGCGGAGTCCAAAAGACAATAATGCAGTATGAGTGATTGTTGATCGATTGACCAAAGCAGCTCATTTTATTCCTTTTCGGATTGGTCAATCAACAGAAACTTTGGCGGAGCGGTACATGCAGGAGATTGTAAGATTGCATGGAGTACCTGTAAGCATTGTGTCCGATCGTGACACTCGGTTCTTATCACACTTCTGGAGGAGTTTACAGGAAAGTTTGGGGACTCGATTGAAGTTTAGCACAACTTATCATCCTCAAACTGATGGTCAGTCGGAGAGAACGATCCAAAGTCTTGAAGATATGTTGAGAACATGCATGTTGGACTTCAAGGGTTCATGGGAGGATCATCTACATTTGGTGGAGTTTTCTTACAACAACAGTTTCCAGGCAACTATCCAGATGGCTCCATTTGAAGCGTTGTATGGTCGTAAATGTCGTCCACCTGTTTGTTGGGACGATATCGGTGAACGAAAATTGTTGGGACCAGATTTGGTTGTGCAGACAGTTGAGAAAGTTAATACTATCAGGAATCATATGAAGGCAGCACAAGACAGACAGAAAAGTTGGGCAGATACGTCGAGAAGACCTCTAAAGTTCGCCGTGGGTGATTTGGTATTCTTGAAGATATCACCAACTAGAGGGGTAATTCATTTTGGAAGTCGAGAAAAGCTCAGTTCTCGATTCGTTGGACCCTTTGAGATCTTGGAGCGTGTTGGTGAGGTAGCATATCGTTTGGCGTTACCGCAATCCTTGGCGAATGTGCACGATGTGTTTCACGTATCGCAACTCCGTAAATATATTCGAGATGAAACGCATGTGTTGGATCATTCGGAACTAACGGTACGAGAAGATTTGACTTTTGAAGAACGACCGGTTGAAATTGTGGATCGAAGGGAGAAAGTTCTTAAGAACAAGGTTATCCCTCTTGTACTTGTTTCTTGGGGTAATCGCTCGCATGGAGAGTCCACTTGGGAACGAGAAGATGAAATCCGACAGAAATTTCCTCATCTTTTCTTGTAGTTGTTTGTCGTCTATCTTTTGTATTCTTGGAATTTCGAGAACGAAATTCTTTTTGTAGTTGGGTATAATGTAACAACCGAGTCCAATTCTACTAATTTCAGTTATCATATGTTTGGTGTGTGGTATTTATTTTATCTGTCTTGCTTGACTGTTGCCTGTTGCAATTTAACCGACAATTCAAATTCTGCATACAACAATTTAGGGTCATCAAAATTAAATTAAAAATACTTGTCATGGCCTGCTTGACACCCCTAAACCTGTGGTAGCGTCCTTGCGTCATGTTCTCGTCCCGTTCAGTGAAACGGACGTGTTTGGACGGCTACACGCACGTGCGTGCGTCCGTTTTTGGGGGTATGCTTTTTAATTATAAAATCCTTCATTTTAAGTTTTGGAACCCGCAAATAATTTTCTTATTTCAAATTCAAATTTTGGACCCGACCCGGGCGCAATTCTGGAATATTTTGCAGTTGCCCCAAATCCTATTTTCTAATATTCTTTAAAACCAACGAAAATATTTTAACACCAGAAAAGATTTTTCCTTCTTTCTTTAAAATCCTTTTAAAGTTTCTTACTGTTCCAGCTAAAGAAAACTAAAGAAATCTTTTCCCCAACCAATTAAATCTCCTCCAAAGTTTTCCCAACCAAATTTATAACTCCCCAGCCAATCAGTGAATTCCTTTGAGAGCCTCGGGCCCCACGTCTCCCCCTCTCTTTTTCCCTCTCTTTCTCTCTCTTCCTCAGCGACGCAGCTCTCTCTCTCTCTTCTTTCTCTCTCCTATCGCACTTTCTCTCTCCCATCGCGAATACTGTGCACTCCTCGATTCTCGTCACCGCGCGTGGATCTCGTCACCTCCCTCTGTATTCTTCTTCTTCTTCTTTTTGTTATCAACCATGCAAACTCCGCCACGAGAAACCCATCTCGATTAAACCCTAACTTTTCCTTCATCTCTCTCTCCTCGTCGACACCTCCTGCATTCCCTCATCGCCCTCAACTCCATCATCTCTTCTCCTTAACCCTCCCTCATGCAAGCCCACTAAACCCTGAAACCCACTGCAGCCATGAACCCAGCACTGTCTCGTCCCATCGCCGCCGACCACCCTCGCCACTACAACCTCCTCCCTCTCCTCTGCTCTCCCTGCAACGCCTGAACTTTTCATCTAAACCTCAACTTACACCGAACCCTAGCAACTGAGCACCCGAGACACTACCTGAAACCTTGAATGCACTGCCTTGCCGTCGTTCTGTCGGAGGTTCTTGCCGACGACTGCCGCCTTGCAGACACAGCTGCCTCTCAAACCCGGTGAGCAACTTTTCCCTCTCACCCCTCTCCTCTTCTTTCTTTTCTTCTTCTGTATCTAATTTCCTCGCTATTCTGTGAAAGGTGCTTCTGGACATCGTCGGAGCTCCGTCGACGACACACCGACGACGCTGTTTCCCCTGCAATCTGGTGAGTGAGTTCTCTCATCAATCCCTTCTATTCGTTTCCTTCCTTTCCTTGCTTCTCTTCCATGCGTTTTCCATTAGAATATACTCACTGTTTTTCGTGGTTTGCCTGAATCCGACCGTGCCGGCGACGTGTCCCGACGTTCCAGCGAGGTACCCCGACCCGTGTGGCTCCACTGTCCGTCGTTTGGGTTCGTTCCGTGAACCGTGCGCGCGTCGCGAGTTTTTCTCCGCCGACGCGTAACGTTCCGTTTTCCCGATTCGCGATCCGTCGAGGTAAGTTAATCTTGCTACATGCTATTTAAATCATTTTATACATATTCTAATACATGTAGTTTGAATATAGTACCCCATGCATCGTTTTATATCATTTTGACGTTCCGTGTGCATCGGTTTACATAATTGAGATCTAGAACTTGACAGGTAATTATTACATACATGATTACATTTAAATGGTAAATCTCATAACGACAATCATATGTTTAATCACATTTTGCCATCGCTTACGGTATCTTTCTATAGTTTTAATCCATCGGACACCTGTACGCACTTAAACCAGTTTTAGCGGTAAATTCATCCAGTAAACCTATTTATAGATTATTGCATCCCTGGAAATTCTTAATATCGGTTAACATGATTTAACGACCATGAATGTCACTTTGTACTCATATAATGATGAAACCGTCTCTGAACCACAACTGATAACTGTACTGCTAATTGATTGAATTTACTTTATTGTTTAATTCACTGCTTAGATTACGTTATTGATAACCATGCTTGATTACTTATAACCATGATTATGCTAGATGTTTATGGGCACCCACCTGTTATCTTTAAACCCTGACATGACTTGCTACACATGTTACCTGACCCGACATGGTACCGTACACTACTTGAGCCGACCTGATGTACCATGGCTTGACCCGTTACTTGATCTCATGTCTAATGCCAACAAACCTGACATGTAGTCCTTACGGACCGTTCCTGTTGTCTATCCAGACAAACCTGCTCTTACCTGATCCTGTGTTGGCATTAGCTCATGATTACTGAATACCTGACTTGACATACATAACTTGGGGGTATGGGGAAATCAATGGTGAAACCTGACTTGTAACTCAACAGTTCGATACCTGTTCTGATCAGTCTTACGGGCTAGGCCAGCCCCGGAGTGATGATGCTGACATCACTCGTCTGTACCTGCTATCTTTTACTGCCTAGCGGCACGTCTCGGGTTCAGCCCGAGAGTCTGTAGACCGTGGTCCCGGGCATGCACGGGATACTATTGAGTTACATCGATGATTCATCAAATTGATTTCAAGGACTTTAGAGTAGAAAACCCAATAGAACAGTTTAGTTTACTCACTGCACACTACCCTGCACTGCCTGATTTATATTACAGTTACCCCTGCTTTTCATTCATGTTTATATTTGCATTGCCTGTTACTCTGTTCATATTTTATTACTTGATGACATGACGCGCTGACGTCTGGGTTTTGCATGGCCCAGATTCTGTACCGTTGCTGCAATCCGAGTAGGAGTAATTCGGCCAGCAGGCTGAGCTGTGAGTTTCAGTAGTAGCTAGTTCATTTATTTTCTGTAGTTTATTCCTGATGTGAGCCCGCATTATGGGACATACATTCCAGTTATTGTGTATTGGATTTTTTGCTTCCGCACTTTTATTATTATTGACTCATGTTATCTTGGCTTATGGACATATTTAGATAGTTTTATATTTTTGTTCTTGATTTCTCTACAGCCGTAGTGTGACTGTGGATGGGTACTTCCTACCCACAGGTAGCATGGCTGGCTATGTCACGTGCCCATTTTTGCGTACTCTGAGAAGCGGGGCGTGACAAGCATTCTTTGCATCAACCGGGACATTACTCTGGAGAGAATCATATTCAACTCTAAGATACATATAAGGTACAACCATCATGGTTTAAACGTACAACTGAAAAATTATATATTGAAAGAGAGACTTGCAATTTTTTTATACATATCAACTCAAATCACGTTCATTCATTCATGCACTTCGACAACTATTGCACTGTCTCTATTAGAATTAGTTATATCTCATATGTCATTCCCACCTTGAGCAGTCTATTCCTAGGAATCAACATATTATCCCCTCCTTGTCTAAAGTTTCTCCTCATAAAATTATATATATAGTTTACGACTACTCTCTTAATAATAGAAGAATTATTTCCTGCCACCACTTCAGCTTCTCCTAATAGATACACCACCCTTTTATCCATCTCTTCCTGCACAAACTGCTTCTCATCTTCAGCACTCTGAATTTGACCAGATGAGCCCTGAGGCGAACTCATTAGCTTCGAGTTCTCCTCTACATGCACTGTCGAAAATCCTGTCTTTTGAGCCTTAGCATTTGATTTTTCTTCCTCTACTCGACAATTTTTGAGAAAGAAATGTTCGTTGTGGATAAGATTCTTTAATTGCTCAATGAGCATGCTCTCGAATTCCCTGGGCTCTTCTACTTTATCTTTATACCCATAACGCACCACACATCGGTAAATTCTGTATTCTCTGGGCTCGACTTGTCTAAAAAGAAAACGTTCATGAAGCTCAACTTTACTAATTGGCAAGTGTTTTACCGAAACAAATACCATAACTGAATGAATTGACGGGATCTTCTCAATGAAGTGAGCGAAAATTGGCGGAATGCCCTCGACTAGTTCTGAGTATAGAAGTCCAATTCCTGGTATTCTTTTAATATCCTCTGTACGGGCTAGATCCCGTATGTAATTGCTTGAAATTTTGTGCTCGAGCTCAAATTTGTATCTTTTTACGTGTACATAATGCCATATAGCCATTATTTGTAGAAGTAAGAATGAAAAAAGCAGTGGTAGGAAGCCGCCCTGTACGAATTTGGATAGGACTGAAGATAGGTATGTGACCTCTGTCCCGCCAAAGATCACAACGAATAACAGTATCTGCCAAATGCTTTTCTTCCATATGACGAGCATTATTAGGGTCACCAAAATTGTTGTGATGGTCATATCACATATCACTGCGATTCCTGTGAAAGGAAAAGGAATTTTTTTTTTATAAATTTGACAAAATAGGCAAATTTCAGATAGGAGATAAATTATTATCTATGTAATTGATCTGATTTAGGGATAATGAAGTGTTTTGTATACCTATATCCTACAAGTTTATTTAGGAAATTTAATTATACATTTGAGGAATCGGGGCTTAAAGTATCATTGTAAGGTGCAGCCTACAGTGGAGATGACATGACAATAACTCATTAGGTGTTGTATATTAAATAAAGTGATGTGATACCAAGTGAACCCAATATTAAATATGTGAGAGATTTCATATCACTTGAAACTATAGGTATCATCCAATAGAATGTTGACACATGAAGACACCCTGTTTCCTCATCCAATATAGTTCTAATTAACCCTAGGGATAGCCATGCCAATATAAAACCTTATATATTGGATGTTAGCATTATATGGTTATATCTCTATACTATATGCCCATATGTATCTTTGCCTCGAAAGCAATTTCTCAATAGTTAGTCTTCACAATGGTTTTCCAAATATTATACAACTCTAAAGCAGGCTCATTATTTCCACTATTATACAGTTTCATAGTTCGCATCATCTTACTGAGATGGCCATTAACATTTTTCTTTAACTTTGATTTTGTTGCATAGCTTGATGGCTGTTTCCAGGAATAAGTTGGGACATTATGTTTAGTGAACTACATTTTTCTAGAGATATAAATATTAATCAATCAACTCTGACAAATGATACTATCTTTTTCTTACCATAGGCGTTACCAATATGTTCTGTTGTTCTGAAGCTGGCTGTCACTAATATGCAAGCGGTCATCAACGCAAAGTTCAACTCTGGAATGTACACTTGCCCTTCATATTTAACAGAGGTGTGCATGACCTTTACTCGTGGAAAGCAACCTAGTGTTTGGGCCTGTGCTATGATTGAAAACACACAAGAGATCACGGCTTGACTTGCGATGATGGAAGCAGCAACCGCCACTACAAATGTCGGCCAGAAAAGAGGAGCTGTAACACATTAAGGTATTTTTTTTATGACAGGTTAACATAGTCAACAAAACTTTTATTTTTGAAATTGCGCTATATATGTACCTGGAATTGATTTGTAGAAAGTATTAGCAACGTCCGTTGGAAACTTGGTTAGGTATGCAGCTTGACCGATGTATGCTAGCAATACAGAAGGAAGTAAAGCAGCAGTGAAGCTGATCTGTAATTCAAATATTCAAATGATTTAGTTATCATTCCGAACCTAGATATTCAAGGAATACAACATGGTAAAGGCATAAAATAAACCATGAGTGGGAAAGAAATAGCAATTATTAATTGAAGGGCAAGAATGCATTAGGTACCTGAATGGCTCGGACATTAAAGTGTCCGAGATCGGCAAACATCGCTTCAGCACCTGTTTCATATGTTTTCTTAGTGTAACATGATATTTTGTTTACTTTTAGGCAAATATATCAGTAAGAAAAGAAACTAAAAATATATTAGGCAAAATTGCAGAAAATACCCCTCACTTATTGCCGTAGAGTAAGAAATACCCTTTTCTTTTCAAAACCTGCACTGCCCCTTTTAGTTTAATGGTGTTATTATTTCCGTTAAATCAAATTTTATTTCTCATAAATTCACCGAAACCTCCCTTATTTTTCTGCAGTTGTTTAACTGTCCTTAATTAGAACTTTATTGATCGAAGGGTATTTTGGGAATACAAATATGAACAGATAATTTTACCGTTCGCTAAAATATGGGTCGGATTGTGGTGTTTGATAAGATAGGGGTATTTCCTGCTATACGACCAAAAGTGAAAGGGTATCTTCACCAATTTATCCAAAACATTATGATTGGTTTAATTTATATTACCTGTAATGCACATAACAACACCTCCAAGAGAAATCCAAGCCTGTTTTCCATTTCTCCTGAAATAGTCTACTATGTATTTTGGATTAAACGCGCGCAGAACTGTGACGTCGTAGTTGAATAAGTTGTAGATCCCAATACCACCAATAAGAGCGAACCAGACTAGTATGACAGGGGCAAATGTGTAACCCACTTTGTCTATGCCAAATCGTTGGATCGAAAATAGCAAGATCAAAATGGCTATCGAAATGATTGCAATTTGTCCTGTTTAATATGAAAGAAGAAAAATGACTAGAAATTATGGCAAGTGAAAGAATTTCGATCAGCATTAAGCTTGGGATATTGAATTATTGTGGCCTCTATATGCAGTGATGTTGGACTGCCACCCTATAGATTGAAAATTTGAAGGGTCTATGTATTATATTTCTAGAGCCTCTGTGATTTTTAAGGGTGGTTATAGATGTAACTACATAAGTAGCAACATGAATTTTTTTGGGGGCTCAAATAAGAGGGAGATATTATCACATCTTGCTAATCTGTTTCATGTTGTGAGGTTCTGGATCAGGTTTTTCCAGTGTAACATCCATATTTTACGTCAAATTGCTGTGCATAGATCCACTTAGTGTAATTATTGGGCTTTATTCACTGTGCACTTCTATTTGATATTACTGCGAACCTCAGAGTATAATACTTATACGTTCACATGTTTTCATATTGCACTATTTGTTTAATTTGTACAATATGATTTGCAGATAGTCTACATCTATCTTTTAAATATATCCTCTTTGTCCATACTTTCAAATATAGGTAAATTTTCAGGAATCAATATTCATACCTTCAGTCAAGAATGTTGCTTTCTGCTTAATCCCACTTACTGCTGAGAGCACTGCAAGATTAACAACAATAGATTGGACACTGTTAATGAGTATTATAATGAATATGGTGATACCGATCATATATATTTGAGAAATTCGACGAGAATAGTATTTTGCTAAGGATAACTATTATATATTTTCAAGTGAGCAGGCCATTGAATTTCTTTGAACATGCTACCCGTTAATAAATTCATATATGCAGTCTATTCGACTCACCAGAGATGCATGGAGTCAACACGCCATCACCCATAATCATCGATGTGCCTAAGATTGTTAGCACAATAAGGACAATTTTAGCAGCTTTACTGCCCTCCAGCTTTTCTTTGATCCACTCGGCCCTCTTCATTCGTGTTGAAGGAGTTTCTAGTTTGTAATTCGAGAGCATTGAATCTTCAACCTGTTGATTCGGTACCAGGCTAACTTTTGCGTATCGTGATATCAAAGAATATAAAGCAAACGCCCCTCCTGCACCAGAATCAATCGTCAATCCAAGGTGATTTTTTTTCATTTTTGGAATTTTCTAAATTTCCTGTGTTACGCATATCGTCTTTATTTGCAAAAGCAGACGTGGTTTCTCGCAAAACCGTCAAACCATTCCATCAATAACCTTTTTTTGGTTTTTTGGCAGGTAAAGGCAGGGAGCAGAGAGGTCATTTGGCAATTCACTTAATGCCCCCCCCCCCCACCCTTCTCTGAAAGCACAGAGTGGTTTTTTGTTAACGGAAAAATTTCAGGTTGATTTTTTCCTTTTTGGTAAATACCCCTAATCCATCGTAGTTCAGGATAAAGACATGATGCTTGTTATTACTTTACAACATTCATCGGCTTATCAATCTTGAACCCACCGTTTCCATTGTCATTAGCCCACAAAACAATGAAGGCGTATTTCGTCAAAGGTATATGTAACACCCGAGCCCAATAATACTATTTCTGTTACTGGTTGAGTGTTTGGCATTGCTCATTTCATTTATCTTGCTTGTTTGGTTCTTATTGCACAATTTTAACCGGCTAAGTCATTCTGCATATAACAAATTTTAGCACCCAAAATAAAATTGAAAATATTCTTCTTGGCCTACTTGACACCCTTAGCCTCATGGTAGCGTCCGTGCATTGTATTCTCGTCCCGTTCAGTGAAACGGGCGAGTTTGGATGGCTACGTGCACGTGCGTGTGTCTGTTTTGGGAGTATGCTTTTTAATCATAAAATATTTCATTTTAAAAATTTGGAACCCGCCTAAAATCCTATCATTTGAATTTCGAATTTTTGGACCCAACCCGGGCGCAATTTGGAAATGTTTCATTTGGCGCCAAAATCCTAAATTTTAATATTATTAAAACCATCGCATATATTTTTCTAACTAACCTGATATCTTACTGTTCATTACCTATCTTTTAAATCTTTAAGTTAACCATATAATATTTTTACAATCTTTATATCCTTCTTAATTTATTCTCTCAGCCAATCGCAACCTCCCCTTTAACCCCGTGGGCCCCACTTTCTCTCTCTCTCTCTCTCCACTTTTTCCTCTCTCTCCCTCCTTCATATATTCTCTCGTACTTCTCTTTATCATTTTTCTCTTCTTGCTTCATGTCTCGTTTCTCATTTCTTTTAACTGTTCTTTTGTTGCCGGAATTCCGTCGTGCCGGTGACGTTTCTCGACGTTCCAGCGAGATACCCCGACCCGTGTGGTTCCTTTGTTCGTCGTTTGGGTTCATTCCGTGAACCGTGCGCCGTCGCGAGTTTTTCCCGCCGACGGTTAACGTTCCGTTTTCCCGATTCGCGACCCATCGAGGCAAGTTAATCTTGCTACATGCTATATACTTTTATAATCTTCATTTTATAATATTATACATTTGAAAATCTTATAGTTTACATATGAAATGTCGTTGAAAAATCGGATATGACAAATCTGAAATTTACTGTACACCTTATCTTATAAAATTCATTATAAATCATAGAAAAATCATTAGGATACGTTCTTTAGTTCGTTACGAAGCTAATTCAGAATACTATAACTCTATGAAATATTTACTTGCAAAATAAATTGTTTAATTAACGTAAAATGCAAATGAACACGTCTCTAAACTGCTGTCCAGGGAAATTCCAGCAGCAAACTTTCAACTTTGAATATTCATAACTTTTTGTAGGGATAACCTGAGATGCTTATACTTATAAAACTGAAAACCTTATTGAATTATCTTTGTTTTGGTATAAGACACGTCTCTTTTGGAGAACGTTTGTTATTTTTAAGCTATTTTACAAATTAGGGTGACGCTGAATTTCTGAACGGAACCTTCTTGTGCATGGTTAATCAATACAGCTTTTATAGTTACTAATCGCTTTGAATATGCTATCCATATTAATATTATTATATAAATATTTATATCACATATTGCTTAGTTGTACATCCCACACTACCATTTTATAGTTTTATAACTCTTCGGATACCCGTTTGCATCCATCGCATTTAAGATAAATATAATTGCATCCATAGATCACATTACTACATAATAATGTGATATTAATACTCCATGTTTAATAAATTGCATCCTAATTAATATTGGAACTATAAATGTAACCCTAATCAATAACTGTGCATCCATATCCTTGAAATTATATCTATTTGCCTATCATATTACATGTTCCAGTTTATTGTTCTAATAGTACTCATGCTTGTTTATTTATACACATGTTTATGATAGTTTGATTATGAGTACCCACATGACATCTTGTGCTTCCTGACATGACCTGTTACACTTCCTACTTGACATGATATGGTACCGTACACTCTTGACATGACATGACACCTTTATACATTACCTGACCTGTTACCTGATCTCATGCCTAATGCCGACAAACCTGACCATTCCCGCTGTCTATCCAGACAGACCTACTTTTACTCGACCTTGTGTTGGCATTAGTCCTTGACTACTGAATACCTGACCTGACATACATAGCTTGGGGGTATGGGGAAATCAAAGGTGAAACCGACTTGTAACTCAACAGTTCGATACTTTTTCTGATCAGTCTTACGGGCTTGGCCAGCTCCGGAGTGTTGATGCTGACATCACTCATCTATCCTACTACCTTTTACTGCTTAGCGGCACGTCTCGGATTCAGCCCCGAGGATCATGACCGTGGTCCCGGGCATGCACGGGATACTATTGAGTTACATCGACGATTCATCAATTGGTTTCAAAGACTATAGAGTAGAAATCTGATAGGACAGTTTAGTCAACATTGCACATTACCCTGCTCTGTTATTTCTTATTACTGCTTTATTCATGTTCATACTTGCATTGCTTATTATCATGTTTACATTATATACTTGATGTCATGACGCGCTGACGTCTGGGTTTTGCATGGCCCAGATTCCGTACCACTGTCGACAACCGAGCAGGAGTACTTCAGCCAGCAGGCTGAACTGTGAGTTCTTTAGGGTTTAGTTTATTTATTTTCATTTCATTTCCAGATGTGAGCCCGCTTTATGGGACGTATTGTTTATTCATTGTTTTGGATCATTAGCTTCCGCACTTATTGTTTATTGATTCTTGTTATTATGGATTTGGACATGTATTAGATTAGCTTATTATCTTGTTCTTGATATCCTTACAACCGTAATGTGACTGTGGATGGATACTTCCTACCCACAGGTAGCATGGTTGGCTATGTCACGTGCCCAATCTTGCGTACTCTGGGAAGCGGGGCGTGACATGGTTCTTTTGGTATCAGAGACATAGGTTAATTGGGTTGATTCTTTGTAGTTGGGTATTGCACCCGATACACGAATCAGGATACCCGTGATTAGGAAACATGTCCTGCCACTTCGACCGTTTTACCATCCTTGAATCATTCTTCCGGATCATGTCGACATGCAAACTTACTTTGCATTGTCAACTCGAAAACCTAACTTCTTGTTATCTCTAGGACTTAGGCGACTTGGGTGGAGTTAAGTAATTGCGGCTATGATACCGCGGCATAGCTACAATGCGGTACTCTATTTAAGTATCTTGGAGTTCTAGCCTTGATCCATATTCAGAATCTATCATCATGCTAATGTTGGGTGTTTTGAGTTCAGGATTATGACAGGTAAGAAGTTGAAGACGTACCAGAGGCGTGTGAATGAAGCCGCCATGCTTGGAGTGATAAGAGAAATGCTGGAAATCAAAGAAACAGACCGAGCTGATCCAGCAGCAAGCGGACTTGTTTCAGGAAGGTTTGCAGATCGTTCAGCAGTCTGTAAACGATGTTGGAACTAGACCAGTTGACCGAGTAAGGACCGTAGCAGATTTCAGACTTTTGGATCCGTCTACTTTCACTTTTCTGGAGGAGCCGTTGCCAGCCGAGCCGTGGCTAGCGACACGGAGAATTTGCTGATTGCGACACAGATTCCAGAGGACAAAGGAGTTGATGTGGTGCGCATTCAGTTAGTGGATTACGCCCGAGAGTGACGGCTTGTGGAGGAGACCCGCTTGCCCAAGCCGATCAGTTGGGCGAAGTTTTTCTAAGAACCCCCTGGAGAAGTTCTTCCCGCAGACTGCACGGAGGAAAGGGAAGAAATTTATCGGACTAAGGCAGAATGGAGCAACCGTGGACGTGCATGCAGCGGAGTGGACGAGACTCAGTAGTCTCGCTGGACCTTTCGCGGCCAACGATGCAGACAGCAGTTGCGGTAAGGAAGCAGTTCTGTCGGGCCAGTCGAGTTTAGGGCTAGGCCGACAAACAGTGTTCTTGCGACTATGGAAGTGAATAGTAATGAAGAGCCGGCAGTTGTTCGCGACTTTATGGATGTGTTTGCAGATATTTCGGGCTTACCGCCAAAGCGAGATGTGGAGTTCGCGATTGACCTTATTCCTGGTGCAGCGCCAGTATCAAAATCTTATTATCCGATGGCACCGGTGGAATTGGAAGAAGTTAAGAAACAAGTTGGTGAATTACTCGAGAAGGGATGGATTCGAAGCAGCAACTCACCTTGGGGAGCTCCAGTTCTTTTAGTAAAGAAGAAGGATGGCACGAGAAGGATATGCATGGATTATCGAGAATTGAACCGGGTGACTATTAAGAACAAGTACCCGATCCCTCGCATTGGAGAGCTTTTTGAGCAGCTTAGTGGCGCGAGGGTGTTCTCGAAATTGGATTTGCGATCGGGATATCATCAGGTCCGAGTGAAAGCAGAAGGCATTTGCAAGACGGCGTTTCGAACTCGATATGGACATTTCGAGTATCTAGTGACGCCCTTCGGAGTGACTAATGCGCCGGCAATATTCATGGATTTGATGAACAGGATCTTTTCACCGTTCTTGGACCAGTTTATTGTGGTATTCATTGACGATATTCTGGTATACTCGAGGAGTCCGGAGGAGCATGCTGAGCACTTAAGGATCGCACCGCAAACGCTGAGACAAGAGAAATTATTTGCGAAGATGAGTAAGTGTGAATTCTGGCTGGAAGAAGTGAAGTTTCTGGGGCATGTCGTGTCGGGCGATGGAATCGCCGTCGATCCCGAAAAGATTGCAGCAGTTCGAGACTGGCCTATTCCAAAGAATGTTGCAGAGATAAGGAGTTTTCTTGGACTCGCCGGATACTACAGAAGATTTGTGGAGAACTTCGCTCGCGTAGCTGAGCCGTTAACCAAGCTCACACGAAAGGAGGTACCGTTTGTTTGGACGGATGGATATGCATTGGCCTTTGAGATGTTGAAGCAGAAGTTGATAACCGCCCCTATCCTAACCGTACCGGATGATTCAGGAGGACTGGTGATTCACAGCGACGCATCTGGAAAAGGATTGGGATGTGTTTTAATGCAGAATGGGAAAGTCGTCGCTTACGCATCGAGACAACTGAAGACTCATGAGAAGAACTATCCGACTCATGACTTAGAGCTTGCAGCCGTGATCTTCGCCCTGAAGATTTGGAAACACTACCTTCTGGGCGAGAGAGTTGAAGTCTTTACGGATCACAAGAGTTTGAAATATGTGTTCACTCAGAAGGAATTGAACATGAGGCAACGCAGATGGTTGGAGCTGATGGCCGACTACGACCTTGATCTTAAGTACCATCCGGGAAAAGTTAACGTCGTGCCAGATGCGCTAAGTCGGTTACCGGCAATTCAGGTATTGACTGCACAGAGAGAGATCATTTCGGATTTTCGGAGATTCGACTTGGAGGTTGTGCTACCCCATGCTACAGGACAGTTGATGCAGTTGCAAGTACAGTCGTCCTTAGTTGAGAAGATTAAAGCGACACAATCGCAGGATCCTAGACTGCAAAGGTTTCGAGAGCAGGTTGAAGCCGGACTACGAACAGATTTATTGATCCACGAAGATGGTTCGTTGAGGTATGGTAGCCGTGTGTGTGGGCCAAAAGGGGATGTGCGTGAAGAGCTTATGAAGGAGGCACACAATTCAGTTTACTCTGTACATCCAGGAGGGACAAAGATGTACCAAGATATTCGACAGCATTTCTGGTGGGAAGGCATGAAACGGGAGATTGCTCGCTTCGTGGCTAAGTGCTTGGTATGTCAGCAAGTCAAGGCTGAACACCAAATGGTTGCTGGTTTATTGCAACCATTTCCGATTCCTCAGTGGAAGTGGGAACATATAACCATGGATTTCGTGACGGCTTTACCGCGGAGTCCAAAAGGCAACAATGCAGTATGGGTGATTGTTGATCGGTTGACCAAGGCAGCTCACTTTATTCCTTTTCGGGTTGGTCAATCAATAGAGACTTTGGCAGAGCGGTACATGCAGGAGATCATAAGATTGCATGGAGTACCGGTGAGCATCGTGTCCGATCGGGACACTCGGTTCTTATCACACTTCTGGAGGAGTTTACAGGAAAGTTTGGGGACGCGATTGAAGTTTAGCACAGCTTATCATCCTCAAACTGATGGTCAGTCGGAGAGAACGATCCAAACTCTTGATGATATGTTGAGAGCATGCATGTTGGACTTCAAGGGTTCGTGGGAGGATCATCTACACTTGGTGGAGTTTTCTTACAACAACAGTTTTCAGGCAACTACCCAGATGGCTCCGTTTGAAGCTTTGTATGGTCGTAAATGTCGTTCACCTATTTGTTGGGATGATGTCGGTGAACGAAAATTGTTGGGACCAGATTTGGTGATGCAGACAGTTGAGAAGGTTAACACTATCAGAAATCATATGAAGGCAGCACAAGACAGACAGAAGAGTTGGGCTGACATATCGAGAAGACCTCTAGAATTCACCGTGGGTAATTTGGTATTCTTGAAGATATCACCGACTAGAGGGGTGATTCGTTTTGGAAGGCGAGGAAAGCTCAGTCCTCGGTTCGTTGGACCCTTGAGATCGTGGAGCGTGTTGGTGAGGAAGCATATCGTTTGGCGTTACCACAGTCCTTGGCAAATGTGCATGATATGTTTCACGTATCTCAACTCTGTAAGTATGTTCGAGATGAAACACACGTTTTGGATCATTCGGAGCTAACAGTACGAGAAGACTTGACTTTTGAGGAGCGACCAGTTGAAATCAAGGATCGAAGAGAAAAGGTTCTTAAGAACAAGGTTATCCCCCTAGTGCCAGTCTCTTGGGGTAATCGATCGCATGGAGAATCCACTTGGGAGCGAGAAGACGAGATCCGGCAGAAGTTTCCTCACCTTTTCCTGTAGTTATATATCTTGAATTCTTGGAATTTCGAGGACGAAATTCTTTTTGTAGTTGGGTATGATGTAACACCCGAGCCCAATAATACTATTTCTGTTACTGGTTGAGTGTTTGGTATTGCTCATTTCATTTATCTTGCTTGTTTGGTTCTTATTGCACAATTTTAACCGGCTAAGTCATTCTGCATATAACAAATTTTAGCACCCAAAATAAAATTGAAAATATTCTTCTTGGCCTACTTGACACCCTTAGCCTCATGGTAGCGTCCGTGCATTGTATTCTCGTCCCGTTCAGTGAAACGGGCGAGTTTGGATGGCTACGTGCACGTGCGTGTGTCTGTTTTGGGAGTATGCTTTTTAATCATAAAATATTTCATTTTAAAAATTTGGAACCCGCCTAAAATCCTATCATTTGAATTTCGAATTTTTGGACCCAACCCGGGCGCAATTTGGAAATGTTTCATTTGGCGCCAAAATCCTAAATTTTAATATTATTAAAACCATCGCATATATTTTTCTAACTAACCTGATATCTTACTGTTCATTACCTATCTTTTAAATCTTTAAGTTAACCATATAATATTTTTACAATCTTTATATCCTTCTTAATTTATTCTCTCAGCCAATCGCAACCTCCCCTTTAACCCCGTGGGCCCCACTTTCTCTCTCTCTCTCTCTCCACTTTTTCCTCTCTCTCCCTCCTTCATATATTCTCTCGTACTTCTCTTTATCATTTTTCTCTTCTTGCTTCATGTCTCGTTTCTCATTTCTTTTAACTGTTCTTTTGTTGCCGGAATTCCGTCGTGCCGGTGACGTTTCTCGACGTTCCAGCGAGATACCCCGACCCGTGTGGTTCCTTTGTTCGTCGTTTGGGTTCATTCCGTGAACCGTGCGCCGTCGCGAGTTTTCCCCGCCGACGGTTAACGTTCCGTTTTCCCGATTCGCGACCCATCGAGGCAAGTTAATCTTGCTACATGCTATATACTTTTATAATCTTCATTTTATAATATTATACATTTGAAAATCTTATAGTTTACATATGAAATGTCGTTGAAAAATCGGATATGACAAATCTGAAATTTACTGTACACCTTATCTTATAAAATTCATTATAAATCATAGAAAAATCATTAGGATACGTTCTTTAGTTCGTTACGAAGCTAATTCAGAATACTATAACTCTATGAAATATTTACTTGCAAAATAAATTGTTTAATTAACGTAAAATGCAAATGAACACGTCTCTAAACTGCTGTCCAGGGAAATTCCAGCAGCAAACTTTCAACTTTGAATATTCATAACTTTTTGTAGGGATAACCTGAGATGCTTATACTTATAAAACTGAAAACCTTATTGAATTATCTTTGTTTTGGTATAAGACACGTCTCTTTTGGAGAACGTTTGTTATTTTTAAGCTATTTTACAAATTAGGGTGACGCTGAATTTCTGAACGGAACCTTCTTGTGCATGGTTAATCAATACAGCTTTTATAGTTACTAATCGCTTTGAATATGCTATCCATATTAATATTATTATATAAATATTTATATCACATATTGCTTAGTTGTACATCCCACACTACCATTTTATAGTTTTATAACTCTTCGGATACCCGTTTGCATCCATCGCATTTAAGATAAATATAATTGCATCCATAGATCACATTACTACATAATAATGTGATATTAATACTCCATATTTAATAAATTGCATCCTAATTAATATTGGAACTATAAATGTAACCCTAATCAATAACTGTGCATCCATATCCTTGAAATTATATCTATTTGCCTATCATATTACATGTTCCAGTTTATTGTTCTAATAGTACTCATGCTTGTTTATTTATACACATGTTTATGATAGTTTGATTATGAGTACCCACATGACATCTTGTGCTTCCTGACATGACCTGTTACACTTCCTACTTGACATGATATGGTACCGTACACTCTTGACATGACATGACACCTTTATACATTACCTGACCTGTTACCTGATCTCATGCCTAATGCCGACAAACCTGACCATTCCCGCTGTCTATCCAGACAGACCTACTTTTACTCGACCTTGTGTTGGCATTAGTCCTTGACTACTGAATACCTGACCTGACATACATAGCTTGGGGGTATGGGGAAATCAAAGGTGAAACCGACTTGTAACTCAACAGTTCGATACTTTTTCTGATCAGTCTTACGGGCTTGGCCAGCTCCGGAGTGTTGATGCTGACATCACTCATCTATCCTACTACCTTTTACTGCTTAGCGGCACGTCTCGGATTCAGCCCCGAGGATCATGACCGTGGTCCCGGGCATGCACGGGATACTATTGAGTTACATCGACAATTCATCAATTGGTTTCAAAGACTATAGAGTAGAAATCTGATAGGACAGTTTAGTCACCATTGCACATTACCCTGCTCTGTTATTTCTTATTACTGCTTTATTCATGTTCATACTTGCATTGCTTATTATCATGTTTACATTATATACTTGATGTCATGACGCGCTGACGTCTGGGTTTTGCATGGCCCAGATTCCGTACCACTGTCGACAACCGAGCAGGAGTACTTCAGCCAGCAGGCTGAACTGTGAGTTCTTTAGGGTTTAGTTTATTTATTTTCATTTCATTTCCAGATGTGAGCCCGCTTTATGGGACGTATTGTTTATTCATTGTTTTGGATCATTAGCTTCCGCACTTATTGTTTATTGATTCTTGTTATTATGGATTTGGACATGTATTAGATTAGCTTATTATCTTGTTCTTGATATCCTTACAACCGTAATGTGACTGTGGATGGATACTTCCTACCCACAGGTAGCATGGTTGGCTATGTCACGTGCCCAATCTTGCGTACTCTGGGAAGCGGGGCGTGACAGTATAATAGCCAGAGTGTAGATAATTAGAGACAAAACACCCAATATATCATCTGTATGCTTGATCCCATCAGTGAAGGTGCTAGCATACACATAAAGGGGCGACGTCCCTATATCTCCGTAAACAACCCCTATGCTTTGGAAAGCTAGCTGCATCGTGATTGCCCAACTTGCCTGTTCCACAAAACAAAAATTGCAAGGGCTGAATACTATCTATAAAAGATGAAGGTAAACAAATTTATTTATGCAGTTACTTGAAAAAAATATCAGTCACATGTGCCCATTCTTTAGATACAATTGATAATCTGTTCTCCGATGATACTGATTTATGTTTATAACAATTAGCTTAGATATATGCTATGTGATATTCCGTATAGAAAATTTGATAAAATTGGCACAATATAGTCTACTAATTTTCATGAATCTAATGAAATAATATATATAGCCTAAACCATGTGTAGGCTTTGAAGGATGTATGCTTGATGCATGAATGATGCAAGGGGGGACACACACACGAGAATAATGGAGAAAATAGGCCCTAGGAGGCTTTTTTCGTTAGGTGGCGGCAAAAAATACACCCTCCACTATTTTATTCGACGATCGGCACCGCTCATCTTGATCTTCATCGTCTAATATATCGATACACCAAATTTCATGTGATTCTAACACCTTTTCACCGTTGATTTAGTGAGTGCAAAATTTACGGTTTACCGACAATAGAACTTTTTACATTGCTAAATCAATGGTGAAAATGTTAAAATCACATAAAATTTGGTGTATCGACATATTAGATGATAAAGATCAAGATGGTCGGTGCCGATCGTCGAATAAAATGGTGGAGGGTGTATTTTTTGCCTCCGTCTAATGAAAAAAGCCTCCTGGGCCCCTTTCCTCCATTATTCACTCTCTCTCTCTCCCCCTCTCTCTCTTTCTATATATATATTAGTTCACTCTCTCTCTCTCTCTCTCTGTATATATATATATATATATATATATATATATATATATATATATATATTAGTTGGAAGCAAGGAGCATGAAAGATAAACAAACATATACCTGAATATTAACAATACTACTATACATAACTGAATACTAACTAAACTACTATGTTCACATGCAACTCACATACCGGAGATTCATCGGGCCAATACCGACATGTTGTATCCCTGACATGTCTAACATGGAGACCAACATTTAAAAAAGGAAAATTAACTCCCCAGGGGTGCGAGAGTTTGGTATGGCATGAGAATTGTGATAAATAGGCCATATGTTCAAGGTATTCAATGAACTAATGGGAACGAGGGTCCAACACTATCAATGGAACAAAATAATTAAAATCTCATCAATATTATTTATCATATTGTCTCTTATGCTAGCAGGTGATTGACAAATCATATTCCTACATGCTTTGAAGGAAGTCCATAACCTTTTGCTAGATTTCTGATTTTATATTCAAATTTTTTTTTTGAGAAAATAAGATTATGGCCAAATCGGTTTCACAAATATTTTTTTCTTCATATTTATCTAGTTATATGAATTTACCTCATTTATATACTTCGTCTAATGCTCATCACCTCTTACATGACATTATATGACTTGGAATAGAAAATTTTATATGTTTGTTTACTTAGGGGTATTGTACTATAAATCAGTTGAGGGATGACGAGAACTAGATGAGATATACATGAAGGATGTTATATGCAAAAAACCATTTCTGACCTTAGCACCATGACTTCGGATAGTCGATACGTTTCCTGCCTCCACACAAAGAGAATCGACACGATGAAGCTTTGTTGCTGATGGCTTCTCTTCATCGTGAACAACTTTGGATTCTACATTCTCCATTATTTCAGCTTCATCAGCTTTGCTGCTATCAACCTTAAGATCAGCCATGTTCATAAATTCAATTGCTCTTCATTTGGTGAGTTTCTAGCTCTTCATGTGAGCCTTTCACATTTATAGGCAACATGCGTGGGTTGCATGCTGGAAAAAATGAACATAACAATCTTGCTTCAGATGACTAATTAGATTTGTTGGTATCTGAACTCATCTTTAACTTTGAAAGGTTGCTTTCAATGGGAAACTAGTGATGTGGAAAATAATTCAACTTTAATATCTGCATAGGATGTTGACTTGGTAAGCATTGTTGTGCTCAAAACACCACACTTGTCCCTCATGTTCAATTGATCTCACATTGATTTCTCTGATAGTTTTATTAATTACTTTTGGATCAATAATCTATATGGAATTGGATCTAGATCTGTCAACTTAAAATTTTCAATTAGAGTAGATCTCAGCACATATAATGTATATACTGTTTGGCTCCAAAGTTCCCAGTCACATACTGCATATTACTACCTATAGTATATTTCTATATAAATTTGTGATATTGATGTCAGAAATCAGGGTCTTATCTTTATGTTAAGTTCCCTGAAATGATTGTGTTGTATTTGTTTAAAATATCACTGATGTCTGATGTTATGTCTACACTCACTACTCATCATTTATTTTTAGTAAACCATACACATTATTGAGGCACTTGCCGACCTCCATCAAAATTTCAGCCAAATGACATTTTTAATTTGATCATATATATGCTTTCAAATTGTAATTATTGTTAAAGTTTGCAAATACTTATTGTTAATGTAACTTAGAGATTGCTCTAATTGTAACTCTTAGGAAATTGGACGACTAGCTAGATTCTGTCTCTTTCAACATCCTACATTATTTTCATCAGAAATTAAAATTTTCACATGTTTCTTTGTAATGTTACAAGGTTACTTCTAAGATTGAGGAATATTCTATTTTATACCTAATGCATTATTTTGTTTATTTAAACGTTATGCTAATGAAACTAAATTCGTCAATGCCCAGGTTCATGGAATCAAACTTTGGTGCAAGTGCAAAGAAGGGGGTGCAATAATAGTAGGTTCTTTAAATTAAAATTGCAGTTTATAGAGTTTATAAGCTAAGAATTTGCATGGAAATTGCCATTTTTTGTTGGGTTTTTGGAGATGGGTAATTTTAAAAAAAAGTTTATAGACTTCCAAGTTGTGAAGCAAGATAAAGGAAAGCCTTCATTGTTGACTACAAAGGTGTTTTTAGTTCAGGATGAATTTGTTTCGGTCATTTATTACTTCTATCAAACCAATGAGCTCATGATGATTATATGCAGGGTAGGCTACATCTCTAACTCAAGACAAGAGAAGTGTTTTCATAGAGGAAACTCCTGCCCTCCTGCCCTCTTGGTATGAATCATCTAGGAATCTCTACCCACCAACCCATTTGAAATTTATTTTCTTTAATATCCTTTTATTTTAGAAAAAATATTTTATATTGGCTATATTTCAGGAACCTCTTTTACTTTTGGCTGTATTATGATAAATTATTCTCTAGGGTGGAATACACCCGGACAGGGGAAGAGAGAGGAGCATTTCGGGCAGCCTTGGGGCAGTGTGTGAGGTCCACACGCCCATTTCTTCTTTCTCCAGTCCTGGCGTATACGGCCGGCTTAAGGAATAATTTTTCTTGTATCAATGATACCTCCTTCTCTTTTCAGAAGCTGAATTTTGCCCAATTTAAGCAGCCGTTTCTTCTTTCCTTTGACACTTATTTATTCCTAAAATATCCTTTAATTTCTTTTTATTTCCATGTCATATTGCAAAGTTTTTCTTTTGAGAAACAGGTGGATAATTAGCCATCCCATATCATTAAAACGTTTTTAATGGAAACAAAGGCACGTCATATTGCAAAGTTAGTAGTTGATAAAGCAGATGTCGAAATGCAACGTTTGGAAGGAGCATGGTGTATAGGGTTAAAAGTGAAATAATGACTTTTAATATTTTATATTTAACGTGAAAATTGCAGGTTAATGAGAAGTGTGGAGGGGTGTACAAAAGTATGATTCTAGATAAGAGGTTATGGATTCAATCACAATTTAAACATTATGAATGATTTTTCTTAATTTTTTTTCCAATAATGTGACGCACGTGCAATTTGAAACCTGCAATTGCATTGAATAGATGCAATGTTGCAGTGTACTATGGTTGTGGAAAATGTTGAGTAGCTTTAGATTCTATGTAGACTAGTCAAATTTCTATTTTACATTTTATGCTGGGATGTCCCAAAAACTACCAAGAGGCTGTTAGGCAGCAAACTATCAAAAGGTCTTCCAATTATGAAAAACTACCATTACTAATGGTCAATGTGGATTAACTCTCAACGGTGTTGGAGTTAGTTTAAGTTTAGAAAAAAGGATTGAAGTAGGTGAAGAGAGGACGGCAGCCCCAAGGAGGTGGTTGAAGGCGCCGTCCACAAGAGAGAGTGGCAGCAGCGGCGAGAGGATGACGGGGCTAGGGCTAGGTGGCTAGGGTTAGGAAGAAGGAGATGAAGGGGAGGATGGCAACAATGACAAGGCCGGTGACAGATGATGGCGACGGCTAGGGTGGCCAAGGTTAGGGTTAAGGAAAAATAAAGAAAGAGATGAAGGGGAAGAGAGTTCGGCAATAATGAAAGAGGACGGCGGCGGCGGCGGCGGCGGGCTAGGGTTAAGGTCAAAGGATGAAGAAGAGTGGTATTATTGAGTTTGTAACATTTTTATGACAATGTTACAACTTTAGTGATGGTGCTGATATGGCGGTGACGTGACAACCATTAATGCTGACATAACTTCGTCAATCATTGTAATTTTTCGTACTTTAGAAACCTTTTGGTAGTTTATTGCCAAAGTTATAAACCTTTGGTAGTTTTGGGGGATTAAGCCTCTTATTTTTTTGTGTTCAATACATGCCTAAGACACAATTAGTGTAATGAAGAAATTTGGACAGCTCTAAAATCAACTCAGATTAGTGAACACCCTTTTAATTACTGAATTTTCAGTGTCTTCTTCTAGTCCAATTGCATGTCTTCAGTTAATGACCCATAACTAGTTCTTGAATCAGCAAGTTTTATCTCTCTCATGAAATGTATATAGCAAGGTTTGAGGTTTCGTCTAACTAACACGTGATCGTCTTTTTAAGTTTCGGTGGAGACCGATACGAAACCAACCATACAAAATAAATAATTTTTTTTGCCATTTTTGCTATCATCGTGATCATTATAGGCCTTCATCGTTAGATCTGAGATGTTTTCGTGGTGAGCAGTCGTTACTTGCTCGTCAAAGATGGTTGATCTTGACTATTGAGAAAACTATATATAAAAAAAAAAGGAAAACCCATCGAGCTGATAGAGATAGAGGGAGAGATGTGAGAGAGGGGATTGAAAAACAAGGCTGTTTTTTTAGATTTCAGGACTGCCTAATTATTTTTATGGATTAAGTGCAGAATCAAGATTGAGACCATAGATTTCATTTATGGTACAGCTGGTTAGATTATTTTCATCCTAAGAGAGCCACAAAAGTCGACCTAAATCCTATATTAATACTTATCTAAGTACACTTTTCGATGTAATTTGCATTAGGTTTTGTCTTGATTGGATTTTTTAACATTAAGATCATTGTTTTGTGATATACAACCATAAATTTAATATATCTACATATATGTATGTATGTATTATTGTTAAAACTAAAACCGAAACCTGAACCGAGATAAATGAAACTAACCAAAATCCACCGAAACTAACCAAATTTCGAGAGACCGAAGCCGAATCCGAAATCGAGTTCTCGAACCTTGGTATATAGAACTAGAGTGCCACATATAGACTTCAAGAACCACTTTGCCCAAAAAATCTAGTTAAATTATGAGTTAACAATGTATATCAAGCTAATATAACACTTACCATTCATTTTCATGCTACTTGTAGAAAGGCTAGTGTAGCAATGGAACACCGTAAAGACGAAACAAACTGGGGAGATATTTTGTTCCAAAGAAAATTGCCCATTGAGAATGATGAGGTTTGACCTCAATACCTGTTGAAACCTCGTGCTTTAATTCCATGTCAAAATCCATTTTGCCTGAACTATCGGGTTGTGGGCTATCATTGTATATCAAGCTAATATATCACATAAGATGTGTTTGCGCATGCGCTCAAGAGGCTCTCGTTTTGTGATTTACTCTTAAGGTCTATCATCTTAGTTCTACTTGGAAAAGTTTAAACTGAATAAGCTAAATACAGAATTGAATGTAGATACATTGGCTTAAACTTCCAAATAAATTTGTGTATAAATTGGATATGAGATCAGAATTTCCCGTAGATGATGAAATTTACCATGGATCCATCCCACACGGGCGGATTTACATATCGCCTAGATTAGGCGGCCGTCCTACCTGAATTGCAGGTTTTGAAGTATATACATCTACTCGGTAAATGTATAAGTTTTCAGTATATGCATAAAAGAAATTGTAAGGTTGTCCGAATGGTCAATGTTTAGGCTTCTAAGAGTGAAGGGAATGTGTTCGGCATTGACCATAAATTTTTATTTTAATGTAAAATCTTTACTATTTTAACCTGAAGTACTTAGATGATGTCATTAATAAACAAAATTTTAAAAGTAGAAAAAATAACAAAATTCCAATAGCCAAACTTAAGAATTGGAGATGTACAACTTATCCACCATAAAAAGACAAACTTAAAAAAAAAAATGAAAAGTCAACAATCTTTTCTCTCTATCATTCATTATACATTCTCTCATGGCCCAAAAATTGACATGTCTTACAGATTTATACATAAACCCTTATATCTTTGTTATTTTGTATAACTCATAAATTTCTCAATTCTAATATTACCACTAACTATATTCATTTAATTTAAATTAAAAAAAACTATAAATATGTTTAGAAATTTTCCTGTGATGTACAAAATAAATTTTTTACACATACCTTCAATGCGATGTATATATGTTGTTCAAAATATACAAGTGCGACACACCTGCAAAATCCTAGTTATATTTTAAAATGAAAACAAGCCTCCATTGACAAATTTTTATAATGTTTCTTTCTACATTCAAAAAATGTATCGTGCCAAGGCATTAAGGCATGTGCAAACAGATCTGCTCGTAGCCTAGTTATATATCCGAGGCTTAGATTCCCTAATTGAATAAGAAAAGCAAGATAATCGACTTAGTTTTGTTAATTATTGTTTTATTTGTCTAAAAAAAACCGATAGCTGGACTATTAGTTTGATGGTCAATGTTTGAGATTTTACTGCTCTTTGCTGGGTTTTTTCTTTTTTTAAAAGTTAAAATAAATAATACCTATTTTAACAAATAAATTTACTATATTAAAGAATTATGAACTTGGTCATTGTTTTTTGTTTAAATTTTGATGTGTGCATTTGAATATCTTCAAATTTTGTGCTTTTTTAAAAACATTTTATGACTGTTCAAATTTCGTCCTATCTGACTTGATATCCTGGTTCCGCCACTGATCCTACAGAAAGGTTATTCAGTGAAATTTTAAGTGAAAATCGAATAACATAAATATGAAGTTTTACTTACACCTATAATCTGAAGTTTTTTATTCAGAATGAATTTTACTTGATGACCCAACTAGTTGACTTCCAAAACTCTTTGTGGTATCCAACACAATAATATCATTACTGATGGAGGTCCTTTTCAGATCTTCCTCAGATGTTGTCTTCCATCGATCTCCCAGTGGATTTTGGAAGGACCCCCTGTTGTGTGTGGGTTTTAATGGGTTTTAAGGAGATTTGGTGATTGGAAGAGTTTGACGCCAAGTACCCGCAAAGAAGTCCCGGGGTGGTTTGATACCACCGAGGACCCTCCGACGATCAAGTTAGTACTAGATCCGAGCAGCGTAACGGCTAAGTGGAGTAAAAATAGCTTACTTGACCCTTCTGTGATGGGGGTTTATATAGTGGTGGAGGCACGCAGCAGCAGGCGCGAGAATCTCGCCGGCAGTTACGCTCCCGACGTCACGCCCGCATAGAGAGCGGATCGCCCATGAATGGGGATCGTGAAGGCGTAGAACGTGGGATGTTGCTGGCGGAGAATCCGCGCATGGCGAGATTCGCGGAGCTGCGGTTACGCCTGTGCGCGGTGGAACTGGTCAGATGTCTGAGGAAGACGTCCTCGGCAAGGGGCTCGGGGACAAGCGAGAAGGCCGAGGAGACTTGGTCTTGTGGCAGCTCGGGGCGAGCTGAGGGGCCGAGGAGGCCAATTCACGGGGAGCCCCGAGGAAGGCTAACTCGCACTGGCCAGTCGAGTACAGGGGTGGCATGGTCGGCTTTTATGGGCCCTTTCTTCTAAGTTCTGGGACGTGCCGTCCGCCACGTGTCCCAATCTTAAGGGTCGCCAATATTGAGCATTATCATTAGCCCCCTCACTCTTGTCCCGACCAGCCAGCGGGTCGGGTCAGGAGTGGACCGCCGGGCAGCCCGGAGTGAGCTCCCTCCTAAGGTTTCGTCAGGACGCGTCCCCGGGCCGCGGGTTGTTTTTTCTGCCAGCGAATCAGGGCGAGATCCCCGCATTTAAGGAGGGTGCGCCGGTTCGTGTATCTTGCTTTTGAAGTGACGGCCCACGTGTCGAGCATCGGTTGGCTGACGCGACGTGTGCAGACCTGTGACGCCTGAAAGGGTGCGGTCCAGTGTGGGGACGATAAGTGGAGCAATCGGGGCTGTTGGATGTGAGGAGGTGTCTTGGCGGGAGATGAAGGGCACCGTCAGATGAGGTCGCTTGTGGCGACAAAATAGGGGTGGGGCCCGTTCCAGGGCCCCTACTCCTTCATATTCCCCGTTCCAAGTCTCGGTTGCTCGGCGCTCGTCTTCTTTCTTCTACTTTCGTTCCCTGAGGATCATTCTTCCCAAGGTTAGATGTCTTCTCTTGTCGAGTCAATATATGTCGTTGAGGTAAGTTCTAGGAACCCTTTATGTGAGCCTGAGTTCTCCCGGGGGGGCAGGGGTTGGCCCCTCTTCCCGGGATCATGTGGTGGGGGTAGCCCTCAGGGAGGAGGCAGTAGATACTGCCCCTAGCGTCTTATGTTGGATAAGGCATGAGGACGAGCTTGCAAACGCTCGGGCTCGCTTCCAAATCCCCCCCACGCTATACGCTCCGCCTGGCCAAGGAGGGAGAGAAGGCAGGCCAAGTACGGGGCAGGGAGATCGCCCTGTATTTGGAAGCATTTTGGGGTGGAATGCGTCTGCCCTTCTCTCCTGAGGTCGTTGAATTGTTGGAGATAGTGCCCTCAGAGTCAATTATTGGATCATAGGCACGTGATTACAATGATTGAGGGAGGACCTGTCCCGGTAGGACAGTCTTACTCGAGATGATAGTATGCTATCTGGTTTACCTTTATCATCGTGTACTGCTTTAGGCGACCTTACAGGTCGCTATTACATGTTGGTAGAGCCCCTAGGATTCTTACTTGACCACCAGCAGTATGAGGGCGATCATATAAGTGGGAGCTGGGGGTCTACAAGCACATCCTTAAAAGGTCCCTAGTCGTGGGAGTGTCGAGACAGGGCATCGATACTCCAGAGGAGACTAGTGTATACAGTCGAGACCCCGACGAGGGGCGGTGGCCGGTCTCACAAGCCACTGGTGTCAGATGGTTCACCTAAGATGTATACAGGTGCTCATTGGGTTATGAGTACACCGGACAAGACTCGCCGGGAACATGCTAGTTGGTCTTATACCTGACGTCAGATAGCAGTTCCCTGGTGACATGTGTACAGGTTAGTTCATCGACCTGGGGATCGTCATTTGTCTCATGTGAGTTCCCACTGTACTTTGATTACTACCCTACCACGCTCAAAGGAGACGTGCAAACAGGTTTTAGTTGGGTACAGTCCCGAGCCACATGGAGGCAGTGAGCGTATCTTCAGGGGTTCGTCTCTCCCGGTATTGGGGGTGAGGTCGCGCTGTGTCTAGGAGAGCCATTACACGAAGCCCTCGGCCGAGGCAGGAGATTTACTGGTAGGTATTCCAGTAGTATCTCAGGGTGTTCTGGGCTACACTCCGACACGACTTGTACCGCTTTTGGGGGTCTGACTTTTACCAACCCCCTAGGCCCGCCATGCGATGCTCATAGAAGAACGGACCGGACTGTACGGATATTGTCACTGATAGGCTCAGTAGGGTGTCAGGATGAGTTCGCTCATCGATGTCCCTTTTGGTCAATACCTGGTAGCCCGTTACGTATTGGCTTATACCTCTGACGTGCTAGTGGTTAAATCCACTACCAAGGTGTTGACGAGTCTTTAGAGTCCCCCACATTCAGTTACTCAAGCTTTCGGGCGAAAAGCTGTAGAGGCCGTATGGAGATATGGCAAGGTCCGATCAGATACGTGCGGTATTGCACGGATCAGGATCGGACTGTTTGTACTATAGGCCGTATGGATATATGGCAGGGTTCGATCAGATACGTGCGGTATTGCACGAATCAGGATCGAACGGATATTACTAACCGGCTTTGGTTTAAGCCAGATCCTAGTATAGTACAGTGTAGATTTTGTCTCATTGCATTTGTATTTCGGTCGGAATACAAATGCGGGTGTGTATGCGCAGTAGCGGGGTTTTCCTGTAATTTATTACGGGACCAGTTTTCTGGAGTTGCCAGTTTGCTTTCCGTTTCGGCCATTTTTATTTGTATCTTTCAATGGCCGAAGATTGGTGGAGGAGGGCTTATTTGCATTTGTGCAAATAAGCATTTGTGGAGGGTGTTCTTTGCATTTTATTGTATCATGATTATTCCTCCACCATTTGACTCATTCATTCCATCATGGTTGTTGATTAGTTGATGGAGTGTGGATTTATTAGTGATCATGGCATGACTTTTGGAAGTGATGATTGTTGTTTGAGTGTTGGAGTTTTTTTGTGATCATTGCTTATTATGAGGGCCTTTTCTCTCTCTTAGATTATTCTTGTGGCTACCTCTTTGTTACACTCCCTCACTCTCTCACTCTCTTGCTAATGCTTGGCCGGCCAAGGAAGAAGGGGAGGGCTGTCCCAATTTTTGGTGAGGGGTATTTGTTCATTTGTATTGCACAAAATCCATTTAGCTCCATCTCCAAAACTCCATTCCTCCACCATCTCAAAAGGCAACTCCATACAAACCCCAAATGAGATATAGATCTCTACATACATTCTACAACAAATCTTGGACACGTCGACTAGCCAGCTTCGTGCCCGAGTTGCCTCGGCATTGAGGTGGGAGCCCGTAAAAGATGTAGGCGATGTGGTGCACTTCCGGCGATGAGGTGGAGACAGGACATTCCGCGGGAGATCGGGACGACGACGAGAAGACCGGAGGACACGGATCAGTCGGTATATCTCTCTTCCCTTTCTTGTAGTTAGCTAGGACTAGTTAATGGTTCGATCCGGGTATTAGTGCGCGGTGGTGCCAGTTCATGAAAAATTCAAGTATATCACCGCTTCCGCATTTTGGCCTCGGGATGGAGGCCGGGGCGCCGCCGTGCACTTACAGTGGTATCAGAGCCTCGCCATTAACATAGTCTAGCTTTGTCTAATGTGTTTTACACTTCCGATCGAACAAATGTTCCGAAAACCCTATAACACATGCATCAGTTTTCTGTTTCTTTTTCCTGGCTCGAAAAATTTTTCAGGTTGTAAAATAGTGATGTACTGGAAGTTCTAAGCATTCTGTAGAAATTCGATACAGTAACTCGACAATAGGAGCGCGGAACCGCGGCCAAACCCCTTCTTGGGCCGCGGTTCCGCCGCACATTGATGTCCTTGTCGTATCAAATTTCTGCAGTTGCTTTCTGGGTTGAAAATAGGGTTTTTGGAATATTAATTTTGGGCCCAGAATTTCTTGATGTGCTACAGTAGTACTTGGGGTCCACTTGTTAAAATTTGATCGATCGGATATTTTAAACACATTAGTTCACAGTATTTACATTATATCTGCGACCGTGAATGTCACTTGATCGGTAAATCCAGTCTAACTGCTATAGCCCGGTTAGACGGATTTGCGAACGTGACTTTCACGTTGATGTTCTGTGTATTGCTGTGATGTTGCGGATTGGTCGTGGGGATAGCCTGGATGCAATGCTAGTACAGTTGTAGTTGTATTATGTACATTTGATATTGCGGGACGAGCGTCCGACATGTGGACTGCCGTCACTGCCTGTTTGTATTATTATTTTGAGGCACGACCAGGTTGCGGTCGATGCACCCGTTGTATGTATATTTTACTTTCTGTACTAGGATTACCCCGTGGAGGGGTGCACTGATAGCCGGATTCTAGAAGGCAACAAGCCCGCATCTCATGGCATTGGGACGGAGGGGGCTTCTTTCTAGAATTGGCGGGCTATTCGCCGCACTCGTAGGGGGTACAGGTTGACCCAGGAGGGGTGCCCAAGTTACCGGATTCCGTGAAGTGCCGGGTGGTCCATTCACGGTGCTGAAGGGGGCTGCCTCGCTTCAGGTTTTGGCGGGTAACTTGCCGCGCCCGTAGGGGTCTAGGATTTCATTGCACAGGCTATCCACACGACCAGGGGAACGTCGGGTTTCAGTAGTGGCTCTGTGAAACCCGGGGATCCCAAATATCTGTATTGTTTCTGTGATGCTGTACATTTCTGTGATGTTGCATTTTTTTATCACGCCTTGAGCGAATATAATATATTGGTATATATATTAGTAGATGTTGTATATGTTTTGCATCCGCGCTAGTCCAGTCCCCGCTCTGTCGTTAGTTAGCTAACCTAACGGGTAATGACGGGACCCAGTGGCGAATGCGGATGGCATATACGTACATCAGTATATTTTTGTTCTTTGTGGTGTGATCAATTGATGGGACTGCGTTGATTTGGATTAATGTAAGTTAAAAACAAACCTAATCTGATGTTGTTGGAACACTTTTCAAAAAGCTGTTATTGCAAGGACGTTCACTTTTGTTTTGCATCGTGGTATTCAGTTGGAATATCCTGCTCCTCAGTCGACGAGGCAAGGGCCGAGATCCCTTCACCGGGAGTGACCCCTTGGACAAAAAGTTTGCTTCAGGGCATTAACTTCACTATAGCCGATTACTTTTGCTTTGCACCGTGGTATTCAGTTGGAATATCCTGCACCCCATTCTACGGGGAAAGAGCCGAGATCCCTTCACCGGGAGTGACCTCTTTAGCAATGGTTTTCGTCACTATATTTTCAAAAAGCTATCAGTTCCTTCAACGATATCAAGTTCAATACGTTAAAGGTTTTCGCCAGAAACCATTCGTAGCCCTCCGTTGTTTCATATGGGTGGTCAATAGTATTCAAGCTGTGTTTGTTGGCCAAAGTCAAGGCACAGTGTTTGGTAGCTGTTGGTTATTCATATGCAGCATAGATAGATGCGTTGGTTTGGAACAGTCGTACTGCCTTGTTGGCCAAAGTCAAGGGTAGGTACGGGTGGATTCAAAATAACCTGGAGAATGACGGGTAGAACTTGACATGTGACTTATGATTTGTTGGCCAAAGTCAAGGTCATAAGAGCATGGGGTGAAAATCACATCGGGAGTTTCTAAAGAAACTGAAACTTGCCAGATATGCGCATACCTTCTGGAGTGTGATACCGTGAGCAGATTCCGTCACGTTATCATGCGATGATAGTTGGATCCCGATTCCCACAGATGAGTTAGTTTACTCCTCGGGTGACCCCGACTAATTCTTCTTTCAGGTTTGGAGGAGAATTTGAGGTACAGTGGGAGGTTTCCAGATTAGATAAATTGGTAACCATTCTGATCTAGGTTAGAGTGCACGCTGAGTGTTTCTTTTCTCTCTCTCTTTGGCAGCGACCATTGACCCGACCCTTAGACTATGACTCAGTGACCAAGTTAACCGAACCTTCTTTAACACTGGCTTTTGGATTGTCAGAGTTGCAAACCTCATTGCCACTCCTACTTTTACCCTTTTCTCCAGGACACCCCGTATTACTACGAACGTCCACTTCCATTGGACAAAACCATCGTATGGTTATATACGAACTCGAAGGAATTCGAGGATGGTTTCCGGTTCTGGAGAAAACGGATAGGATTATTCAGTTGTCTTTTCCTTTTACCTTCTCTCAAGTTGTGAGTGCTCCTTAGTTTAGGAGACAGTACACCTATTACGCAAATTGGATAGTCTTCTTCCAAACCATAGGCAGGTGCCGACCGGTAGGGAATGAAGAAAACCAATTAGCCTAACGATGGTGTACAGAAGGTATTAAGTTAAGACAAAGTAAGGGATTAGTAAGAGGGCAAAGTAAATTGCGACTGCTATTCACGACCAAACCAAGTATTCCTTCGCCAATCCTAAATCACCTTTGTATTTCTCCAGGACACTCAGTATCACTACGAAGATCCACAGTTTATTGGATACTCCATCGTATGGTTATATACGAACTCGAAAGGAACTTATTCCAGTTCGGGGATGGATTCTGGTTCAGGAGAAATAGGAATAAGATTTATTCAGGTGTCTTTTATCTTCACCTTCTCTCGCATTGCGGGTGTTCCTAGGATTGGGACAATACACCCATTATGCTTATTGGATAGTCTTCTTCCAAACCATAGGCTGGTGCCGAACGGTAGGGAAGGAAGAAAACCATTTGGCCTAAGGGGTGTGCAGAAGGTAATGACTAAAGACATATAAAGGGATTTGGAGAGATGGCAAAGAATTATACGGTTACAGTCGTGAATCTGGAAGAGGCATTACTAGGAATACCGGGATACCCCATCAAAACATTTCAATATTTCAGTTTTACTGTGTACTGTTAAAGGAAAACTGATTTCCCAGTTAGACACTTGCTCCAGGGTATGTATTTACCAGGTATGATTCTCACATCTGTATGGTTTTACAGATGATGAGTGGGAGTAAGTTATTGGGAATTGGGTGATCATCCTCATTATATCGGGATTCGTTGTAATCGGTGATATTTGAGGAAGTCACCTGGGTCGTTTGCCGGTCCGCAAATATTTGGTTTTGAATATCCGCTGCTATGCAACAATTTCAAAATCGATATATCTGTACGTCTATTTTCATAGAGTAAGATATACTTTTTTGAAATTATGTCTATGACATTTACCTATATCAGTGGATGGTTAGGTAAGGAGCATTAAACAGCGGTGTAATTCTTCTTAACCATAAGTACAGTTTTCAACCTACGACACACAGTGAATGAGTTATCAGACTCAAGGGACTTATACAGAGTATTGTATGTTGTCCAGGGTCCATCAGGACAGAGGGGTTGGTCCTCATACTATATTCGGTTTACTTATGACTTCTCTAGTTTTTAGACAAGTGTTTCGTGGAAACACAGGGTCCGAATTTTGAGAAGTTATAGGTATTTGAATAGAGTAGAGAACCAGGTATAGCAAGTATCGGGATTCTTCAAAGTGATCGAAGATGTAGATACTTGTGTATGGTATTCAATTGATAGTAATGATAAAGAGAAATTGCTTCTCTTTCAGGTTACTCATAATTGGAAGCATTCCTAAGTTGAGTAACGCTGTGTTAGTTATATGTATGCCCTAGAGGCCATTACTGTACATAGGATGTATATTGTAGTGGATGCTGGGACATATATAGGGAGGACTTTCTTGCTTGACATGATAGTATGCTATCTGGTTCCTCTTTACCTTAACGTGTATACTGATTGTCTCTCTATTACATGTTGGTAAAGCCCTTAGGATGTGTACTTGACTACCTGGACTATGATGCGGATCATACTAGTGGGGACATGGTAGTCCATAAGTACATCCTTCAAAGTCCCTAGTCGTGGGTATATCGAGACGGGGCATCGATATACCAGAGTAGACTAGCGTGTACCTTCTCGACCCATACAGATGGGCGATGGATGATCCCATATCCATTGGTGTTTGACATCAGAGAAGATATACGGGTGCTCAGTAGAGACTGGGTACACTGGACGGACTCGCCGAGAACTCCCAGATGGTATTATACCTTACGTCAGATGGCAGTTCTCTGGTGACACTAGTACAGAGTAGTCTGTTGACCCGAGATCGTCATAGAGTCTTGTGTGGTTCCCATTGTGCTTTGATTTCCACCTTACCACGTCCAAGAGGGCGTGCAAAACAGTGGTTTTTGGGTACAGTCCCGAATCACATGGAGGCAATGAGCGATAGGAGGGGATTCGTCTCTCCCGGTATAGGGAGTTGATGTTGCGCTGTGTTCGATTGGCTATAACCGGAAATCCCTGGCCAGGGTTGCTGAGATTTACTGGTAAGTGTTACCAGTAGTTTCTCGAACTATTATAGACCTCAGATCGACACGACTTATCGAGCTATTGGGGTCTGACGTTTACCACCCCTAGGCAAGATATGCGACATATCAGACGATCAGACCGGACTGTACGGTAAGTGTTACTGGTTGGATTCACAGGAGTGTGAGCGGGCTTGCTCGTCGATCTTCTGATCGCTCAATATCCGGGTGGCCGTTACGTTTAGCAGACCGCTTGCGGCTTGTGGGTGTTTGATATGATCATCACCTGCTGCCGGCGTATTGACGAGTCTTTAGAGTCCTACACAGAGGTTTCCTGGCTCAAGCAAAATGAAATAGGAGCGCATATGAGATATGTGCGGGACCGAGAATAATGCGTGTATGTGATACCGTATTTCATTCTCGCGATGAATGTATCGTATGGTTGTATGCGATATAACCTAGGTATCGAATCAAGGATTGATTCGATAAGCCGATACATTGGATATTAGGCGGTCACATGCGATATGACCGGATCGTTAAATCAAGTGTTGATTTAATGATTTAATGCATAATTATATATTTGATATATTACTTTGCATTAACTAGTATTGGTTCACTTTAAATGATTTTTCTCACTTGTTTGTGCACATTGTATATGTGATATATTTTTGTGCACAAGTTTGTATCATGTTTGATGATGCATGCTAACTTGGGTTTGTGTAAAGATTAAACCATGGTTGTGTAATGGTTAAGGTTTTCTTTTTCTTATTCCTTTATTTATTTATTTATTCTTTTTGGAAAATAAATGGCAAAAGGTAAAATGATGGCTTGATTTGTTTTCATGTTGAAGCTTCATGAAGCTTTGACTAAGTGACCATTTTTGTCTTCAAGCTTAACCCTAACCATTCCATCTAACCATGATTTATTCTCTACACTTGACCATGGTTGCCATATGATAAGTATTGTTTTTATTTTCTTTTTGAGGATAACTTATCATATTCTTTCTTCTTCTTCTTCATCTTGACAACAAGAAGAAAACCTTGCTCCTTCAATGGCAACTTGAGCAAATGAGTGAGAAATCCAATTCTAAAGTGAACCCACCTCCTATTTCTTCATCCTCTACCTCTTGCCAAGTATTATAGGGTGTTATCTTCACAAGTTTCATGACTTGGTGAAGTGGGAGCTTGATCTAGTGATTCCTCGACGTAGATCATCTTCGGCACGAAGCCGACGACCTTGCCCGCCCATTTCTCCGATGAAGCCGATGCTAGAGTCATGGATTCGATTTGGACAGCGGAGAGGACTTCATCACGGAGCAATGGAGGTGGAGGACCGGATCTACAAAGGTTGTATTTCCGTTCTCTTGGTAAAGTAGTTTACTAGTTCTAGTTTCGCCTAAATTTCTAGTTAACGATCTAGTCTAGGGTTTCTCGGCACCGTAAAATTTGAAATTGGCATGGTTGATGCCTTGTGAGACCTCTTGAGAGTGCCTAGGAACCCTACAGTGGTATCAGAGCCTAGCTAGAGCCTTAGGCGATGC
Source organism: Agapanthus africanus (assembly GCA_030015575.1). Lineage (NCBI taxonomy): Eukaryota > Viridiplantae > Streptophyta > Magnoliopsida > Asparagales > Amaryllidaceae > Agapanthus > Agapanthus africanus. The sequence goes on from CM057337.1 coordinate 780,394,006, forward strand.
GTAGACGAAGTTTAAAACCCGATCGACCCGAAACCCTAACATCAAAGTGCTCTCTTGACTTTTTCTAAAAACTGGGTTTTTTCCAGGTTAAAAATGCTTAAAAAATTCAGCAGGGAATTATAAGAATTACGGTGCAAAATTTGACAAACGTTCCTTCAAGATTGCGGCGGAACCGCGGCATAAGCCTAGCTTATGCGGCGGTTCCGCGGCAAAAGTGTGACGTCACCCTCCCAATTTTGTACAGTAGCTTCCTTTATTCAGTGCTGAGTTCTCTGGGTATTTTTAAATATTATTCAAGAGTTGAATTTTCTGGGGTTGTTTTAGGAATTCGATTATTCGATCGGATTGTCAAACTTTGTCTATGTGTCTTTCCGGATAATTTTTGAACATGTTAAAAGGTTTGACCGGATATAAATACCCACTTTTTCCCCTGTCGGGAAATTTCCAAGTGTTGGATCTTTCCGTAGTTTAATGACATTCAAAGTAGTGCAAGTAACGCGATGGTCCCTCTAGAAGACAACAAACCTTAACCCGATTATGTGACCGTCTTGAACTGCCCTTTGAACCTTCGGGTTTGGGGCAGTACGGCGTGCCACATGTGAGGCGTTGGCTTGACCCTTCTACGGCTGGACCGTTGGTACTGAGGTATGAAGTGAATGTTCTTAAACTTATATTCATGTGTTGATCTGTTTTGGGAAAACTTGGGTGTTCGACTGTTCGATCGGAAAGTTTGACATTTTCTATTTATCCGGAATTTGATACAATACTTGGAATTCACAAATAGTTATGAGATAACTGAATGAATGTTATAAACATAGCACTTTAGTCTCACTTGATCGGTTGCCACGGAATTTTGATGTGATCAAAAGTCCGTCGCAATCACGTAGGGTACGAGGATACTCGCCGGGTAAACTTAATAGACAGCTACACCCCATAGCCCCGACCAAGTGACTGTAGGAGAACCCCGTCGCCGAAAGCATCCGTTCGGGTGCTCGCAGCAGCGGTGTTCCGCCTTGGTACACTTCGTTGACGGTATCGGGGGTGCAGCCGTCTACTAAAGTTTGCGACGAGCATTCGATCAGTATTTCGGGATCTTGTTGAATTGCCCGACTTGATATTGAAAAGAGTTTTCGATATAGAGACTAAAATGTGGGGTTTATAATTTTTAGGCATGCGATGTCTAAAGAATTCATTTGGTCAGGCATGCGATGTCTGAGGTGATTGCGGATTCCAACTGTTGTAGTTTTACATTTTCTTTTCTGTGACCGTAAGTGTAATATGTGATATCGCCGGTTTCGTTGCTATATGTTAACGACAATTGGGATACGCATGTTTACTTACGTTGATGACATGTGATGTTATGTGTTGCTGGATATGTTATATTGGATCGTCGTGTTTGAATAGCCGGGTTTTTTTTATGTGAGATGAGCGTTTTTCATTTTCATTCATGTAAAAACTTGTATGTAATATTCTTTTATTGGGACACTTCCAGGTTGCGGAAGATGTCACCGTTTGTATATTATTTACTTTTCCGCACTAGGATAGACCCAAGGAGGAGAGCACAAGTAACCGGGTTCTGGGGTCCAGTAGGAGACCAACTCGAGGAGTCGAGTCCGGGTCTCCTAACCCTAGAATTGGTAGGGTTGCTTGCCGCTCTCGTAGGGGTCTGGAGGTGTGGGTTTGGCTATTCATCGCGACCGTGGAATCCGTGTTTTATACTGGCTCGTATTGAAAACACGGACGTCCTAGTATATCCAATATTTCATATGTTTCTTCTGCTGCGATATCTGTGATGTGATCATGTGATGTTCTGTGATGGATACTGTATATAGTATATATGATATATTATATAGGCGTTACTTATGTTTTACACCCGCGCTAGCCCTGCCCCGCTCTGCCGTTAGTTACCTAACCTAACGGTGCATGAGGGGACATCGAGGTGAATGCGGATGGCATAAGTGTACGTCGTATTTATCTGTGATGTTTAGGTACTTCAATGATGGGACTTCATTAATGAGATTAATGAAATAAAAGAAACCTAAAGATGTTGTAGAATCGAATTTTAAAAATAAAATAGGTAGCTACAGTTCTTGCTTTGCACAGCGGTATATATGATATATCCTGCACCTTATTCGATGAGGAAAGGACCGAGATCCCTTCACCGGGAGTGACTCCTTTAGCAATAACTGGCAGATGCTACGCACTCGGTTTGTCTTTTGATTGCTTTTAAAAGTTCTGCTTTGCACAGTGATATATATGATATATCCCGCACCTCATTCGACGAGGAAATGACCGATGATCCCTTCACCGGGAGTGACTCCTTTAGCAAAACTAGAAAAGCCTCAAAAGCACTCCATTTTAAAATCATTTGATTCTACAACGATATCAAGTTCATTACGCAATAGGTTTTCATGAAAAACCTGTCGTAGCCCTCCGTCATTTCAGATAAGTACTAGTTAGTATTCGTGCTGCGGTAGTTTGGCATTCGTCAAGGCGTAGTGTACGGTAGCTAACTAGTATTTATCTGCTTATGCATATGATGCAGATTGGATTAGGGTATTCGTACGACGTTGTTTGGCATTCGTCAAGGGTCGTGCGGGTGGGTTTAATTCGATCAAGAAATGTACGGGTTGAACTTGACTAGTGGACTATGGGTTGTTTGGCATTCGTCAAGGTCATAGAACACTAGGGGCAAAATATTATCGGGAATTTCAAGTGTTGAAATTTGCAATGAGATTGCATACCTTCTATGAGATAGTTGGATCCCGATACCCACTGCGAGTAATTGTTACTCCTGGGAGAGTTTTATACATTACAATTAGCCGATCAAGTAGGTGTCTAGAAAGGTGTTAATGAGGTTACGCCTCTGGGAAAATGAGGTTTACATTAATTAGGTTCGTGCGAAAGCACGGGGGACCTCCCTCAAAGTACCGACACTGGCCTGGCTGAAAGATTGGCGAACTTGTAGTGTGTAATTAATCCCGGCTAGTCTTTCCTTTTTGGGTTTGAAGGAAGATTTGATAAAAAGCAGTGGGAGCCATCCTGATTAGATAAAATAATAACCAATCTATTCTTGCAAGAGCGCACGCTGAGTGTTTTCTTCTCTCTCTCTCCTGGTAGCGACCATATCACGCCTTAATCAAGATAATAATACAGATATTTGACCGAACCCGCTTGTTATACTGAGCTGGGGAATGTTGGTCCCACTCCTACTTATAATTGTTATAAGACAGAGCAGGAAATAGGGGAATACCAAGATTCCCATGCCGCCCAAACAAAGAGAGTGCATGTTGATGTATCATCTTCAGGTGTGTTCATTACAAAGAACTGTTTCTCAGTATCCTCCGCATCCTGGGTATATGATACCGGATCAGGATCCCAGATATGTAATCTGTTACATAGGGTTACAAAAGGGTAGAAAAACTGAGAACGGGTGATAAGTTTCATGAGGCAGAAAACGGGGCAAGTGTTGCAGCCAAGTCTGTTGGTCACTGTCACCCTGTATTACAAATACATTGATTCTGAACGAATGTTATTAGATACCGAACCTGATATACAAAATCATATCAGTCTCTTTATTAGTAAAGAAATGATAAAATTTTGTATTGTTGGATAATGTTTTGAACATTTCCTATATCAAATGTTGATCAGTTCAGGCACGTTATCTAAAAGCATTGATGTTCTAAATCAAACTACAGTTCTTAGTATACAGAACACACACAAGAGGAAGAGTTTAGAAATGAACGAATCCTTCTTGAGGTATTGTAGACTAGGTCATATCAATGCGACCCGACTAGCTGAGTTACATTTAGATGCATATTTAAATCAGTTTGAATTTACATCTTGTGAAACTGGCCAGTCATGTCACAAAGATAAGATGACCATAGCTCCGTTTATTGGAAACAGAGAAAGAGTTAGTGAACTCTTGGGATTGATACATGTTGATGTATGTAAGGTCCCCTGTCTACACATGCCAGGAATGGTTCTTTATACTTCATTACGTTCTCTGATGATCTCTCAAGATTCAGACATATGTTCATGTTGAAACACAAGTCCGAATCTTTTGAGATATTCACAGAATATAGGTTAGAAGTAGAGAACCAAAATACGGGTATAAGTATTATGTCCTTTGATGTGATCGAGGAGGAGAATACTTGAGCACGGAAATCCTGGACTATTCTAAAGAAGAATGAGATTCTCTCTCAGAATTACTCCTCCGTATACACCATAGCACGATGGTATATCGGGGCGGAGCAATCACACCCTATATGATATGGTGTGCTCTATGATGAGTACTACTGAGTTACCTATTTCCTTTTGGGAGTTATGCACTTGAGAAGTTGCATACCTATTGAATAAGAGTTCCGATCAAATCAGTTGCCTACTACTTCATATGTGATATGGAAAGGGAAGAGCCCATATCTTAAGTTGGTTAAGATTTAGGATTGTCCGGCCTATGTCTAAAAGCAAAATCCGGACAAGCTCGAGGCAAGGTCTGTTATGTAGATATGGAAAGGTTCCAGCTAAATAAACTACAACAGATGATTTGATAGAACCAAAGGATTCAATAGTAACCAACGAACCTCAGCCTCTCCGCCGATCTAGTAGGGTTCCTCACCCACCTGAGAGTTACTTCGGTTTCTCTATGACAGTGGAAGCGAGGATTGCATCATGAGATGATGACCTAACTAGTTTCGAGCTGGCCATCAAGAGTGGGACTCTGTAAGAATGGCTGGATGCTTAGCGATCTGAGATGGAATCCTTATACACCAACAAAGTATGGACTTTGGTTGCTATAACTGAAGGTTAAATCCCCATCAGGAGCAAGTATATCTTGAGAAGATTACTTGGTGTAGATGGAAAAGTTGAGACTTTCAAAGCTAGACTTGTTAAAGGTTTTCGTCATCGACCAGGCGTGGATAATGATGAAACCTTTTCCAGTGCCTATGCTTAAGTCCATCCAGATCCTACTTACCACGGCTACATACCATGACTACGATATCTGGTGGTTGGGTGTCATGACAGCTTTTCTAAATGATGTTTTAGAAAAGGGCGTCTATAAGTACACAGCCAGAGGGCTTCGTAAACAGTGGGAGCAGCGGAAACGTGTACAAGATGCTTTATAGGATAAAGCAGGCATCGCGGAGTTAGAACATCTGTTTTGATGTAGTAGTCAAATAGTTTGACTTCATCAAAATGGTAGATGAACCTTGTATATACAAAAGGGTAGTAGGGAGTATGGTGACGATCCTCGTAGAGTACGTGGATGACATACTCTTGATAGGGAAGGAGTTTCCTATGCTACGCTCGATCAATCTCCGATTATCACAATGATTCTCCACATAGGATCAAAGTGATACCTACTAAATCCTGGATTTTGGATCTATGAGATAGATCTAATTGGATATTAGGAATCTCACTAGCAGTAGTGAGATGGTATCAATCGATCCTGGGGAAAATCACTGGAAGTGTTCTAGGGTGATAAAGACGACTGAATGTCAGTCACAGGCATTGTCTTTACCCTCTATCGAGGGACGGTATGTTGGAAGAGTTCCAAGCAAGATACCGTGGCCTACTAGACGATAAAGGCAGGATACATCGCTACTTAAGATGCTACCAAAGTGGCTGTTTGGGTGTATATTAGTTCATGAGATGAACTACGTTCCTCCCATTGTGTGACAATGGAGTTGTGGCTTATGCCAAGGAACGTCCGTCCCATCAGTGATCCAGACTTATTCTAAGGCATTATCACCTGATCATGGAGATGGTTGATCTCCAGGGTGATCGAGGTTTGGAGAGTAGACTCGGAGGACAACACGGCGGATCCACTCACAAAGGCATATTCCCAGAGAGAGACTTTTATGGGATGGTTGAGTATGAGATACTACAACCACTGCTATCAGATGGCCCTAGTGCAAGTGGGAGATTGTTAGTTATATGTATGCCCTAGAGGCCATTACTGTACATAGGATGTATATTGTAGTGGATGCTGGGACATATATAGGGAGGACTTTCTTGCTCGACATGATAGTATGCTATCTGGTTCCTCTTTACTTTAACGTGTATACTGATTGTCTCTCTATTACATGTTGGTAAAGCCCTTAGGATGTGTACTTGACTACCTGGACTATGATGCGGATCATACTAGTGGGGACATGGTAGTCCATAAGTACATCCTTCAAAGTCCCTAGTCGTGGGTATATCGAGACGGGGCATCGATATACCAGAGTAGACTAGCATGTACCTTCTCGACCCATACAGATGGGCGATGGATGATCCCATATCCATTGGTGTTTGACATCAGAGGAGATATACGGGTGCTCAGTAGAGACTGGGTACACTGGACGGACTCGCCGAGAACTCCCAGATGGTATTATACCTTACGTCAGATGGCAGTTCTCTGGTGACACTAGTACAGAGTAGTCTGTTGACCCGAGATCGTCATAGAGTCTTGTATGGTTCCCACTGTGCTTTGATTTCCACCTTACCACTTCCAAGAGGGCATGCAAAACGGTGGTTTTTGGGTACTGTCCCGAATCACATGGAGGCAATGAGCGATAGGAGGGGATTCGTCTCTCCCGGTATAGGGAGTTGATGTTGCGCTGTGTTCGATTGGCTATAACCGGAAATCCCTGGCCAGGGTTGCTGAAATTTACTGGTAAGTGTTACCAGTAGTTTCTCGAACTGTTATAGACCTCAGATCGACACGACTTATCGAGCTATTGGGGTCTGACGTTTACCACCCCTAGGCGAGATATGCGACATATCAGACGATCAGACCGGACGGTACGGTAAGTGTTACTGGTTGGATTCACAGGAGTGTGAGCGGGCTTGCTCGTCGATCTTCTGATCGCTCAATACCCGGGTGGCCGTTACGTTTAGCAGACCGCTTGTGGCTTGTGGGTGTTTGATATGATCATCACCTGCTGCCGGCGTATTGACGAGTCTTTAGAGTCCTACACAGAGGTTTCCTGGCTCAAGCAAAACGAAATAGGAGCGCATATGAGATATGTGCGGGACCGAGAATAATGCGTGTATGTGATACCGTATTTCATTCTCGCGATGAATGTATCGTATGGTTGTATGCGATATAACCTAGGTATCGAATCAAGGATTGATTCGATAAGCCGATACATTGGATATTATTCGGTCACATGCGATATGACCGGATCGTTAAATCAAGTGTTGATTTAATGATTTAATGCATAATTATATATTTGATATATTACTTTGCATTAACTAGTATTGGTTCACTTTAAATGATTTTTCTCACTTGTTTGTGCACATTGTATATGTGATATATTTTTGTGCACAAGTTTGTATCATGTTTGATGATGCATGCTAACTTGGGTTTGTGTAAAGATTAAACCATGGTTGTGTAATGGTTAGGGTTTTCTTTTTCTTATTCCTTTATTTATTTATTTATTCTTTTTGGAAAATAAATGGCAAAAGGTAAAATGGTGGCTTGATTTGTTTTCATGTTGAAGCTTCATGAAGGTTTGACTAAGTGACCATTTTTGTCTTCATGCTTAACCCTAACCATTCCATCTAACCATGATTTATTCTCTACACTTGACCATGGTTGCCATATGATAAGTATTGTTTTTATTTTCTTTTTGAGGATAACTTATCATATTCTTTCTTCTTCTTCTTCATCTTGACAACAAGAAGAAAACCTTGCTCCTTCAATGGCAACTTGAGCAAATGAGTGAGAAATCCAATTCTAAAGTGAACCCACCTCCTATTTCTTCATCCTCTACCTCTTGCCAAGTATTATAGGGTGTTATCTTCACAAGTTTCATGACTTGGTGAAGTGGGAGCTTGATCTAGTGATTCCTCGACGTAGATCATCTTCGGCACGAAGCCGACGACCTTGCCCGTCCATTTCTCCGATGAAGCCGATGCTAGAGTCATGGATTCGATTTGGACAGCGGAGAGGACTTCATCACGGAGCAATGGAGGTGGAGGACCGGATCTACAAAGGTTGTATTTCCGTTCTTTTGGTAAAGTAGTTTACTAGTTCTAGTTTCGCCTAAATTTCTAGTTAACGATCTAGTCTAGGGTTTCTCGGCACCGTAAAATTTGAAATTGGCATGGTTGATGCCTTGTGAGACCTCTTGAGAGTGCCTAGAAACCCTACACGCTGATCGGCCTCTCTCCATTTAGTTGACATGCACTGGAGACAACTGCATGATTTGAATCTAGTTCAATTAAATCAGCGCCTCTGTTTCTATATTGGATATAGAACAGTTCATATCATAACGATGTTAAGGTACGGGGAGTTGTCCGGCTTATGATTAAAACCAGACACTGGACAACTCAAGGCACGTTTCTGTAATGGCTGTTTGTGGGTTGACCCAGGCTATGACGAGGGTTGACTTTCTACCATCTGAAAGATCAATAGTGATATTGTTCTAGACTCGCCACAGTTTTATTAAAAATGGATTTTTTTTCAGAAAACAGTAGTGGGGGTATGGTAGAACTGGAAGTGATTCCAGAACCACAAACGATTACTGAAGATTTCATAGGAACCTAAAGATTCAATCTGGTTTGACATTCCATTGGCCACTCCACAGATAAGGTGGGTAACTTCAGGCACCCGAGAGGTAATCCGGTAGCCTCAAGGACGGTGACAGGGAAGTTCTTGTTTACCCACACTTGCCATTGCTGCTGTTCCAGACTGTGAGACCCGGCAGGAGGATGAGTATAGCGTCGTTCTAAACTTGCTTTAGAAGTGTACGTCTATATGACTCTGCCAGAGGGTTATCGTAGTCAGTGGGAGCAGCGGAAGCATTGGTGGATAGATAGCTTATGTCTATTTATAGACTAAAGCAGATGTAGCGGAGATAGATCATCTATTTCTGATGTGACAGTCATAGGTTTGACTTCATCAGAATAGGGGATGGATCTGTTGAGATGGTAGTAGGGTGTGATGTCATGGTATTTGGATGACATACACAGAGTAGGAAAGGAAACTCCTATACTACGATCGGTTATACTTTGGTCGTCACACAGTGGTTTCTCCACATGAGACTTGGACATTATATCAGACATACTGGTTACTAGATCTATGGTCTTAGATCTAGATTTGGGTGGTTTCCCAATTAAGGGTACTTAGACAGCATTCTGAGAGTATTTAGAATGGACGACTCCTAGCACGGTAGTGTACCTGCAGGTAATGGAGTCACCCTCTCTAAAGGTGTCTTACAGACTAAAGGGGAGAGGGATGTGCATGATTGGCAGATCACTTGCTCAGGCAATTGAGTCAATCATGAGATGTCAAGTACCACACCAGATGTTGATCTTGCACTAGATGCAATAAGTTGACATTGATCCTATCCTGGAGAAATAGTCGGAAGCAGTTTTAGAACATAAGTGGATATTCTAGGGATATGATAACGACAGCCTCATGTGGGAGATAGTTATCATTCCAGGCTTCTAAGGTGACCTGGACGACAAGGAGGTTGTCAGAGTTATAGTTTTCCTTCTGACAAGGGGCGGTATTTTGGACAGGTGGTCCAAGGCAATACTGAGGGAGGCATGGCGCAGGATACTGATTAAATTTAGTTGACGATACAGTCTAAGAAGTTTGGATTTGGAGTTCATTTATGAGCTAAGTCCCATCAGACATCCAGACATACTCTTAGACAGGTATTGCTCATTTCGGGAGATGGCTTTCTCCGCGAACTTGAGACATAGAGAGACATAGAAAGAAACATCAAAGCGGATCCACTCACTGAGGCTATTCCTCGAACGCAATAGTTTCGCAAACAGGATTTGTGAGACTGACTAGTAGAGGAGTTGGGTGTTCGGTATCATACGGGCTGTGAGTATGCGACATCGCAATAATTAGCCTTGAGTGCATGTGGGAGATTGTTGGAGATAGTGCCCTCAGAGTCAATTATTGGATCACGGGCATGTGATTACAATGATTGAGGGAGGACCTGTCCCGGTAGGACAGTCTTACTCGAGATGATAGTATGCTATCTGGTTTACCTTTATCATCGTGTACTGCTTTAGGTGACCTTACAGGTCGCTATTACACGTTGGTAGTGCCCCTAGGATTCTTGCTTGACTACCAGCAGTATGAGGGCGATCATATAAGTGGGAGCCGGGGTCTACAAGCACATCCTTAAAAGGTCCCTAGTCATGGGAGTGTCGAGACAGGGCATCGATACTCCAGAGTAGACTAGTGTATACAGTCGAGACCCCGACGAGGGGCGGTGGCCGGTCTCACAAGCCACTGGTGTCAGATGGTTCACCTAAGATGTATACAGGTGCTCATTAGGTTATGAGTACACCGGACAGGACTCGCCGGGAACATGCTAGTTGGTCTTATACCTGACGTCAGATAGCAGTTCCCTGGTGACATGTGTACAGGTTAGTTCATCGACCTGGGGATTGTCATTTGTCTCGTGTGAGTTCCCACTGTACTTTGATTACTACCCTACCACGCTCAAAGGAGACGTGCAAACAGGTTTTAGTTGGGTACAGTCCCGAGCCACATGGAGGCAGTGAGCGTATCTTCAGGGGTTCGTCTCTCCCGGTATTGGGGGTGAGGTCGCGCTGTGTCTAGGAGAGCCATTACACGAAGCCCTCGGCCGAGGCAGGAGATTTACTGGTAGGTATTCCAGTAGTATCTTAGTGTGTTCTGGGCTACACTCCGACACGACTTATACCGCTTTTGGGGGTCTGACTTTTACCAACCCCCTAGGCCCGCCATGCGATGCTCATAGACGAACGGACCGGACTGTACGGATATTGTCACTGACAGGCTCAGTAGGGTGTCAGGATGAGCTCGCTCATCGATGTCCCTTTTGGTCAATACCTGGTAGCCCGTTACGTATTGGCTTATACCTCTGACGTGCTAGTGGTTAAATCCACTACCAAGGTGTTGACGAGTCTTTAGAGTCCCCCACATTCAGTTACTCAAGCTTTCGGGCGAAAAGCTGTAAAGGTCGTATGGAGATATGGCAAGGTCCGATCAGATACGTGCGGTATTGCACGGATCAGGATCGGACTGTTTGTACTATAGGCCGTATGGATATACGGCAGGGTTCGATCAGATACGTGCGGTATTGCACGAATCAGGATCAAACGGATATTACTAACCGGCTTTGGTTTAAGCCGGATCCTAGTATAGTACAGTGTAGATTTTGTCTCATTGCATTTGTATTTCGGTCGGAATACAAATGCGGGTGTGTATGCGCAGTAGCGGGGTTTTCCTGTAATTTATTACGGGACCAGTTTTCTGGAGTTGCCAGTTTGCTTTCCGTTTCGGCCATTTTCATTTGTATCTTTCAATGGCCGAAGATTGGTGGAGGAGGGCTTATTTGCATTTGTGCAAATAAGCATTTGTGGAGGGTGTTCTTTGCATTTTATTGTATCATGATTATTCCTCCACCATTTGACTCATTCATTCCATCATGGTTGTTGATTAGTTGATGGAGTGTGGATTTATTAATGATCATGGCATGACTTTTGGAAGTGATGATTGTTGTTTGAGTGTTGGAGTTTCTTTGTGATCATTGCTTATTATGAGGGCCTTTTCTCTCTCTTAGATTATTCTTGTGGCTACCTCTTTGTTACACTCCCTCACTCTCTCACTCTCTTGCTAATGCTTGGCCGGCCAAGGGAGAAGGGGAGGGCTGTCCCAATTTTTGGTGAGGGGTATTTGTTCATTTGTATTGCACAAAATCCATTTAGCTCCATCTCCAAAACTCCATTCCTCCACCATCTCAAAAGGCAACTCCATACAAACCCCAAATGAGATATAGATCTCTACACACATTCTACAACAAATCTTGGGCACGTCGACTAGCCAGCTTCGTGCCCGAGTTGCCTCGGCATTGAGGTGGGAGCCCGTAAAAGATGTAGGCGATGTGGTGCACTTCCGGCGATGAGGTGGAGACATGACATTCCGCGGGAGATCGGGAAGACGACGAGAAGACCGGAGGACACGGATCAGTCGGTATATCTCTCTTCCCTTTTATGTAGTTAGCTAGGACTAGTTAATGGTTCGATCCGGGTATTAGTGCGCGGTGGTGCCAGTTCATGAAAAATTCAAGTATATCACCGCTTCCGCATTTTGGCCTCGGGATGGAGGCCGAGGCGCCGCCGTGCACTTACAGTTGAAGTGTTGAACTTCTTCGGGTTAGCCCCGGTCAGTTGGTGTCAAACTCGTGGAGAATTCTCCTCGGGTTCCTGGTCCGCCTGAAGTTACAGGCGATCCCCTTCAGTCTTTCCCTCCTTGATTCTTCCCTCGTCTTCAAAAATCACTCCGGCGGTCGAGCGGGCGACTTGAGGTCGGTTTATCTCTCTTTCAGAAAGCAACCAGGGGGCGCCGCCGGGACGGGGGTTGTGGCCCTGCCTTCTTCCATTCACGACTGGAAGAAGAAGTTCTTCTTCGTTTCCTCTCCCGAGGGCGAGGACTGGCCTGTGCCTACAGAGTGGTCGAGGGAGAAGCACTTGCCGGGGAACCAGTTCAGTGACCCCGTCGCGGTGAGAGTGACGTCGTGGGAGCCCATCCCCCGTTTCGACGTGCTGTTGTCTGAGAGGGTTCTGAGTTGGGCCGGGCTCAGCCCCGTTGAGTTCGTCGGTAAGTTTAGGTTTTCTTTTTTGGTTCGTATATTGCCCGTGTCGCTGACTCCCTCTACACTTGGTTTTGTGCAGGCCCCATAGACATGGCCTCGCTCCGGGCTTCAATGCGCCAGCCGAGGCCGGTTGCGAAGGTTGGGGGCGCCGGCTCTTCCCGTTCATAGCCTGCCCTGGCTCCTTCTCCCCCGGCGGTAGTGCCCCGCGAGCGCTCGGAGGCGAATCTCGCCCCGGGGCCCAGCAGAATGTCGGGTCGGAGGCGGGCTCGGATTCTGGAAGACCCGGCCTCGGAGGAGGAGACCGGCTCCCCCTCAAGGCCGCTCAAGAGGAGATCTACCCGGGGACCGTCTTTGCCTATCACGGTAGAGGAAGACGGTTTCCAGTTCGCCATGCCTTCGGGGCTATCCGTCGCGGATAGCCTGCTGCATGAGATAGAGGCATCGGCCGAGGGTAGAGTCCCCTGGGGGACCTTCAGGGCTCAGCTGGCGTCCATCGCCAAGGAGTCCGTGCAGGTAAGCGCTTGTCTTTCATTATTATTATTCTTTGAGGTTCGGTGCCTCTCTCATCTTCCTGATCTCTCTTCTGCCTTTCAGGTCCTTCAGCACATCGCTCTCGCCTTGCGCATGGAGGCCGAGGTGGTTGCCCTGGCGATGAAAGTTGCGGGCCAGCTCGCCTCGCTGGAAGAGAGCTCCAAGCGGGAGCTGGAGGCGATGAAGGTGAGGGTCATCGCCCTGGAGGGTGGGGTGGAGGCCGGGAAGCGGGAGCTTGCCCGGCACCGTGAGGCCGCCACGGTTGCTGAGGCCAAGCTTGAGGACGCTCAGGTGCTGGCCGGCAACCTGAAGAAGACAGTGAAAACCCTCCGGAAGGAGCTGGGGGCGATGGCCGAATGGGCGAAGTCGGCCGACCTGAGGGCGGCCAAGTTGGTCGACCTCTCGACGGCGAAGGCGGTGGAGGGCTACAAGAAGTCGAAAGACTACTATGATGACCTGGTCGTCGCCATGACCCTCATCTGGCACGAGGCCCTCGACGCTGTTAAGGCCCGGGTGCCGGGGTTCGCCGATGAAAAGCTCCGGGCCCAGTACCCCCTCACGGACACCAGCGGGCAGGGGCAGGAGATTAATGGCGAGGAAGTCGCTGAGGACCCAGCTCACCTCATGGTGGATGTCGAGGGCCTCGAGGTCGCTCCTGGCCCCAAGGCCTAAAGCCCTCGTCTTCCCCCTCCTTTTTATTTTGCCGCGTCTGGAATTTTGTAAGCCTCCGGGCATGTTGTGAGGCCGGGGAGCCAAAAATACCCTCTGTAAAGCCTACCTTTTAGTGATAAAACCTTTTCTTTGGTTTCATTGGCTTGCTTGTAAAATTTTTTTTCTTCTCGCGTTGTTGGGCTTCCGTGTCAGGTCGGTTATTTGCCTAGCGATCGTCCGTCGAGTTGATTCAAGCGCTGCTGAGGAGAAGGCGTCTCCATGGCCCTGAAGTCGAGGGGAGATCGCTCGAGACCTGGATAGACCTGATGCCCATAGTTGGCAGCTCGGATCCTCCGCATGTGGTGGGGAGAGGGCTGTCCGCCTTATTTGCGTCGAGGATGGATGGAAGCTACTCCGTTGCCCTTCGGCAAGGGCTTCTGATTTCTGGTGTCGTGGGTAGGTAACTACCAGCCTGGGATGACCGAGCAGGGTAGTTGCCCGGTTGCCTCTTGTGAGGTCTTTGATCCTTCAGGACGGGGACCGAGCAGGGTTACTGCCCAGTGCCTCTTGGCGAGGACTTTGATCCCTGTCGGTTGTGGTAGGATGCTACCAGCCGGGGATAGCCGAGCAAGGACTCGACTGCCTCTGGGAGGATTTTGGTCCTTGGCGCGGGAGGGGCTGTAGGAGCCCACCAAGGACCCTTGGTCAGGTAGGGTTACTGCCCGGTGTCTCTTGGCGAGGGCTTTTTGTCCTGAAGGATAGCCGAGCGAGGGATCCTCGGGCTCGACTGCCTCTGGGAGGGCTTTCTGATCCTTGGCGTTAAGGTAGGGAAGCTACCCGCCAGGGATAGCCGAGCGATGGTTGGGCTCGAATGCCTCTGGGAGGGCTTTCTGATCCCTGGCGTTGCGGTAGGGAAGCTACCCACCAGGGATAGCCGAGCGATGGTTGGGCCCGACTGCCTCTGGGAGGACTTTCTGATCCCTAGCGTTGTGGTAGGGGAGCTACCCGCCAGGGATGACCGAGCAGGGCAGCTGCTAGGTTGTCTCTTGGTGAGGGCTTTTAGTCCCTGGCGTTGCGGCAGGGAGGCTACCCGTCAGGGGTAAACGAGCATGGCAGCTGCTAGGTTGCCTCTAGGAGGACTTTCCGATCCCTGGCGTTGCAGTAGAGAAGCTACCCGCCAGGGATAACCGAGCAGGGCGGCTGCTGGGTTGCCTCTTGGTGAGGGCTTTGACCTTTAGCTCTAAAGAGCCTGAGGAGGCCGGCTGAGGATAACCGGGCAGGGCAGCTGCTCGGCTGAATCTTCAAGAGGTTTCGCCCGACCATACATTTGGGGAATAGGAACGGTTAGCATGCGCATTGAATGCGGGGGAGGTGAAGCACCAGGGTTGCGTCGCTTCTATTCCGTCGGAGGAGGCTTGATGATCGCCGCGTGGCGGCGACTCATTGGATGAGAGCGGGTGACCGTTGAATTCCTCTGGGGGTGCAGTGGGCTATATAAGGCTGAAGGAGTACTAGACCTTCCTCCCATTGCAAACAGAGTGTTGAGAATGCAGGACTTCCCCTTTACCATCCCCGAGATCATCAATTTCGAAGATGTGTACCTATATGACCAGAACTGCACCGAGGACACGGTGCAATTGGTGTGCGGGACATCGAGGACCACTTCGGCCGGCTGCTCCCCCGACGTTCCTCCCTGCTGCAGCTGCTGATGTACTCCATCTGGAGGGCGTCGTCGGGGCTTTACAACCCCCTGTCCGAGCAGCTCCATGACGAGGCCGTGGGCAAGCTGCGGTCTTTGAGGCGCTTCGGCCTGATCTTCGCGAACCGGCTGGCTCGCTCGGAGGCACTCGTCCGCGAGTGCTACGAGTTGAGGCTTGGGATTAACGCGCGCGGGGGGAACCGAGGGGAAAGGTTGGATCCCACGAGGCCTCGGTTGGCGGAGATCTTTACCGAGTATCACGAGTAGTGCTCTCTGCACCCCCTTCCCCCGCTGTTGTAATAATAATTTTTTTTCTTTTTGTATGTACGGCTGAGAAGCCCACAATACCCCCCTTTTTTGAATAAATAAGAACTTTTCTACTTTCTTCGTAACGTTCGGTTGATCTTTATTAAATTGACAACAGCCCTAGGGAGAGTTTACATAGCCCCAAAAGAAAAGTATAGGCTAATAGATGACCCTATCAGCGTGGCCCGAGCTTCCTGGAGGCTTGCTGGTCTCCGTGCCTGGCGCCGGGTATGGGGCACTCCGGGTGCCGGACTGGTTCTCCGCGGAAGCAAGCATGATCTGGCCGATGGTCAGCTCGGTGGGAGGAGGACGCTGCTCCTGCTCACGGTCGGCCTGCCGTTTATCCCTTAAGTAGGCGGCGAGGTGCCCCGATCGGATGAGCTCCTCGATGTAGTCCCGGAATTGCTTGCAATCCTCGGTGGCGTGGCCTAGCGTCCGGTGGAAGGCGCAGTAAGGGCCCTGGGTCCGCTTTAAAGCCTGACACGGGTTGGAGGGAACTTGAAGAACCCTTCACCTTAGGCCTCCTCTAGTAACACTGCGAGGGAGACGTTGAGCGGGGTGTACTCCTGGAACTTCGGGTGATAGGGCTGCTGACGCTCCGGCCTCTCCTCCCGAGCCCTTTTCTTATGGTCAGATCGTTCTTCCCGAGGGAGGTTCGCGTTCACCTCGGACTCTAGCTGAACCTCGCGCTCAGTCCACGCCTTGACCTCGGCCATGCTCTTAGGCTGTGCCAACGCAAAGGAGCACAGCCACTCCTTGTGCCTCAGGCCAGATCTGAGCGCCGTAATGACGGTCTCGTCCCGGTGCTCGGGAACCTCAAGGAGGGCGTTGTAAAAGCGAGTGATGTAAGTCTTGAACATCTTCTTGTCTCCACTCTTAATTGTGAAGAGGTAGTCGACCGTGCGCTTATGCCGACGGTTCCCAACGAAGTGGCCGAGGAACTGAGTAGCCAGCTCGTCGAAGGTCGAGATTGAGCGAGGCTCGAGTCCTCAGAACCAGTCCCGACCAGAACGGATGAGGGTGGCAGGGAAGGCCATGCACTCGGCGGCATCAGAATGGTCCTGGAAGCTCATTCCCGTGGTGAAAGCATCCAAATGGTCTTTGGGGTCGGTTTTCCCGTCGAACAGAGAAACCTTCGGGGGTTTGTTGCGCGAGGAGATATGGACAGCGAGCAGTTCCTCGGTGAATGGTTTGGTGAGCGAGTCGGCGGCGTACTCTGCCCCGTCGGCCGAGAAGTGACCTTCCCGACGCATGCCCTCGATCTTCTTCTCGAAGGCGTCGAGTCGGCCGTGGTACCCCGAGGACTCGGCGTCTCGTGATCCCTGGCTTCTGCTTTGGGAGACCTGCGTCTGGGCACGGCTCCAGTTCCTCTCGATGAGGTTCCTCAGATCTCCGGGTGCGGCGGCTCTCGAGTCATCATGGTGAGCCCCTTCTGTGTGACCCCGTCGGGGGAGTGGGTGTCGGTCATGCCTGTGGGCAGGCGAGGTGACCGACATCTCCTCAGGGGGGTAAGGGTCGCGAAGAGGTTCGAGGCGTGGTGCTCCGGCAGTGGGCCTGGGGGTGGAGCCGCAAGGCGCCCAACGGGCCTCAGGGAGTATCGGTCCATGGGATCCGTGGTCGGGAGTCGCAGCCCGCCGGTTGTCGGCCGTGCGGACGGGGGCAGAGCATTCCGGAGGCGGAGGAGTGGCGATCTGGGGCCCAGGCCCGGCCGTTTGGGCACGGACGAGCGCCTCCATAAGGAACTGTAGCCGATCTATTCGGTTGGCGAGGGCGTGGATGATGGTCGCCGGAGGGGGTTCATCCGTGCCTCCGGTGAGGGGGAGACGGCGGCTGGTACCCGAATCTTCAGGATGGTCGCTTGCCATGTGGACGGAGATCGGAAGGCTAACTTTGTTTTTGTGGAGTTTGCTTTCCCACAGACGGCGTCAACTGATGGAAGTCCTTTTCAGATCTCCTTCAGATGTTGTCTTCCGTCGATCTCCCGGTGGATTCTGGAGGGGATCCCCTGTTGTGTGTGGGTCTTAATGGGTTTTGAGGAGATTTGGTGATTGGAGGAGTTTGACGCCAAGTACCTGCAAAGAAGTCCCGGGGTGATTTGATACCACCGAGGATCCTCCGACGATCAAGTTAGTACTAGATCCGAGCAGCGTAATGGCTAAGTGGAGTAAAAATAGCTTACTTGACCCTTCTGTGATGATGGTTTATATAGTGGTGGAGGCACGCAGCAGCAGGCGCGAGAATCTCGCCGGCAGTTACGCTCCCGACGTCACGCCCACGTAGAGAACTGATCGCCCATGAATGGGGATCGTGAAGGCGTGGAACGTGGGATGTTGCTGGCGGAGAATCCGCGCATGGCGAGATTCACGGAGCTGCGGTTATGCCTGTGCGCGGCGGAACTGGTTGGATGTCCGAGGAAGACGGCCTCGGCAAGAGGCTCGGGGACGAGCGAGAAGGCCGAGGAGACTTGGTCTTGTGGCAGCTCGGGGTGAGCTGAGGGGCCGAGGAGGCCAATCCGCGGGGAGCCCCGAGGAAGGCTAGCTCGCGCTGGCCAGTCGGGTACAGGGGTGGCATGGTCGGCCTTTATGGGCCCTTTCTTCTGAGTTCTGGGACGTGCCGTCCGCCACGTGTCCTGATCTTAAGGGTCGCCAATATTGAGCATTATCTGTTACTCTCCTACTCGTATTCTAATATATTCTAGATGGGGATATTCTTAATATTATTAGTGCTTATACACCACAAATAAGTCTTGATGACGCAAATAAGCGTCTATTCTGAGAGGATTTAGAAAAGATGGTGCAAAAGATACTTAGTGGAGAGAATTTATTTATTGGTGGTGATCTCAATGGACATATAGGTACTGGTCGCAGTGGGTTTGATACTATCAATGGAGGTTTTGGTTTTGGACAAAGAAATAAAGCAGATAACTTGATTCTAGATTTTGCCTTGTCTTATGACTTGATCTTAGTAAACACTTGGTTTAGGACAAGAGAGTCTCACCTTATCACTTTTAGGAGCGGATCAAGTGCCAATCAAATAGACTTTTTTTTCTGACGAGAAAGATAGATAGAGGTTATTGTATCGACTGTAAGGTAGTGCCAGATGAAAGTGTAACCACTCAACATAGACTTTTAGTTCTAGATTTTCGATTTAGAAGAGGACCTAGGAAGATTAGACGTAAGGTAGAACCTATAATTAAATGGTGGCGATTGAAGAAAGGTAACCAAAAGGATTTTATAGATCGTATAGTTCAAGAGGCAGATTGGCAGTCTGAAGATAGTTCAGACAGAACATGGAACAAAATGGCTAGTTATATCAAGTGAGTGGCTAGAGATCTACTTGGTGAGTCGAGAGGTGGTGTTCCACCATTTAAGGACACATCATGGTGGAATGAAGAAATAAAGGCTACTATTAAAATTAAGATGGATTCTTATAAAAATTTGAAGAAAATCAGAGATGTAGAGAGATTTGAGAAGTATAAAATGGCTAAAAAGGAAGTTAAAAAAGTTGTTCGGAAAACTAAAACTAAGATCTATAAGGAGGTGTACGAGAAGTTAGACACTAAGGAGGCTGAAAATGATATATACTGGATTGCTCGGATGCGGGAAAGAAAGACCAAAGACTTATGTGCGGTGAAGTGTGTCAAAAATGAAGACCAGAAGGTTTTAGTTCGAGATGAGAATATCAAGAAAAGATGGAGAGATTATTTTGACAAATTGTTCAATGAGAGCTTTACTAAGAATCTGGATGGACTTGTCATTCAATCTCAAGATATAAACCGTGATTTCATGCGTAAAATAAGACTATCTGAGGTTAAAGAAGTTTTGAAGAGAATGGATCAAAAAAAGCGGTTGGTCCAGATAGGATTCCTATCGAGATTTGGAGATGTTCAGGAGAAATAGGCGTTTAATGGCTGATAGATCTGTTTAATAAGATTTGACAGACCAAAAAGATGTCAAATGAATGGAGGAAAAGTACCCTTATACCTATCTATAAGAACAAGGGTGACATTCAAAATTACTCAAACTACCGTGGAATAAAACTTATGCATCACACCATGAAACTTTGGAAGAGAGTGATTGAACACAGGCAAATGAAGGATGATAAGATAATAGAGAACCATTTTGGGTTCATGTCTGGACCATCGACGACAGAGGCTATTTATTTGCTTCGTCAACTTGTCGAGCGTTTCCCAGAGAGGAGAAGAGATTTGCATATGATATTTATTGATTTAGAGAAAGCGTACGACAAAATACCTAGAAAGGTATTATGGGGGATAATGATGAAGAAGGGGGTCTCCGTCAAGTACATTGACATAATCAAGGACATATATGATGGAGTAGTGGCAAATGTCAGAACTTGCGGCGGCCTAACGAGTGATTTTCCGATTACAATTGGTTTACATCAAGGATGTGCATTAAGTCTATTCCTGTTTACTATCGTAATGGATGAGCTTACTAGAACTATCCAAGATGAGATACCTTGGTGTATGCTATTCGCTGATGATATTGTTCTAGTAAATGAGACGAAATGAGGGGTTGATGCCAAATTGGAGTTATGAAGGCAAATGTTGGAATCTCGGGAGTTCGGATTGAGCAGGTCCAAGACAACATATATGTACTGCAAATTTAGCAAACAGAGAAGTCAAAACCATATTGGTATGATATTGGAAGGGCAAGAGATATCATCGAGCGATCAGTTTAGATATCTAGGTTCCATCATCTAAAAGATTGGGAAGATCGATAGCGATGTTAATCAAAGGATCCAAACCGGTTGGTTGAAATGGAGGAGTGCAACAGGGATTTTGTGTAATCGTAACTTTCCGTTAAACTTGAAAGGGAAGTTCTATCGGAGCGCTGTTCGGCCTGCCTTATTATATGGTATAGAATGCTGGGCTCCTAAGAAACATCATACACAGAAGATGCGCGTAGCGGAGATGCGCATGCTTCGTTGGATATGTGGTAACACAAGAAAAGATAAGGCACGAAATGAGGATATTCGTGTAAAAGTTGATGTAGCACATGTGGAGGAGAAGATGCGGGAAAACCGGCTAAAATGGTTTGGTCATGTGCGACGCAGACCTATGGAACCACCGGTTCGACGAATGGATACTAGGCAATATCAAAAGGACGAAAAGGAGACTGAAGAAAATATGGATGGAGGGGATACGAAAAGATATGGTTGCCAAAGGCCTCAATGAAAGTATATTGTTCGATAGGAGTGAGTGGAGACGGAGGATTCATGTGCTGGACACGGCGTGATTCTCATGTTGGTTCATGTAGCTATCCCATATGCTTGGGATAAAATGCTCATTTGTTGTTGTTATCAGAGCTCAATCATTCATATTAATATTGATGTCGGTAGTTAGTCTTATACTATATATGTTAATTATTTCCATGGATCAACTTATTAATGTCATTATTGTCCTATTATGATTATATATCTACTGATATCTGATGTTATACATGTCCATACTTACTCATCTTTATTTGGTTTTAATACGGCACATTATTGAGCCAACTGTTGAACCCTTTCCAGATGACAAATATTAAATGATGACATATTCTACATGATCTTCAAAGTTGTTATTTTTTGTCTTAAGTTTTCTTATGACTTTTCTTATTGTAACTTGTCTTAATTTGATTGTTACTTGATTTACTCGCAGGATATGTTATCGTAATATGCTTAAATGATCTGGAAATTTGACGGGGAAAGCCACGGCTGCTTCAACAATTTGGGTAAAATGCTTCATGCTACTTGTTAGCTTAAGAAAGTTAAATGAATGCTAGCTTGTTTCTTTGGAATGGTACAAGCTTTGCCTGCTAGGATTGAGGCATATGCTAATTATATCCTATGCATTATAGCTTTCATATTAATTGAATATTATTTCTCAAATCCCAGTTGAAGATGGTTTCCATCCTGATGATGCTCTATATTGGCGATCTCCCAGATCAGGACACATGGCAGATGACGTGTCCCAGAACTCAGAAGAAATGGCCCAGAGAGGCCGACCATGCCACCCCTGTACCCGACCGCAAGCACAAGCTGATTCTCCTCAGGACCCCCCTGCAAATTGGTCAACTCGGCCTCTCAGCTCGTCTCGAGCTGCCACAGGACCAAGACTCCTCAGCCCTCTCGCTCGTTCCCAAGCTCCCCTGCCGAGGCCATCTTCCTCGGCCCCTCCGACCGACCAACTCCTCTACTCACAGGCGTAACCGCCGCTCCGCAAATCTCGCCATGTGCAGATTTTCCGCCGGCAACATCCCACGTTCCACGCCATCACGATCCCCATTAACGGGCGATCCGCTCGTTACGCGGGCGTGACGTAAGAAGCGTAACTGCCGGCGAGATTCTCACGCCTGCTGCTGCGTGCTTCCGCCACTATATAAACCCCCACCACAGAGGGGTCAAGTAAGCTTTGCACCCCACTTAGCCGTTACTCTGCTCGGATCTTGTGCTAACTTGATCGTTGGAGGGTCCTCGGTGGTACCAAACCACCCCGGGACTTCTTTGCAGGTACTCGGCGCAGACTCCTCAAAACCACCAATCTCCTCAAAATCCATTGAGACCCACACGCAACAGGAGATCACTTCCAAGATCCACCGGGAGATCGACGGAAGACAACATCTGACGGAGACCCGAAAAGGACCTCCATCAGTTGGCGCCGTCTGTTGGAAACTAAACTCCACAAAAAACAAAGTTAGCCTTCCGATTTCCATCCATATGGCCAGCGATCACCTTGAAGATCCAATCACCCGCCGCCGCCTCCCCCTCAACGGTGGCGCGGGTGAACCTCCGCCGAGTATTATCAACCTCTCCGCCGGCCACCGCCTCGCAAACCCCAGCGATCGCCGATCGCTCGATCCGTCCCAGTCAACCTCGAAGTCCCGTGTCGGAGAGCCTCGCCTCGAGCCTCGTCGCAACCCTGTTCCTATCAGGGCGGTGGCAGTCAGCTCGCCTGTTTCTAGGCATGACCAGCACCCCCTCCCTCGACGGGGTCACGCCCACGAAGCCCGCCAAGGCAGCTCGAATGCAACCTCGCCACGGGGCTTAAAGGACCTTGCCGGAAGGAACCGAGAACCCTCAAGAACTATGGTCATGACGACAAAGGGACAGTCGAGTGACTGCGAGACTCAGCACCCCATGCCGGCAATGGAGGCCAACGGCCGCCCGAGCTAAAAAGGCTAAGGACCATGAGCCTATCACCTTTGGTGATGGGGATCTCCACGGCATATACATGCCTCACAATGACCCTCTGATGATCACGGCCCGAATCCACCGGTACGAGGTCCACCGGATACTTGTCGACTCGGGCAGCTCGGCAGACATCCTCTTCCACAACTGCTTTCTGTGCATGGGGCTCACCCCAGCAGACTTGAAACCGACCCCCCACGTCCTTTCAGGGTTCACCAACCACTCCACCCCGGCGGAAAGGATGGTCACCCTGCAATTCAACGTCGGCGAGCCCGGCCGCACCCATACGTTGCCTGTGGACTTCATCGTAGCAAAGGTACCATCGGCCTACAACGTCCTCCTCAGCCGCCCGACGCTGAACTCCCTCCAGGCCCAGATATCGACCTACCACCTGGCGATGAAGTTCCCTCTCGACCAGGGCGGGATAGGTCGGGTCTACGGAAACCAGCGGGTCGCGAAGGTATGCCTTACCGAAACATCTTCGTCCGAGCAGTCGGCCGACGACGCTGAGGTAAAAGACGGCATCGAGGGTTCTCTGGACACCCGAGACGAGCGGAAGGAGGTCCGGGGGACGCCGGTCGAACCACTGACCGAGGTGCCCCTGACAGAGGGGGACGATGAAAAAACCGTCCAGGTCGGATCACTTCTGACAGGGACTCGGCGAGATGACCTGGTCGGTTTCCTTATGAATAACTCCGACGTCTTCGCCTGGACGCCTGCTGACATGCCTGGGATCGATCCCAAAATCATTTCTCACAAGCTCAGGGTCGATCCTGCGGTCCAACCCGTCAGACAGAAAAAGCGAAGCTTCGTCCCGGTCAAACAGAAAGCTATAGAAGATGAGGTTGATCGACTTTTCGCCGCCAACTTAATCCGGAATGTACCTTACTCGGAGTGGCTGGCGAACGTAGTTCTGGTCAAGAAGTCAAGCGGAAAATGGCGCATGTGCGTCGACTTCACCGACCTCAATAAGGCCTGCCCCAAGGACAACTATCCTCTCCCTCGGATAAATCAGCTCGTCGACAGCTCGGCCGGCCACGAGTTGATGAGTTTCATGGATGCTTTCTCCGGCTACAATCAGATCCGTATGAATCCGGAAGATGAAGATCTTACCGCATTCACAACGGACCAGAGGGTATACTGCTACAAGGTGATACCCTTCGGCCTCAAGAACGCTGGGGCCACGTACCAACGGTTGGTCAATCGCGTGTTCAAGCCACAGATCGGCAGGAATATGGAGGTCTACATTGACGATATGCTCGTCAAATCCGTCTTGTCGGCCGGCCATACCAGGGATCTGGGCGAGATCTTCGAAGTGCTCCGCAAGTTCAAGATGAAGCTAAACCCCGCCAAATGCGCATTCGGAGTCACAAGGGGAAAGTTCCTCGGTTTCATGGTCACTCACCGTGGAATTGAAGCTAACCTAGAGAAAATCGACGCCATCCTCAACATGGCCGCACCCAAGACCAACGTCGAGATCATGCAGCTCACGGGACGAGTCGCTGCTCTGAGCCATTTCATGTCTATGTCGGGGGAGAAATGCCTCCCGTTCTTCAAAGCTCTGAGGAAGATCCCGAGGTTCGAGTGGTCGAAGGAGTGCCAGGCCGCCTTCGACCAATTGAAGAAGCACCTCGCGATGCCACCACTGCTCACCCGACCAGTTGAAGAAGACGAGTTGTCGCCGTATCTGGCGATATCCGACCAAGCAGCAGACCCGGTGCTCGTCCAAGAGGTCGGTGGAGCGCAGAAGCCTGTGTACTATGTGAGCCATGTATTTAAGGACGCAGAAACGAGATATCCAACCATAGAGAAGATTGTCTTGGCCCTCGTGGCAGCCTCAAGGAAGCTGCGGCACTACTTCCAAGCACACACCATCATCGTCCTCACTGAGCGCCCATTGGGGGCTATCCTTGCATCACCGGAATCCTCGGGCCGCTTAGAAAAGTGGAGGTGGGAACTATTTCAGTTTGACATAAAATATCGCCCGAGGCAGGCCATCAAAGCGCAGGCCCTGGCCGATTTCATCGTTGAATGCACCATCCCTAGCAAGGAACCGGAGTCCATGCCGCCCCTTGCAACTCAGTGTCCCATCACGGAAAGGCCTGGCTCGGTTCCTGAGTGGGTCATCTACGTCGACGGGTTTTCAACCGAGGAAGGCTGTGGTGCCGGCCTCATTATCCGGGGCCCGAACGAAGCAGAAATGGAGTACTCTCTGAAGCTCGGTTTCAAAGCCTCGAACAACACGGCAGAGTATGAGGCCCTCCTGGCTGGACTGCGCATAGCCGCCGGGCTGGGGCTGAAGACAATTCGAATCCTCAGTGACTCGGCCCTTGTCGTCGGCCAAGTGACTGGTTGCTTTGAAGCTCGGGAGCCTCTGATGGTGAAGTGTCTGGACGAGGTGAGGAAACTCCGGAGGAACTTTGACGAAGTCCAAGTAGAACAAATACCCAGGCAGCTGAATGCCCAAGCCGTCGCCCTGAGAAAGTTGGCTTCGTTATACTCAGCCAACAATAAGCAGTCTATCCTCTTCGAAACCTTGTTTCAGCCCAGCATAGAAGACGGAGTGACAACACTCCACGTATATGCGGCGCAGGAAGGTGACCAAGATTGGAGGAAGCCCCTCGTGGATGTTTCCCCAATTAGAGCAAAGCTCTGTTCAGAATTCAAAATTTGAATTAAAGCTGCGCTTTTATAAAATCGCTGCTCCATAAACAGCGCATCCCGTGCAAAATGCATAGGCGCTAGCGCCAGATGCGCTGTGCTACAAGTAGCGCACCACGTGCAAAGCACGTGTGCGCTAGCGCTAAGAGCGCTGCGCTCTAAGTAGCGTATCATGGGCAGAGCGCATAAGCGCTAGCGCAGGAACTAAATGTTACTCATCGTTGGATCAAATATCCAACGGATATGTTTAAATTATTAATTAACAAGAATGAAATTCCGTTGAATCTTTCCAAACAGAAAAGATTGTGCCCTGAATTTGGAACACCGTTGGATCAATGATCCAATGGTGATTGAAAATTACTAAAAATACAGAACAAATTCTGTTAAGGAAAGATTTCTCAAAATCTTTCCAAACCACAAAATTGTGCTCTGTAAATCAGAGCACCATTGGATAAATGATCCAATGGTAAATAAAAATTACCAAAGACAGAATAAATTCTGTATGGAAAGATTTCCCAATTTTGTTAAAAACAAGAAGATTGCCTTCTGTAAATCAGAAGCCCTTTGATCAAAGATCCAATGATGGAAAATTCCCCAAATCAATTGGAGAAAAGATTTCCTTAACTAATTCAACAAATCAGCCTCCCCTAAATAAAGGACCCGAGACTTCAAGTCTTGTATAGAGGAACCGCTCCATAAACTTTGAGAAAATCTCAAGAAGAAGAAGAAACTCTCGGCGAAGGAAGATAATTCTGTTTCAAGGTAAAAAGAATATACAGACGAAATCGTCTTAATATAATCAGAAGTACTTACTTCTTTCACAGATCACAGATCTATAAGACAAAGTTGTCTTTTACAAAAGAGATTATGAACATCTCATTATAAAGGGGGGGAGAATTATTCAATTCTCTTAGGATCACAGATCCATAAAGGTAAAGCATTTCATCAAAAAAGAGATTGAAATATCTCCTATGAACTAAGAACTGTGTTCTTAGAATCTTGAAAGAAAATCTCTTATCAAAGAACAGATAATCTGCAGAGCGCAAAGTTGACCTAAGAAGAGCCTAAGCGCTCCTAATCTAATAAGAGCCTTAGCGCTCCTAATTCAAAAGTGCCTTAGTGCTTTTCACTTAGCGCAAAGCGCTGCAGTGCCATAACGCTTCAAACACAGCGCACTGCGCTCATTGGCTAGCGCTAAGTGCGCCACGTGCTCCTCATGTGTGCGCTGCATTACTGAATGCGCTCTGCACTCATTATATGGTACCAGCGCCAAACGCCTCAACGCTTCAACTAAAAGCGCATCAGCGCTCTTCACCTGGCGCAAAGCGCTAAGCGCATTAACGCTTCATATCTGGTGCTAGTGCCAAGTGCACCACATACTATTATGTGTGCTTGGACAGAACATAAAATGTTCTTTGAATAAGCTTAGGGCTATGACAAATCCACAGCATTCAATTAAAGACAAAATCATTGTCAAGATAAAAATCAATGCTCAGCATTGTTGAAAGGGCCGAGCCCAAACAAATGCTTAACAGCCCAAAATAAATGTTAAACAGTTTAACTTGACTGGACTTAGCCCAAGACTGGCCATAAGTCCTCAATTCAGATTATTTGAGCCCACATGCTCATAAATTTTTTAACAGATCTTAGTTCTAAATTGGACTACAGATCTTTCAACCAAAATTGGTTCAAGCATACATCACTGATCCCCTCTGATATATGTCGTTGTAATCCTTTAACGTCTTCAGAGAGGCGACGGGTCCCGACAACCATGCATTTTATAGACTATGATGTCTTTAAACTGGACTGTGGGGTCCTTAAACCCATGGACTATGATATCCTTAATCTTGACTGTGAGGTCTTTAAACTCACGGACTATGATGTCTTTAACCTTGACTGTGAGGTCTTTAAACTCACGGACTATGATGTCCTTAACCTTGACTGTGAGGTCTTTAAACTCACGGACTATGATGTCCTTAACCTCGGACCGAGATGTCCTTAAACTAACGATGGACCGTAATGTCCTTAAACCAATCGACCGCAATATCTCTAAACCAAACATTAGAGTCCAAATGCTCTTTTGTTGGATCTAAACGATCCCGTTAAGTCGATCTTAGTCTAAAATTAGACTAACGTATCCTTAACTAATGTTTAAGTTGATCTTAGTCCCAAATGAGACTAACGTATCCTTAAACCCAACCCCTAAACCCAAATCTAAGAAGATATGGATTTGGACTAATCCACGCCCTACGGGCGACAACATAAATTAGTTTCCGTATACAATCCACGGGCAACCAAAAACAAAACAAACACACACGACACGAAGTGACCATTTGGAGAAGGAGAAAGTTGTTACCGCGATGCGGTAGCGTAATTAACTGCAGGGGCTTGCATCTGCAGGGAAGAGCGTCCTCACAATCAAAAACCCCTTAAATGAGGGGAATCTGACAAAATCTGCTACATCGGCCGCATCCGTCTAAACTTTCGATACATGGTGTCATAAATCAACTTGGTATCTTCGGAGAGGTGGACGGATAGCACCAATTAGCTTCTGCCCCGAAATTCAGGCTAGACGGACCCGTCTGGTCGCGTCTCCGTGTTGTCGGCGGAGAACAGATTCTGGCACGCCCGGTGGAACCTTTTCCTCTTTCCACTCCACACTTCGTGTGTCGTGTTCGCGAACGAATCGCGGTTTGATATGGTTGCCCTTGGGTTCGAGGTATTAAGATTTGGTGTCTTGCTCCATGAAGAAAACGAAAGATCAATGGCTTCTACCTGCACAAAATGCTCCAGTTGCAACTGCAACTCCCGTTCCGCCTCATCTGGAGGTGTAACTTATGGGCCCCAGGCGACCTCCCTGTTCAAGATGCCGGTGGACCAAGTAACTCAGGCCACCACTGGGCTATTCTTTGGGACTATGATCCCACCCCTGAGCTTCAATGCCCCAATGCTGCCGCAAGAAGCCCCAAAGAAGTCGGTCTTTAATTGACTAACCACTGCCGCGGCCCCTCTCAACGGGTCACCCAAATCCACTACCTCAGTTTTCAGCAGACTGGTCCAGAACGCTAACAAGCCCGTGATACCTGAAGCAGCCATCCCTAAGCGGATAGCCATCCCGGTTCAAGCGGACGAAATCATCGCAGATGCTTTTTCTGCCAAGAAGTCAGTCTTCACAAGGTTGTCCATTTCGGCTCCTGCTCTAGGAGAAGTCCCCAAAGCTGCTTCCCCTGCCCAGAGGTCTGTCTTTAATAGGTTGGACATTACTTCTCGGCGAACGTCAGTCTTCAAAAGCCTGGCACCGGCGACAACCCTCCGTCAAGACAGGGGGCATGACGAAATCACCCCTACAGCTGAGACAATCCCACCCGTACGACATACTTGACGTCGCCACTGGCGCCGAGTAAGGAAGGCCGGGGGCAACTCCCCCTCTGGGCCAACTCCGCCAGCCCCCATGGTGGAAATCAATGCTACTGTTCCAACTAGGAACAGCTTTGAACCGCTTAAGAGGGTTCGCAAGAACTCTCCGACTGCCGTGCTAAAGAGATCTCCTCCACCTATGGAGATTACTACAGAAAAGAAGACGGAGCAGCCCCCTCAGCGTCTGTCCTCCAAATTTTATAAAGTCTGGCGACAGGTCCAGGAATCGGTGATTGACCAGGACTACTCTCAGAAGCTTAAAGCTCGACAAGGGGAAAATCATCTTGTCAAGACACCAAAGGCGACAGCTGTCTGGGTGCCCACTGCAACGGCTCCCTCAACGTCAACTGCTCACAAGAGAAGGAGGCCGGAGAAAGCCCCTGTGACCGCGGAAAACCGCAAAGACGCTGAGTCTAAACGCTCCAAGTCTGGGGGCATGATGGTGCATACTGTTTATATGGCTTCCGGAAAAGAGGAAAGCCATGCTTCTATGGGTCATCGACCGCTTACCCAGTCAATAACGAAGGCTCAGGAACAACAGCAGCAGAACCTTCAGGAGATGCTGACTGCAATGGCCGCACTCACTGGGCCAAAAGAAAATCCAGAAACCTCGGAGCAGCGTCGGGAACAAGAAACTGATACCGAGTTCCTCTGAAGAATGCTCGAGAGGAAAGAAAAAGAGGCTGCGGAATAGGCAGCCAACATAAAACGTATGGCTCTCTTGTTCCAAGATATGGCTGGGATGATGTTACAGCCGGAACCTCCAGCTGAAGACCCCCCGATCATCATTGAAGACAACAGAGGGGAGACATCGAACCCTCCTCCGGCTCTTTCAGCAGCCAAAGAGGAAACCATCTCCAAGGTCGCTCTTGATGACTACATTGCTAAGCAAATACGAGCTCACCAGGCGAATGAAGCGGTCGACCAAATTGTTAAAACTGGGCGACCATATCCAGGTTGGTATGACCAAATAAAGTACCCGCCGGGATATACGATCCCTAAATTTCATGTATATAAAGGGACGGGGAATCCACATCAGCATGTCGCTCAATTCAGAGCCTTGTGTGGCAACACCGGGGGTGATGATAAACTTCTGCTCCGCCAGTTCGTCGGCAGCTTGTCGGAGACGGCATTCGAGTGGTATTCTGAACTTCCAAACGAATCTGTCAAGACTTTCGCAGAGATGGAGCTATTATTCACCCAGCGATTCGCAAGTGCTAGTGAATACACCCTAATAACGGCATTGATCAATGCCAGGGTGAAGCCAGGTGAAACATGGGTTCAGTATGCAATACGGTGGCAGAATCTGTGGTCGAAGTGCGAGCAGCGCATCGAAGAAGCGCCTGCGGTAGGCATGTTTGTGGGTACTCTTGACCCTCAAGAGACCATATCCCAATTCATGATGTTCTTCAAGCCGACCACCTTTCAGGCCTTGATTGGCAAGCTGGCCCAAATGGACCAGATGGGCCATAGGCCTTCCTCTTCAAAGACGGAGCCTTGGAATGAAAAGGGTAAAGGGAAACCAACCTTCGTCGCCAACGCTCAACAACAACCGAGTGGCCCGAGACAGGTTGTTCGCCAAAGTAACAAGCGGAAATCCCTCGATGAGAAGTTGAGACGTCCTTACTCGTTTCCCCGGGATAAAATAAGGAAACTGTTTGAACTCAGTGCGCAACGGGCTCATCACTCTACCGGAGTCGAGACACCCACCGCAACCGAACGACGTCAACGATCCCAATTACTGCCCCTACCATCGAGTATTGGGCCATCCACTCGAAAATTGTTACATCTTCAAAAATTGGGTTGAAGACTAATACCAGCAAGGCAAATTCGCGTTGTCTGAAAATTGGAAGGTGAACCCGCCACAACCACATGCTCCGAAAAAGATAGACATGTCGGGGGCATCGTGCTCATTCATAGAGGAAGCTCCATGGGAAGTTGTTCTTTTGGCAAAAACTAAAAAAGTGCTGAAAGATCTTCAAACATGTCCGGCGATCAGGTGTAAAAGTCCGCAAGAACCGGAGATTATCGAGGGGATGCTGAAACCACACCCAACATTAGGAGTTAATAGTGATGGTGGACAAAACATTCGGGCCCAGCCGTCAAAGTCTTTGAAGAAAAAGAAGAAGACCAAAAAGCCCACGCAGTTTGATGACAACCGCACGGATCTGCAAAAGTATATTGACGCGCTGGAGGAATATAACCAGAAGGCGTGAACCCCAATCACACTCCAAGAATTTCTCAACAATATCCTTGAGAGCGGAGATAACGACAATAACGAAAGGGATGACTTGTCAGAAGAATTTGAGGACTATGTGGTAAGTTGCCACGTGACCTCTCATTCAGCGTTAATTAACGAAGAAGCTCACTCGGCGATAGAGGAAAGCATAAAAAGCTGGGGGCAGGATCGAAACCAAAACCCTTAGAACCGTCTGACGAGATGATCGACTTGCTACTGAACGAAGCCCGTCAGAAAAGCAAAGCCAATCGAGTGCGCGAACTGGATATATTCGAAAAGGACAAACGCCGACGACTGAATGAAAAGGCCGAGGCACCCCAACAGGATCGAAGCATCCCTATCGTCAGCAAAAGCAAGCTTAAAGTAAAGAAATGATTCGCTAGAGCCCTGTCAATAGGAATGAAGTTGCCCTCTTTCAGAGAAAATTCTCCCGGCAGTATACATCTTGATAAAGCGGATATACATCATAAGTTCTGCTTATACCATCGGAGGATTGCACACCCTATCGAGGAGTGCATAGCCTTTAAAAACCGGTGGCAGGGATATGTTGCCCACCGACAACACGTTCAACGAGTAAAGCGCAAGGCTCGTCGGGAACAGAAAAGCACGACAGATGAGCGCAAAAGAGCCGCTGGCAACTGTCGCATAGTCGACACCAAGAGATCGCAAGTTATCACCTTTGGAAGTGACTCTGACGAAGAAATCGCCCTCAGCCCTCTCTTCAAGGAATCCACCTCCGACGCAAAAGATGCGAAGATTTGCGAGAAAATCTAGCTGCGTAATCGTACGTTGCCCGAAAAATCTCGGACCTATGACTGAAACGTCGTTAAACTACTACAAACCCGCGGCGTCCCTAGGCTGACGTGGTAAAAAAACGGTACGTCCATAAGCAAGATGGGCACGGTTGAAAACCCGAAAGGGCTCCGTGAGTAAAAACAGCGAGACTACCAGCGAGTTTTGTGAAAACCCGAAAGAGCGTAATCTTGTCAAAAGACACTTGCAAGGTCCTCTCGACCCTGTAAGGAGAAACCACCTGCGTGAGATCCTTACGACTCACAAAAGAGAAACACACTTAGGGATCCCCATGAGTCCTAAGGAGAAATTACACTTACGAGATCCTCACGACTCGTAAGAAGAACCCTCTTATGAGACCCTCACGGCTCATAAAATTCAAAAAGACTTAAGCTACAGGGATCTGAACCTATTCTTAAGCAGTCATACACCCTGATTTTTCCCTACAAGCGGCTCAATGCTGACCCTTGTATACAATCCACGGGCGCGAATAAACGTTTCCCTAACAAGGTCTCATCCGTGACTAGGGATATGTTTGCACAGTGAACAGCCCTTGTAAGTCCTCTCGACTTATAAGGAGAAAACACTCTTGTAAGATCCTTACGACTTATAAGGGACTACACACTTAGGAATCCCCACGATTCCTAAGGAGAAAACGCACCTACGAGATCCTCACGACTAGCAGGGAGAAATACCTTTATGAGACCCTTACGGCTCATGAAGTCAAAAGCCTTAGTTGACAGGATCCTAACCCTGTTTACTAAGCCACCTTTGTTCGAT
This sequence comes from Agapanthus africanus, assembly GCA_030015575.1. Lineage (NCBI taxonomy): Eukaryota > Viridiplantae > Streptophyta > Magnoliopsida > Asparagales > Amaryllidaceae > Agapanthus > Agapanthus africanus. Next base: position 780,426,866 of record CM057337.1, read on the forward strand.
ATCGACAGAGGCAAATGATGATTCGCTCCTGGCAATATCCCTGTTGTAGCGGTGCTGATGCTGAAATCGGTGTTTAATTCTAAGCTTGCAGCGAAAAGCCAGCGAGTCACGCATGCATACGAAATAGCCGAAATGATGGGGCAACTTGCAACAAAATCAGCAAGTAAAAATGTATGCATGCAAAATAGCTGAGATGATTGGGCAACTCGCAATAAAAATCAGCGAGTAAAAATAAAACAAATAGCCGAAATGATCGGGCAACTCGCAATAAAAAGCAGCGAGTAAAAATAAGAAAAATAGCCGAAATAATTGGGCACCGCAAAAAATAGTCGAAATGATTGGGCAATCGCGATTTTCGCGATGTAAAAAGCTGAAATGATAGAGCATCGCGGAAAGAATTTAAAAAAATGAAAGAATGAAACTTTCTGCCTTACAGGTGAGGTCACATTGACTTCTGTATACAATCCATGGTCACAAACAAGAAGGGAACCATATCGTCTCACCAGGCTTCGTCGAAGCGAAGCCAAATCTCGACGGTTCATAAACAACCTAAAGACAATCTCGACATTCGTCGCAATATTGCAGACACAATGTCAACAAACAAAGCGAAGGAAGATCCCTAGCTTCAGGGTCTTAACGTCAACATCGACAACTTAGAGATCAACACCGGCATTCTTCCTCCCTCTAATCGGATACAGATGTTACACCAACAAATGGAGCCATGGCAAAGTCCCCTAGTTCCTGTAAGTCGAGGTACAACACCCCACGAGTTGCGGGGAGGCGGAAATATGAAAAACAATCTTGTTCTTTGAGTTAACATCGACTAACTGAAGAATCTTTGCTAAACTATAACTAACAAATACATAGGAGTTGTTAACTACTATGAGAAGTGATTATACCTAGTGAACCTAGTCCTTCGTCTTTTCGTTATCCACCTCCTCCTCGGCCTTCTCTATGTAATAGACGATCCACCCGAGAGCTTTTACTCCAAGCTTCACTTCTAATTTTGAGATAACTAGGTTTCTTTAGTTGCTAATCAAAGGCACCTAGGTGATATAGAGAATGGTTATGGATTAATTAGTCTATCTAATCCTTGATCTCAATACATGAGAGGGGAGGATTAGGGTTTAAAAAGAGAGAGAGCTTGAGGAGAGAGAAGGTGAGCATGAGAATGAGAAGAAATAATGAACTCATTTGAATATATGAAGCATAAACTTTTATCAAATAAATAAAATAAATCATTTAACAACCATGCTTCATTGATTCAAATGAGTGATTCATCTCATGAGTCATTAGATCAATAAATGATGCATTAACTCCATGGATGAATCACACAAATGAGTCAATAAATCAATAAATGCAAATGCCACCTAAACCCTCAAGTCACCATCCTTCTAGAAGCTTCCCGCAAAATTACGAGAACGCCCCTCCTATCCGTGAAAACACGAAATACTTTAGACTGTATAAATCTAATAATCCGATACTAGAATCTGGCTTAAACCAAAGCTGGCTAGTAAAAACTGTCCGAATGTCGTACGTGCGTAAACACACGTATGCGTCCGAACCCTTGTCGTAAAACCATACGACCTCTATATCGTTTCGCCTGGAGCAGGGAAACTCTCTGTGTGGGACTCTAAAGACTCGACTACTACGCTGGCAGTGGGTTTAACCACAGACCGCAAGCGGCACTAGCTGTACGTAACGGTCCCCAGGTAGATGTCGATAAGAAGGCCGATGAGGAAACCCATCCGAACTCCTACTGAGCCTGATGTGATAATTTTCGTACAGTCTGGTCTGTTCGTCTAAGACTATCGCATATCGGGCCTAGGGGGCGGCAAGCGTCAGTCCCCTAATAGTCGGAGCGTAGCCCATTACACCTTGAGAAACTACTGGAACCCACCAGTAAATCTCGGTTGCCCTGGCCAGGGACTTTGCGTAATGGCTCTCTGACACAGCGCGATATCAACTCCCAATACCGGGAGAGACGAATCGTGTCTAACCGCCATTGCCTCCAGGTGCTCGGGACTGCACCCAACTACTACCTGTTTGCACGACTCCTTTGAGCCGTAGTAGGGTAGCAATCTAAGAACAGTGGGACACACTCGAGGCGAAATAGCAGTGTCAAGTCTGCGGACTATGCTGTACTCATGTCACTTGGGAACTGCTAACTGACGACGGGTATAATACCAACCAACAGTTCCCTGCGAGTCATGTCCGGTATACCCGTAACCCAACGAGCACCTGTATACTATCTCCAGTACGACGTACTGATGGCTGTGGGACAGACCATCTCCCCAACTGGGATGAGAAGCATACACACTAGCCTACTCCGGAGTATCGATGCCCTGTCTCGATAATCCTACGACTAGGGACTTGGAAAAGGATATGCTTGTAGACTACCCAGCCCCCACTAGTGTGACTGCCATCACAATGCTGGTAGTCAAGCAAGATCCTAAGGGCTCTATCAATACGTATACTCACATATTAAGATAGATAAAACCAAGTAGCATACTACCATGTTTAGCAAGACTGTTATATAACTGTGAATATCCCAAACTTCCATTAAGTAATATACAAACTAGTATGATACAATAATAGCCCCTAGGGCATATACACTAACAGTTCCAAATCTCGACGGTTCACAGACAGCCTAGAGACTACCCCGGAATCATGGCAAAGTCCCCTAGTTCCAAATCTCGACGGTTCACAGACAGCCTAGATATCACCAACGGCGTTTCTCCTTACTCCAGCAGGATGCAGATGCGACGTCAACAAACGACCCCAGGGTCAAAACAACGGAACCATTGCAAAGTCCCCTAGTTCCAAATCTCGACGGTTCACAGACAGCCTAGAGATCACCAACGGCATTTCTCCTCACTTCAACCAGATGCAGACTTGACGTCAACAACCGACCTTAGAGTCGCAACGAAGCGGAGCCATGGCAAAGTCCCAAGTTTTAAATCTCAATGGCCACATCTACGGCCCGAAGACCAACAACGGTGTGCCTCCTCATTCCAACAGGACACAGATGCTACACCATCAATCGGAGCCATGACAAAGTCTCCAGTTCCAAGACTCTACGGTTCACAGACAACCTGGAGTCAACCAATGACCTCCCTGCCGGATCAACGCTCCGTCTCGGAAACAAGTCAACCAACCCCAGGGAAATCAGTGTCTTTGGCAACTTCCTTGATTCAGGGAAATCGACGTCCTTGATGAGAGCATCTCGATTCACATCGACCCGCAAAGAAATCAGTATCTTTGTAGGAATCTCTCGATTCATTTCAACTCCAAGAAAATCAGTGTCCTTGGCAAAAACCTCGATTCAGGGAAATCAGCGTCCTTGACGAGAGCACCTCGATTCGCGTCGACCCGCAGAGAAATCAGCGTCTTTGCAGGAATATCTCGATTCGTTTCAACTCCGAGGAAATCAGTGTCCTTGGAAAAAACCTCGATTCAGGGAAATCAGCGTCCTTGACAAGAGCATCTCGATTCGCATCGACCCGCAGAGAAATCAGTGTCTTTGCAGGATACCTCGATTCGTTTCAACTTCGAGGAAATCAGTGTCCTTGGTAAAAACCTCGATTCAGGGAAATCAGCGTCCTTGACGAGAGCATCTCGATTCGCGTCGACCCGCAGAGAAATCAGTGTCTTTGCAGGAATACCTCGATTCGTTTCGACTCCAGGGAAATCAGTGTCCTTGGAAAATACCTCGATTTAGGGAAATCAGCGTCCTTGACGAGAGCATCTCGATTCGCGTCGACCCGCAGAGAAATCAACATCTTTGCAGGAATATCTCGATTCGTTTCAACTCCGAGGAAATCAGTGTCCTTGGCAAAAACCTCGATTCAGGGAAATCAGCGTCCTTGACGAGAGCACCTCGATTTGCGTCGACCCGCAGAGAAATCAGTGTCTTTGCAGGAATATCTCGATTCGTTTCGACTCCAGGGAAATCAGTGTCCTTGGCAAATACCTCGATGCAGGGAAATTAGCGTTCTTGACGAGAGCATCTCGATTCGCGACGACCCGCAGAGAAATCAGCGTCTTTGCAGGAATACCTCGATTCGTTTCAACTCTGAGGAAATCAGTGTCCTTGGCAAAAACCTCGATTCAGGAAAATCAGCGTCCTTGACGAGAGCACCTCGATTCTCGTCGACCCGCAGAGAAATCAGTATCTTTGCAGGAATAACTCGATTCGTTTCGACTCCAGGGAAATCAGTGTCCTTGGCAAATACCTCGATTCAGGGAAATCAGCGTCCTTGACGAGAACATCTCGATTCGTGCCGACCCGCAGAAAAAGTCAGTGTCTCTGCAGGAATATACGACGTCAGCAAAGCGGAGCCGCGGCAAAGTTCCCAGTTCCATGACTCGGCGGTGCACAGACAAACCAAAGTCAACCCTCGACCTCCCTGTTGAGGCAATGCTTTGACTCGGGAGTAGGTCAACTCATCAATCACTTACGAGTTCTCTTGACTTGTAAGGATGAAAATTCTCTTATGAGATCCTTACGACTCTCAAGAGAAAACACACTTATGAATTCTCACAACTCCTAAGGAGAAAAGGCACCTATGAGATCCTCTCGACTCGTAGGGAGAAAAGTCTTTATGAAACCCTCACGGCTCATAAAGTTGAAAAGTCTTAGGCAACAGATCCTAACCCTGTTTCCTAAGACATCGCTACCTTATAAAGAGTTCAAGATGAACTGTTATCTACCATCTATGGGCCACACTTGCTAAAGCTACATGCCTCTGAAATGGAGAACTTATTCATGAGCATATAAACTACTTTACGCCAGAGTAAAACATAAAGAAATAGAAGGGTGCGGATCATGGAGTAGAGGGTTTGGAAATATATCCCTTAAGAGTCGAGATTTGAGTCAATGATAAATGACGACGCTTGTGTCCGCTCGTTATGTTCTCAGATCAAGATTCTGAAAATTATATACCAACCCGAAACTGGTCATGCGCTATAAATTACTCTGCACTACTTCACCCACGTATATACTTACGTGGGCAAAATAGTAGAGGGCATTTATTTCCCGAATTAGAGCAAAACTCTGTTCAGAATTCAAAATTTGAATTAAATCTGCGCTTTTATAAAAGCGCTGCTCCATAAACAGCGCACCCCGTTCAAAACGCATAAGCGCTAGCGCTAGATGCGCTGCGCTACAAGTAGCGCACCACGTGCAAACCACGTGTGCGCTAGCGCTAAGAGCGCTGCGCTCCAAATAGCGCATCATGGGCAGAGCGCATAAGCGCTAGCGCAGAAACTAAATGTTACCCACCGTTGGATCAAATATCCAACGGATATGATTAAATCATCAATTAACAAGAATGAAATTCTGTTGAATCTTTCCAAACAGAAAAGATTGTGCCCTGAATTTGGAACACCGTTGGATCAATGATCCAACGGTGATTGAAAATCACTAAAAATATAGAACAAATTCTGTTAAGGAAAGATTTCTCAAAATCTTTCCGAACAACAAAATTGTGCTCTGTAAATCAGAGCACCATTGGATCAATGATCCAATGATAAATAAAAATTACCAAAGACAGAATAAATTCTGCATGGAAAGATTTCCCAATCTTGTTAAAAACAAGAAAATTGCCTTCTGTAAATCAGAAGCCCTTGGATCAAAGATCCAACGATGGGAAATTCCCCAAATCAATTGGAGAAAAGATCTCCTTGACTGATTCAACAAATCAGCCTCTCTTATATAGAGAACCCGAGACTTCAAGTCTTGTATAGAGGAACCCCCCATAAACTTTGAGAAAATCTCAAGAAGAAGAAGAAACTCTCGGCGAAAGAAGATAATTCTGTTTCAAGGTAAAAATAATATACAGACGAAATCGTCTTAATATAATCAGAAGTACTTACTTCTTTCACAGATCATAGATCTATAAGACAAAATTGTCTTTCATAAAAGAGATTATGAACATCTCATTATAAAGAGGGGGGGAAGAATTATTCAATTCTTTTAGGATCACAGATTCATAAAGGCAAAGCCTTTCATCAAAAAAGAGATTGAGACATCTCCTATGAACTAAGAACTTTGTTCTCAGATACTTGAAACAAAGTCTCTTATCAAAGAGCAGATAATCTGCAGAGCGCAAAGTTGACCTAAGAAGACCCTAAGTGCTCCTAATCTAATAAGAGTCTTAGCGCTCCTAATACAAAAGTGCCTTAGTGCTCTTCACCTAGCGCAAAGCGCTACAGTGCCATAGCGCTTCAAACACAGTGCACTGCGCTCATTGGCTAGCGCTCAGCGCTAAGTGCGTCACGTGCTCCTCACGTGTGCTCTGCATTACTGAAAGCGCTCTACACTTATTATATGGCACCAGCGCCAAACGCCTCAACGCTTCAACTAAAAGCGCATCAGCGCTCTTAACCTGGCGCAAAGCGCTAAGCGCATTAACGCTTCATATCTGGCGCTAGTGCCAAGTGCACCACATACTATTATGTGCGCTTGGACAGAACATAAAATGTTCTTTGAATAAGCTTAGGGCTATGACAAATGCACAGCATTCAATTAAAGACAAAATCATTTTCAAGATAAAAATCAATTCTCTGCATTGTTGAAAGGGCTGAGCCCAAACAAATGCTTAACAGCCCAAAATAAATGTTAAACATTTTAATTTGACTGGATTTAGCCCAAAACTGGCCATAAGTCCTCAATTCAGATTAATTGAGCCCACATGCTCATAAATCTTTTAACAGATCTTAGTTCCAAATTGGACTACAGATCTTTCAACCAAAATTGGTTCAAGGGTACATCTCTGAGCCCCTCTGATATATGTCGTTGTAATCCTTCAACGTCTTCAGAGAGGCGACGGGTCCCGACAACCATGCATTTTATAGACTATGATGTCTTTAAACTGGACTGTGGGATCCTTAAACCCATGGACTATGATGTCTTTAACCTTGACTGTGAGGTCTTTAAATTCACGGACTATGATGTCCTTAACCTTGACTGTGAGGTTGTTCCCCTCCGAACGGTGGCCGAGACATTACACGTCTTGCCTGAGATTCGGGGCAGATGCTATTTGGTTTTATCCGTCCACCTCTCCGAAGATGCCAAGTTGATTTATGGCACCGTGTATCGGAGGTTTAGACGGATGCGGCCGATATAGCAGACTTCGTCAGATTCCCCCTCGCTTGAGGGTTTTTGATTGTGGGGACGCTCTTCCCTGCAGGCGTAAGCCCCTGCAGTTAATTACGCTACCGCATCGCGGTAACAACTTTCTCATTCTCCAGAATTTCACTTCGTGTCGTGGGTGTTTGTTTTGTTTGTGGTTGCTCGTGGATTGTATACGGAGACTATTTATTTCGTCGCCCGTAGAACGTGGATTAGTCCAAATCCATACTTTCTTAGATTTGGGTTTTGGGTTTTGGTTTAAGGATACGTTAGCCATATTTGAGGCTAAGATCAACTTAAACGTTTGTTAAGGGTACGTTAGTCTAGTTTCCAGACTAAGATCTACTTAACGGGATTGTCTAGATCCATTTCCAGTTTAGGGACATGGTGGTCCATTTAATATATGGCCGTCGGGAACCGTCACCTCTCTGACGACGTTGAAGGATTACAACAACATGTGTCAGAGGAGTTCGGAGATGTACCCTTGAACCAAAGTTGATTGGGGGTCTTATAATCCAATTTGGGACTAAAGTCTGTTTGAATGTTTAAGGATACGTTAGCCATATTTGAGGCTATGATCAACTTAAACGGGATCGTTTAGATCCAACAAAAGAGCGTTTGGGGGCTCTATTGTTCCAGTTTAGGGTCGTAGCGGTCCATAGGTAGTTTAGGGACATTGCGGTCCATTGGTAGTTTAAGGACATTGCGGTCCATATTCCAGTTTAGGGACGTGGTGGTCCATTGCCAGTTTAAGGACATAGGGGTCCATTGCCATTTTAGGGACATGGTGGTCCATTTAATTTGTGGCCGTCGGGACCCGTCACCTCTCTGACGTCGTTGAAGGATTACAACGATAGGGGTCAGAGGAGTTCAGAGATGTACCCTTGAGCCTGATGTAAATTGATTTAAGAGAGCAGCCGTGCTCAATCAATTTAATTTGAGGACTTACGGCCATGATTGAGCTAAGTCCAATTGAGAATATTCAACGTTTTTATTTATCTTCGGCCTATTAGGCCTGTGCTAGGGCTTTGCCCCTGTTTGCACTGCATTTCATTCTGGCCTGCTAAGCCTTTTTGATTTGGGCTCAGTCCCTTTGTTAATGATGCAGAGCATCTGTTTTGGGCTCTGCCCTTTTTTAAAATAATGCATTGCATTTAATTTGGTCTGTTAGGTCTTTTTTAATTGGGCTTGGCCCTTTAATAAACAATGCATTGCATTTTTCAGGCGCTTTGCGCCAATCAATGAGCGCAAGAGCGCAAGCGCTTATGGTGCTGACACGTGTCATGCTCGCAAGAGCAACAGCGCAGTGCGCTGCGCCAGTACGCTGCGCTGTTGCGCTGCTGACACGTGGCGCGCTCTGGTGAGTTGCGCCAATTTCAGAGAGCAAGGCTCTATTTTAAAAACGCATAGCGCAAGTGATTCAGATGCTGACACGTGGCGCTCTCTGGTGGCTTGCGTCAACCCAAGAGCGCAACAGTGCAGTTTTGCAAGCGCAAGGCACTATTAACTTGAGAATCTTTTAGATTCCAGAACCAATGGTTCATAAAAAAGTGCAAAGCACTGTTTGATTTCTTTTTTTTTATTGAAGATCATTGATCTTGTTCTTAGATCAATGATCTGTTCATAAGAGAATCTTCTCTTTTTCTAAAGGTTTTTTTACCTTTTCTTTTTGTTTTTGAAGAGTTCTCTCAAATTCTTCAGAGCTATTTTTTCTTCTCAATCTTGATGATGATCTCCCTTTTGAATTGGGGTCTAGGGTCCTTTATATAGTGCCCATAAATTAGTTAAATTTGTTAAAGGGATCTTTCTCTGAGAGATTTGGGGAATTTTCCCCACCGTTGGGTTTTTGATCCAAGAGCTTCTGTTTTACAGAAGACAATTTTCTTGTTTTAATAAGAACCGAAAGATCTTTCTGGAATTTAATTCTATTTGGCGCAGATGCACCAGCGCTTGACACGTATCGCGCAGCGTACAGCGCAGCGCAACTGCGCTGACACGTGTCGCGCAGCGCACAGCGCACCTGCGCTAGCGCAACTGCGCTCACACGTTGCACGCAGCGCACAGCGCAGCGCAACTGCCTTGGGCTGCGCTAGCGCAACTGCAGAGAGCGCAGCGCAGCGCAGATTACCTGAAACGTTGCTTCCTTTAATTTTGTTTTAAATAGAGCCATGCTCTGATTGGGCGCGCTGCCTTGGGCGCTGCACTCTCTACGCTGGCGTGTCTGATTTTGACACGTGGCGCCCTGCGCGCAGTGCAGAGGATCTGAAGCGTTGCTTCATTTATTAAAATTTAAAATTTCAAAGTAGAGTTTTGCTCTGATTGGGGGAAGATGAAGCGTTGCTTCATCTCCCGCCTTGGAATTTGAACAGAGCTTTGCTCTGATTGGGGCAAACAGAGGTCTTTAAACCCACGGACTATGATGTCCTTAACCTCGGACCGAGATGTCCTTAAACTAACGATGGACCGTAACGTCCCTAAACTAATCGACCGCAATGTCTCTAAACTAAACATTAGAGTCCAAATGCTCTTTTATTGGATCTAAACGATCCCGTTAAGTCGATTTTAGTCTAAAATTAGACTAACGTATTCTTAACTAACGTTTAAGTTGATCTTAGTCCCAAATGAGACTAACGTATCCTTACACCCAACCCCCAAACCCAAATCTAAGAAGATACGGATTTGGACTAATCCACGCCTTACGGGCGACAACATAAATTAGTCTCCGTATACAATCCAAGGGCAACCAAAAACAAAACAAACACACACGACACGAAGTGACCATCTGGAGAAGGAGAAAGTTGTTACCGCGATCCGGTAGCGTAATTAACTGCAGGAGCTTGCGCCTGCATGGAAGAACGTCCCCACAATCAAAAACCCCTCAAATGAGGGGGAATCTGACGAAGTCTGCTACATCGGACGCATCCGTCTAAACCTTCAATACATGGTGTCATAAATCAACTTGGCATTTTCGGAGAGGTGGACGGATAGCACTAATTAGCATCTGTCCCGAAATTCAGGCTAGACAGACCCACCCGGTCGCATCTCTATGTTTTCGGTGGGGAACAGTGGAATTCCTGAAGGACGGTACGCTCCCAGAAGATCGGGGAACCGCCCGCCGTCTCCGGGCCAAAGCCGCCACTTCATCTGGAGCGATGGGAATCTCTACAAGAAATCCTTCACTCAGCCCCTGCTCCGGTGCATCGACCCCTACGAAGCCGACTACGTCTTCCGTGAAATCCATGAGGGGGTTGGCGGTGCGCACCAAGAGGCCCGAACCTTGATCCAAAAGGCATTGCTCCAGGGGTACTACTGGCCCACTGTTCACGAGGACGCCCAGAAGCTAGTCAGAAGATGCAAGAGTTGCCAGCTCCACGGCAGCATCCCTCGCCTCCCCGCTACCGAGCTGACCGCCCTAACATCCCTATGGCCGTTCGCCCAGTGGGAATTGGACATGATCGGCCAGTTCCCTACCGGTACGGGCGGGCACAAATATGCCCCCGTCACGGTAGACTACTTCACCAAGTGGATCAAGGCCGTCCCCATCAGGAAACCGGATGCCGCCACGACCATCAAGTTCCTGCAAAATAATCTGATACTCCGGTTTGGAATCCCGAGATGTATCATCACCGACCACAGGACGAATTTCGAGAACGAGAAAGTGAAGAACTTCTGCAAGGAGTACCATATCCTTATGAAGTTCGCCGCGGTCGCGCATCCCCAATGCAACGGGCAGGCCGAAGTCGCTAACCGAGACGTCCTCCGAGGTCTCCGGACCCGCCTAGAAGGGCGATAAGGCAGTTGGGTCGAAGAACTGCCCCGGGTCTTATGGGCCCTGCGCACGTCAAAGAAGACCCCCACCGGGGAAACCCCCTTCAGCCTCTGCTACGGGACCGAGGTAATGGTCCCGGCGGAGATCGGGCTACCCAGTCATCGGGTCGAACACTTCGACGACGATGCGAACACCTCGGCGCTACGGACCAACCTGGACATCTTGTTGGAGAAGAGAGACCGGGCTCAAATCAGGGCTGCCGCTTATCAACAACAAACAGCCCGATACTACAACACTCGGGTCAAGCGCCGCTCCTTCAAGACCGGAGACCTGGTCCTACGGCGAAACGAGTTCATCGATCAAGGCAGGCTACAAAAGTTCTCTCCAAAGTGGGACGGTCCCTTCCTCGTCTCTGAGGTACTCCCCGGCGGAGCCTATCGCCTACAAGATGCGGACGGACGCATGTTCCCGCGGCCTTACAACGCCGAGAGGCTCAAGCTATACCAATGAGGCCAAGGCCAACAAGTGTGCACCCCTTCTTTCGCGAAGACGATGTAAATGTTTTCTAAAAATCATTTCCATTCCAATAAAGGAACGTCAGAACATTGCAAATAGAATTCTGTCTTTATGATCCAAATCCCTCACCAAAGAGGCAACCGCGCAGCTTCACAGCCCGGTTATCCCTAGCAGGCCTCCTACAGCCCCTCCAACGCTGAGGATCAAAGTCCTCCTTAGAGGCAGCTCAGCGGCTACCCTACTCGGCTATCCCCGGCTGGTAGCTTCCTACCACAACCGACAAGGATCAAAATATCCTCCCAGAGGCAGTCGGGCCCGACCCTCGCTCGGCTATCCCCGGCTAGTAGCTTCCTACCAGAACTTACAGGGATCAAAAGCCCTCCCAGAGGCAGTCGAGCCCGACCCTCGCTCGGCTATCCTTCAGGACAAAAGCCCTCGCCAAGAGGCACCGGACAGTAACCCTGCCCGACCAAGGGTCCTTGGTAGGCTTCTTACAGCCCCTCTCGCGCTGAGGACCAAAGTCCTCCCAGAGGCAGTCGAGCCCAACCCTTGCTCGGCTATTCCCGGCTGGTAGCTTCCTACCACAACCGACAGGGATCAAAGTCTTCGCCAAGAGGCACTGGGCAGTAACTCTGCTCGGTCCCTGTCCTGAAGGATCAAAGCCCTCGCAAGAGGTAACCGAGCGGCAACCCCGCTCGGTCATCTCCGGCTGGTAGCCCCCTACCCATGACTCCAGGGATTAAAGCCCTCGCAAGAGGCACCTGAGCGGCTACCCCGCTCGGTCATCCCCGGCTGGTGGTTGCCTACCCACGACGCCAGAGACCAAAGCCCTCGCCAAGAGGCAACCGCGCAGCTTCATTGCCCGGTTATCCTTAGCAGGCTTCTTACAGCCCCTCCAACGCTAAGGATCAAAGCCCTCGCAAGAGGCAACCGAGCGGCTACCCTGCTCGATCGTCCTTAGCCGATAACTTCCCTACTCGTGGCGCCAGGAATCAAGGCCCTCGCCAAGAGGCAACCGCGCAGCTTCACCGCCCGGATGGCGTCCATCATGGGGCATCCTCCTGCTAACCAGACGCTTCCGGTTTGGAGCCCTCATAACGAGGCCACCTAGCTCCCTTCTGCTTGGCAAATCTGTGGCGGGCAGCATGCTGCTCATCAAATGCCGCAGACCCGAAACCCCATTGAGAGACACCAGATCTGTTCAAGTCTGAGCGATCCCCCCTCGACTCCGGGGCCATAGGAATACCTCCTTCTCAGCAGCACTCGGTATGCTTGACAAGTGATCGAAATTAACTCGACGTACGATCGCCTGACATGGAAGCCTAACAAAACAACCAAGGATATTCTATGAATACTCTTCACATCCAAAAGATAAAGTGCAAAACAATGAAACAGCAAGAGTTTTATTCCCACAAGGAAAATGTTTTTACAGGGGTATTGGGGCTCCCCAGCCTTACAAAGTTCCAGACGCTTACTAAAGAGGGATAAGGAAATATCAAAAAAGGCCTAAGTCACAAACCCCCTCCTGCGCCTCGCTTCCCTCATCACTGTCATTGCGGTCTGCCGGGGGCTTCACCACCGGAGGTTTTTCCACCAGGGGTGCGCCTCGCTTCCCTCATCGCTGTCTGCCAGAGGCTTTGCCACCAGGAGTGGGACCCGAGCACGGAGCTCGCCGTCGGCGAACTCAGGAAGCTGCTCCTTCACGGCATCTAGAGCCTTGTTCCACGCAACGGCGGAATGCTCTCCAAGCTCGGCATAAAACTACTCTGACGTCTTGTAATCGGCCACGACATTCCTAGCCCGAACCTCGGCAATCCCGGCTTCCCGAAGCGCCGCCTCGGCATCCCTCCTGCTGGAGTTTTTCTCCTCCTCCATGGCCGCGAAATGATCAGCAAGATCCGACAGCTTCGCCTTAGCAACTCGGTGGGATGCACTCAGGCGACGAGAGGCACCCTGGTTCACTCAGACGGCGAGCTCCGCGCTCTCCGCTCGGGCTGCCAGGACATCAGCCCTCGCCCTCTCCAGACGCAGGTCACGTCGCAGGACCTCAACCTCTGAAGGAAACGCTTCCACCGGCCTCGGTGCATGGAACGCCCCCTCAGCTTCCATACGAGTAACGAGGGCGCAGTGTTGGAGGACCTGATGGGAAACGGATGAGAAACTTGGAGACGCTCGAGCCAAAGAAAAGAAGGTCAAAAAAACGTGTGGGGGAGTTCATACCTGGACCGCCCCTTGGGTTATGGCCTCCATTTGGATCCTCATGGTGCCATGCGGAAGCCTTCCCCGGCCGACTCTTCCACCCCTGCGAGCAGGCCGGCAGCGACAGAAAGCCCAGATGGAGCCATGAAGACGGCATCACCTTCCTGCGTGGGAATCCCCTCAGGAACCCTAGACGGCGACGCACGAGAGATTGTCCTTTTCCTTTTAAGGGGGACCCCGACCTCGCCCTCCCCTACATCTCTCGTCTGGAGCTTGGATGACATGGACGTCTCTGGCTGCCGCCGGAACAATCACCAGGAGCCATCAACGAAGCGGACGGCGCTATCGCCGGCGGAACATTCGGCGTAGGGCATGAGCCAGCGGGGGGCACGGCCGCGCCGCTGGCCTCCTCTGGAACGAGAAACCCAAAGAGTAGGAACGAACCATGTATCCAACCCAAAAGAGGAAGGGCACCGAGCAGCCAAGACCTAGAAGAGAGAAAAATATGAAGGAGTAGAGGTCCTGGAGTGGGCCCCACCCCTACTTATCACAACAATCGTCATCATCCAACGGCGCCCTTCATCACTCGCCAAAGCGCCTCCTCGCGTTCAACGGCTCCGATCGCTCCACTTGTCGTTCCCATACTGGGCCGCATCCCATCAGACTCAGATCTGCATACGTCATGTCGGCCAACCGACGCTTGACACGCGGACCGTCGCTTCAGTGACAGGATGCACGAACCGGCGCACCTTCCTTAAATGCAGAGATCTCGCCCTGATTCGCTGGTAGAAAAGACAGCTGACAGCCCGGGGACGCGTCCCGACGAAATCTTGAGAGGGAGCTCACCCCGGGCGGCCCGGCAGTCCACTCTTGACCCGACCCGCCATCTGGTCGGGACAAGAGTGGGGGGCTAATGATGATGCTCTATATTGGCGATCTCCCAGATCAGGACACATGGCAGATGACGTATCCCAGAACTCAGAAGAAAGGGCCGACCAGGCCATCCCTGTACCCGACCTGCAAGCACAATGCTCTCCTCAGGACCCCCTGCAAATTGGCCTCCTCGGCCTCTCAGCTCGCTCCGAGCTACCATAGGACCAAGATTCTTCGGCCCTCTCGCTCGTTCCTGAGCTCCCCTGCCGAGGCCATCTTCCTCGGCTCCTCCGACCGACCAACTCCACCACTCACAGGCGTAACCGCCGCTCCGCAAATCTCTCCATGCGCAGATTCTCCGCCGGCAACATCCCACGTTCCATGCCATCACAATCCCCATTAACGGGCGATCCGCTCGTTACGCGGGTATGACGTCAGGAGCGTAATTGCCGACAAGATTCTCGCGCCTGCTGCTGCGTGCTGCCGCCACTATATAAACCTCCACCATAGAGGGGTCAAGTAAGCTCTTTTCACCCCACTTAGTCGTTACTCTGCTCGGATCTTGTGCTAACTTGATCGTCGGAGGGTTCTCGGTGGTACCAAACCACCCCGGAACTTCTTTGCAGGTACTCGGCGCAGACTCCTCAAAACCACCAATCTTCTCAAAACCCATTGAGACCCATACGCAACAGGAGATCACCTCCAAGATCCACCGGGAGATCGACGGAAGACAACATCTGACGGAGACCCGAAAAGGACCTCCATCACATCCCAAGTACTATCATATTGATTTTTCCCCCTATTGTAGAAAATTTAGATGAAGCCCTTCATAAATTTTCTGCTTCGGTCATAGGTGAGTTATTGATTTAAATTGTATTTTTTTGTTGCCATTTAATTTAATTTTGTTTTAGATATTTTGAAGGTTTAAATTTCCAAGTTTTGAAGCCTTCGTTGTTGACTGCAAAAAGATGTTATTTAGAGTGAAGTGAACGATTCTCTGTTGTTTGTGGTCATGTTTAACTCCCCATGCAGAGAATATGATGCTTTGGATTTTTGCAGGGTAGGTTCATTCTAGATTCTGTATCCTGCAACTTTATTTTTAATTATAGCTTGATTTGTCTTGCCCTTTTGAATCTTCCTTTTTTTTTCTTTTTCTTTTGTTTTTAATAACTTTTTTTGACTTTAAATAGCAAAAGTGCAGGTTTAGGAGAAACAGGAAGGGCCGACATCAAGAAAAAAACTGCATGTAAACAAAGAAGATGATTCTAGCAGAGGCGGATTTTTTAATGGTCCGAATTAGACAACCATCCTATGCGGATTCAAAAATTACATAGAACATAAAGATGATGGAGCCAAAGAACTGTTATATGCAGATATTACGCTATTGTTTTACTGTTGGTGATGAGTGTTACATTGGTTTGATTCTTTTAACTTGGTCATGGTTCATATCGATTCTACTAGTCGGTTAAATTTTTTAACGGAAGTTAAATCTTTTTGGTTCTTGGAATGACCTCCTAAATAATTTAATATTTTGTTTACACCTCTTGAGTTCTTTATATATGTATATCTTATTAAAATCTTTTCAATCGTTAGGAATCTCTTTTTCGTTTCAATATTTGATATGAGCTAGATGTCAAAAAGCAATGTTTAATCTTTCTTCACCGTTCACTAAGAAAGTGGCAGTGAAGAAATGAAGTTGATCTTGTTCTATATTTTTCCTTCGATTTTCGGTCAACTTATGTTTATTTTTTTGGTTGCTAATTAAGCAACCATCCATATCCCTACTTTTTTTTCTTTTTCACTCGCTCAATTAAATTAGGGTTCTCAGCTATTGTTCTTGGAACTTATGTTTATATATATATATATATAGATAGATAGATAGATAGATAGATAGAGAGAGAGAGGTTAATGAAGGAAAGATACCATGGGAAGGAATTTCCTCCAATGGTGTCGGAAAAATGCACCCTCCATGATTTTTTTCGATAATCGGCATAGACTACCTCCTTCTTTATCATCTAAGATGTGGATACACCAAATTTCATGTGATTATACCATTTTTCACCATTGATTTAGTTGGTGCAAAATTAATGGTTTACCGGCAATAGAACTTTTTACATTGCTAATTCAACGGTGAAAAAGTGATGGAATCACACGAAATTTGGTGTATGCAAATTTTAGATGATAACGATGATGATGATGGATGCCGATCGTCGGAAAAAATGGTGGAGCTTGTATTTGGAGGAAATCCCCTCCTATGACATCTTTTCTCTGTTATTCTCGTATATAAAAGCTGTATTGGAGGCACATTCAAGCTCTTTTTCTATCATTTTCTCCGGAAAATTATCCTTAGCCCCTTCTAAAGGAAATTGGTGTTTGGCTCCGCTTTTCTAATGAATGGTACTTTTCTAATGAATGGTAATTGACTGATCGGTGATGATAATTTAACTATGCCCCCCCCCCCTCCCCCCCGCTTTTTTAAGTAAATTTGCAACCGGCCTCATCTATGTTCATCTACAGTGAGATACAATGTCGGAGAATTAGATTTTGTCCCTTATTTGTTTTGTTGAAAATTTTTCATTAGCACTCTTTATATATACCTTTTTACCAATTATTATTTAGCGGCGGACTAGCGCTTTCGCTTTCGGTCGTCGCGTTAGTTGTGTTTTATTTATATGGTGTGATTGTGCTTGAGCCATTCCATAAAATTGAGAATAATATTCTCCTATTCAGTAATGATCCAAACAACTCAAGACCTTAGTCTTTAGTTTGTTAAATGAACGTTATATGAAATGAATATGATTAATTCAATACTCGAACAAATACAGAACCGTAAACAGTTCTTTTTATTCGGTATTGAACCGATCAACCCATATATATGACATAATTAAAGTAAAACTAAAAAAAAGAGCAACGGTAAAAATGCAACAAAATTCCAATTTTTAACAGCGTTAGTGGATAAAATAGGGTTAAGAAAAATAAATAGCCAATCTCTATAATATAGAGTAGAGCTTTCATAAAATAATTAGCCAATCTCTATAATAGAGTAGAGCTTTTAATAAAATCGAATAAAACCGTGTTTTTTGGTTACATGAAACCGTATTTTTCATATGTTGAAAGAAAGAAAATAAAAAGGTTAGGTTATGCATTTCCAAAACATGTAAATGATATTTTTACAAATTTATCTCGTTAATTATATCTATTTAAAGAATACCCCCATTTAAGAAGAGAAAATGATAAAATATAAGCAATTCGGTCCTTAAAGAATTTTCATACTTAATGAAGAGATTGGTTTATTTTCTAATGGCATTTTATTTGATCACATATAAGATATCAAACTACATAATTGCAAGAAAGGAAAAGTGTAGCATTCTGAAATTTTAGAAATAAATAAAATTAATTAAATAAATAATAAAGTGTTAAATTAAAAAGTTATTAAAACCAAATTAGATAATTTCATAAGATGTTTGTAAAACAAATTAAATTAAAATTTTAGTATGCAACATAAATACATTATAAGGGTTTTAGTGAGAATTTTAGTTTCATTTTAATAAAATGAGTGTTTTATAATAACATAAGTTGTGAAGGGTTTCTAGATAAAGTTTAAGTTTCTTGTGAAAATGGAAATTTTTTAAGGGTATAAATGAAAAAGGGATAGAAAACCAATTAGTTCAGAATTTTATTGCTAATTAAAATAAAAATTTAAGAGATAATGTATGACACCTCTTCCTTGCATGCATACACACACACAACACCTCCTTGCATGAAGAGGGCACATCTAATTCATTGACACCTCCTACTACCACCTCTTTCTTCCCTTCACCATATATAAACGTTGTTCAGATCAGGTAGTAAATTAAATTCTGAAAAATTTAAAGAAAGAAAAAGAACAACAAGAACAAACATAGAAGAACAAAGGAAAGAAGAAGAACTAGGCAAAGATTTCATCATCATCAAACAAGGACAAGGGGCTTAGCATCTTGGAGGGTGTTATTCTAACAAATTATTGTAGGTAAATCCTTAATCACAGTAGCAATTAATTCTGTTAGTAGTGTAACTTTGAAATCAAAAGTTGTCTCAAATATCGTATTTTAGATACAACTAGGCTCTGTTTGAATCTGCTTTAGTTTAGATAAAAATAAATTTAACAAAACAGTACTAAAATAATGTATGTTGAACCTAGAGCTAGCCATAGGAACACGAAATCAGGGGATCGGAATTGGGCCGGCGACTCATAGTGAAATTCCGGCGTCGCCGGATTTGTAGGAGGCTAGGTGGTTTTGGCTTGTTGGGTAGGTTTCTGTGTATAATTGTGATCATTTTGGTGTTATTTGAATAAGTTATTTTAACTATATATAAAATCTGGAAGCTTATATCGGAAAAGATATCTAAGAAACCAAAACACGACATGGTTAGGCGTATCGCAATCTGTTTTCTGTCGCGATGCAGAATAGGGTTAAAATCCAGTAAGGTTAAGTGTTAAATAGCTTGATATAGTCGTTTACAATATAACTAGTACGTGGGAACGGGTGTTTTTCATTTCCGTCATGTCGGAGTAGCCGTTTCCTTATATAAGTTAAATTGTGATGATAGATTCAAATACGAGATTTTCGGAGGCAGCGAGGAAAGGAAAAGGATTGGCAATTCTTGAGTAGATACGACATTTTCCGGTGAGTAGACTAAACATCTACCGGGGAATTTTGTAAAGATGGCGTGTTACGCCCGTAGTTTTATTTAAATAAATGCTTTACTTGGTATGCTAAATTGATAATATGCACTCATAATTCAAATATACTTTGTTTAGTTGCTAGAACACTGCACAAGTATCGACGAGTTATGCCACGTGCACATCTTACATGTTACACACACCTCGTCGATATTACTATGTCACTTTTACACTCAGTAAAATTCTTGTTAAAAACGATTCATATCATATCTTGAATACCAATAACAGTAGTAAATTGCATCATTTACATCATGATTCATTATTGGAGTATTCTAGGTTGATATAAGATGTAATTTTATTATTGAGAATTTATGGTTTTGAGTTTTTAAATACTATTAAATAAATCCAGTGATTTTCATGATTGATGTGACATGTCCATCCTGAGATGTTATATGATTTGGTCTTATTCCGAATCGAGTCGGTGGGTATACGGTTATGAATTTATAGTTTTATTCCGAACCGAGTCGGTGGGTATACGGTTACGGATTTACAGTTTTATCCAGACTGAGTCGGTGGGGATACAGTTGGATACATGGTGGACTTTGTTGATTACAGGATCGTTCGAGAAATGATGCCTGAGAGAAATGGAAGTTTTGTGTCGATGATGGACACAGAAATATGAAATTGTTGATAATAAATGATGAGATTTCAGTTTTGGTTATTTGAATTATAGTACAGATTCATAATTTTCATATATTATTGTACATCTTACTTGCTCTCATCTCAGTTTTGGTTATTTGAATTGTCGTCATATTTACATTATTTACCGTTATATGTTAGTTATATTCACTGAATTGGCAACTCACCCTCGTTGTGCCACAGTTCCTTGTAGGGGTAGAGTGGACGGTCAGTAGCAGTACAGCTCCACTTTTTGCAGCTTTTTCACATCTTTTGATAGGTGGGTTACATATGTAGTAACCTTCTCTTTTGGTATTGTATTTTGTATCTAGAAAATCTCCATCAGACCTGTATATTATTTAGAGTGAGAGATGGTTATATGTATATTATTTGACAGAGAAGATGGTTTAGTTCTTTAAATTGTTATTTCTTCTAGTTATTTGAAAATTTTTATTGATGTCGTATACTCTTGGATACTTGTCTCCACTATTGATATTGTGGATCCCAACTAGGGATGCAACCAAACTTAACACTTTATACTTGTTTAATAATTTAATTACACAAAAACTGTGATTTTTACTTAAAAATTAAATTTCTATATATAAAATTCCGCAAAAAGAATTTTGATCTTGGTTTTCGGCTTACTTAGACTGTATACATATCTTTAGATATTATACAATCTAAGTGCCGGTCACATCCAAATTTTGGGTCGTGACAAAGTTGGTATCAAAGCCTAGGATTAATCTTACGGAATCCAGTAGTGAGTTAAGATAAGTTGACGTGAGTCCGTGATTTAGGGTGACCTTTGGTTTGATGGAGTAGGTGAATTAGGATGCGTGCAGTACCGTACGTATGTTCCGCGGCATATTTACATTACCACACTCAGCCTAATTAATCTTAGGATGTATGTCTTGAATTGTCCTTCCTTTGATTCTCCGTTATTGATTGTTCCTATTCATAAGCTTTATCAACTCTCGTTCTTGATTCCAGTTGCTATGGCTACGCGAGCTAGGCGAGCTACAGCCAGAGATGCAGCTAGGGCGAATCCGCCTGTGACGGCGACTGAGACACCGGACGTTCCGGCGGTGCATGAGCATGTTGATCCTCCTCCTCCAGATCGCATGACTAGGATAGAGGAGGGCATGTTAGGATTCCAGCGAGTGGTATGCCAGTTAGCTGAGGCCACTCGAGTACTGAGACAGGATCCGACACCGACCGTGGCAGAGTCCGAGATACAGCCTATGCAGATGGTAGCACTTGTAGATACGAGAGTGATGGAGGTATCGCTTGCGGAGTTTATAAGGTTGAGACCTCCGGTATTTACAGGGACCGATGTAGCGGAGGATCCTCAATCCTTTCTTGATAGGATGGCGAGGATTGGTAAATCATTGCGATGTTCTGATGCGAGGTCAGTGGAGCTGACTAGTTTTCATTTGGAGGGACTTGCACAGGAGTGGTGTGAGTCGATGGAGAGAGGGCGAGCTACGGGTCTTCCTCCGATGTTGTGGGCTGAGTTTTCCGAGGTCTTTCTTGCCAGATTTCTTCCACAGAGTGTAAGGGACGCTAGAGCTAGCAGTTTTGAAGCATTGCGAAAATCGGCAAGTATGTCAGTGACAGATTATGATTTACGATTCACCCATTTGTCGCGCTATGCTCCATACTTAGTACCTACGGAGGAACTTCGGGTGAAGAGGTTCCTAAGGAGTCTGGACACGCAGTTGTATTTAGCTATAGGCTCTCAGCATTTTGATACGTATGCGCAGGCCATGGATGCAGCAATACGAGTAGAGGAGCGGTTGAGAGAGGCAGTGGTTGTTCCAGAGCCAAAGAGGAGTAGGCCGACCGGGCCAATGGCTAGACAGTTTGGCGGAGGTAGAGGAAGATATACTTCAGGCCGCAGTTTCGGACGAGGTTGGACTCAGGGCCAGATGTTCAGTTTATACCCCGATGATCAGGGGACCCCACTTACATGTTATAATTGCGGGCTTCCAGGGCATACGGCTAGAGGGTGTACACGTTATAGCGGGACTATTACTCCACAGGTTGCTTTACCCCCTCCACCTCCTACGTCGATGGCTTTACTTCCTCCCCCAGTTGGCCCTACACGCCAGACGGTTGCACCCCGAGGTCGAGACCTTGCAGGACGATCTTAGAGAGGTTGGGGAGATAGAGGTAAAGGACGACAGAATGCGGGCAGGGGCCAGGCACGGGTTTTTGCGCCGACTCCACAGGATGCCCAGGCATCAAATGCAGTTGTGACAGGTACTCTTGCAGTATGTTCACTAGATGCACATATTTTATTTGATCCTGGTTCTACACATTCTTATGTATCTTCACGCTTTGCACTTTCTTTGGGGAAAGAGTCGTCATTTTTAGATTTACCGTTGGTAGTGATTACTCCGGTAGGAGATTCTTTTATAGCCCGACACGTATTCAGATCATGTTCTGTGCGTATTGGTGATAGAGATTCGCTAGTTGATCTGATTCTTCTGGATATGTTAGATTTTGATATACTTCTCGGTATAGATTGGTTGGCCACTTATCATGCGTATGTAGATTGTCGTGAGAAAGCGGTTAGATTTTGTTTTCCAGGTGAACCGATGTTTGTTGTGCAGGGGGGTTGTAATATAACTCCTGCCAACATGATTTCTGCTCTTTGTGCGGGACGACTCTTGAAGAAGGGTTGTCTTGGGTTCTTGGCATTTGTTAAGGACTTAGGAGTTGCTGAGATTCCATTGGACCAGGTTCCGGTCGCACGAGAATTTCCGGAGGTGTTTCCTGCTGAGTTACCAGGATTACTGTCTGATCGCGATATTGAATTTTGCATTGACTTGATTCCGGGTGCGGGGTCTATTTCTATACCACCCTATCGTATGGCACCGAAGGAGTTGAAGGAACTTAAAAGTCAGTTGCAAGAGTTGTTAGATAGAGGACTTGTGTGTCCTAGTGTATCTCCTTGGGGAGCTCCTGTCTTATTTGTAAAGAAGAAGGACGGTAGTATGAGACTGTGCATCGACTACCGACAGCTGAATCGCGTCACTGTGCGAAATATGTATCCACTCCCACGTATAGATGATATGTTCAATCAGTTGCAGGGAGCTGGCTACTTTTCGAAGATTGATTTGCGGTCAGGATATCACCAGTTGAAGGTTCGGAAGGACGATATTCCGAAGACTGCGTTTCGCACAAGATATGGGCACTATGAATTTCTGGTGATGTCGTTCGGACTCACCAACGCCCCAGCAGCTTTTATGGATATGATGAACCGTATCTTCAGACCCTTCATTGATCAGTTTATTATCGTGTTCATAGATGATATTCTTGTTTATTCTCGGAGTCGGGAGGAGCACGAGCAGCATTTGCGTATTACGTTGCAGACCTTGAAGGAGCATCAGCTGTTTGCAAAATTCTTGCAAAATTCTCGAAGTGTGTGTTTTTGCTGGATAGTGTGGAATTCTTGGGACACGTAGTTACTAGAGCTGGGATATGTGTGGACCTAAAGAAGATTGAAGCGGTACAGCACTGGCCTAGGCCTGTATCAGTTACAGAGGTCCGGAGTTTCTTAGGTCTGGCAGGTTATTACTGACGCTTCATGCAGGATTTTTCACGGATAGTGGCACCTTTGACCAGATTGACTAGTAAGGAGGTTCCATTTCTTTGGACAGATGTATGTGAGCAGAGTTTCCAGCAGTTGAAGACTGGCTTGACAATTGCACCTGTATTATCATTACCTTCTGGGTCAGGTGGCTTTGTTGTGTATAGTGATGCTTCTAGAGTGGGTTTAAGCTGTGTATTGATGCAGCACGGCAGGGTTGTAGCTTATGTTTCTCGACAGTTGAAGATGCACGAACAGAACTACCCCACTCATGATCTAGAGATGGCTGTTGCGATATTTGCATTGAAGATTTGGAGACATTACTTGTATGGAGAGTCGTGTCAAATCTTCATAGATCATAAGAGTTTGAAGTATATTTTTCAGCAGAGAGATCTGAACCTAAGGCAACGTAGATGGATGGAACTGGTGAAAGATTACGATTGTGAGATTTTGTATCATCCAGGCAAAGCAAATGTCGTAGCAGATGCTTTGAGTCGGAGGCCTGGAGGTAGCTTATCTCATTTGCGCACCTTGCAGAGACAGTCTTCTACCGATTGGAAGATTTTATGTGATAGTCGTATACAGTTTGAGTTCACCCCGATAGGAGGACAACTAGCATATGTTCGCACCCGACCTCAGTTATTGGATCGTATTTGAGAGACACAGCCCGCAGATGCTCATATATTGGAGCTTATGGATCAGGTTAGGCAGGGCAGGGAGACGGAGTTTGTGATTGATGGTCATGGAGTATTACGCTTTAGGACTCGTCTCTGTGTACCAGATTCAGATGGGTTGAGGCGTGAGATCTTAGAGGAGGCTCATAGATCAACATACAGTATTTATCCTGGTTCCACCAAGATGTATCATGATCTGAAGGATGTTTATTGGTGGAAAGGAATGAAGAGGGATGTTGCGGAATACGTTTCGAGATGCTTGACTTGTCAGCAAGTCAAGGCAGAACACCAGAGGCCAGCCGGAGAGTTGCAGCCCTTGCCCATTCCAGAGTGGAAATGGGAACAGATTTCCATGGATTTTGTGGTGGGTCTACCCAGGACTAGCAGAGGGTATGATTCCATTTGGGTGATTGTAGATAGATTAACAAAGGCAGCTCATTTTCTTCCAATGAAGACATCGTATGGGTTTGCACAATATGCTCAGATTTATATCGATGAGATTGTACGTCTGCATGGAGTTCCGACGTGCATAGTTTCAGATAGGGGTATCCAGTTTACTAGCAGGCTATGGCAGAAACTTCAAGAAGCTCTTGGCACACGATTGAGCTTTAGTATGGCTTTTCACCCACAGACATATGGTCAGTCGGAGCGGACCATTCAGACACTAGAGGATATGCTTCACGCTTGTAGTCTTGATTTTGGTGGTAGTTAGGACCGTCACCTACCTTTGATAGAATTCTCGTACAACAACAGTTTTCAGGAGACGATCCAAATGGCACCCTTTGAAGCTTTGTATGGGAGGAAATGTCGATCACCTGTTTGCTGGACGGAACTGAGCGAGAGTAGCATTTTGGGACCGCAGATAGTACATGAGACGATAGAGAAGATTCAATTGATACAGGACAGAATGAGGGCGGCCCAATGCAGACAGAAATCATATGCAGATCGACGACGTCGTAGACTCGAGTTTGGAGTGGGAGATCATGTGTTCCTTCGAGTGTCTCCGATGAAAGGTGTGATGCGCTTCGGGAAGAAGGGGAAGCTCAGCCCCAGGTATGTCGGACCTTACGAGATTCTAGAGAGAGTGGGTGCTGTAGCTTAACGTTTAGCACTTCCACTGAGTTTTCCCGATGTGCATCCGGTGTTCCACGTTTCGATGCTTCGCAAGTATCTTCACGATCCTTCTCATGCGATCCAGCATCAGACATTACAGATTGAGCCGGACTTATCCTACACAGTGCAGCCGGTCGCCATTCTAGACAGACAAGCAAAGAAACTAAGATCGAGGGTACTTCCGTCTGTAAAGGTTCTTTGGTAAGGAAAGGACTGCGAGGAAATTACTTGGGAGACCGAGAATGCGATGCGAAAGAAATTTCCACATCTTTTTGAAGGTATGTCTAGTTAATTTTAAATTCGGGGACCGAATTTTCTTAAGGGGGGAATATTGTAGCATTCTGAAATTTTAGAAATAAATAAAATTAATTAAATAAATAATAAAGTGTTAAATTAAAAAGTTATTAAAACCAAATTAGATAATTTCATAAGATGTTTGTAAAACAAATTAAATTAAAATTTTAGTATGCAATATAAATAAATTATAAGGGTTTTAGTGAGAATTTTAGCTTCATTTTAATAAAATGAGTGTTTTATAATAACATAAGTTGTGAAGGGTTTCTAGGTAAAGTTTAAGTTTCTTGTGAAAATGGAAATTTGTTAAGGGTATAAATGAAAAAGGGGTAGAAAACCAATTAGTTCAGAATTTTATTGCTAATTAAAATAAAAATTTAAGAGATAATGTATGACACCTCTTCCTTGCAAGCACACACACACACAACACCTCCTCCTTGCATGAAGATGGCACATCTAATTCATTGACATCTCCTACTACCACCTCTTTCTTCCTTTCACCATATATAAATCTTGTTCAGATCAGGTAGTAATTTAAATTCTGAAAAATTTAAAGAAAGAAAAACAAAAACAAAAACAAACATAGAAAAACAAAGGAAAGAAGAAGAACTAGGCAAAGATTTCATCATCATCAAACAAAGACAAGGGGCTTAGCATCTTGGAGGGTGTTATTCTGTAATACCCAGCCCCTTTTACACCAAAATCCGTATTTTGTTACTTTATGATTCTATTTATTTTACTTATAATTTTATTCCTTCTAAATCCCATTATTCTTTTTAAACCCCAAAACTAAATCTTTTTCCATTTGATTTTATTTCCTAAGCCCACTATTTTTCTTTCTCTAATATCCATTAGGCCCGGCCCTCATTTCTTTTCCACCATTTTTCTTCATTCCCCATCCTTATACAACCCGAGCCCACCTCATCAATTTCTTTTATTAAAGGAAATTCTTTTCTTAGCCCGGCCCTTTCTCCTTCAGCCCACGCCTGCAACGCTCCCCCGACCCGACCCTCTTCGACCCATCTTCTCTCTAACGGCTAACTCCCCTCCTTTCCCGCTCACCCATTCATTCGCGATCCGCCTCCTCCGCCGTAGTTCGCGTCCACGCCCACGCCCCTGCTCGTGCGCCATTACCCCCACGACGCGCGCCTCGTCTCACTTCCTCTCTCCTTCACTCCCATCGCCTTCCCTCAACCCTCACTCTCGCAACCCCTCACGAAACCCACTGCAAACCGTCCCCGCAACCGAGCCCAGCCTTCGTCGTCGACCGAGCACCCCCTTCCCTCTTCAGTTCCCTCACCCGCTCCCCTCGCCGGAGCTCCGACCTCCATCATCTCTTCCCCTACACCGTCATCTTCCTTCTGGAACCCACCTCCTTCCTCCTCACCAAAACCCGCCGGCGCCGCCTCGACCTCCTTCCACCACCGTCGCTGCCCTCATCTCCCCTCCATCCTACTCCCTCGCTCACCCGCAACCGACCACCCTCGCACCCATCGCCGCTGGCACCTCCACAGAGCCCCTTGCACATACCGAGTTCCCTGCATCCATCTCGACCCCCACCTGCCTTTCGCCGGCGAGCCTCCTCTCACCGGGACCGCCTCGTCGACACCCTACGTCGTCGTCATCATCATCGTTGCCATCATTCTCTCTACATCTCTCTCTCTGTGCCTCTCTCTCATCTTCCTCTCTCTGCCTCTCCCTCTGTACATCTCTCTCTCTCACTGTTTCTCTCTCTCCCTCTCACTGCTTCTCTTTCCCCCTCACTGCTTCTCTGATCTCTCTCACTCACTGTCTCTCTCTCTCTCTCTAACTCTCTCACTCACTGTCTCTCTCTCTCTCTCTCTCTCTCTCTAACTCTCTCTCTATCTCAAAACTCTCGAGCAAAACCAACCCAACCGAGCTCACCCAACATCCGTGGCACCACTGGAGCTATACCGCGACGCCGTCGGCCTCCTCCCTGCCATCTCAGTCACCACCCGCTGCACATCAGAGACCTCAAACTCCACATCTAGCCGAGGCCAAACCGCAGTTGAGGCCAAATCCTTGCCGTTGTTGCCGCGTGTGTCGTGCCCGTGCATACCGTGCCATCAATCCATCGTCTCCAGGCAAGTCCCCTTTTGCTACATGCTACTTATTATTAATTACAAATTATAATCGTATATATATTCCGTGCTTTACTTTCTGTTAAATTATACGACTCAACTGTTCGATGCGTGTTCCCTATGGAAATTCTCGTTTAAATTGACAGCACTCACTTGTATAGTTTAGCCCGTAAGCCTATGAATCTAATGTGTGAATTTCGTTGGATAATATGACCGTTAACGACAAAAATGACTACCCCAAAGTTTACTAGTAAAACTGGAATTTTATTGTACCTGAAAACCGTTAAAATCGCTATAAATTATATACACACTGGAATGATGCGTTCGAGGGCTCAAATCGAAGCCAACTCGACGAACTTTAACCCTATACTAGTTTCCAGATATTCCTGAACTTAAAATGTGACTATATTTGGATCGGAGTGCGACTCTGGACTGCAGTCCAGAGCGACTCCAGTTGTTGTTTACTGTCCCGTAATGAACACCACCCTGTTTCCTTAACTTGTAGGTTGCGGAACTCTGCTGTTTGTTGTAGATGAACCTGTTATCTAGACAACACAAGTGGTTTTTTTCTGTTTCGTTATCGTTTGTTATTTATTCTGTAATTTAAAAGATCGGGACGCATAACAGTCCCAACAGAATCAGAATTGACATACTAGTACTAAATAGTGTATATCTCCTGACGTACAGACGCGATTGAAGATCCATATATTGCGTTGAAAATATTACTGAAAACTCTAGATTTCATTCAACTATAACGTCGCTAAAATATGATCCCATCTGGGATTAAAATGCGTTGCGAAACGGACTTCTGATTCTGAAACCGGATTTCCAGCCGCGAACGCTTAAAATGAAATGGCTATAACTAATGATCCGGGAACCCGTTTGGCATGAAATCAAATTCGCTGGATAGATAACTGAACATACTAATTATTACCTGTTCATTATTTCGCTAAATTGTAACCGTATGATTTATGATAAGTTATGCAAGTGGTAGATTATTGATTCAGGACATCCTAAACATACTTTATATATTGTTTATGCATCATATCATACACATGTCATTGCATTGATAACCTAGTGATAACGTGCATTATCCAGTGTTAGGGATTTGTGATGATTGTGGCAAGTACGTCAGTGTTCGTGTATCATTGAATAAGTGAAAGTGATACGTACTTGTACACAATCAGTGACCCTTATTATTCTATTGCACTGTCGACGTCTGTGAGACGCGTGTACGTGTGACTATAAGTGGTATGGGACACTTATGGAAGCTCTTGCACGGGTGTCACAGATAAGGCACCAGACACTGCCATTTATCTTAGGTATTAGTCGGGACGTGCTTGATGGAGGTCCTGCCTCCAGTTCTCGCGCAGACTTGTCACCGACCGATTGGTATTTAGGGTTATGGTTAGCGTTTGATGTAGACCACGGGGTGTGGGGTAGTTTGAGTGTGAGTTCAACAGAATCTCGGGAGTCCCATGCCGGATTATATATTTAGGGAGATATATGGAGATTTACAGGGTATGTGATTATCACCGTGATATACACGTTGGGCCCGTGGTCTCTTGCCCTTGGGTTCTACCCTTGGGTGGAGGACACTCGCGAGTGGTTGACTCTCACACTTGGACCGACGATAGGCTTAGTGACCTGTACAGTGAGACTTAGAGACTGATAGGCATACTGGCATTGATATACCTTACATACTGTGTTGACATACGTGGCATATCATTCTACTGCTTTTACTGTTCCGCTGCATTGATTACTGCATGTTCATATCCATACTGCCATTGATCTACTGTTATATATATACCTATTATCACTGTTAGAATTTCCACATGATTTTATATGTATTATATTGCTATTGTGTCGCTCTGACGACCTGAGTATGCATGCTCAGTGTGAGGAGAAGATTTAGCCTGGACCAGGACTAGACGCACTTCACGGGCAACTTGTTTAGCTATCCAGAGTTATATCTTTTGTTTCCCATCAGGTCAGTTCATTTTACTGTTTTGTTCCAGTTACTGCATTTCTCATTAGCTGCGCATCATTTACTGTTTACCATGAGAAACTAGAAGCCGAAGTGTGACTACGGCAGGACATTTCCTTGACCGTAGGAGCATGGCTGGCTTTGTCTACCCCTCGTATTCCGTATTTTGGGAAGCGGGGCGTGACATGGTTTAGTTGGTATCAGAGCTAGGTTTTGCTTCGATTGGGATTGCAGTTTTCTGTGTATAGCTTGACAATCAGTCTAGATTGTAAACTTGATATCCTTGATCCATATTCATATTGAGTGTTCTGCTATCCATTCGCTAGGGTTTCAGGTGACTTGGCAAAGTTTCGTGGTTGTAATTGTGAACTACATCACGATTACACTACCATACTCTGTTTAAGTGACTTGGAGTCATACAGTTGATTCTCCACTTGTAATAAATTCATCACCTCTAATATTCCCGAATCTTTGTCCTATCCATAGTATATTTTGATTCGTATAGCTTGTGACTTATATCATCTTCAAAATTGTTGTTTCAGGATCATGTCTTTCAACGACTCTTCCTCTATCTCCACCCTCCTAGAATCAGACTATTGAGATCCTGAGTGTACTGTAAGGTTTAAAGGAAGCCCAGGAGCGAACAAACGACTTGTTAGCTGAAGGACTGAGAAGGCAGGTGAGTCAGGCACCAGCGGGAGTCTCAAATCATAAAGGGATCCCCGTTAGACGAGGAAAAGTGAAGAAAATGAAGCGCCAATTTGTTTCCCCGCGACAGAAGCAGCAGAAGATCCCATGTTGTGGGTATTGTAAGAGGCCAGGACATCTTCAGAGGGATTGTCGCCGCGCCCAAGGGAAACGTCTGATATGCGGGTCCAACAAACATCTTATCAACGGTTGCCCAGAAAGGAAAGAACTACAGGGAGGAGACTCGTCCACACTCCCTACTTCTGCCAAGTGAGGATTACTGCGTAGTTCGCACTTCGAGGATAAAGCGGACCCAACACAGGATTCAATTTGCGTGACGAGGATGCGGCGGTCTAGTGATCAAAGAAGAATTTTCATGTTTTTCTACTTTCAGTAATAATGTGTCATTCTCTTATAAATATTTCCTTCCGTTTGAAATCTTGTATCCGTTGAATTTTAGTTGAATGCAATAAAACTCTGAATCGTAATATATGTATCATTCTCTTGCTTTCTCCTTATGTATACTATTCATTATCACAGCATTATTATCCTGATATTTTTCAATTTCTGCCACCGCATATCTTTCTATATTTCGTACACTTAACTATTTTCTTGATGTATTCCGTTGTCTAATCATGACTCTTCCTTTTCAGGCCATGGCCCACCCCGGAGCAGCGCCGCATCTAGATGAGGATGCACAGTCATGCGTTTCCTCAGACCGCACGCTGATGAGTTCTGACGATGAGATCAACGGTCCCCAGGGCATTGGCGAAAACAGCAATTCCGAAGACGAAGGAGCAGCCGCCCCAGAGTTTAACATGATAAGCGATTCCGACGAAGAGGAAGAAGATCCTGAAGAGAACCCTATAGAAGAAGACCCGATAGAAGAAGATCCAGTTGAAGAAAATCCAGTGGAGGAAAATCCCATGAAAGAGAATCCAGAAGAAGAGAATCACATGGAATCAGACCTCGATGAAGAAGCTCCAGCCGAGGAAGAAGGACCAGAAGATCAATACCTGGCTGTGGAAGAACTCCCGATGGCGATCCCTGTGAGGCGATATGGAAACAGACGTCCCTACCTGAGCGCGCGAGCCTACCGCAACCTGCTGAATCTCCACAACCGCGACTGATGGGATTTCTTTTAGATGCTGTCTTCCTTGGCCAAATAAAATCTGTGTATAGTTTAGGGCCACATTTCATTTTGATGATGCTTTGTTTAAAATTTTCTAGAATGGAATAAATTGATGAGTTCGCAAATCCTTCGATCTTCTTAGTTCTCTTGATGCTTGATTATTTCTTCTATACAATCATTTTTCCTACTGAGATCTGTCCACCCCTACTCCTTACTTTGTCTTAACCCTCACTGAGATTAACTGGTACCACACCCGATCTTTTAGAGATCCACTCTTCATCCTCCGTCTGTGCCTCGTTTGAGATCCTTCTGGGAGGAGAAAATTTTAGGGAAATTTCCGAGTTCGCTCACCCTTCAAATTTTGATTCGTGTGTTGTACCGACTGTTGTTTCCCCCACACTTTTCCTTCTGTATTCCTTTGTTGCTCATCCTTACTTCCTGTGCTGACCCTATCCCAATCTCCTTGATCTTCAGCCTAAAGCCGCCACACACCGACCTTCTGAATGAGCCACACTTCTTTGTACTCATTACCCTAGCTAGCCCTATACCCCTTTGTGTTTTTCCTGTTACCCTAACTATATTTAGGGACACTGTTATTCAAAAATTTAGTTTTCAGTATTTTGTATTTATCAAAGAGTACGTGTTATTGATTACTCCGTTTTATGTATTTTAAGTACATTATTATTATTCTCATTTTCAATAGCGCGAGCTTACACCGCGCATATTTTGTCCCATGTTTCTTATTTTCACGATATGGGTTTTCTAAGTTATTTTAAAACTATTTGATCGATACAATATCCTAAAATGTTTTAACTACCGACAAATCTTTCACTATTTTATTGTCGTCACTTTCTTTTCGAGTAGTGTGCCTATGATTACTATGATAGATGGTTGAGCCTTATACTTATTTTACTGCTTTCTTTTGATAGACTTAGATGTGCACATATGTGGGTTTCGACTTTTATCGAACACACTTTGATTATTATTGTTCGTTATTGATACCTATATTCTCGTATACTCGTAGTTGTTCTTATAGTTATTTTTGCCTTATACCTATTTAGACCTACCTTTCCGTATGTTGTTCTTACTTATATATATATTTTCAAATTTCTTCGTCCACGTACTGCTAATAAATCTTTTGTGTTAGTGTGCAATCTAATAGCTTTCGCTTATGTTTGTATAACCTATCGTTTATTTTAAATTTCGAGGACAAAATTTTTGTAAGGGTGGTAAGATGTAATACCCAGCCCCTTTTACACCAAAATCCGTATTTTGTTACTTTATGATTCTATTTATTTTACTTATAATTTTATTCCTTCTAAATCCCATTATTCTTTTTAAACCCCAAAACTAAATCTTTTTCCAATTGATTTTATTCCCTAAGCCTACTATTTTTCTTTCTCTAATATCCCTTAGGCCCGGCCCTCATTTCTTTTCCACCATTTTTCTTCATTCCCCAGCCTTATACAACCCGAGCCCACCTCCTCAATTTCTTTTATTAAAGGAAATTCTTTTCTTGGCCCATCCCTTTCTCCTTCAGCCCACGCCCACAACGCTCCCCGACCTGACTCGCTTCGTCCCATCTTCTCTCTAACGGCTAACTCCCCTCCTTTCCCGCTCACCCATTCATTCGCGATCCGCCTCCTCCGCCGCAGTTCGCGCCCACGCCTACGCCCCTGTTCGTGCGCCGTTACCCCCACGACGCGCGCCTCGTCTCACTTCCTCTCTCCCTTACTCCCATCGCCTTCACTCAACCCTCACTCTCGCAACCCCTCACGAAACCCACTGCAAACCGTCCCCGCAACCGAGCTCAGCCTTCGTCGTCGACCGAGCACCCCCTTCCCTCTTCAGTTCCCTCACCCGCTCCCCTCGCCGGAGCTCCGACCTCCATCATCTCTTCCCCTACACCGTCATCTTCCTTCTGGAACCCACCTCCTTCCTCCTCACCAAAACCCGTCGGCGCCGCCTCGACCTCCTTCCACCACCGTCGCTGCCCTCATCTCCCCTCCATCCTCCTCCCTCACTCACCCGCAACCGACCACCCTCGCACCCATCGCCGCCGGCACATCCACAGAGCCCCTGCACACACCGAGTTCCCTGCACCCATCTCAACCCCCACCTGCCTTCCGCCGGCGAGCCTCCTCTCACCGAGACCGCCTCGTCGACACCCTACGTCATCATCATCATCATCGTTGCCATCATTATCTCTACATCTCTCTCTCTGTGCCTCTCTCTCATCTTCCTCTCTCTGCCTCTCCTTCTGTACATCTCTCTCTCTCACTGTTTCTCTCTCTCTCTCTCTCTCTCTCTCACTGCTTCTCTCTCCCCCTCACTGCTTCTCTGATCTCTCTCACTCACTGTCTCTCTCTCTCTCTAACTCTCTCTCTATCTCAAAACCCTCGAGCAAAACCAACCCAACCGAGCTCACCCAACATCCGTGGCACCACTGGAGCTATACCGCGACGCCGCCGGCCTCCTCCCTGCCATCTCAGTCACCACCCGCTGCACATCAGAGACCTCAAACTCCATGTCTAGCCGAGGCCAAACCGCAGTTGAGGCCAAATCCTTGCCGTTGTTGCCACGTGTGTCGTGCCCGTGCATATCGTGCCATCAATCCATCATCTCCAGGCAAGTCCCCACTTTCTACAAGCTACTTATTATTAATTACAAATTGTAATCGTATATATATTCCGTGCTTTACTTTCTGTTAAATTATACGACTCAACTGTTCGATGCGTGTTCCCTATGGAAATTCTGGTTTAAATTGACGGCACTCACTTGTATAGTTTAGCCCGTAAGCCTATGAATCTAATGTGTGAATTTCGTTGGATAATATGACCGTTAACGACAAAAATGACTACCCCAAAGTTTAATAGTAAAACTGGAATTTTATTGTACCTGAAAACCGTTAAAATCGCCATAAATTATATACACACTGGAATGATGCGTTCGAGGGCTCAAATCGAAGCCAACTCGACAAAATTTAACCCTATACTAGTTTCCAGATATTCCTGAACTTAAAATGTGACTATATTTGGATCGGAGTGCGACTCTGGACTGCAGTCCAGAGCGACTCCAGTTGTTGTTTACTGTCCCGTAATGAACACCACCCTGTTTCCTTAACTTTTAGGTTGCGGAACTCCGCTGTTTATTGTAGATGAACCTGTTATCTAGACAACACAAGTGGTTTTTTTCTGTTTCGTTATCGTTTGTTATTTATTCTGTAATTTAAAAGATCGGGACGCATAACAGTCCCAACAGAATCAGAATTGATATACTAGTACTAAACAGTGTATATCTCCTGACGTACAGATGCGATTGAAGATCCGTCTATTGAGTTAAAAACCTTACTGAAAACCCTAGATTTCATTCAACTGTAACGTCGCTAAAATCTGATCCTATCTGTGATTAAAATGCGTTGCGAAATGGACTTCTGATTCTGAAACCGGATTTCCAGCCGCGAACGCTTAAAATGAAATGGCTATAACTAATGATCCGGGAACCCGTTTGGCATGAAATAAAATTCGCTGGATAGATAACTGAACATACTAATTATTACCTGTTCATCGTTTCGCTAAATTGTAACCGTATGATTTATGATAAGTTATGCAAGTGGTAGATTATTGATTCAGGACATCCTAAACATGCTTTATATATTGTTTATGCATCATATCATACACATATCATTGCATTGATAACCTAGTGATAACGTGCATTACCAAGTGTTAGGGATTAGTGATGATTGTGGCAAGTACGTCAGTGTTCGTGTATCAGTGAATAAGTGAAAGTGATACGTACTTGTACACAATCAGTGACCCTTATTATTCTATTGCATTGTCGACGTCTGTGAGACGCGTGTACGTGTGACTATAAGTGGTATGGGACACTTATGGAAGCTCTTGCACGGGTGTCACACATAAGGCACCAGACACTGCCATTTATCTTAGGTATTAGTCGGGACGTGCTTGATGGAGGTCCTGCCTCCAAATCTCGCGCAGACTTGTCACCGACCGATTGGTATTTAGGGTTATGGTTAGCGTTTGATGTAGACCACGGGGTGTGGGGTAGTTTGAGTGTGAGTTCAACAGAATCTCGGGAGTCCCATGCCGGATTATATATTTAGGGAGATATATGGAGATTTACAGGGTATGTGATTATCACCGTGATATACATGTTGGGCCCGTGGTCCCTTGCCCTTGGGTTCTACCTTTGGGTGGAGGACACTCGCGAGTGGTTGACTCTCACACTTGGACCGACGATAGGCTTAGTGACCTGTACAGTGAGACTTAGAGACTGATAGGCATACTGGCATTGATATACCTTACATACTGTGTTGACATACGTGGCATATCATTCTACTGCTTTTACTGTTCCGCTGCATTGATTACTGCATGTTCATATCCATACTGCCATTGATCTACTGTTATATATATACACCTATTATCACTGTTAGAATTGCCACATGATTTTATATGTATTATATTGCTATTGTGTCGCTCTGACGACCTGAGTATGCATGCTCAGTGTGAGGAGAAGATTTAGCCTGGACCAGGACTAGACGCACTTCACGGGCAACTTGTTTAGCTATCCAGAGTTATATCTTTTGTTTCCCATCAGGTCAGTTCATTTTACTATTTTGTTCCAGTTACTGCATTTCTCATTACCTACGCATCATTTACTGTTTACCATGAGAAACTAGAAGCCGAAGTGTGAGTACGGCAGGATATTTCCTTGACCGTAGGAGCATGGATGACCTTGTCTACCTCTTGTATTCCGTATTTTGGGAAGCGGGGCTTTATTGAGATCCCGAAAGTCCACACATATGCGTACCGTCCCATTCTTCTTCATCACCGGGACTATGTTGGCGATCCAATCAGGATATTGAACCTCTTGGATGAAGCCAGAGTCGATTAGCTTTTTGACCTCGGCGTTAATGCTCATCTCAAGCTCGAGCCGCATTCTTCTCAGCGCCTGTTTGATCGGCTTGACGTCTGGGGATATTGCCAATTTGTGCACAGCAATCTATGGATCTAATCCTGGCATCTCGGAATAGTTCCATGCGAAGCAATCTTTATGCTGCATGAGCACGTCTTTTAGCGTAGCTACCCTTTCTTCAGACAACAGCTCACTGACAAATGTCGGCCGCGGGTCACTTGTCGTTCCTAAATCAATCTTTCTGAGGTTGTATGCAGTAGTATATATTCCATCTTCCAGCTCTTTCGGCGCCGGTGAAAACTCTGAGATCACTTTGCCATCATCGTTGTCGAAGCACCGGGGGAGGTCATCCATATTCTTGGGCTCTTGTTCTGATAGCGTTATCACATGACACGTACGAGCTCGCTTCCAAGACCGATGTTGATCTGGTTCTACTCTCGCGGCCTTGGGTTCATGCTTCTGCGGCGGGGTTACCCTCCAGCTGCTGGATAGAGCGAACCTGCCTTGCTGATACTGGTCTTCTACCCAGTCTTTAAATATGAAGCTGTCTTCGAGAGGATGTCCTATTGCCCTATGATAGGAGCAATAGTCCGGGTGAGAGACTTCGCCTGATTGCTCAGGGTGCTTGGACTCTGGGAGTATCATCGTCTGATGTTTTATGACAAGATCGAATATCTTCCTCGTCTTGTTTTTGGGAAAAGAATATGCTCGGCTCATCTTTTTTTATAAGAGATGAATCCGGACTGCTTGATTCCTGATCGCGTTGCTTCTTTGTCCCGCTTTGTCGCCGTCGAACGCTTTTTTCGTTCTTTGGTTTATTTTTGCCTCTGCGTCGGGCCTTTTGTACAACGGGTTGACAAGGAGGAACATTTTCATTTTTCACAGCCTGCTGAAGGAGGCGTTGCGTCCTGGTTTTCTCGTAGATGGCCATTTCGCGATTATGGTTGTCTCGAACCTTTTGACCTGCTTCCCTTTTAAGCTTGTCCATTTGTTTTTCGAACGACGGGCTTGGCATTTTCATGGTAGGGGCTCTTTCTGGTTCAGGGTTAGCATCTTTCCATAGAGCATCTCCTTCTTCATCAAAGTCATGTATGACGTAGCAGTCGCGGAATAGCTCCCGTTTCTTGGATTGAACATACCCAATCCCGGTCGTTTCCATTCTCCCGTTGGGCAACTTTCGTTGAGTTCCGGGAACGTTCCAGATCCTGTTATAGAACCGTGCTTGTCACGCAGTTTGCTTAAGGGGTACACCTTGGCGTCTAAAGAGTCTCTTTAGTCCGTCTGTGTAATATCTGGGCAAACGGATGGGTTGGAGCCTGTCAAGTGTAGAATCTGCGCCATGCCAGATTTCTTTCTCCACTTTGGTTTCTCCGGATCGGTAGAATAGAATCGCCTTTTCGCCTTCTCGCCTAGGAGGGACGTAGAATGTCTGCAGTTCTTCTACACTGTAGGTATCAAGCGCGTCTAGTTCTTTATGATGCTTGGGTGGAACCATGGCAATTTGCAAACTTTGATCTTCATCAGCGAAGGTTTGTATTGATGGCCGAGCAGAGAATACGGCGTTGACTTCATCTTCCGAGTCGCTGCCGAAAATCAACATAGGAGTGGATAGTCCTGGCTTGTTGCACTGGGGCGGACCTGAGTAAACTATCTCTTCTTCCTCTTCGGTATCACTCCCGAAGACCGGAATAGTAGTGATAGCTTTGTCCTTCGGTTTGTGACATCTTTCTGTATCCTCGAAATCTGGCAAGAAGTATTTTGCATCTTCGTATTTCCGGACTTCGTTCACGGAGAATGGGTTTAGTTCCCCTGTCACAGTATACTCGAGACCATCTTTGAAATACTTCATACACTGATATTGTGTAGAAAGGATGATGTTATACTCATGTAACCAGGGCCGGCCGAGCAAAGCGTTATAGCATGTCTTGGCATCAATGACGTAGAACTTAATATCCGTAACAAGCAGCCCAAAGCGTAACGTCAGTATTACGGACCCGAGCGTCCGTGACGACTGGGAGTCGAATCCGGAGATGGTGATTTTATCGCGAGCGAGGTGTTGAACGCTCATTGTTCAGTTGATAAAACTGTACATTTGTTATTACATTTTTCCTACCATTTCCATATTTAAAAAGGTCTTTATTATAATATATCATACATATAAGGGTTTATCTGTAAAAATACTATTTTCCATATGTTGATATATTATAATTAGTATTTGATAGGAAAATGTATGCAAATAATATCATTGACCAAATCCTAGCAGAATAAAGTCTACTAAATATTATTTGTTAAGTTATTGTGCAGAATTTTCAGGTATAAAATCAAAGAAATCAAGTTGTTAAAGAAAACCTGCCTAATTAAGAAATCAAAATGAAGAAATCAATTCTGGCAGAAGAAAAGAGAAGATTTCCATGATACAAAGGTTCCAAGGATCGCCAAATGTCACAAGTGCAGATACCCTAAAGTTTGATGAATGGAAGAGATTGAATGGCCGCGGATCCGCAGCCATACCCCCCCTTGGGCCGCGGATCCGCGGCATCATTGAAGATTTGATTGATGAAAATTTTGTGGAAGATTCTCTACAGTTAGTTTCCAATTTAGGAGACTGCATTTCTGGCCTTTGGACTATAAATAGGGACCGAGAGCTTCTTGGAAAATTTATCAAGCCGACGCGATCACGAAGTTCCAGACGGCTCACGCATCCAGGCTGATCATCAACTGTTCGTCTACCTCCTTGGAAGAGATCGAGAAGCAAACTAGTCTTTGTAATTATTTTCTAAGGAATCAAAGTGTAATGAATATTGTTGATTAATAAAGGTAGTTCTTTTTCCTATTCTATTTCTTTTTAGTTTAATTATGCATTTTCTCTCCATCTCTTTTTCTCCCAACATACGCGAGTAATTCTCCGCTTGTTAGGGTTCGTAGGATTAGGGTAGGCTAATGGATGATGAACATCCCTAAACCCTTTTTAAGTCCTATAAAGTTTATGAACTTTATCAAAAGAATCATTAACATCCTAATCGGGCGCGCTAACAATTCTATATTAGTTCCGACCGCGATTAGAGATTAGATTAATGATTGTTTTGGTAAAGGCTAGATATGAACGGAGTTCCGTGTCGAGATAAGGGTTAAGAGTGGGATTCCATTTCCCTCTAGAAATCCTAATCTACACGCATCACCGTCGTTCTAGTTTTAAATCTATTAAAGGATAAAAAGGGTAACTTTTAATTAGTCGCCCATGACTACTAAATCCTAACGAACCCTACAAGCCCCCTTATTATATTAACTACATCCCTAAAATAATCTAGATCTATATTCTGCATTAGTGCTTAACGTAGATCTAGAAACCATTCACAAAATTCTTTATTCCTCCTCTCTTTTTCAACACGTCTAAAGTAAGAGTAAAAGATTCAACGTTTTCCTGAGAACGACCCGTACTCATCTCGGTCTAGCTACACGCGACACCGTTCTGATTGCGGTTAACAACTAAACACTCTCTTTCGCACCAATCAAATGGCGCCGTTGCCGGGGATACGTGCGTAATTTTTTATTCTTACTATTTGTGTTTAATTCTTAGACGATTCATATCATTATTAACACAAAACTGCAAATTGCATATTTAACGATTTGTGCGTGAATATTTGCAAGGAGATCTGGAGTCACAGAATTAAGTAAAACAGGAAACAGAGACATTTTTAGAGATCCAGAGGAGCACAGAAGGCTATACAAAAAACTTTCATCAAGCAATCCCTCTGCCATGCGGCGGAACCACGGCAAAAATACCCTTGGGGCGGCGGAAACGCGGTACAACAGAGGAGTTAGGGCTTCAGTCTTCTCTGGTATCTTTCTCAACTCCCTCTCTCCTCTCAAATCCAATAAAATCTATTTTCTGCAGGATTCTTTGCAAAATAGCGCCGCTCAAAAATCTTTTTGCAAAAGTTTTGTGATTGGTTTTGTTTTGCATATTTTAATATGGACTTTAAGGGGGCAAAGACCAAATCAAGATTAGGTGGGGATTTCATCACCCTTCTTAAGCCCCATAAATCACAAACCGAGCATCTAGATCAACCCTTCATTAATTTAAAAAATATCTAGACCGGACTCTAAGGACTGTCGCGCTCAATAAGGACAGAGGAAGGTCGTAGGTAATCTATCGTTTATCCGCATTACTTTTGTAGTGCCTAGGCAAGTGTGTCAAAGGCTAGTGGTTTTTAATTAGGCCCACTACTGTGGTTCCTTCCCACTTACCTGGCACTTACCTGGCTACAAGGGTAGTACGGAGGCGGTAGAGGATTGATCCTGCGGCTTGTCCTTTGGAAGTCTAGGAGCGGTCTAGAGACTGGACCTAGGTGACCTTAGTTCTAGAGTTGCTTGTGCATTTTAGAGTGATTTGTCTTGAGTCCCACTTTTTTCAAAACAAACCAATTTTAACTCACACACACGCTGCCACTTGCACTAAACCCGCTTAGTGCATGCTCGGCTGGACACGGGATCCTAGTGCCCGTCTTGTCCACGTTCCTGCTGTCGACGCCGAAGTCGGTATTTCTTCATCTTCTTTTCCCCCACCACACACCACGACCGAGATGGACATCCATCAGAATATAACACCACGCTGCCACCGCCGTAGGTGCGCAGAATCCACCGCGCATCTCTCTCCAAGAGAGATGCTATCCTATCCGTGGTCCCCTTCCTACTTGTCTATCTCTTCCACCACCTAACGGGGATAATTTCGAATTAAACCCCACTACATCAATCTGCTGCCCAAATTTCATGGGCTTTAGTCGGAAGACGCGTACGTTTTCATCACCAAATTCGAAAACGTATGCGTAATGATGGGTACTTCACAATTGACTTTAGATGCTATGCGCTTACGTCTTCTCCCATTCACACTGTGTGACTTGGCAGAAAAATGGCTTTACAATACTGCCGCACACTCTATCACTAATTGGGATGAATTCGTCATAGCATTTCTTAAGAAGTTTTACCCAAACCATAAGACTGCCCGTGTTAAAAGCGAGATCAACCAGTTCACCCAGCTTCCCAATGAACTATTTTGGAAGTGCTTTGAACGTTTCAAGGATCTGCTTGTCCAATGTTCTCATCATGGAATCAATAGATGGGATTTATGTCGGATTATATATGAGGGCATTAATCCAGCGACAAAGCAGATGCTTGAAACGATGTGTCAATGCAATTTCATGTTTAAAGATGACGGTGAAGCTTGGAAGTATCTGGAAGACCTCGCTGAACACACTTTGCAGTGGGAAAGCGTAAGACCACCTTCATCTAGGGGAGGTGTTCACCAGCTCGATATTTCTATCACAGTAAAAGCCGAAATGGCAGCGATACAGAAGAAACTCGACGCTATTGAGAACAAATTCTCATCATTCTCCCTAAATCAGGTAACGCTTCCTAAGACCGTCTGTGGTTGCTGTTCGGATCCTTCACACTTAACGGAAGAATGTCCTATGAATGCATCGTTTCAAGGTCACGAGCAAACTAATGCTGCTTTTCAGCAGCGACCTAGAAACGATCCTTATTCTTCCACATACAATCAAGGATGGAGGAATCATCCTAACTTTGCTTGGAATCAAAGCCAACAAAGCAATTATCAATGACCTCCTCCACAGCAACCACAACCATAGAATCAGCCCCCCTTTCAGTCATAAAATTTCCAAAATCCGGCCAACATTTCTACACCACAAGTGGCCGGTACTGACAACTCACTTGCACAAACCTTGGATTTGTTCATGAAACAATCCATGCAATTGTCGGCTGAGATAAAGTCTTCTATTGATACCATACAGAAAGACTCCACCTCCCACGGCGAGAGTATTAAATCAATAGAAAACCAAATCGCACAGTTAAACGCCGCAATGAGTGCGAGAGAGAAAGAGAAACTCCCATCTCAACCCATACCTAATCCTGGCCACTCACAAAGTTATAATGTGAGTGTTGTTACCACGTTGAGATTGGGAAAAGTGCTGAATAACCAAGTGGGTGAGCAATATGATGATAGTGACACCAATGATACCCTAGCTTCTTCTTCTTCCCCTAATTCGTCTAGTCTCCCACCTTCACCTGAGCCTATTCTCCGTTTTCCCCAAGGCTCGAACCCTTCGCCCATTTCGCCAAATCTATCTAAGTCGATTCCCACTCCAGTTTTGGGATCGAATCCGTCCCCACAATCCTCTCCAATGTTGGACCAAACCCTTATTGATAAATCAACTTAT
The DNA here is from genome assembly GCA_030015575.1 of Agapanthus africanus. Taxonomy (NCBI): domain Eukaryota; kingdom Viridiplantae; phylum Streptophyta; class Magnoliopsida; order Asparagales; family Amaryllidaceae; genus Agapanthus; species Agapanthus africanus. The sequence goes on from CM057337.1 coordinate 780,469,451, forward strand.
CCAAACAGGTTAAAGGGCAACAGACCAAGTCCATAAATGGAGAAGATTGTGGAAATTTTTAAGCAAGTTAACATAAACATTCTTCTCCTAGATGCTATTCAACAAGTTCCGTCATATGCGAAAATCCTAAAGGACTTGTGCACTAGGAAGAGAAAAGTTCAAGTACCTAAAAAAGTTTTCCTTGCGAGTAATGTGAGCACTGCTTTTACACAACAACTACCCAAGAAACGAAAGGACCCCGGAAGTCCTACAATTTCAATTTCTATTGGGGGTAAAAATATCAATCGTGCTCTACTCGATTTAGGTGCTAGTGTTAACTTGTTTCCGTATTCTGTTTATGAGCAATTAGGGATCGGGGAGTTAAAACCTGCGCATTGCACTCTTCAGATGGCCGATCGATCTATCACCCAACCTAGGGGTGAGCTAGAGGATGTGTTAATCAAAGTCGGGGAATTCATATTCCCTGTGGACTTTATCGTTATTGATACATAACCTATGGCAAACCCACGCAATCAAATCCCGGTGATACTCGGTCGACCCTTTTTGGCCACTTCCAACGCAGTAATCAATTGTAGAAACGGCTCTATGACCCTATCCTTTGGAAAGAAGTCAATTGAGCTTAACATTTACAAGTTGGGAAGTAAACTCTCCGAACCCTATGCTCATGTGTGTTCTGTCGAATTAATGGATGTCGACAGCAGCGAATTTGATCAACCTCATGATACTGACTCTTTTCATATGTTGTTGCTTGATACAGACTCTTCCACCGAGTTGTCCGGGTCAACATCTAACACTGATGAGGAACTTTTTATAGAGTCTGACGATCACCCCATTTTTTCTGATGACATTATTCTTCGGGGTATCGATGAAAGCTTTGAGGAAATTTTCGCTGATGAACTCGTATTTTTACAAGACACGGGTGTTGAGATGAATCAACTCCAAAATGAAGAAATTGGACCTCCACCCCCTCTTTTGGACAATCATGATAATGCGAGTAATCCATCATTACTATCACTGTGTCGTCTTTCCAAATTGAGACGCAATCCTTTTCCATTACACCTCTTATCACCTCCTCACTTCTTCACGTCGAAAGGTGACATGTTCTTCCACCAATCTTGGTGCTTCATCGATAAATTTTTTGAATGGTTGGTGTTGACCTTCGGTCTTTGCAAAGCTTGGCATTGACCAATAACCTTGACCCCCTTGTGCAATTTTAAAAGATTAAAATTGTTTAACTCAAGTTTGGGGTGGTGGTTGATTGATCTCAAAAAATGTATTTACCGCAATCAGAAACGGCGTCGCTTCGCAGCTAGCCGGTGAGTACGGGTCGATCCACAGAGACGGGTAAATTCCTTTAGTGTGTCTTAACGAGTTGATTCTATTTGTCGTTTTGGTTTTATAAAAATCTAGATCTAAAACTTAATTAATCTAATTTAAATTCTTGCTAGGGTTAGGCTTAGAGGAAGTTTTGGAGATTGATGTTTCCTCACCGCTTTCAATGCCGTATTTTAGATCCATTAGGTGTTATAGTAATTATCGATAAAGTGGATACGACTCTTTTGGGAAGATGTTTTCTTCCTCTAGATTCGTATCCTTCCTTTATCGTTAATTACCCTAACCTCCATGGAAAACGCGCGCAACCGGCCCTTTATAACTGCGGTTCACCGTTACCTCGAGGGGTAGGGTGCCGCAGGGAGCGGTTGTGCGCGCATGCATGGAGTTCTTAATGGGTTAGTTTAATATGGCATTGAAAGGGGTGAGAGATCTCATCTCTCAACCCTTTCCCTAAGGCTAACCCTAACAAGCGAGGAGACTACTCGCTCATTAGGGGATGATAAATTATACTAGAAAATAAAAGCATGGAAATAAATTACCTACAGATTTGATGGCTCCCTCCAAGCGATAAAGAACAGATCTGAATGTCACTTCCAGAAATTTCTGAATTTTATTTATTGAAAAGAGGCATAGTTTTTACAGATCTAAAATTACAATTTATAGGAAAATAGGAAACCTAGGGCTACAGACTCTCGCACATGCAAAATTACAGATTTGCCCACGTAAAATCCTAACATCTGCACCGACGCGCCGCCTCAGAAAATATGCACCGACACGGGCCTTGTATGGCCGCGGATCCGCGGCGCCAGGCTGGGTTTGGCCGCGGATCCGCGGCCAAACTAGGGAATTGGGCTCTGTATGTTTTGGGCTTGGTTCAGTGGCTCTTTGGGCTTCTGTTTCTTCACTTATTTTCTCTTTTCGGCTTCTGGTTCTTCTCCAGATGTTTCAGTGAACACTTGTAGCGATCTTTTAACCGTTCACTTGACTTTTTGGACCTTGCATTGTTCTTCGACTAGGCTTGACTAGGATCCGTCTACTTGTTGGTCAAAAGTCCCTTTTTCTGTTGTTTTGTGTCTTTCTCACTGTATTTGCTCCAGAAACCTGTATCCTGTAATATGCAACAAACGTGCGTCAAGAGTACCTGTTTATTTATAAAAATGATAAGAATAGGGGAATGATAAATGCAATATTATGGTCTGAACAAATACCCCCAAACTTACCTTTTGCTCGTCCTCGAGCAAACTTATTATTTTATTCTCTAAAATCCTAACCGCACTTTCGCAGGGAAACGCGATTGCACTGAGCACGTGCAACAAGCCGTTAAACCTCTAGGTGTCCCTAGTAGGAGGAGTGTTGTCTCCTGAGGGTTTTCAGCGGATTACACCCACAAAATCCTATCAACTCGGCCCACTGACTTTTGTTCTTCAATTAGGTCTTCTACAAAGGAATTCTATTATCGTCGACCCGTAAACTATCCACCCACATTCTTCACACTTTCTCATCATTTAACTTAAGATTATATATGTTATGTAGACTTACTTAGCTTTCTGCATTTCTTAAGTTTTCCTTCTAGGGTTTCATCTCAACTTAGGAATTTCTATCAACTCTATTAAAGATATAAGTCCTTTTCTTCATTCCTTCTCTCCTCTAAACTCCAATCACATATCCCTACGTGTGTGTATAGATCACCCCTATACTTGGAAATTCAAATCAAGCAATCATACTCTCGTCCGTTGTCCAAAGCACTTCTTAGTTGGTGAATTTTTAAATGAAATTTGCTTACACATCCTTCATGCGACCGTTAATACTTCTTGAGGTACCAACAACCGATTACAAGATGCGTTAGCACTTTAAAGCGTACTTCCTAGTTTTGCAACACCCAAGGCTTTAGCAGTGACTCCCAAACCAGTTGGTCTAAGGCACTAGGTGATAAGGCACCCTCGCTAAATATTTTTCTATTTTTGCAGCCTTAAGTAATCACAAAAACCAGTGTCCATTTTTTTTATATTCTTTATTCACTTTTTTTTCTTTATTTTCATTGTACTAAGGACTTTAGACAAGAGCACTTCAAGGTCTCTTCTACTATTCCAAGTTTCAAGGTGTGTGATTGTGCAATTTTGTAGGGTATACATTTTCAGAATCTAGACTTAAGCTAGGAACTATCTTTCAAACTTATACTTTAATAAGAACATCAATACTCTTCCTTTGTTTCGACTTAGCCCAAGAAGTGAACCCAAAATTTGCCTATTTCTAAATAAACTATAAGGCATATACTTTCTACCGTTAAACTTTAAGAAATGTTATTTTTAGGGTTTTTAATTCACTAAGTCTAAGATCTAGTTGTTCCTAGCCAGTTAACCTATCTGTCAAACTCTAGTCAATTAGCCAAAATTGAATACAATAATTTTTATAATTTTTGAAATTTTTCAATTTTTTTGGGTTTTCAAATAGGTATGCAAATGCAAAAATATGTACAAATGAATGCGAAGGAAGAAGACGTACCGAGCATACCCCCAAACTTGAACTTGACAGTGTCCTCACTGTCATGCTAAACCAAGAGGGTCAAAATACCGATACTTCCCTGTTTATTTATTTATAAATTTTTTTTTTATGTTTTAAATTTTTTTTTTTTTATAGAAAAAGAAAACAAAAGGATATATACATATATACAAAAAGATTCCCCCCAAAGTTAAGCTTGGCCTTACACAAGCCAAATGTTAGCACCAACCATTCAAAAATCTTATCATGGTAATGGTAGAGTTGGTGCAAGAATGGGATGGAAAGAAAAGAGATGAAAAGCACGCGAGACCGTGTGGAAAGAAGAGTGGTAGAATCTGGTCTCGGTGGGGGAGAAGAAAGACGGAAAGAAGAAAGATGTGGAGTGTGATCTTGAGGGTGTAAATTGAGTGAATAAATTAGCGCAATTTGTGATGACCGATGTGTTAAAAGCGATTGCGCTAACCTACCAACTCGTCGTGCAATGGGGTCAAATCCCTCAAGATTCGCAAGAAAACATGGGTACGCCGAACTTGGTATAGGAGATGAAAACGTAACGGTCATTTGTTCGGTCGGAACAATAGGAAGGAGGGAGGGTGATATAACAGTCAAAGGTTCAGGAGGCTGAATTGGAAAATCCGACACATCCAATAAAAATGGTTCAACCTCGATATTATCCTCAAGACTCTCCTCAGTACTATCCTCAATATTTAATCCATCCATGCCATTATCATCAAAATCTAGACGCATATGAGATTCGGGGGAAACATTTAATAACTCAGGATGATGATTTGAACATAAAATTTCTATTAAATCGACAGGTTCATCATCCGAAATATTCCCGGCGTCTATATCCTCAATCAAGTGAAAATCAATTTCTTTAGACACTTCATCCACAGCATGGATATTTATCAATGTAGGTTCTAGAGTGGAGGTGTAAAGATCGAAAGGATTATGTGCGGTTTCACTCGAAAGGGGTTCCTCACAATTTGGCAAATCAAACACTACAAAATCGCATAACTCATTTTTATTTTCAACTGGTGAATCATTTGGAACAATCGATGGAAAACCGGAGTTGTGGGTTTCAATTGGGTAAGGGTAGGTTTGATTTGAAAATCCTCTCTCATTCTCACTCTGTCCAACTGCCGCCTTATACATTGAAAAATTCGGAGCTAGCGGGACACTAGCTACCGGTTCACTAGGCTGCATAAGGGCGGCCATGGATGCTTCCACATTCCTCATCATTTTATTTGTTGCAGCAATATATGCTTCCAACGACTCTTCCAAACTAGACTTAGGTGGTGAGGGGGTTTCAGTAAAAGATTCAAAATTAGTTGGGTATGTGAAACTCCCTAATGGCTGTGTCGAAACAGCGTCTAGTGAAGGTGGGAAGGTCGGGTATGACTGGTAGGAAGTGGGTGGTAAGACAGGAGTAGGGTCAACATATGGATAAGAAGGTGAATAATCGTGCGGATCCCTAAAACTAGATGAGTGGAGAGGGGTGAAAGATCGACTGCGAGATTGAGCAATATGCTCAGCAATGGACATCGGCCTAGGAGTGACAGAAGGACTTGAAGAAGTGGTATCAACATATGTAGGTTGTAAAGGTTGACTCGGTTGACACGAAGTGGGTTGAAAAGTCAAACTATTTCTCCTAGACGCCTCTATTTGATCTTTCAACGAAATTTTTGGCAAGGAGGGATCGTTTTTAAATTGACCGAAACAATTGACGAACGACGCAAAGTTAGGTTCGGGATACCAAAATTCGGCAAGAGATTTATGATGTGGGGTACCCATGATAGAAGAGTGCAAGGATTTCTTAGCGACAAAATTTTTGCAAGTTTTTAAAAGATTTTTCTTTATTTTTTTTTATTGGAGAGTTTTGCAATAAGGTTTTAGAAAATGGACTCGTGACACAACTGAATCAACCACACATGCACAATCAGGCCTAGATCTAGGGTCGCCTAGGTCTACTATACAGCTCCTAACTAGGGCTAGAAATAGACCTCAAACCGCCTCTTCACGGACAAATACGGCCAGGTAAGTGGGAAGGAACCACCACTACAGTGGGCCTAATAACCACTAGCCTAGACACCGCAATGTCGGTTAGGATAAACGGCCGATGCCTACCCTAGTCCTTTTCCTATTGAGCTTGCTGTCCTTAGGTCTGAGTCTAATCTTTTTTAATTAATTGTGGTCGATGCAAAATGCTTTAGGTGTTTTCTGGGGTCCTGGGAAGGGTGATGAAATCCCCACCCAATCTGAGTTTGGTCAAATAGCCCCTTAGAGTCCGGTTAAATTATGCAAAACAGATAAAATTTCACTTGCAATCAAAATTTTTAGCGCGGCGCAAAGAAACCTGCAGAAATTTGTTATTTAGAAGGGGGAGAAAGACTCTTTACGCAAAGAATTCCTGCAGAAAACTTTTTACAGAGAGATATACTTTAGGTTGCAGAGGGAAGAAAGAGAGACAAACCCACAAAAGTTGGTGCGCTGACGTGGAAGGAGGAGCGCGGATCCGCGGCCTGTGACCCCCCTATGCGGCGGAAACGCGACAAGATGAGGAGATCAGTGGCTCAAAATTTTTTTTGTGTCTCTGTTGTGATCTTCCCTCTCTGTTCTGATGTACCAAATTTTTATTTGCCCTCTGTAAAATTCCAGATCCTCAATTTTTCGCTGTTCCTGCAAGATTCAAAAGATACACCCTTCAAACAGATCAAATTTGATAAATTTTTTTTTTATTTTTTATATTTTCAGATTTTTATAATTTTTAAAATTTATATCAACCCGAAAATTCACAAAAAGAAATATTACGCCGTCCCCGGCAACGGCGCCATTTGATTGATCTCAAAAACTGTATTTACCGCAATCAGAAACGGCGTCGCTTCGCAGCTAGCCGGTGAGTACGGGTCGATCCACAGAGACGGGTAAATTCCTTTAGTGTGTCTTAACGAGTTGATTCTATTTGTCGTTTTGGTTTTATAAAAATCTAGATCTAAAACTTAATTAATCTAATTTAAATTCTTGCTAGGGTTAGGCTTAGAGGAAGTTTTGGAGATTGATGTTTCCTCACCGCTTTCAATGCCGTATTTTAGATCCATTAGGTGTTATAGTAATTATCGATAAAGTGGATACGACTCTTTTGGGAAGATGTTTTCTTCCTCTAGATTCGTATCCTTCCTTTATCGTTAATTACCATAACCCCCATGGAAAACGCGCGCAACCGGCCCGTTATAACTGCGGTTCACCGTTACCTCGAGGGGTAGGGTGCCGCAGGGAGCGGTTGTGCGCGCATGCATGGAGTTCTTAATGGGTTAGTTTAATATGGCATTGAAAGGGGTGAGAGATCTCATCTCTCAACCCTTTCCCTAAGGCTAACCCTAACAAGCGAGGAGACTACTCGCTCATTAGGGGATGATAAATTATACTAGAAAATAAAAGCATGGAAATAAATTACCTACAGATTTGATGGCTCCCTCCAAGCGATAAAGAACAGATCTGAATGTCACTTCCAGAAATTTCTGAATTTTATTTATTGAAAAGAGGCATAGTTTTTACAGATCTAAAATTACAATTTATAGGAAAATAGGAAACCTAGGGCTACAGACTCTCGCACATGCAAAATTACAGATTTGCCTACGTAAAATCCTAACATCTGCACCGACGCGCCGCCTCAGAAAATATGCACCGACACGGGCCTTGTATGGCCGCGGATCCGCGGCGCCAGGCTGGGTTTGGCCGCGGATCCGCGGCCAAACTAGGGAATTGGGCTCTGTACGTTTTGGGCTTGGTTCAGTGGCTCTTTGGGCTTCTGTTTCTTCACTTATTTTCTCTTTTCGGCTTCTGGTTCTTCTCCAGATGTTTCAGTGAACACTTGTAGCGATCTTTTAACCGTTCACTTGACTTTTTGGACCTTGCACTGTTCTTCGACTAGGCTTGACTAGGATCCGTCTACTTGTTGGTCAAAAGTCCCTTTTTCTGTTGTTTTGTGTCTTTCTCACTGTATTTGCTCCAGAAACCTGTATCCTGTAATATGCAACAAACGTGCGTCAAGAGTACCTGTTTATTTATAAAAATGATAAGAATAGGGGAATGATAAATGCAATATTATGGTCTGAACAAATACCCCCAAACTTACCTTTTGCTCGTCCTCGAGCAAACTTATTATTTTATTCTCTAAAATCCTAACCGCACTTTCGCAGGGAAACGCGATTGCACTGAGCACGTGCAACAAGCCGTTAAACCTCTAGGTGTCCCTAGTAGGAGGAGTGTTGTCTCCTGAGGGTTTTCAGCGGATTACACCCACAAAATCCTATCAACTCGGCCCACTGACTTTTGTTCTTCAATTAGGTCTTCTACAAAGGAATTCTATTATCGTCGACCCGTAAACTATCCACCCACATTCTTCACACTTTCTCATCATTTAACTTAAGATTATATATGTTATGTAGACTTACTTAGCTTTCTGCATTTCTTAAGTTTTCCTTCTAGGGTTTCATCTCAACTTAGGAATTTCTATCAACTCTATTAAAGATACAAGTCCTATTCTTCATTCCTTCTCTCCTCTAAACTCCAATCACATATCCCTACGTGTGTGTATAGATCACCCCTACACTTGGAAATTCAAATCAAGCAATCATACTCTCGTCCGTTGTCCAAAGCACTTCTTAGTTGGTGAATTTTTAAATGAAATTTGCTTACACATCCTTCATGCGACCGTTAATACTTCTTGAGGTACCAACAACCGATTACAAGATGCGTTAGCACTTTAAAGCGTACTTCCTAGTTTTGCAACACCCAAGGCTTTAGCAGTGACTCCCAAACCAGTTGGTCTAAGGCACTAGGTGATAAGGCACCCTCGCTAAATATTTTTCTATTTTTGCAGCCTTAAGTAATCACAAAAACCAGTGTCCATTTTTTTTATATTCTTTATTCACTTTTTTTTCTTTATTTTCATTGTACTAAGGACTTTAGACAAGAGCACTTCAAGGTCTCTTCTACTATTCCAAGTTTCAAGGTGTGTGATTGTGCAATTTTGTAGGGTATACATTTTCAGAATCTAGACTTAAGCTAGGAACTATCTTTCAAACTTATACTTTAATAAGAACATCAATACTCTTCCTTTGTTTCGACTTAGCCCAAGAAGTGAACCCAAAATTTGCCTATTTCTAAATAAACTATAAGGCATATACTTTCTACCGTTAAACTTTAAGAAATGTTATTTTTAGGGTTTTTAATTCACTAAGTCTAAGATCTAGTTGTTCCTAGCCAGTTAACCTATCTGTCAAACTCTAGTCAATTAGCCAAAATTGAATACAATAATTTTTATAATTTTTGAAATTTTTCAATTTTTTTGGGTTTTCAAATAGGTATGCAAATGCAAAAATATGTACAAATGAATGCGAAGGAAGAAGACGTACCGAGCATACCCCCAAACTTGAACTTGACAGTGTCCTCACTGTCATGCTAAACCAAGAGGGTCAAAATACCGATACTCCCCTGTTTATTTATTTATAAATTTTTTTTTATGTTTTGAATTTTTTTTCAAAGTCTTTCTTTTATGGTTCTTATCTTTATATGTAAATTTCACCATCTTTCTTTTATTATAGGATTTTGTGGGTGTAATCCGCTGAAAACCCTCAGGAGACAACACTCCTCCTACTAAGGACACCTAGAGGTTTAACGGCTTGTTGCACGTGCTCAGTGCAATCGTGTTTGCCTATGAAAGTGTGCTTAGTTTTCTCCTTTCTTTTTTCTCCTTCTCTTGAATAAACTAGTTTGCTCAGGACAATCAAAGATAAGTTTGGGGGTATTTGTTCAGTTGATAAAACTGCACATTTGTTATTACATTTTTCCTACCATTTCCATATTTAAAAAGGTCTTTATTATAATATATCATACATATGAGGGTTTATCTGTAAAAATACTATTTTCCATATGTTGATATATTATAATTAGCATTTGATAGGAAAATGTATGCAAATAATATCATTGACCAAATCCTAGTAGAACAAAGTCTACTAAATATTATTTGTTAAGTTATTGTGCAGAATTTTCAGGTCTAAAATCAAGGAAATCAAGTTGTTAAAGAAAACCTGCCTAATTAAGAAATCAAAATGAAGAAATCAATTCTGGCAGAAGAAAAGAGAAGATTTCCATGATACAAAGGTTCCAAGGATCGCCAGATGTCACAAGTGCAGATACCTTAAAGTTTGATGAATGGAGGAGATTGAATGGCCGCGGATCCGCGGCCATACCCTCCCTTGGGCCGCGGATCCGCGGCATCATTGAAGATTTGATTGATGAAAATTTTGTGGAAGATTCTCTACAGTTAGTTTCCAATTTAGGAGACTACATTTCTGGCCTTTGGACTATAAATAGGGACTGAGAGCTTCTTGGAAAATTTATCAAGCCGACACGATCACGAAGTCCCAGACGGCTCACGCATCCAGGCTGATCATCAACTGTTCGTCTACCTCCTTGGAAGAGATCGAGAAGCAAACTAGTCTTTATAATCATTTTCTAAGGAATCAAAGTGTAATGAATATTGTTGATTAATAAAGGTTGCTCTTTTTCCTATTCTATTTCTTTGTAGTTTAATTCTGCATTTTCTCTCCATCTCTTTTTCTCCCAACATGCGCGAGTAATTCTCCGCTTGTTAGGGTTCGTAGGATTAGGGTAGGCTAATGGATGATGAACATCCCTAAACCCTTTTTAAGTACTATAAAGTTTATGAACTTTATCAAAAAAATCATTAACATCCTAATCGGGCGCACTAACAATTCTTTGTTAGTTCCGACCGCGATTAGAGATTAGATTAATGATTGTTTTGGTAAATGCTAGATATGAACGGAGTTCAGTGTCGAGATAAGGGTTAAGAGTGGGATTCCTTTTCCCTCCAGAAACCCTAATCTACACGCATCACCGTCGTTCTAGTTTTAAATCTATTAAAGGATAAAAAGGGTAACTTTTAATTAATCGTCCATGACTACTAAATCCTAACGAACCCTACAAGCCCCCTTATTATATTAACTACATCCCTAAAATAATCTAGATCTAAATTCTGCATTAGTGCTTAACGTAGATCTAGAAACCATTCACAAAATTCTTTATTCCTCCTCTCTTTTTCAACACGTCTAAAGTAAGAGTAAAAGATTCAACGTTTTCCTGAGGACGACTCGTACTCATCTCGGTCTAGCTACACGTGACACCGTTATTGATTGCATTTAAACTACAAAAACACTTTTTCCTATCAATCACTCATGCAGATTTCCTTTAGCACCCTTACGTTAAGGAGGTTGACAGAGGACCCGTTGTCGACCAGGATTTTAGCTATCTTGATGTCATGACGGTATCCGGAGACATATAGGGGAAGGTTGTGCTCGCACGTCCCGAGGAGAAGATCTTCATCGCCGAAGGTGATATCGGCCGTGTGCACTTCTTCCAACTCGTCCCTCATCTTTTCTTCAGCGAGGAAAGCTTGGAATTGTTCGGGCTCTTGTAGTGCTTTGATCAGTGAATCTCTCGCTTCTTTGGATAACAGAAGGGCGTCGAGAATGCTTAACTGCGAAGGTAGCTTTCTCAAGTGTACCAGAATGTTTTAGTCCACCTTACTTTTCTTTGGCGGGGTCCTTGGCTGTTAGCTTTTCGACGACTTGGTCATCAAGGATGATATCCTCAGGGACTTTTTTTCCCCCTTATCTTTTCTATTTGACCCACTGTTCGAGGGCCAAAGATTCTTTTCGGGCAGCGTACGGTTGCACAGCTGAATATTTTCACAGGCCTTTGGTTCGTCCTTTTTCCCCAAAGTGGACTCTTTAAAGAGAGGGCCAAGAGCCATTTCTTCGTCAGAGTCGCTCCCGAAGGTAAGAACTTGCGATCCCTCGGCGTTGACCACGCGACAGTTGCCGATAGTTCTTTTATGCTCCTCGGTCGTACTTCTTCGCTCTCGATGAGTTTTGCGTTTCATCCGCTTGAAATTTTGCCGGTGAGCAAAATATCCTTGCCACCATCTTTTAAAAGCGTTGCACTCTTCGGTGGGGTGCTCAATCTTCCGATGATATAAGCAGTAGCTAGGATGCATTTCTGCTTCACTAAGAACGTTTCCTTCAGAGGGTGGCAGCTTCATTCCCATTGATATGGCTTTGGCAAACCTCTTCCTCGTCTTAAACCTGTTTTTATTTGCAACGGAGGCACTTTGATCTGGTGGGAGTGTTTCAACCCTTTCGTTCAGTCGCCGACGTTTGGCCTTTTCAAATATGACCATCTCGCGCTCCCGATCAGCTTTACTTTTAAGAAGGGCCGTGTTCAGGAATGCATCGATCATTTCGTCTGATGGCCCTGGAAGTTCCAGTTCAGGATTCGCCCCCAGTTTCTCGGTGCAAGAAGCTTCTTCATCGTCTATCGATGAGTGAGAGATCACATGGCAATTCGCCACGTAATCTTCAGATTCATCGGACGAGTCCTCTCCCTCATCTCCGTCCTCGAGGACGTGGCTGAGGAACTCTTGGAGCGTGATTGGAGTCCGCGCCTTCTGGTTATACTCTTCCTGCGCGTCAATTTTCTTTTGTAGGTCCGTGCGCTTGTCGCCAGGCTTCACGGGCTTCTTGGATTTCTTCTTCTTCTTTGAAGATTTTGACGGCTGGATGTGAACGCTTTGGCTATCACCACCGATTTTTGGAGTTAGGCGCAGTTTCAGCATCCCTTCGATGATTTCAGGCTCCAGTGGATTTTTCCACCTAATTGCCGGACATGTTTAGAGATCCTTTAGCATTCTATTTGTCTTGGCTGAAAGAGCGACCTCCCATGGAGCTTCTTTTACGAAAGAGCATGATGCCCTCGGTGTATTTGTTTTCTTGGTAGTGTGTGGCTGAGGCGGGTTCACCTTCCAATTCTCAGATAATACGAATTTTCCCTATTGGTATTGATCTTCTATCCAGCTTTTGAAGATGTAACAATCCTCGATCAGATAGCCTAACATTCGGTGATAAGGGCAGTAGTTAGGATTGCTAATGTCGTCGGGTTGCGCTGGGCGTCTTGGCTCTGGCAGATTGATGAGCCTGTTGCACAGTGCAAGCTCGAATAACCTCTTCGTCTTGTCTTTAGGGAATGAGTAAGGGCGACTCATTTTATCTTCAAGAGATTGAGTTCTGTTATTTTGGCGATCAACCGGTCTTGGGCCACCGGGTTGCTGTTGAGCATTGGCGACGACGATCGCTTTCCCCTTTCCCTTCTTGTTTCGAGAGTTCGGCTTTGGAAGAGACGGTCTATGACCCATCTGGTCCATTTGGGCCAATTTGTTGATCAAGGCCTGGAAAGTAGTCGGCTTGAAGAACATCATGAGCTAGGAGATGGTTGCATGAGGGTCCAGAGTGCCCATGAACATACCCACCGTCGGTGCTTCTTCGATGTGTTGTTCGCACTTCGACGACAGATTCCGCCATCGTATAGCGTATTGGACCCACGTCGCGCCTGGATTCACCCTGGCATTGATCAATGCCGTTATCGGGGTGCGTTCACTAGCACTCGCGAATCGTTGGGTGAATAACAGCTCCATTTCCGCAAATGTCTTGACGGAGTCATTTGGAAGTTCGGAGTACCATTCGAAGGCCGTCTCTGACAAGCTGCCGACGAATTGACGGAGCAAAAGCTTATCATCACCCCCGGTGTTGCCGCAAAGAGCTCTGAACTGGACGACGTGCTGGTGAGGATTGCCTGTCTCCTTGTACATATGAAATTTAGGGATCGTGTATCCCGGCGGATATTTTATTTGGTCATACCAGCCTGGATACGGTCGTCCAGTTTTGACGACTTGGCCGGCAGCTTCATTCGCCTGGTGAGCTCGTATTTGCTGAGCTATATAGTCATCCAGTACGGCCTTAGAAATGGTTTCCTCCTTGGCTGCTGAAAGAGCCGGATGAGGGTTAGATGTCTCCCCTCTGTCGTCTTCAATAATGATCGGAGGGTCTTCAGCTGGAGGGTCCGGCTATAACATCATCCCTACCATGTCTTGAAAGAGAAGCGCCATTCGTTTTATGTTGGCAGCTTGTTCTGCTGCTTCTCTGTCCTTCTTTTCGAGGAATCTGCGTAGGAAGTCAGCATCGGTTTCTTGTTCGTGACGCTGTTCTGATGATGCCTCCGGGCTTTCTTTTGGCCCAGTGAGTGCGGCCATTTGCGTTAGCATTTTCTGAAGCTTCTGTTGCTACTCCTGGGCTTTTGTCACGGATCGGGTGAGCGGTCGGTGACCCGTCGAAGCACGGCTTTCCTCTTTTCCGGAAGCCCTGTAAACAGTATACACCGTTATGCCCTCAGACTTGGGGCGTTTTGGATCAGCGTCTTTGTGGCCCGTCACGTTCATAGGGGTTTTTTCTGGCCTCCTTCTCTTTTGAGCAATTGACGTTGAGGGGGCAATTGCAGCGGGCACCCAGGTAGTTGTCGTCCTTTGTGGCTTGACAGGACGGTTCTCTTCTTCCTGAACTTTCATCTTTTTCTGCCGGCGAGAGTGATCTTGATTGATTACTGAGTCCTGAACCCATCGCCAGACATTGTAAATTTTGGAGGACAGCTGTCGAGGGGGCTGCTCTGGCTTCGTTTTTGTAACATTCTCCGCGGGTGGAGGAGATCTTTTCAATACGGCGGTAGGAGAGTTCCTGCGCACCTTGTTCAGCAATTCAAAGTTGTTCCCGGTTGGAACAGCAGCATTGGCTTCCATCGTTGGGGTTGGTGGAGTTAGCCCAGAGAGGGAGTTGCCCCCAGCCTTCCTTACTCGGCGCCAGTGGCGACGTCGAGCTGTTGGGATGGTTTCAGCTTGAGGGGCAACTTCGTCTTTGCCCCCTGTTCAGGTTAGGCGCTGCTGGTACCAGCCTCTTGAAGACCGATGTCCGTTGAGTAGCGGTATCCAATCTGTCAAAGACAGACTTTTGATCAGGAACGAGAGCCGGAGTGGGAGCCAGAACAGTCAGTCTTGTGAAGACCGACCCTTTGGCAGGAGAAGCCGCCTTGACGACTTCGGGAGCAGGGATGGCTATCCTTTTCGGAATAACCTGTTCTGGAATTGCAGGCTTCATCATGGGCCCACATGAACTTTGGCCCAATCTGGCGAAGATTGAGGCGCTGGAATTGGACGACCCGTTGAGAGGGGCTGCGGTAGTAGCAAGCCGATCAAAGACCGATTTCTTGGGAGCTTCTGGTGTTGGTACAGGGGTGCTAAAGCTCATCGGTAGGAGCATAGTCCCAAAGAAAAATCCGGTGGTGGCCTCAGTCAGCTGGTCCATCGGCATCGTGAACAAGGAGGCCGCTTTGGGCCCGTAGGCTATGCCTCCAGATGAGGCGGAGCGCGAGTTGCAATTGCAGTTGGAACACTTCACGCAAGTGGATGCCATTGATGCTTCGCGTTCTGCGCCGAGCAAGAAACCAAATCTTAGTACCTCGAACCCAAAGGCAACCATATCAAACCGCGATTCGTTCGCGAACATGACACACGAAATGTGGAGTGGAAAGAGAAAAAGGTCCTACCGGGTGTGCCAGAATCTATTTACCGCCGAAAACCGGGAAGACAGACGTCTTGCCTGAATCTGGGGGCAGATGCTATTTGGTGCTATCCTTCCACCTCTCCGAAGATGCCAAGTTGATTTATGGCATCATGTATCGAAGGTTTAAACGGATGCGGCCGATGTAGCAGACTTCGTCAGATTCCCCTTCGTTTGAGGGGTTTTTTTTTATTGTGGGGACCCTCTTCCCTACAGGCGCAAGCCCCTGCAGTTAATTACGCTACCGCATCGCGGTAGCCACTTTCTCTTTTTCCAGATGGTCACTTCGTGTCGTGGGTGTTTGTTTTGTTTTTGGTTGCCCGTGGATTGTATACGGAGACTAATGTATGTTGTCGCCCGTAGGGCGTGGATTAGTCCAAATCCGTATCTTCTTAGATTTGGGTTTGGGGTTGGGTTTAAGGATACGTTAGTCTCATTTTGGGACTAAGATCAACTTAAACGTTAGTTAAGGATACGTTAGTCTAATTTTTAGACTAAGATCAACTTAACAGGATCATTTAGATCCAACGAGAGAGCATTTGGCCTCTGTTGTTTAGTTTAGGGACATTGCGGTCGATTACAGTTTAAAGACATGGTGGTCCAATGTTAGTTTAAGGACATCTCGGTCCAGTGTTAGTTTAAGGACATCTCGGTCCAGGTTAAGGACATCGTAGTCCATGAGTTTAAGGACCCCACAGTCTGGTTTAGAGATATCGTAGTCTATAAGGTTTAAGGACGTCGTAGTCCATGAGTTTAAGGACCCCACAGTCCGGTTTAGAGACATCGTAGTCTATAAGGTTTAAGGACATCATAGTCTATGAGTTTAAGGACCCCACAGTCCGTGGAATGTGTGGTTGTCGGGACCCGTCACCTCTCTGAAGACGTTGAAGGATTACAACAACAGATATCAGAGGAGTAAAGAGATGTACCCTTGAACCGGTGTGAGTTGGTTAGAGGATCTGTAGTCCAGTTTGGGACTGAGATCTGTTAAATATTCATGAGAGGACGGGCTCAATTGAATATAAGTTGAGGACTTATGGCCAGAATTGGGCTAAGTCCAATAAGATTAAAATGTTTTAACATTTTATTGTTATGAGTTGTTGAACATTTGTTTGGGCTTAGCCCTTTTAATAATGCTGAGCATTAGATCCTGACATTTTTTGTCTTGTATTGAATGCAGAGCATTCATCAGAGCCTTGGCTCCTTAAAGAACAATTGTGTTCACTGAGCGCAACATATGGTGCGCTAGGCGCTTTGCGCCAATCAAAAAATGTAGTGCGCTTCTGCCACGTGGAGCACATGTAAGTGTTGCGCTCTGCGCTAAGCGCAGATGCCAGTGAGCGCTGAGCGCTAGTCCATGAGCACATTGCGCTGGCGCACATGTGAATGACACGTGTTTCACTTGGCACCGAGCGCCAGCCCATGAGCGCTGTGCGCTGTTTCAGAAGCGCAAGTTATTTCTGTGGTTGACACGTGGCACGTTTTGGGGCTGAGCGCCAGTCCAAGGAGCGCAAAGGTGCAGTTCATGAGTGCAAGGCACTTTTCAGTAGCGTAAAGCGCATTTGATCAAATTTATGATCAGAGAATAAGTTTATGTTCTTTTAAACGAGGCTTTGCCTCAAGATTCAAGAACAAAAGTTCTTATTTATAAAAAGGCGCTGCCTTTGTAGATCAATGATCTGTGAATGAAGTAAATACTTCTTTTGTTTTTATGATGAGATCTTTTGATCTCTTTTTTTATCAAAGATCTTGGTCTTTTATAGATCTATGATCTTTTTAGGAAGATAGTTCTTCTTTTCATGAGATGATTTCATCTCTGTGTTCAAGAAACATGTTCTTTACCTTGAAGAAATGATTTTCTTTTGCTAAAATCTTGCTTTTCTTTCTTTGAGTTTTCTCAAAGTTTGTAGGGGGGTTTTCGTCTCTCAGACTTGAAGTATTGGGGCCTTTATATATGTCAAATTGATTTGTTAAATCAGTTAAAGAGATATTTCTCAGATTGATTTGGGGATGTTTCCCCACCGTTGGATCTTTGATCTTAGGGCTTCTATTTTGCAGAAGATAATCTTCTTATTTTTAACAAGATTGGAAAGATCTTTCCATAACAGAATTTTAACTGATTAATTAATGATTTATTGTTATATCTTTTGATCTAACGGTGGGGAATTCTCAATTCCAGCATTGGCGCATCTTGCGCTAGCGCACCTACGCTTGACACGTGGCGCGCAGCGGAGAGCGCAGCGCATTTTGCGCTAGCGCGCCTACGCTTGACACGTGGCGCGCAGCGCAGTCTGTGCTAGCGCACCTGTGTTTGACACGTGGCGCGCAGCGCAGAGCGCTGGATCTGAAGCGTTACTTCTATTCTTTTGAATTTTGAATTTTAAAATAGAGCTTTGCTCTGATTGGGGGTGCGCTGCCTAGGGCGCAGCGCACCTGGCGCTAGCCCATCTGTGTTTGACACGTGGCGTAGCACAGAGCGCTGGATCTGAAGCGTTGCTTCAATTTTTGAATTTTGAATTTCAAAACAGAGCATTGCTCTGATTGGAGAAAACATCAAATTTTGGGCTTCCAAAAAGTTTAATAGAAAATTCAGAAAAAATATAATGTGTCTGAGGGGATTCGAACACAGGGGCTACGTCACAGCAGTGCAAGGCTTTACCAGTGAGTTACAAATTGTTTCTTGCTGTTCTTAAATAAAAATAACTTATAAAGTGTACTCAGGCTTGCAAAACTCCATTCTGTACATTAACTTAAAAAATTTCGTACAGTAAAATTAGAGTCGTTACAACTATTGAGTTATATCGACGATTCCATTAAATTGATTTCAAAGACTTCTAGGATAGATAATCTAGAGGCACAGACTTTAGGATACACATCACATACATACACCTCACTGTTCCATATTGTGTTATTCATTTATATTCATGTTTATCTATATCGTTATATCCTGATTATTACTGCTATTTTGATATTATGACGCACTGACGTCTGGGTTTTGTATGGCCCAGTTCCTCTATTTTTATCGCAGGCTGAACATGAGTACTTTAGCCGTCAAACCAAGCCATGAGGAATTGAACATGTGTTTTTTAAAGATATTTAGTTTAGTTTATTTTCCACAGTTTTATTTCTTGATGTGAGCCTATATCGGGACGAATTTTCAGATGTTGTTATTAGATTTGATCTGTTTCCGCTTATACATTTTCTTGACTCTTTTAATTGTGGCAAATGGACATGTACTAGATAGATTTTATATTTTACTGTTCTTGATATCTTATAGACAGCCGTAATGTGACTGTGGAGAGATGATTCCTATCCACAGGTAGTATGGTTGGTTTTGTCACGTGCCGTAGTTTGCGCACTCTGGGAATCGGGGCGTGATAGATCTCAGGGGAGACCGGCTTAAAGGAAGATACAAAAGCAGCGGTCAATGTGCCAATCCCAAGCATTTTCTAAAACTCGAACATTTGATACTCAAGTGTAAATTGGTTAGAGAAACCAAGCGGTGGAGAATTAGTAGTTGGGCGATTTTAACTCCGAACCTTTTCTGATGTCTACAATTATATATATTATAGAAAGCTATATGGGGTAGCCAGATCGAGCTCCTTTTTGGACTCATATGTGCTTATTTACTTTAAGATCCTGGTTCGGGCTGAAAATTTAATTGGATTTGCTCTCGCATTCATTTGGTTGTGTAAAGTTTTATTCTGTCCTTGTTTAATGCAATATTCCTATCTACACCTCCTTCAATAAATTATGTAAATTAATTGCAACATTGCAATTAGTTTCCTTAAAAAATAAAATCTAAAGTTCATTAAACCCCCAATAAATTTGGCCATATTTCAGAAAATCCCCAAAAATTTGATTGGCGTAGAAACCACCCAAAAGGTAACAGTCAATGGCTAATGGTGTTAATTTGGCATGTAAAAATGACCATTTTGCCATTTTGAACAACAATGTTAATTAAATTATTAATTTTATTTATTAAATTATTAATTAATATTAAAATTGATAATATCGGGCCAGGTCAGGCCTGGTCAGAGGAGCGTGGTCAGAGGAGGGCAGGAGGTGGGTGGGTAAGCGGGCGAGGAGTGAAGGAGGGGGGCGAGGAAAGGAGGAGGGTAGGAGGTGGGCGGGCGGAGGAGAAGTGTGGGAGAGGAGAGGAGGAGGGCAGGAGGTGGGCGGGCGGAGGAGAAGGTGGACGAGGTTGTAACGATCCTAAAAGTCCTATACACTTTTATTAATCCAATATTAATAAAAGAGTGTATTTCTGTCCTGATTTCGAATTATAAGTTATTTTTGATAACTTATGTACAAGAAATTCCTTATAGCTCACTGGTTAAGCCTCTATACCGCTATCCCATAACCTGCAAGTTCGAATCCTATCAGTTCCAATTATTTTTAATATTTTTCTTTTTAACTTTCGGAAGCCCAAGAGTTGCACGTGCATTACGAGGAGAAACGAAGAGTTGCAAATAAATCAAATAATAAAAACGAGGCATAAATACTCAAATGAAGGCACTGCACGAACCATGAGGCAATTGCCTCATTTTTTACCACCGGTTTTTGCCCAAAAACCGCTACCGGCGGGTGGAATAGCCCCAAATCCCTCCAGTTTTTGCCTGTGCATCCCTTCAGCTCCCCACTTCTCCTTTTTCCTATTTGATTTTTATGAAATTAAAGAGAGAGCTCTCAACCTTTCATATACCCTATTACACACTTTTATATCATTTTAATGTCTCATTTTAATTCACCCTACCCCTGTTCTTTCTCTTATAAATATCTTAGTATATTCCAAGCTCTCCCCCTCTGAATTAAACAGAAAGTCCACCTTAAAAATCTCTCTCAAAACTATTTTCCTCTCAAGTCCTAGTTGAACTATCGCCGTAAACATCGAACCTCCGTTCCACCACGACGACAACGTACCTTGGCCAAGCAACCTCTAGCTGGTCGTCATCATCACCAATGACGTCGCCGCCATCCAACATTATTGCTGTCGTAGAATCTGTAACAACCACGCATCAAAACCTATCTTGCGTGTAATCAACCGGAACATCTTTCCGTGTGCCGTCGGTCTCGGTTCTTCAAACCGAGGCTACTTCTCTCCATTCCATCATTCGTACGAGCACGAGTGGTTGTCGAGTAAGTTCCTCCTCCTCCTTTTCTCTCAATTTGATTTCTCCCCACCATTATTTAAAACAAAAACCGATAAAGTGAAGTTAACAATTAAAATTATTTCTTTTAAACATTTTTTATCATATTTGATAGGCCAATCTAAGTCACACAAATACTTCTAACACCACTTGAAAGATTATTCATCTCATTTACTTTTAATGTGTTCTCAATTTAATGCGAAATAAATACACATATCGGGCACTTTTCATATAAGTACTATGAACTTTAAAAGTAACCATTATATCGATACTTAGAAATATGTATCTTTATAAATTTTACGGGGTAACGACCTACCGCACTCACAACAACATAGTTTTATAGCACGATATTTTGGTTAAGTTTTATTTAAAAGAAACAATTTACATTAAAATACCATCACTTTTATAAAATGTTTTATCGCTATTTTTAAATCCTTTGAAATTGCGCCCCTACAACCCTTTTAGGAGAACTCATCTACGGATGGTGCAGATTATCGCACGTCCTTGGGATAGTAGAGTGAGATACAGAGTTCCTCACGGAGAATTCAGTTTCGAAAGCAAATAAAAATATGGTTTTTAAGAAATACGATCTTTTCTAAACAAAATAATCTTTGAAAATTTTATATAAAACTACCAATCCGTATTTTCAATAAAAACAACTTGTGAAAATATATTTTTAAAAGGAAGATTATAATTTTAATAAAATACCAACAAGTTTCCAAAAGTAGTAGTTTTCATAAAACACCATAAACTTTCAAAAAGCTAGGTTTTATCACTAAAATACCATAATAATTAAAATACATGTTCATGAAAACCCTAAATATTATAAATTACCCTCAAGCTTTATTTTTAACTATATTAAAGTATTTTTCATAAAAACCCCTCGAGATATGCAAACAATATTTAAGAACTCTAGATTAATATAGGTTTAAGCGGTATCATTTCTCTCAATCCCTGAGGAGCTGGAGAAAGTGAGTGCTTGCCTATTCAGGTTAGATAAGTTTAACGGAGTTATCAATGACAATTGTCTTGAAACTTAAGAAATTCAAGAGCTAAATTTTTTCATAAGATATTTACTCTAACTTGAATACAAACTCAACCAGGATCCAAACTTTAACATAAACTTAAACTCTTGATCATGAATCAGAACACTTGAACTTGAATATCCCAAAACTTGAATACTAGAATAGTATGACTTGACATGAATTTAACATGAATACCAGAACACAATGGCTGCTATTGAAACTGACTTGATTCGAACAATGAATACAATTTGACCTGAATACATGAACACTTGACACGAATACTTAAAATTGACATGAACTCAATCTTGCAACTTGATGTATTCATGAATTCGAGCAAGACTGGTAATTTTAACTATAATCTAGGATACATGGGGTGTTGGGGTAGTTCAAGTGTGAATCCAATAAAATCTTAGGAGTCCCCCTAGATCATGAATTCATGTCTACTAACACAAGTAAGCTATCATGAGGGCCCGCGTTTCCTTATTCCTGGATTATAGCATATTGAGTTTGGAATATTTCAATACTAGATTAAAGTCCCGTTACTAACACTTGATTCGGGCCCGTGGTTCCTTATCCCTGGATTACAGCCTGTTGGGTTCAAGAACACTCTTGAGATTGGTTGACATTCACCCTTAAACTTACGTTAAATTAGTTTACCCATGTAGAGACTTTTTAGGACACTTACATGCACTTCATGTTCACTATAACTACACTACACAGCCATGTTATACTATGCTCATGTTACTTTGCCATGATATATAGAACTGCATGTTAAATAGAATTGCTATGCTTATATTAAATGACATGTTTTAATACCATATCTCATAGTCCATTACTTCATGATATCCATTTTTCTTTGTCATTATACTTTTATACTTCACACTCTTTTTCTTGGGGACTTACCGAGCGAAAGTTCGCTGACGGGCATTTCACCCATCTTTATTTCTTAGAATGTTCATCAGATACCATGGAGACTGAGAATGTGGACACCACAGAGGAAGAGCACGATCAGATCGTGACTCAGGCCTAGACTAGTTATCTTTTTCTTTCAGTTTTTGTATGCCACCTGTTTAGGCATTTCTTTTCTTGTATTTCCATTTCAGTTGAACTCATGAATTGTAAATGTATCAAGTTTAAATATAAATAATGTTGTTGAAGTTTAAATCTCATATTAATTTCTTGTCATTTTATATTGCTCACTTAACATATTTATTCCGGGAAATGACCTTATCAAAATAAATACGTCGCGGGCTTGTCACTTGCCCGTTTCCGTCTACTGGAAAGTGGGGCGTGCAGAGGTGGAGGATGGAAGGAGATGGGCAAGGTGGAGGTAAGGAGGAGGCGGGTTTAGGCAAAGGTTAAGGTTATGGTTAGAGGAAGGGCGACGGTGAGAGAAGAGAAGGGGGGAAAGAGGGAGGCGCCGGCGCCGGTGTTGGCGACGACGCCAGCGCCGTTGGTGAGCTATGTTTTTTTCCAAATTAGTTAGGGATTTTTTGGTAGAAGGAAGGAGGTTGAGGGTAATTTTGGGAAATTTTGTATTTTTTTCCGATATGGCAGTTTGTTGACGTGGCGGTGATGTGATGCTAACTTTGATGACGTGTCACTATTACTTTTGGAGGTTTTCCGTGTCAATCAAAATTTTAGGGGGTTTTCTGAGATATGGCTAAAATTATCGAGAGTTGAATGAACTTTAGCCAAAATAAATCACTTAACATGATGGTCTTGAACTGGAAAGTTAAATCCAAGCTTCTATCACCTAAGTTAAAACTTGGAGGAAAAGACACCATCTCTCTATTATATTATATATAGCTAATTATATATTTCTACCTAATCTTTTAAAATTATAACTAGAGATTCACTAAGGGAATGTTATTGAACTTGGATGCTAATATACGAGTTGGACAATTGTTATTGTTGGATAATTTTTTGGATTTGGATTCAGATTCATATTTTCATGTTGGATTTGGATTTAGGTTCACATTTTTGTGTTGAATTTGGACTTGGATTGGACTTTTGTTTTGGACTTGAATTTGGATTTAGACCTTTAGCATGGACTTACTTAAGCCAATAACGATAGATTTTAAAATCCAAATCTGAGTCTAAAACCAAAAACACTAAAAATTAAATGTTCCCTCATAAAAAATTGCTTTTTAAATAGAAATAAGTCGGGCAGCGCCTCACGTGTTTCCCATGTGAGCGCCAACGCCGGCAATTAGTAGGGTTAAAAAATCCTATACTGGCGCTTTACATAAAACACACGTAAGCGCCGGCATGCAAGGCACATGAGCGCATATTATGTAAGAATTAAATTCTTAGGCGGCACCCACGTGCATAACACGTGAGTGTCAGCGTCCAAATTAAAGAGAGTAGAATTAAAATTCTACATGGGAAATATTTTCCTAAAAATTGGAGACATTCTCTGTTAAACAAAGCCGTTGGATCCGTAATTCTACGGTAGCGCCCCGGCCGTCTGTCCGAGGCCAAAATGCGGAAACGAAAACTTTTTCTAAACTAGAAACCGGCGCTATCGCAGACTTTAATCCCGGATCGAACTATTAACCTACAACTAGCAACTAGAGAAAGGGTTGGAAAACTATACCGATCGATCCGTTTCCTTCGGTCTTTGGCCACCATCCCAAGCTTCTCGCGGCATCTCCGGTCTTGATCTCCTCGTTGGAAAGGGCACAACATCTTCGAGTCTTTTTACGGGCTCTCGCTTCGTCCGAAGCAACTCGGGCATGAAGTTCGCTAGCCGATGTGTCCAAGACGATATAGAGAATGTGTGTGACAACTTTGTCTCTAGTATCCATTGATTCTCATCACATGAGAGTGTATGGATGGAGGTTAGAGATGATGCCATTAATGGATGTTGTGAGCTAGAGGAGGAAGAAGAAGAAGCCTTTTTTTCTTTTGTTATCTATGATAAAATGAGAGAGAGAGCATCAAAAAATACAAGACCAAGCTCTCATATGGCAGCCCCTCCTCTCTCCTCGTATCATATCAACACCAAATCAATCAAATAATGTGACATTAGCACAAGAAAAGAGACCATGAGTCACTAATGAAGTCTATATCACATTAAATGCACAAAATGATGATTTAAGCTCATAATTTCCATTTGTAAACATTAACCCAAATGTTTACAACAATAAAAAGATACGACAACATCTAAAGTAAACTCGTGACGGATCACAAGGATACCCCTCACCTGTATATATATACCTGCATCCGTATTCCGACCGAATGCGAATGCGATGAGACGAAAGTAATCCAACAAATCTAATACTAGGATCCGGCTTAAACTAAAGCCCACTAGTATGATCCGTACGATCATGATCCGTGCACTACTGCACGTATATGATCGGACCCTGCCATATATCATACGGCTTCTACAACGTTTCGTCCGAAACTTGAGAAACTGTCTGTGAGAGACTCTAAAGACTCGTCAATATTTTGGCTGTGGATTTAACCACTAGCACGTCAGTAGTACTAGCTGTACGTAATGGGCTACCAGGTATTGACCAAAAGAGAGGTCGATGAGCGAACTCATCCTGACACCCTACTGAGCCTGTCAGTGACAATATCCGTACAGTCCAGTCCGTTCGTCTATGAGCATCGCATAGCGGGCCTAAGGGGTTGGTAAAAGTCAGACCCCTAAAAGCGGTACAAGTCGTGTCGGAGTGTAACCCAGAACACCCTGAGATACTACTGGAATACTTACCAGTAAATCTCCTGCCTTGGCCAAGGACTTCGTGTAATGGCTCTCCTAGACACAGCGCGATCTCACCCCCAATACCGGGAGAGACGAAACCTCTGCCGATCCGCTCCCTGCCTCCATGTGGCTCGGGACTGTACCCAACTAAAACCTGTTTGCACGACTCCTTTGAGCCGTGGTAGGTTAGTAATCAAAGCATAGTGGGAACTCACACGAGACAAATGACGATCTCAGGTCGATGAACTAACCTGTACACATGTCACCAGGGAACTGCTATCTGACGTCAGGTACAATACCAAGTAGTATGTTCCCGGCGAGTCCTGTCCGGTGTACTCATAACCTAATGAGCATCTGTATACATCTTAGGTGATCCAACTGACACCAATGGCTTGTGAGACCGGCCACCGCCTCTCGTCGGGGTCTCGACTGTATACACTAGTCTACTAATGGAGTATCGATGCCCAGTCTCGAAACTCCTATGACTAGGGACCTTTTAAGGATGTGCTTATAGACCCCAGCTCCCACGTATATGATCGCCATCATACTGCTGGCCGTCAAGCAAGAATCCTATGGGCTCTATCAACGTGCAATAGTGACCTGTAAGGTCACCTAAAACAGTACACGATGATAAAGATAAACCAGATTGCATACTATCATCTTGAGTAAGACTGTCCTACCGGTATAGGTCCTCCCTCAATCATTGCAATCACGTGCCTGTGATCCAATAATTGACTCTGAGGGCACTATATCCAACAATCTCCCACTTGCACTCAAGGCTAATTATTGCGATGTCGCATACTCACAGCCCGTGTGATACCGAACACCCAACTCCTCTACTAATTAGTCTCACAAAGCCGGTTTGTGAAACTATTGCGTTCGAGGAATAGCCTCAGTGAGTGGATCCGCCCTGATGTTTCTTTCTATGTCTCTCTTTATCTCAAGTTCGCGGAGAAAACCATCTCCCGAAATGAGCAATACCTGTCTTAGAATATGTCTGGATATCTGATAGGACTTAGTTCATAAATGAACTCCAAATCCAAACTTCTTAGACTGTATCGTCAACTGAACTTAATCAGTATCCTGCGCCACACCTCCCTCAGTATTCGCTTGGACCACCTGTCCAAAATACTGCCCCTCGTAAGAGAGAAACTATAACTCTGACAGTCACTCTATCATCCAGGTCACCTTGGAAGCCTGGAATGATAACTGTCTCCTAAAAGAGGCCGTTGTTATCATATCCCTAGAACATCCACTTATGTTCTAAAATTGCTTCCGAACGTTTCTCCAGGATAGGATTAATATCAACTTACTGCATCTCGTGCTAAAACAATATCTGGTGTGGTACCTGACATCTCATGATTGACTCAGTTGCCTAAGCAAGTGATCTGCCAATCATGCATATCCCTTTCCCCTTTAGTCTGTAAGACACCTTTAGAGAGGGTGATTCCATCACCTGCAGGTACACTACCGTGCTAGGAGTCGTCCATTCTAAAATACCTGTAGAATGCTGTCTAAGTACCCAGATTGGGAAACTACCCAAATCTAGATCTAAAACTATAGATCTAGTAACCAGAATGTCTGATATTATATCTATATCCTATGTGGAGAAACCACTGTGTGACAACCAAAGTATAACCAATCGTAGTATAGGATTTTCACTTCCTACTCTGTGTATGTCATCCAAATACCAGGACATCACACCCTACTACCTTCTTAACAGATCCATCCTCTATTCTGATGAAGTCAAACCTATGACTGTCACATCAGAAATAGACGATCTATCTCCGCTATATCTGCTTTAGTCTATAAATAGACATAAGCTACTTGTCCATTATGCTTCCGTTGCTCCTACTGACTACGACAACCTTCTGGCAGAGTCATATACACGTACACTTCTAAAGCTAGTTTAGAATGACGCTATACTCATCCTCCTACCAGGTCTCACAGTCTGGAACAACAGCAATGGCAAGTCTGGGTAAACAAGAACCTCCCTGTCACCGTCCTTGAGCATACCGAATTACCTCTCGAGTGCCTGAGGTTACCCACCATATCTGTGGAGTGGCTAATAGAATGTCAAACCAGATTGAATTTTAGGTCCTATTAAATTTTCATTAATCGTTTGCGGTTCTGGAATCACTTCTAGTTCTACCATACTCCCACTACTGTTTTCTGAAAAAATCCATTTTACTAAAACTGTGGCGAGTCAAGAACAATATCACTATTGATCTTCCAGATGGTAGAAAGTCAACCCTCGTCATAGCCCGGGTCAACCCACAAACAACAATTACAGGAACGTGCCTTGAGTTATCCAGAGTCTGGTTTTGAGCATAAGCCGAAAAACTCCCCGTACCTTAACAATGTTAAGATATGAACTATTCTATATTCAATATTGTAACGTTTTGAAAATCGTTTCGGTGAAATTTCGGAAAATCGGTAAAATAAGGGGGTTTTCTGTAAAAAAAGTCAAAATGCAAATATCTTATTATAAAAATTAAATATACATATTCTAACTATGTAATTGCTATTATTTGTTGTTTATTGAGCCGCTGGTGAAATTTCAAATTTTCTGAAAAAAAATATTATTTTATTATTATTTTAAGCCGTCACTAATACATTTAATTAAGGAAAACTACAAATTGGAATGAGTTGAAACAAATTTTGTGCATCATAAAATATTAAATAAAATTTTATCATGTGGTTTTTAGAACGAAATTATTTGCCAAAACGGTTTAGAAATTATTGAAGAAAAACGGCTTTTTTTAGCGTAAATGGATGTTTGGGGTATTGTATTTATCATTTTTCATCACCCCACACCCGTACCCACATCCACACACTCCCATTTACTTCTCCCCTTGAAGAATTCAGCAGCCCCCATTCTTTTTCCCCACTTGAATTTCAAAGGAAAAGAAATGAAAGAAAAGAAAAGAAAAGAGTAGAAAATGATATAATTTGAGTTGACTTTGACTTGAACTAACTTTCTCCACCTCACTCTCTCTCCTCCCTCACCCAACCCCCCACATTTCTGGCCGAAACCAGCAACCCCCCCAACAGCCCATTTTTCCTCTTCTCCTCTCTTTGTTCCATCAAAGAAAATCCAAAGAAAAATCCACCAAAAATCAAGCAAAAATCCAAATCAAAATCCGACTCCTACCCATTTTAGCTTAGCCCGTATAGCATGGATCTTTGTGAAAAGAGAGCATTTTGGGAGGCCATGGGTGCTTGTGGATCTTCAAATGTTTTTGGGTATAATTCTAAACATTTTTGCTTAATTTGTTACTAATTTCTTAAAGCTAAGTTAATTAAGTGTTTAATTAGGTGTTTAAGAAAGAAAAATGTTTTGAATTGAAGTTTGAAATTTCAAGTGTATGGTTTTGAATGAAGATTAGGGTTTGAGCATTTGATTAGGATTGTGATGGGTAGATTAACATAGAATTGCTTGCAAAAATCAAATCTAGTTGCTAGTTGCATTTTTGTTAATTTAAATTTGTGATAAGTATATATATTGCAAACTAGTTTTTGTAAATATTGTGTTAAATTGAGAATTAAAATATGGTTAGGGTTTTTATCATATTATTAACCTTATTAAGTGTAGTTTAACACTTTAGTTCATGGAAATCCAACCTAAATTGTAGTTTGTGCATTTTTTTTCTATGAAATTGTAAAAAAGGTATTTTGTAAACTAGAATATTAGGGTTTTTGGAATTTAATGAGATTAAATTCCGGAAATTGTTTCTATAACTTATTTAAGATATTTAATAAGTATATTGGCCGCTACATTTATTTAAACGTCATGTTTTGTACAAAAACGGCAAATTGTGCTTGCTAGATTTTCGGAAAAATGACTTTTTAAGTGAAATTGGGGGTTTTGTGAGTTTTAACCTAGTTTATATTATAATTAGTGCTTGTAATTGTACAAATGAGTGTGTTGGGAGTATTCTCGATGGTTTCACGTTTGTACGCCGACGTCGAGGGTTTTTGGGTCGATTTGCGAAAGCAACCATAGGTTTTGACCTATGTGGGATTCGTGCGTCGTTTTGGTCATGAGTCGGATTTTAATGCGGTATGGTGCGTTATGATATGTAGGTACCCCATGTGGACTTCAAGACGACAAGCAAGCGCGTGGCGACGTCGGCACCGGCGAACGAGGAACATGTGTGTAGATTTATATCTACGGGGAGAAGTCGGGTGGATGGCGTATAGCACCCCCGCAGTCCGAGGTGATGTATACGGATGCGTATACACACCTATAAATATTATATGTTGTTGGGTTTATTATTGATGCTTAAATGGATATTGGTATATCGGATTGATGAAAGGTTACGAAACCTTAGGGTTTTGGGTGAACTACACATACGTACACACGCATACATACTTGCATGCATCCTTATGTTATATGTGCTTATAGGATCCTATGTGGATATGTGTTCACGTGGATTTTGGGATATTGTGCTCACATACGGATTTGAGGATGATACATGGGATTGATATGAGTCGAGGAGTTGATCTGAGATTATGATATCGGTGAAATGACATGTTATGACGGTAAAATTCATGATTTAGATACGTCTTGATACTTTAGAGGATTTTGGGAATGATGATGCCATAGCAATAGTGATATATATATGTTAGATGATCGACATTTGATTATGTTATGAGATATGATATGATATGACAGGATACTTGTGATAGGCCGCCTTGGGCGATGTATACTCTTGTGATGATATATGATGAAAATACCGATTTGTACTAGACTGTCGATCAGTAGTCAGGTCTTGATTTTTGTGATGATGTTGGCATTGTGCTAGACGTAGGTCAGTACCCAGATGATGATCTTGATAAAGAGGATACTTGATGAAAAATACGACAAATGTGATATTGACCCGTACCCAGATTTGGGGATGTCGTACGACGGATTTACGTACGAGCTATATTTTGATGATTGATCCGCACTCTTGACTTGGGATGTCTGGTTACGAATTTGATATTATTGAGGCGGGATCACCGACTATACATATACAGGTATGTATATGTATCGACTCAGATGATAGGCGGTTTCCTTACCCGTAGTCCAGCTTGTTAGTTTAGCCCTCTAGTTTAGTTTAGTTATTAGATTAGATTCGATTCTTACCTATTTCAAAAACTAACGAATCGTGGGTATTTTAAAAGACAGCCCAAGGGATCCTACGGATATTTCAAAAGACGTATCTTTTCACAAAAATACCGTAGCCCCTATTTTCAAAACCCCATGATTCGTGTTATTTCAAAAGGCGCCATTTGTAGGACTATATTAGATTAAAGCAGATTAGTTATAGTTGCGTCTAGTTTTTAGCTCCCGCTCATTTTGGTTGCTCGCTCCGCATCGCATATTTACATTGTTATTTCATATTGCATTGTTGACATTATGCTGTTAGGACACCAGCACCATTATCGATGATGCGTATGTACCACATACACTTACTTGCCGGCTCACACACATCTTCATCGGTAATTGCCATGTCACGTACACCTTGTAAAATATTGTTGCTTAACTTAGCTTGATAGCCAGTAGTTTGACATAATATTAGTGTACATACCTTATATGCCAGCTTAGGTATTGTAGTTATTACTTGTCGCTTCATGCATACTGTTATTCATTCTCATGCTTATATTCATGGTTCTACATGCTATTGATGATTCGGATTTCCATGATATTTTCTGGATTTGGAGGAAAACCGCAAAACATATATAAACTGATTTCTCTCTTTTTAAATAAAAGTGCGGTTTTTCCCATGATATATGAGTTTGCTGATGGATTTCGAGACCCGATTCGAGGAGTGGAGGAACCGTTTCGGGTACATGGTGGGCCCGGTATGGTACCCCTGGGCAAGTGGAATGTGTTGTTGACGTTGAGCCTGGCTGGGGAGCACTACCTACCGGTGATATTACCCGACGCGTTGGATATCCGGAGGATACCGTCGTGGTCTTGAGATGGATGGTAGGGGCCGGTCTGAACTGACGGCGCCCTAGATATTGAGATTGAGACATTGATATTTCGAGATATTGAGATTTATGTTTTGTGTCGATGCTAGACACTGTTGATACTGATTTCATTTATGATACCTCAGTTTAAAAATACAAAGGAAATCTCACTAATTTATGAAAACAGTTTCTTCATTTACATGTATTCTGTTTTCATGCATTCATACCTCATTCATGATATATTGCTACCTGAGGCACTGACACGGGCATATGAGTTTTACACTCGGGTTAGATATTTACCCTAGCCATTGTTATAGGCTGCATGTTATATGCATTTTTGAGGATATATTATGATCATTGACCTAGGATTGCGTTATTTATGCGATTTCTGTGCGTAGATGTTTTTCTATTCACGAGTTGGCAACTCACCCCCGTTGTGCCCCAGTTCTTGCAGGTTTTGCCGTACAGGTTTAATTACGGCCTGGCGGGCTCAGTTTCATTCGGGTGACTTGCTAGTAGGTGAGTTTTTCTTGTATCGTACCCATCATATTACCTTGTATAATATTATTCCGTTGTATCTAGTAAATTCCATCAACCAAACATGTATTTATTGAGATAGAGACCAGTGTTGTTTATTCTTTCGACCTTAGAGTCGCTCGTTTTATTTCTGGTGGTTTTGAGTTTCCTTTTGAGTTTTGATCCTCGCCGTTGGCGTTGTATATTATTGCTTGTGTGGTTGTGACCGTCGATTGACGAAGAGCTAGCTCCCGCTTGGGGATGCCTTTTTCTTGATTTCGTATACTATTCATGTTGTATCCCGTTTGGGGGCCAGTATTTACAAAGGAGACTCTGCCGAAATTTTCAGTAAATTTTTGATGTTTTAAAGACCGCATAATTCGGCTTATGCTATTGAAACTACTTGCTTTAAGTTGGTTTTTCCTGCACTCTACTACTTTTCTTGGTTTGGATTTCTGGGTTTTCGGTTTACTTAGATTACGTACGCCTCGAGACGTTCGTAGTTTAAGTGCCGGTCATGTTCCGTACTTTCGGGTCGTGACAAAGTTGGTATCAGAGCGTTAGGTTTTACCTTCGGAGCGTAGGATGACCCTTGGTTGATGGAATAGGTGACTAAAGTAGAGTGACGTACCGTTGGTATGTTCCGAGGCATATTTACGACACGCCACTCCACTTATGAAGCCTTAGGATGTACATTTCCTTGTTCAGTATTATATTCCTTCCTGATCTAGCCTCGTCGGTACCAGTTTGGTTTTGCTGCCACGATTACGGGCAGGGAGAGCTACAGCTAGAGTTGCGGTCAGCACGAGCTCGTCACGAACGAGGACTGCTCAGGGCGAAATTCCGGTGACACACGATTGCGGAGATGTGTCTTTTTACTGTGTTTCCGCACCACGAGCGTTTGGCGGATCGCCTTTATGAGATTTCTCGGACGTGCCGATCAGTATCAGAGGATTGGTCCACTGACAGAGGTCATCAGATAGATTGATTCCAGCTAGAGACGACTTCACGCGGAGACGTTGAGAGTCGACAGAGACGATCGAATGTCAGAAACCTATTATTCCAAGTTTAAAGTAGTCGGAAAGACATGCAGGCAATTCTATGGTCCCTCTAGAAGAATGAAACCCTAACTCGACTTAGTGACCGTGTGAAAGCCTTTGAACCTTCGGGTTTGTGGCAGTTCTACGGCGCCATTAGTGAGGCTTGGGTTTGCCCTTCTACGGCTGGACCACCGATGCTGTGGTATGTACTCGATACTATTAAACTGTGTCCAAGAGGTTGAGCTCTTGGGGGATTATGAGGTTTTGACGACTCGATCGGATGGCTCGACTTAATTCGGATGCTAGGTGGTGAGATGCATTTCTTAGGAGACTCCAGATATGAGGATAGCCGTTGGAGCTCAGTCCATGCAGCCGCGACGAGACGAGTCCAAAGCAGACGACATTAGAGAAAAGTGAAGTAGGAGGTTCGTACCAGATCTAGATGAGATGACGTTCCACTCCGCCGACATCAGAGATGCGATGCGCATGCCGAGGCATGGTACTTGGATATACCTTCCAGAAGAGTCGTGATGAGAATGCAGTCGTTCCAGAGCAAGACGCAGATATAGTAAAGGACGATGACTTCCGGACAGTTGGCAGAGACGAAACATGGAAGTGACCGTGAGCAGGATTCCTTCCAGGACACTGCTGCAATGATACTTGCACCCAGGATCAGAGGTGTCATGTACATTCAGAGAACCAGAGGCCGACACCAGTGATATGCTGTCTTACGAGTGGTCGCAATGATTGACCGGGAGATGACAAGAGACGTGCCAGAACGGGATCATCCCCGTTAGCACACCTGACAGGGCCGATGAGCCGGTGGACCGAAAGATTGGTAATTCACAGTGAAGACCTTGACCCAGGAGTGGTCATGGTTACGCACACCAGCAGGACAGAGTTCATGATCATCGACGAGACGTCCCACTAGTGACCGCGACAGTAGGCCGAGATTCTTAGAGGATGCGCTTGAGCGGTACTGTTCCGCCATTATTGATTAGGATGTTTTGGGTGATTTATTCGCATGATTTGATTTTGATGATTGAGGATTTACGATCTTTGCACAGTGTTGCACTTGATATCGTTTTCGTGCTTTGGTTTCACATGTTTGTGATTTTACGGTTTTAGACATTTGAGTTGATTTTGTGCGTATATACGCACACGATTTGGTTCCTGCACTCTGTATAGTTTATATATGCTTGCAGTGCAGTGATACGCCTTTTGTGCACTTAGATGCACTGGACTTCGATTTCGATTGGGATACTCGATATTTGTTTTGTGCACCTTGTGCACCTGATTTGATTTTTGCGCATATTCGGCACTTGATATTGGATTTCATGATTTCGTGCACGATGGATGCACCTGATTTGGATTTTCGCGCATGTTGGGCGCATGTTTTGGAGTGTGATTTTGGTGCACACCAGATGCACTAAATCGAGATTTTCGTGCATGTCAGATGCACCTGATTTTGCTGGCAGGCACACATGTTGCCTACGACAGATGCTTTGTGCACACCCGATGCACTTAGATGTTGTTTCTGTGCATATGTATGGCACATATTTAGATTTTGATTTCCGTGCGCACAAGACGCACGTAGTATTCATACGCGTACTTTGGGGATTGATTTCGTATGGAGCAGTACGTTGTTATGATGATTGCTATGAGTTTTTGTACTGAGCAGGACTAGTCAGAGGACAGTACCTGAATATATTTTACATGTATAGTTTCGAGTTATATCATATTGGTTTTGCTTTGGATTTGGTATTGATGTCTTCCCCATGACTCCGATGATTGCGGGATGCTTGACGGAGTTCTGATTTGAGTTATATGCTCATTTTCATGCGCATGCGTTGCGCTACGATTGTTTTATTTATTTACGATCTCGGAGCCCCGACGACTTGATGGTTTTGCTTAGATGTTTTAGTATTTGGGGGGGGGGAGTTTTAATTTAAAATTCGGGGACCGAATTTCTTTAAGGGGGGAAGATTGTAACGTTTTGAAAATCGTTTCGGTGAAATTTCGGAAAATCGGTAAAATAAGGGGGTTTTCTGTAAAAAAAGTCAAAATGCAAATATCTTATTATAAAAATTAAATATACATATTCTAACTATGTAATTGCTATTATTTGTTGTTTATTGAGCCGCTGGTGAAATTTCAAATTTTCTGAAAAAAAATATTATTTTATTATTATTTTAACCCGTCACTAATACATTTAATTAAGGAAAATTACAAATTGGAATGAGTTGAAACAAATTTTGTGCATCATAAAACATTAAATAAAATTTTATCATGTGGTTTTTGGAACGAAATTATTTGCCAAAACGGTTTAGAAATTATTGAAGAAAAACGGCTTTTTTTTAGCGTAAATGGATGTTTGGGGTATTGTATTTATCATTTTTCATCACCCCACACCCGTACCCACATCCACACACTCCTATTTACTTCTCCCCTTGAAGAATTCAGCAGCCCCCATTCTTTTTCCCCACTTGAATTTCAAAGGAAAAGAAATGAAAGAAAAGAAAAGAAAAGAGTAGAAAATGATATAATTTGAGTTGACTTTGACTTGAACTAACTTTCTCCATCTCACTCTCTCTCTTCCCTCACCCAACCCCCCACATTTCTGGCCGAAACCAGCAACCCCCCCAACAGCCCATTTTTCCTCTTCTCCTCTCTTTGTTCCATCAAAGAAAATCCAAAGAAAAATCCACCAAAAATCAAGCAAAAATCCAAATCAAAATCCGACTTCTACCCATTTTAGCTTAGCCCGTATAGCATGGATCTTTGTGAAAAGAGAGCATTTTGGGAGGCCATGGGTGCTTGTAGATCTTCAAATGTTTTTGGGTATAATTCTAAACATTTTTGCTTAATTTGTTACTAATTTCTTAAAGCTAAGTTAATTAAGTGTTTAATTAGGTGTTTAAGAAAGAAAAATGTTTTGAATTGAAGTTTGAAATTTCAAGTTTATGGTTTTGAATGAAGATTAGGGTTTGAGCATTTGATTAGGATTGTGATGGGTAGATTAATATATAATTGCTTGCAAAAATCAAATCTAGTTGCTAGTTGCATTTTTGTTAATTTAAATTTGTGATAAGTATATATATTGCAAACTAGTTTTTGTAAATATTGTGTTAAATTGAGAATTAAAATATGTTTAGGGTTTTTATCATATTATTAACCTTATTAAGTGTAGTTTAACACTTTAGTTCATGGAAATCCAACCTAAATTGTAGTTTGTGCATTTTTTTGCTATGAAATTGTAAAAAGGGTATTTTGTAAACTAGAATATTAGGGTTTTTGGAATTTAATGAGATTAAATTCCGGAAATTGTTTCTATGACTTATTTAAGATATTTAATAAGTATATTGGCCGCTACATTCATTTAAATGTCATGTTTTGTACAAAAACGGCAAATTGTGCTTGCTAGATTTTCGGAAAAATGACTTTTTAAGTGAAATTGGGGTTTTTGTGAGTTTTAACCTAGTTTATATTATAATTAGTGCTTGTAATTGTACAAATGAGTGTGTTGGGAGTTTTCTCGATGGTTTCGCGTTTGTACGCTGACGTCGAGGGTTTTGGGGTCGATTTGCGAAAGCAACCATAGGTTTTGACCTATGTGGGATTCGTGCGTCGTTTTGGTCATGAGTCGGATTTTAATGCGGTATGGTGCGTTATGATATGTAGGTACCCCATGTGGACTTCAAGACGACAAGCAAGCGCATGGCGACGTCGGCACCGGCGAACGAGGACCAGGTGAGTAGATTTATATCTACGGGGAGAAGTCGGGTGGATGACGTATAGCACCCCCGCAGTCCGAGGTGATGTATACGGATGCGTATACACACCTATAAATATTATATGTTGTTGGGTTTATTATTGATGCTTAAATGGATATTGGTATATCGGATTGATGAAAGGTTACGAAACCTTAGGGTTTTGGGTGAACTACACATACGTACACACGCATACATACTTGCATGCATCCTTATGTTATATGTGCTTATAGGATCCTATGTGGATATGTGTTCACGTGGATTTTGGGATATTGTGCTCACATACGGATTTGAGGATGATACATGGGATTGATATGAGTCGAGGAGTTGATCTGAGATTATGATATCGGTGAAATGACATGTTATGACGGTAAAATTCATGATTTAGATACGTCTTGATACTTTAGAGGATTTTGGGAATGATGATGCCATAGCAATAGTGATATATATATGTTAGATGATCGACATTTGATTATGTTATGAGATATGATATGATATGACAGGATACTTGTGATAGGCCGCCTTGGGCGATGTATACTCTTGTGATGATATATGATGAAAATACCGATTTGTACTAGACTGTCGATCAGTAGTCAGGTCTTGATTTTTGTGATGATGTTGGCATTGTGCTAGACGTAGGTCAGTACCCAGATGATGATCTTGATAAAGAGGATACTTGATGAAAAATACGACAAATGTGATATTGACCCGTACCCAGATTTGGGGATGTCGTACGACGGATTTACGTACGAGCTATATTTTGATGATTGATCCGCACTCTTGACTTGGGATGTCTGGTTACGAATTTGATATTATTGAGGCGGGATCACCGACTATACATATACAGGTATGTATATGTATCGACTCAGATGATAGGCGGTTTCCTTACCCGTAGTCCAGCTTGTTAGTTTAGCCCTCTAGTTTAGTTTAGTTGTTAGATTAGATTCGATTCTTACCTATTTCAAAAACTAACGAATCGTGGGTATTTTAAAAGACAGCCCAAGGGATCCTACGGATATTTCAAAAGACGTATCTTTTCACAAAAATACCGTAGCCCCTATTTTCAAAACCCCATGATTCGTGTTATTTCAAAAGGCGCCATTTGTAGGACTATATTAGATTAAAGCAGATTAGTTATAGTTGCGTCTAGTTTTTAGCTCCCGCTCATTTTGGTTGCTCGCTCCGCATCGCATATTTACATTGTTATTTCATATTGCATTGTTGACATTATGCTGTTAGGACACCAGCACCATTACCGATGATGCGTATGTACCACATACACTTACTTGCCGGCTCACACACATCTTCATCGGTAATTGCCATGTCACGTACACCTTGTAAAATATTGTTGCTTAACTAAGCTTGATAGCCAGTAGTTTGACATAATATTAGTGTACATACCTTATATGCCAGCTTAGGTATTGTAGTTATTACTTGTCGCTTCATGCATACTGTTATTCATTCTTATGCTTATATTCATGGTTCTACATGCTATTGATGATTCGGATTTCCATGATATTTTCTGGATTTGGAGGAAAACCGCAAAACATATATAAACTGATTTCTCTCTTTTTAAATAAAAGTGCGGTTTTTCCTATGATATATGAGTCGTCCACCATGAGTTTGCTGATGGATTTCGAGACCCGATTCGAGGAGTGGAGGAACCGTTTCGGGTATATGGTGGGCCCGGTATGGTACCCCGGGGCAAGAGGAATGTGTTGTTGACGTTGAGCCTGGCTGGGGAGCACTACCTACCGGTGATATTACCCGACGCGTCGGATATCCGGAGGATACCGTCGTGGTCTTGAGATGGATGGCAGGGGCCGGTCTGGACTGACGGCGCCCTAGATATTGAGATTGAGACATTGATATTTCGAGACATTGAGATTTATGTTTTGTGTCGATGCTAGACACTGTTGATACTGATTTCATTTATGATACCTCAATTTAAAAATACAAAGGAAATCTCACTAATTTATGAAAACAGTTTCTTCATTTACATGTATTCTGTTTTCATGCATTCATACCTCATTCATGATATATTGCTACCTGAGGCACTGACACGGGCACATGAGTTTTACACTCGGGTTAGATATTTACCTTAGCCATTGTTATAGGCTGCATGTTATATGCATTTTTGAGGATATATTATGATCATTGACATAGGATTGCGTTATTTATGCGATTTCTGTGCGTAGATGTTTTTCTATTCACGAGTTGGCAACTCACCCCCGTTGTGCCCCAGTTCTTGCAGGTTTTGCCGTACATGTTTAATTACGGCCCGGCGGGCTCAGTTTCATTCGGGTGACTTGCTAGTAGGTGGGTTTTTCTTGTATCGTACCCATCATATTACCTTGTATAATATTATTCCGTTGTATCTGGTAAATTCCATCAACCAAACATGTATTTATTGAGATAGAGACCAGTGTTGTTTATTCTTTCGACCTTAGAGTCGCTCGTTTTATTTCTGGTGGTTTTGAGTTTCCTTTTGAGTTTTGATCCTCGCCGTTGGCGTTGTATATTATTGCTTGTGTGGTTGTGACCGTCGATTGACGAAGAGCTAGCTCCCACTTGGGGATGCCTTTTTCTTGATTTCGTATACTATTCATGTTGTATCCCGTTTGGGGGCCAGTATTTACAAAGGAGACTCTGCCGAAATTTTCAGTAAATTTTTGATGTTTTAAAAACCACATAATTCGGCTTATGTTATTGAAACTACTTGCTTTAAGTTGGTTTTTCCTGCACTCTACTACTTTTCTTGGTTTGGATTTCTGGGTTTTCGGTTTACTTAGATTACGTACGCCTCGAGACGTTCGTAGTTTAAGTGCCGGTCATGTTCCGTACTTTCGGGTCGTGACAAATTTAGAAACAAAGGCACTGATTTAATTGGAATCAGATTCAAATCATGCAGCTGTTTCCAGTGCATGTCATCTAAATGGAGAGAGGCCGATCAGTATTACTCAACTTAGGAGTGCTTCCAATTATGAGTAACCTAAAAGAGAAGCAAGTTCTCTTAATCATTACAATTAACTGAATACCATTCACAAGTATCTACATCTTCGATCACCTTGAAGAATCCTGATACTTGCAACGCCTGGTTCTTTACTTTATTCTTATACCTATAACTTCTCAAAACTTAGACCTTGCATTTCTACGTATCACATGTCTAAGAACTAGAGAAGTCACAAGTAAATAGAATATAGTACGAGTACCAACCCCTCTGTCCTAATGGAAACTGGACAAAATACAATACTCTGTATAAGTCCCCTGAGTCTAATAACTCAAATCCTGTGCGTCATAGGTTGAAAACTGTACTTATGGTTAAGAAGAATTACACTTCTGTTTAATGCTCCTTACCTAACCATCCACTGATATAGGTAAATGTCATAGACATAATTTCAAAAAGTTATATCTCACTTTATAAAAATAAACGTACAGATATATCAATTTGAAATTTGTGCATAACAACGGATATTCAAAACCAAATATTTGCCGTCCGGCAAACAACCCAGGCGATTTCCTCAAATGTCACCAATTACAACGAATCCTGATATAATGAGGATGATCACCCAATTCCCAATAAGTTACTCCCACGCATCATCTGTAAAACCATACAGATGTGATAATCAAACCTGGTAAATACATACCCTGGAGCAAGGTCTAATTAGGAAATCAGTTTTCTTTTAACAATACACAGTGAAACTGAAACATGTAATTGTTTCGAAGGGGTATCCGGGTATTCCAAGTAATACCTCTTCCATTATCAGATTCACAACTGTAACCGTATATTTCTTTTCCATCTCTCTAAATCCCTTTATATGTCTTTAGTCATTACCTTCTGTACACCCCATCAGGCTAAATGGTTTTCTTCCTTCCCTACCGTTCGGCACCAGCCTATGGTTTGGAAGAAGACTATCCAATAAGCATAATGGGTGTACCCTCCTAATCCTAGGAGTACTCGTAACTTGAGAGAAGGTGAAGATAAAAGACAACTGAATAAAACCTTATTCCTATTTCTCCTGAATCAGAATCCATCTCCGAACTGGAACAAGTTCCTTCGAGTTCGTATATAACCATACAATGGAGTATCCAATAAACTGTGGATCTTCTTAGTGATACGGGGTGTTCCGGAGAAATACAAAGGTGAAGTAGGAGTGGCGATGAAATACTTGGTTTGGTCGTGAATAGCAGTCGCAGTTTACTTTGCCCTCTTACTAATCCTTTTATTTGTCTTTACTTAATACATTCTGTACACCTTTTAGGCTAAATGGTTTTCTTCATTCCCTACCGTTCGGCACCTGCCTATGGTTTGGATGAAAACTATCCAATTAGCGTAACAGGTGTACCGTCCTAATCCAAGGAACACTCGCAACCTGAGAGAAGGTAAAAGGAAAAGACAACTGAATAGTCCTATTCATTTTCTCCAGAACCAGAAACCATCCTCGAATCTGGAACAAGCTCCTTCGAGTTCGTATATACCCATACGATGGTTTTATCCAATGGAAGTGGATGTTCGTAGTAATACGGGGTGTTCTGGAGAAAAGGGTAAAAGCAGGAGTGGCAATGAGGTATGCAACTCTGACAATCCAAAAGCCAGTGATTTAAGAAAGTTCGGTTAACTTGGTCACTGATTCATAGTCAAGGGTCGGGTCATGGTCGCTGCCAAAGAGAGAGAGAAAAGAAACACTCTGCGTGCACTCTAACCTAGATCAGAATGGTTATCAATTTATCTAATCAGGAAACCTCCCACTGTATCGTCAAATTCTCCTCCAAACCTGAAAGAAGAATTAGTCGGGATCACCCGAGGAGTAAACCAACTCATCAGTAGGAATCGGGATCCAACTATCATCGTATGATAACGTGATGGAATCCACTCACGTTATCACACT
The DNA here is from genome assembly GCA_030015575.1 of Agapanthus africanus. Classification (NCBI taxonomy): domain Eukaryota; kingdom Viridiplantae; phylum Streptophyta; class Magnoliopsida; order Asparagales; family Amaryllidaceae; genus Agapanthus; species Agapanthus africanus. The sequence continues at coordinate 780,510,873 of CM057337.1, forward strand.
CCAGAAGGTATGCGCATATCTGGAAAGTTTCAGTTTCTTTAACTCCCGATGTGATTTTTACCCCATGCTCTTATGACCTTGACGAAGGTCAACAAATCATAAGTCGCATGTCAAGTTCTACCCATCATTGTCCAGGTTAATTTGAACCCACCCATACAAGTCCTTGACGAAGGCCAACAAGGCTGTACGACTGTCCCAAACCAACGCATCTATCTATGCAGCAGAAAAGTAACAAATAGCTACCATACACTATGCCTTGACGAAGGCCAACAAACATAGCATGAATACTAAGTGCTACTCGTCTGAAATGACGGAGGGCTACGAATGGTTTTTGGTGAAAAACTTTTAACGTAATGAACTTGATATCGTTGAAGGAACCGAATAGCTTTTTATAAAAATATAGTGGCGAAGACCTTTGCTAAAGAGGTCACTCCCGGTGAAGGGATCTCGGCTCTTTCCCCGTAGAATGAGGTGCAGGATATTCCAATTGAATACCACGATGCAAAGCAAAAAGTAATTGACTATAGTGAAGTTATTACCCTGACGCAAACTTCTGTCCAAGGGGTTACTCCCGGTGAAGAGATCTCGGCCCTTGCCTCGTCGACTGAGGTGGTGGATATTCATAACCGAATACCACTGTACAAAACAAAAGAGAACGTCCTTGCAATAACAGCTTTTTTGAAAAATGTTCCAACAACATCAGATTAGGTTTGTTTAGCTTGCATTGATTCGAATCAATGCAGTCCCATCAATTAATCACACCACAAAAGAAAAAAAATACGATGTATGTATATACCATCCGCATTCGCCACTAGGTCCCGTCATCACCCGTTAGGTTACTTAACTAACGACAGAGAAGGGACTGGACTAGGCGGGTGTAAAACATATACAACATCTACTAGTATATATATCAATATATAATAATCGCTCAAGGCGTGCTAAAATGCAACATCATAGAGAGTAATAAGCATCACAGAACAATACAGATAATCTGGGATCCCCGGGTTTCATAGAGCCGCTACTGAAACCCGACGTTCCCCTGGTCATGTGGATAGCCTGTGCAATGAAATCCTAGACCCCTACGGGCGCGGCAAGTTACCCGCCAAAACCTGAAGCGAGGCAGCCCCTTCAACAAAGTGAATGGACCACCCAGCACTTCACGGAATCCGGTAACTTGAGCACCCCTCCTTGGGTCAACCTATACTCCCTACGAGTGCGGCGAATAGTCCGCCAATTCTATAGTAAAGTCCCCTTCGTCTCAAAGCCATGAGATGCGGGCCCGTTGCCCTCTAGAACCCGGCTATCCGTGCACCCCACCTTAGGGTAATCCTAGTACAGAAAGTAAAATATATATACAACGGGTACATCGACCTCAGCCCGGTCGTACCCCAAAAGAATAATATACACACAAGCAGTGACGGCAGTCCACATGTCGGACACTCGCCCCACAATATCAAATGTACAAATACAACCAAACTGTACTACCATTGCCCCAGGCTATCCACCACGATAAATCCGCAACATCACAGCACAACATAGAACATCAACGTGAATGTCACGTTCGTAAATCCGTCTAAAAGAACTATAGTAATTAGACAAGATTTACCGATCAAATGACATTCACGGTCGCATATATAAAGTAAGCACTGTGAACTAACATATTTAAAATTTCGATCGCCAAAATTTCCTCGAAGTGGGCCCCAAGCACAATTCCCAGTACTCAAACAAATCTGGGCCCAAACAAAAAATACCAGAAACCCCATTTCTAAGTCAGAGACCACTGTGGAAATTTTGGTGCATTGTTGCTATAGTGCTGCGGTGGAACCGCGGCCAAACCGTGGGTATGGCCGCAGTTCCGCGGCGCTACAGTGATAACAACGTACCAAATTTTCTCAGATCTCTTAAAAAAGCCTGCCTGATTTTCTGCGATACTCAAAAAAAAAATTTGACGATAAAAAAAATTCGACAGAAACTTCAGAATTAGAAATGCAGTTTTGGAAAATTTCGTTCGATCGAAATTCTAAACACGTTAGAGCAAGCGAGTAAAGGTTAATGGCGTGGCTCTGATACCATGTAAGTCTACGGTAGCGCCCCGACCGTCTGTCCGAGGCCAAAATGCGGAAACGAAAACTTTTTCTAAACTAGAAACCGGCGCTATCGCAGACTTTAATCCCGGATCGAACCATTAACCTACAACTAGCAACTAGAGAAAGGGTTGGAAAGCTATACCGATTGATCCGTGTCCTTCGGTCTTTGGCCACCATCCTAAGATCCTCGCGGCATCTCCAGTCTTGATCTCCTCGTTGGAAAGGGCACCACATCTTCAAGTCTTTTTACAGGCTCCCGCTTCGTCTGAAGCAACTCGGGCACACAGTTCGCTAGCCGACGTGTCCAAGGTGATGTAGAGAATGTGTGTGACAACTTTGTCTCTAGCATCCATTAATTCTCATCACATAAGAGTGTATGGATGGAGATTAGAGATGATGCCATTAATGGAGGTTGTGAGCTAGAGGAGGAAGAAGAAGAAGAAGCATTTTCTTTCTTTTGTTATCTATGATAAAATGAGAGCGAGAGCATCAAAAAATACAAGACCAAGCTCTCATATGGCAGCCCCTCCTCTCTCCTCTTATCATATCAACACCAAATCAATCAAATAATGTGACATTAGCACAAGAAAAGAGACCATGAGTCATTAATAAAGTCTATATCACATTAAATGCACAAAATGATGATTTAAGCTCACAATTTTCATTTGTAAACATTAACCCAAATGTTTACAACAATAAAAAGATACGGCAACATCTAAAGTAACTCGTGACGGATCACAAGGATACCCATCACCTGTATATATATACTTGCATCCGCATTCCGATCGAATACGAATGCGATGAGACGAAAGTAATTCAACAAATCTAATAGTAGGATCCGGCTTAAACCAAAGCCCACTAATATGATCCGCCCGATCATGATCCGTGCACTACTGCACGTATATGATCGGACCCTGCCATATATCATACGGCCTCTACAACGTTTCGCCCGAAACTTGAGAAACTGTCTGTGGGGGACTCTAAAAACTCGCCAATACTTTGGCTGTGGATTTAACCACTAGCACGTCAGTGGTACTAGCTGTACGTAACGGGCTACCAGGTATTGACCAAAAAGGAGGTCGATGAGCGAACTCATCCTGACACCTTACTGAGCCTGTCAGTGACAATATCCGTACAGTCCGGTCCGTTCGTCTATGAGCATCGCATGGCGGGCCTAGGGGGTTGGTAAAAGTCAGACCCCCAAAAGCGGTACAAGTCGTGTCGGAGTGTAGCCCAGAACACCCTGAGATACTACTGGTATACCTACCAGTAAATCTTCTGCCTTGGCCAAGGACTTCGTGTAATGGCTCTCCTAGACATAGCGCGATCTCACCCCCAATACCGGGAGAGACGAAACCCCTGACGATCCGCTCACTGTCTCTATGTGGCTTAGGACTGTACCCAACTAAAACCTGTTTGCACGACTCCTTTAAGCCGTGGTAGGGTAGTAATCAAAGCACAGTAGGAACTCACACGAGACAAATGACGATCTCAGGTCGATGAACTAACATGTACACATGTCATCAGGGAACTGCTATCTGACATCAGGTATAATACCAACTAGCATGTTCCCGGCGAGTCCTGTCCGATGTACTCATAACCCAATGAGCACCTGTATACATTTTAGGTGATCCAACTGACACCAATGGCTTGTGAGACCGGCCATCGCCCCTCGTCGGGGTCTCGACTGTATACACTAGTCTACTAATGGAGTATCGATGCCCAGTCTCGAAACTCCCACGACTAGGGACCTTTTAAGGATGTGCTTATAGACCCCAGCTCCCACGTATATGATCTCCATCATACTGTTGGCCGTCAAGTAAGAATCCTATGGGCTCTATCAACATGCAATAGTGACCTGTAAGGTCACCTAAAGCAGTACACGATGATAAAGATAAACCAGATAGCATACTATCATCTTGAGTAAGACTGTCCTACCGGTATTGGTTCTCCCTCAATCATTGCAATCACGTGCCTGTGATCCAATAATTGACTCTGATGGCACTATATCCAACAGGATCAATGATCCGATGGTAGAATTAAATTCTATTAGGGGAAAATATCCTCCTGACCTTTGTTTTTAAATGAAAAAGGTCTTCTTTGTTAAACAGAGAACGGTTGGATCAAATATCCAATAATAGAATTAAATTATAGATTTGGGAAATATTTTCCTAATCTTTCCAAATGAGAAAGATATACTCTGAACCCTAGGATTGAAAATCCAATGGTGATTAAAAATCACCGTTTGACAGAATTAAATTATGTATATGGGAAAATATTTTCCTAATCTTATTAAAAACAAGAATATATATTCTGTAAAATAGAAATTCACTGGATAAAAAATCCAACGGTAGATAAAATCCCCCGAACAATTTTTGAGGCCAATTAAATCAATTGGTATTCTCAAATGAGAGATTTTCTAAAATTATTTAACAATTTGCCTCTCCTATATAAAAGTGTAGGGTGTTTTTCGTCACCCTATTGAGATGGGAAAACACATCGCTTGTCAGGCGTACTACAGATTCCCCCTGCCTAGGGTAAGCGGGGGTTTATTGATTGTGGGAATCCGAATCTCCAGTAGCCGCAGACTAAGCAGCCGTTAATTACCCTTCGCCTTTGGAGCGAGAGAACCTCCGATTGACGGGTCAAACTGGTCATGCGAATTTAATGTGCAGTATGCGTGTGTTGTGCATTGAGGGGTTTTGGATATATAGGTGACCCCGCAGAGTTTACGGGGGTCTTTCTACCCGTATAGCGGGCTGGGGGTCAAGAGGGTTAGCAGCTCCCATGTGGGGTACGGGGCAGCGCCCCGTTAGAAATTTTTTCTGACGGGGGAAGTGCTGTGGAGTGTGTATGTATATAAAAGGGGAAAATAGCGTCAAAGGATGCGTGGGCGCTAGCGTTCCACATGCCTGGTACGCGGGCACTGGACGCTAGCACACCACGTGCCTAGCATGCGGGCGCTCGGCGTCAGCAGGAAAAAAGGGGGTTAGCCCCTACACTGGGAGTTATACTCCCGATTGACTTTTGGAGTTGAACTCTTGACTTAGAGGACAAAGGGGCTTAGCCCCTTCACTGGGAGTTGTACTCCCAAAATGAAAGATTATATATATATATATATTTGAGGAGTTAAACTTATGAGATATTTTTGGAGCTGATGAAAGGGGATCCCTTTCTTCTCCTTTAAGCCCTGGATCTTCCCCAAAATGGGATTTTTGGTGGTGGGTCTCCTTCTTCCTTCTCTCTATTGGCTGGATCTTGGAGAAAAGAAGATGGGATTTTAAAAATCTCCCCTTTTGGAGATTTTAAAAATTTCCCCTTTTGATGGAAGATCCGCGTTCCCCTTCAAGGGTTTTATGGTGAAAATGTTTATTTTTGGAAAAAGAAGAGTTAAACTCTTGAATTAATTCAAAAAAGAGAAGAAAGTTTAGAATCTTGAGGAATGAAAAGAAGGCACAGAACCCTAATTTTTTTTAGAGAGAAAAAGTTATCATTGATTTTTTCATCAAGTTGCCTTTATAGGCTACACATTTTACATATAGCCCCTTAGGCTTTGCCAAATGGCACTTGTGTCACCCTATACCTTAGGTGCTTATTTCTTTTTTTGCTCATAAGCCACGACGTTTACAAAATTTTGGTTTTCTGCCCACTTTACATATATTTATTTCTAAAAATTACATTTAGACCAATTTATTGCCTCCTTTTTGGTATGGAGCCGGCCCCTTCCATGCTTGGTCTTGACTTGGGCTCAGACTCGGGCCCACCTGACTTGGGGTTGACCTTGGTTTTGACTTGGTCAATTGGGATGTAATTTTTGACCCCAACAAAGTGCCTCCATCAATAAATGCACACCATATATGTGAGTTGTGTGCATGAAATTGATGGATCTTCTTTCGCATGGAAGTTGACTTAATTTGGTTCCCATTTTGACGACGTGGAGGTCGATACTACCATTTTTGCGATGTGGACGGTCGGTGATGCCATTTTTGCGACGTGGACGGTCGGTGCTGCCATTTTTGCGACGTGGACGGTCGGTTCTACCATTTTAGCGACGTGGACGGTCGATACTGCCATTTTTGAGACGTGGACGGTCGATTCTGCCATTTTAGCAACGTGGACCGTCAATGCCGCCCTTTTTACGACGTGGATGGTCGGTGATGCCATTTTTGCGACGTGGATGGTCGGTTCTGCCATTTTAGCGAAGTGGACGGTCGGTGCTGCCATTTTTGCGACGTGGACAGTTAGTTCTGCCATTTTAGCGACGTGGACGGTTGGTGCTGCCATTTTTGCGACGTAGACGGTCGGTTCTGCCATTTTAGCGACATGGACGGTCGATGCTGCCCTTTTTGCAACGTGGACGGTCAGTGCTGCCATTTTTGCAACGTGGATAGTCGGTTGTGCCATTTTAGCGACGTGGTCGGTCGGTGCTGCCATTTTTGCGACGTGGACGGTCTGTGGTGCCATTTTTGCGACGTAGATGGCTGGTTCTGCCATTTTAGCGACGTGGACGGTCGGTTCTGCCTTTTTTGCGACTTGGACGGTTGGTGCTGCCCTTTTAATGAATTGGACAGTCGGTGCTCCCCTTTTAGCGACGTGGATGGTCGGTTCTGCCCTTTTTGCGACTTGGACGGTTGGTACTTGATTTGACTTTCTCCGCTTCTTGCGGTGTCGGGGTTGAAGTTGACTTGCTCCGCTTTCTATGGTGTCAGGGTTGATTTGTTTGATTTGATTTATTTGGGGAGTTCCTTACCCGTCCAGCGGGAATTTTGAGCTTGGAAGCGCTACCGGGTGGGACATTAATTTGATCTGTTTGATTTCTGCCTTATTTGGTAGGACTTTTGAATTTGAGAGGAACTTAGAATTTGGATCTTGTTTGGCATCAGCATTGCTGCACTAGAATAATTTCAGGAGCAACTCATCATTTGCCCTGGGAGGACTTGAGATTTGGTTTTTGGGTCGGCATCAGTATTGCTGCACTGGAATAATGCCAGGAGCAACTCATCATTTGCCTTTAGGAAGACTTGGGATTTAGGTTTTGGGTCGGCATCAGCACCGGTAACACTGAAGCAATGCCGGGAGCGACTTATCATTTGCCGTTGGGAAAACTTAGGATTTAGGTTTTGGGTCGGCATCAGCACCGCTAACACTGAAACAATGCTAGGAGCGACTCATCATTTGCCGTTGCCAGTTGGGGAGAGATGGTTTAGGAGACAGGTTTAGATCTCTATCACCTAAGGCTTTTCAATTTTATGAGCCGTAAGGGTCTCATAAAAGCATTTTCTCCCTACGAGTCGAGAGGATCCCGTAGGTGTATGTTCTCCTTAGGAATCGTGAGGATTCTTAAGTGTGTTGCTCCTTTGTGAGTCGTAAGGATCTTACGCAGGGATTTTCTCCTCACAAGGTCGAGAGGACTTTGCGAGTGTATTTTATCTCTTTTCACGAGTTTGCGCCCTTTCGGGTTTTCACAAACTCACCGGCAGTCCTGCTGTTTTTACTTACGGAGCCCTTTCGGGTTTCCATCCGTGCTCGTTTTGCTTGTAGACATACCGTTTTTTTTGTCGCTCGGGTTTCCATCTGTGCTCGTTTTGCTTGTAGACTTTGAAAGTAGTCTCGCCGGCAGGACTTTGAAAGTAGTCTCGCCGGCAGGACTTGGGAGAGATAGGGGCCGTTTACGCCCGTGGATTGTATACGCTTTTACAGGATGTATGATCCAAACCGTAGGGACGGTGTGCTCAATTCGTCTGCGACTTGGAGCATTCACATATAGTATTTCTTGAGATATCGGCCATTGATGGGTAGCATGGGCCTTTCTCCCTCGGCACTTATTAATTGGTAGGATCCTCTATCGAACACTTTCTCGATGACGTATGGTCCTTCCCAGTTTGGCTCGAATTTTCCTTTGGTATATCGATTGGGGATGATCGGCCTTTTGAGGACCAACACCTATTTGCCTTCTTGAAAGCGTGGAGACGGGTCATCTTTTCATAGGCCCGTGACATTTGGGCTCGGTATAGCTTCAGATTTTGCTGCACCACGAGCCTCCTTCCTACGAGGACGTCAAGTTCTTCGAGACGAAGAAGCACATTTTCCTCTTCCGTCAACTCATGCTGGACGACCATTCTTAAGATTGGAATTTCGACTTCGAGGGGGAAGATCGCCTCCACTCTGAAGAGTAATGAGTATGGAGTGGACTGAGTTGGAGTGCGGTGCGTAGTACGATATGCCCACAACGCCTTGTGAAGTTTGAGATTCCAGTCTCTCTTGTTGGCTGAAACATTTTTCCTCAGGAGCTTGCACAGAGTTTTATTGAAGGTTTCGGCTAACCCATTGGCCCTTGGATTATAGATGGAGGAATATCTCCAGTCTATGTTGTGTTGAGTAGTTAACCTTGATACTTTAAAGCTCTTGAAAGAAGGACCGTTGTCAGATATGATTCTTCTTGGTGTACCGAAGTGGTATAGAATATTATGCCGGAAAAATGTTAGAATATCTTCTGTCTTGACTTTTTTTAACGGGACAGCTTCAGCCTATGTAGAGAAGTAGTCGGTTGCGGCCAATATGAACCCGTGGCCTTTGGATGACGGAGGATCAATCGGGCCAACTATGTTTGTGCCCCAAACTTCTAAGGGCCACGACGCCACCGTAGGATGCAACAGATTGGGATGCTTGTGAATGAAATCACCGTGAATTTGACAGAGATGGCATTTCTCTGCATGCTCTTCGCAATACCTTATCATGGTGGGCCAGTAATATCCAAGCCGTTTGATCTGAAGCCGCATTTTGGGGCCGGACTGGTGAGCCCCGCAGATGTCCGAGTGAACTTCTTTCATGACTTTTTGGGATTCGGCCGATGATAGGCATCTGAGCCGGAGTTGGTCATATGATCTGCGGTATAGCGTATTATTTACAAACACGTATCGGAGAGCTCTCTTCTTCAGCTGAATCCTCGCAGATTTTTCTTCGGGTAGCTTGTTGGATCAGAGGTACTCTATGAAGGGTTCTCTCCAATCGGGTTCGTCTTGAATGATCGAAGCTTCTTCGGCAGGATTATTCTCTTGTTCTACACTTTCTTTTTCAAGCAAAGAGACTGGAGGTAGAATTTGCCGGCTTCTAACTGTGATTAGAATTTCATCCATGTCAGGATCAACTAGCTCTTTACCTAGGCGAGCGAGTATGTCGGCTTTTCCATTCAACGCTCTAGGGACTCTCATTAGTTCAATGTGAGTGAACCGTTTCATGAGTTCCACCACTCGGCTTCTATATCGAGCTAACTCGGATTTGTATATCTTATAGTTGCCGCTTCCTTGGTTGACGACAAGCTGGGAGTCACTGTAAACCCATAGCCGAAGGATTTCCATTTCTATGGCGAGCTCCAGACCAGCTATCAGAGTTTCGTACTCTGCCTCATTGTTTGTGCGATGATCGGTGAGAGCAAAAGAACGTCGTAGGGTTCCCATCGATTTCGTGATGAACACCAATCCTATCCTTGCTTTTATCTGCGGGATGCTTGATTTGCTATAGCTCCTCATTGATGAGGCTCCATCGAAGTAGAACTCCCAACATGGCTCTTCATCCTCGAGGTGCAACACTTGTTCGTCGGGAAACTCGCAATTGAGCGGCGACCCTTCTGGTATGGGATGAGCAGCAAGGAAGTCGGCGAGGGCTTACCCTTTTACCGCTTTCTTAGGAGTATAGATTATGTCAAATTCAAGCAGCATGATAGCCCATCTCTCCATTCTACTGGCTAGGATTGTTTTGGTCTTCAAGTGATTGAGCGGGTCGACCTTGGAGATCAGTATAACCCGATGAGCGAGCAGATAATGCCTCAGCTTCTTCACGGTGAATATCAGATCCAAGCATTGCTTTTCGATCGGGGAATAGTTGTGTTCCGCCCCGACTAAAGTTCGACTGAGGTAATAGAGGGTATTTTCTTTTCCCTCCTCGTTGTTCTGGGAAAGGAGCACACCGAGTGACTCATCTAGCGTGGTAGTATAGAGAATCAACGGTTTATTTAGAATAGGGGCAGCAAGCACTGGAGGGTGCAACAGGTACTGTTTGATGCTTTCGAACGCTTCTTGACATTCGGCATCCCAGACAAAAGGAGCTCCTTTCTTCATGAGCTTTGAGAAGGGACTACATCTCCCCGATAAATTTGAGATAAACCTTCGTATATAAACATGCTTGCCTTGAAAAGATCTTAGCTTCGTCAGATTCTTCGGAGGGGGCATCTCCATGATGGCTTTTATCTTGGATGGGTCAACTTCGATCCCTCATTTTCGGACTATGAAGTCCCAGGAATTTTCCCGATGGCACGCCAAAAGCGCACTTCAGAGGATTCATCTTCAGATCGTATTCCCTCTGTCCAGTGAGAACGGTCCTAAGATCTTAGATGTGATCGGTCTTGGCTTTAGTCTTGACGACCAGATCATCAACATAACATTCGACGATTTTATGGATTAGGTCATCAAAGATATTGGTCATTGCCCTTTGATATGTAGAACCGGCGTTCTTCAGTCCGAACGGCATCATATTGTAACAGTATATGTCGATCGGGGTTCGAAATGTTGTATGCCTCTCATCCTCAGGCGACATTTTTATCTGATTGTACCCAGACAAACCGTCCATGAAGGTGAACAGCTCTTAATTTGAGGTATCATCGACCATCATTTCCATGTCCGGAAGTGGAAAATCATTTTTAGGGCATGCCTTGTTAAGGTCCCTGAAATCGACACAAATCTGGATCTGCCCATTTTTCTTCTTTAATGGGACAATGCATGCAATCCAGTCTGTGTATTTCTCTTTACTGGTGAAGCCAGCATCGATAAGTTTCTTAGTTTCCTCGTTGACCTTTTCTTCCAGCTCCCTTCTCATTCTTCGAGGAGCTTGTTTGACATGCTTGGCATCAGGAGATATAGCCAGCTTATGCATGACCACTTCAGGGGAGAGGCCAGGCATTTCTTTGTACGTCCACGCGAAGCAGTCGGCGAACTCATGCAGTAGGGCAATTATCTGCTCTTTCATTTTCTCTGACAAGAGTGGGATGATATAGGCCGGCCTTGGATTATCAGGCATTCCCAAATTGATCTCGGTTAGCTCATCGAAGGTTGCTTGTCCGCCATCTTCGAGCTCTCGAGGAGCTTCTTCTGGCTCGGCTATCTTGTCATCATCATTTGATCTTTCGCTGGCTTCACCAACATGGATCATGTAGCATGCTTTGGAATCAGGCTGGATGAAACCTATGCCCCGTCTATCTGGAATTCGTCCATCGATGAGTGCTCGGACCTTAGGCGGATGCCATAGCCCTTCATAAAACCTTGCTCCGGACTCCGTTTGATATAACCGGCATCCGCACCTTTTGAAATATTCCCGCATCTCGGTTGTATAGTATCTGGGATTGAGGATGGCTCTTATGCCTCTCTCATAGGGAAGGCACACGACAAACAAATCGTCCTGGTGCACAACAGGATTTGATCCATAAAACAGGATGCCCTTCTGTCCACTTTTCCTTCCGGTAACATAGAAAGTTTTCAGCTGGTCCACGGTGGAGACTGACAATGCATCGAGCTCTTTGCACATCTGTTCCGGCACCCTTGTGACGGCTAGGGACCCTTCTGCAACTTCGAAGGTCTCTTATAGCTTTGCTTGTAGCGTGGGGCCCTAATTTGTATAGCTGTTGCAAGGTAGGTTCTCCTCATCTGACTCTTCAGTGTCGCTGCTTAAACGAGGGCGAATTTTGCTTTCAGATAGGCCTTCGATATCAGACTCGCCCGTATCGCTACCAAAATGAGGGCGGTTTTTAATGGACGGACGAACTTCCAACGTCAACTCATCAGTGTCACTGCCGAAATGCGGACGCACTTGGGGGTTTTTGCTTTTGAAAATGACAGCTGGCTCAGACTTGCTTTTGAGTTTCGGGGTCGTTCTGTCTTTAGTCAGCCATGGTTCAACACTTTGGAGCTTCACAAAGTACCGAGAATCTTCATATCGGACTTCATGCACACCGAACGACTGGATGTCCCCGTCAATGCGTCTTTCTTCGCCATTTTTAGTATACTTCATGCGTTGATGGAGAGTTGACGGAACGATGCTGTAATCGTGGAGCCATGGCCATCCCAAGAGAATTTTATAAGACGTGTCAGCGTCGATCACGTATATCTTAGCTTTGGTTTGCAGATCCCCAAATTTGATTGGCAGAGCTATAAACCCCAGAACTTGCTGGCAGTTTTGATTGAAGCCTTGAATGACAATCCTTTCCCTTGATAGGTGTCAAACGTCCATTGACAAATTCTTTAGAGTCCACAAGTTCATGATGTTCACTGAGGATCCCGGATCAATCAACATGCGATTAATCCGATATCCGTCGCTGTACCCTATCACGTAAAGTGGCTGTTCATACCAGAATATTGCATTTTATACCACCCATTCTTACGCTCGTGTGTTTATAGGTAGGTGCTTTTGATCAGTGTTTGCTACATATTTGCAGAATACAGGTTCTCGGCTCTGAACAGTGAGATCCATGGAAAAGTACGTCAAATTACGGATCACTGCCAACAACAGATAAAACACGGGTCTCCGCTCTCTATCCGTGTGTTGCCACACACCAGTTTAAGGGACGAAATGGCAAATCGATGTCATTGTCATGCACAAAGCTCAATGTCAACACAAGATCCAAGAAATCTACGCGGAGCTCGAGGAAATCATGGCAAAAGATCCACATCACATCACCTTTTGATCTACTAAAATTCTGGAAGAATTGTGAAGAGATTATGAGAAAAGTCATATACCACACAGCAGAAAATAGCAAACCAGGAAAACTCACCAAAACTCAAGGCCCAAATCCCCACTATGGCCGCGGAACCGCGGCCTAAGCATGCTTAGGCCGCGGAACCGCGGCCGTACGGCCTCTTCATGGTGTCGTGTTTCATGGGCAGTTTGGGGATTTCATATTATGTCATATTATTGCCCTAGGTTTCCAATTCCCTTCCTATAAATACCCCAGTTCTGATCAAACCAAGGATGTCCATTCTTTTAGCCACTTTAGTTTAGTTTTAGTTCTTCTTCTTCTTCATTCTTCCTCCATGGAAATGTAGTGAGAGCATTGAGTGGATGTGAATAAAGATGAAGGTTTTTGTATCATTCTTTTTTCTTGGCTTCCCCCTTGAGTTCTCTACCTTAACTTGATCTTGCAACCTCTTAAGTGAGCTTACAAGTTTAAGCTTTGGTCATTGGTCTCAAGGGGTTGTATCATTTTGTTCTCTCCTTAGTGTTTCATTTCACATGAGTTCTTTACCCTTCTCTTGATCTTGCAACCTCTTGATTAAGCTTGCAAGTTTAAGGGTTGGCTATTGATCCTATGCTTGTTTTGAGTTATATGGTTCTTGTAATTACTTTCTTGCATTTTTCATTCTTGTCTTTAATTACTTGCAATTTATTACCATGCACTTTAATTACTTGCTTGTAATCTTTTCTTTTCTTTTCTTTGTTCTTTTTGTTCTCTCTTTTTGGTTCTTTTTGTGAATGGTTGTAATTATCATTGTTAAGAATCAATACGGTAGTGTAAGTTAACGTTTCTTTGCTCGTTTCCTTTTCCCGTTATTTTCCATTGAACTCCGCCCAAACGTTATGCAAGCGCTCCGTTAGGCACCCTACCCTAACAAGGTAACGGTGATTCCTAACCGCGACCGGTTGCGTTCAGTTTGGCCGGAGGCGAAGGCAAGAGACAAGAACGGAAGGACAAGGGTAAATAAGCCGGATTCCACGAATACCGCGCTTAAATCCCCTAATCCACGTTGTTGCCGATTGCTCTAGCTTCAATTAGTCAAGACTCGGCTCAAAGGTTTTTGAGTACGGATTTTTTTAGCTTACAATTTCGTATCTTTTTCTTAACAACTTTATACTTGCAAATAATACACATAGGTTAGACTGAACAAACTTATACAAATTTTTTATTGGCCCGTCTAAAACAAGAACGGACATACAACCATCTCCCTGTGGATCGACCCGTGCTCAACCGGCTAGCTGCAAAGCGACACCGTCCTGATCGCGGTTATACTTTAGAACTTTGAACATCCGACACGCTTTTGGCGTGCGATCAAATGGCGCCGTTGTCGGGGAGACGGTAGCGTATTTTCTTTCTTGTTATTCGGGTTAATATTCTTTTTGTATATATAAAAATAAAAAAACAAAAAAAAAACAAAAAAATCTTTTTGTTATTTTTGATCATTTTTGTGGGCAAGAGTGCAGATTTTTGCAGATTTGCAAACTGCGATTGTGGGGAGCAAAGTGTACGTTCAAGGCTAAGGTGATTGCAAAGTACAGTGCCAAAGATCCGGGTAGTTTGACCCGCGCAAGCGAACTTTTCAAGCTTACCGGATTTGATTCAACGGGGGTTTCCTAACCCAAAACATAACGGTACGTATTTTACTAACACCTTCTTCTCAAATCCGACGCTTCCAATATACTATTCTTTGCAGGATTCTTTGCAAGTTCGCTAGCAAACGCTAAAAAAATTGACTAACCCGTATTTGTTGCAGTGCCGTGCTTAAACTAAAAAACGATTGTTTGATTCTTTATAGATTTTTTTGAATTGCGCATTGCATACATTAATACGGACTTAAGGGCAAGCGAACCCCACAAGATACGGTAAAGGATTTCATTACCTTTTCCGTGGCCCACAAATCACGAACTTGAGCATAACGTTTACCCGCACCAAATTTAAAAGAAACTAGACTTTAAGCCTTAAGGACTTCGCGCTCACTTGGAGAAGTTAACTGTGTTTAGAACCTTGCTTAACGGTATATTGTTTACGGGGTGTCTAGGAAAGTGTTAACGGCGAAACCGCCAAAAGAGAAAGGGTTATTTAATTAAGGAACTTTACGAAAGCGTTGGAAAACCTCCCCTTATCTCTGCACTTACCTGGCCTCGTGATCAGTGTATCTTGAGCCCGTTTCTCGACACAGTTTTACTTCGACAATCAAGTTCTGGAGCAGGTCTAGTTGACCTAGGTGAACCCTAGAACGATTAGGTGTGTGGTATTTTTGTGTCGTGATTGTTTTTGTCAATATTCTTTTTGTGTATATTTCATTCTTCTGTTAATATATAAAATATATATATATATATATATATATATATATCACATTCTTTTTCCCCTCCTTTTCTCTGTCTTTCTTTCTTTCTCTCTTCATATCATGGGTACTCCACCTCGCAAAACTCTTGCCGAACTTTGGTACCCACAACCAGACATTACTTCTTATGGTTCTTGCTTTGGCCGAACATCGAACGACCCCTCCATGGCCAAAGTTTCACTGAAAGATCGCATAGCAGCGTCTAGGACAAACACTTGCACTCCTCATTCCAATTTGTATCAACCTTTTCAACCACCCGCACCCACTTATGTTGATACCCCTTTTGCAAGTCGTCCTTTGTCCACCGCTGAACGTATTGAACAATCCCGTAGCCGATCTTTCACTCCTTTCACCACTTCAAATTCTTGGGATCAACAATTCCATTCACCTTCTTATCCAAATGTTGATCCTGCTCCTGTCCAGCCATTCAATTCCTACCAATCCTACCCTACTTTTGCACCTTCCCTAGACATAGCTTCAGAACCGCCATTTGGGAGTTTTCAGTATCCAAACAACTTTGCATCTTTTACTGAAACCCCTTCACAACCCATGTCTAGTCTGGAACAGTCGTTGGAAGACTTTAGGGTAGCGTCATGCCAACAGATGATGGATTTGAATGCGTCCATGGCCGCCCTCATACAACCTAGTGACCCGGTAGCTAGTTTTCAATTAGCTCCAAATATTCCAATATATGAAGAGGCGGTAGGACAGATTGAGAATTTGAGTGGAGAGAGTGAGATGTACCCCCTTCCAAATCAAACCTACCCGTCCCAAATTGAATCCCACAACTCTTGTTTTGAAAGTCTATCGAGTGTCCCATATGATTTATCAATTGAAGATAGAATGATTAATGAGTTGTGCGACTTTGTGGTGTTTGATTTGCTCGATTGTGAAGGGTCCCTTCCAAGTGAAACCAACCCCAATCCTTTTGATCTCTACACCTCCACTCTAGAACCCGAATCGATTGAAATCCATGCTTTTGTTGAGGTGTCTGAGAATATTGATTTTCACTTGATTGAGGATATCGACGCTGGGAATATTTTGGATGATGAACCCATAGATTTGGCTGAGTTTGTCTCTTCAAATCATCATCCCGAGTCATTAAATGTTTTTCCCGAACCCCATATGCGTCTGGATTTTGAAGAGAAGTGCATGGATGTGCTAAATTTTGAGGAGAATATTGAGGATAGTTTTGAGGATGAACCAGTTTTAATTGATGAGTCGGATTTTCCCATTCATCCTGTCCCTGTCATTGACCGTGTACACCCTCCTGAACCTTTAACCGATACCCCTCCTCGATCACTTCCCTTTATTCTTTCCATCGTCCCGACCTTGCAAGAAACCGTCTCACTTTCATTTACTATGTCTGGTTTACCAAGTTCGGCGTACCCATGGTTTCTCACGAATCTTGAGGGATTTGACCCCATTTCTCGACGGATAAATATATTAGCACAATCGCTTTTCACACATCGGTCATCACAAATTGTGCTAATCTATTTACTCCATTTGCACCCTCAAGTTCGTGTTCCACTTCTTTTTCCCTTCCGCCATTCTTCTTCTTCTCATATACCGAGACCGTATCCCGCTTCTCTCCGCATATGGTCTCGCGTATTCTCCATCTCTTTTCTCTACGCCTTCTTTCACCAGCCACTGCTTTATCACGATAAGATCTTTGAATGGTTGGTGCTCACTTTTGGCCTTTGTAAGGCTTTATATAGCTTGATACTATTCTCTTTCTCCCCTAATCCTGAACTTCAACGCTTAACAGTGGAAACACTGTTTTACTTAAGTTTGGGGGGGGGACACTTTTTTTTGTATATATTTTTGTTTTCCTTTTTTGTTTTGTATATAATTTTTTTTAGGGAGCGCCGACAATTTTGACCCTCTTGGTGTAGCCTGACAGTGAGGGCACTGTCAAGTTTAAGTTTGGGGGTGTGCTCGGTAAGCTTTCTTCATTCGCATTCATTTGTATATTTTGCATTTGCATACCTTATTAAAAACCCACAAAAAATCGAAAAATTTTCCAAAAATATAAAAACTTTGTCGTCAAGTTAGCTAGTAGGGCAACTTAGATTTTTATTCTGAAAGTTTAGTTGATATGTTAGAAATAACTAAATTCTAGACTTAGGAATTGAAAATCCTTAAAATAACCCTCATTCTGTCTAACTTTGGTAAGTATACGTCCTTACAATTTTTGAGTTCAGTTCTTGAGTCAAGTCAAGATGAAGGGAAAGTATTGAAGCTTTACTGGAGGATAAGTCTGAAAAATAGTTTCTTTTCTCGAGTTCAAATTTAGAAAGTATATACCCTACAAACTGCACTTACACGCACCTTGAAACTTGGGATAGTGGAGAATACCTAGAAATACTCTTGCTTGAAAGCCTAATATGAAAGAAAAAACGGTATTTAAAGCTAAACACCAAAAGAGCATATTGAAAAATATATCCGATCTTGAAAAAGAAAAAGAAAAAGAAAAAAAAGAAAAAAATAGAATAAAGTCAAGACCTGGAAACTGCTATTTACGCTTTAAAGTTCACACATTCAGTAATCGGTCGTTAGTGCCTCAAGCAGCATTAATAGTCACATGAAAGATGTGTGAGCAAATCCGTCCATCCTTAATGAAAAGAAGTAGTATTAGGTATTAGGGCAAGGGTATTATAGCTTGAATTGAATTCTTAAGTGTAGGGGTGCAAATATACACACACGTAGGGGTATACAATCGATGTTTGGATAAAAGATAGAAATAAAGAATAAGACTTGTGTTTTCTGTAAAGTTGATAAAAATCCCTGATTTGAGGCCGCACTTTAGAAGGAAAACTCAGGAGATCCAAGGTTAAACAGATAGGAGGTGTGAAACATAAGGGTTGGATATTTCTAACTTAGGATGATAGAGTTTCTAACGTAAATACTAAACTGTAGGAGTAGAATCGACGTTAACTTATGACACTAGCTTGACGGGATTTTGTGGGTAGTATCCGCTGAAAACCCTCAGGAGACAACACTCCTCCTACTAGGGACACCTAGAGGTTTAACGGCTTGTTGCACGTGCTCAGTGCAATCGCGTTCCCTGCGAAAGTGCGGTTAGGATTTTATTTTTGTGAATAATTGGTTTTGCTCGGGACGAGCAAAAGTTAAGTTTGGGGGTATTTGTTCATACCAGAATATTGCATTTTATACCACCCATTCTTACGCTCGTGTGTTTATAGGTAGGTGCTTTTGATCAGTGTTTGCTACATATTTGCAGAATACAGGTTCTCGGCTATGAACAGTGAAATCCATGGAAAAGTACGTCAAATTCCGGATCACTGCCAACAACAGATAAAACACGGGTCTCCGCTCTCTATCCGTGTGTTGCCACACACCAGTTTAAGGGACGAAATGGCAAATCGATGTCATTGTCATGCACAAAGCTCAATGTCAACACAAGATCCAAGAAATCTACGCGGAGCTCGAGGAAATCATGGCAAAAGATCTACATCACATCACCTTTTGATCTACTAAAATTCCGGAAGAATTGTGAAGAGATTATGAGAAAAGTCATATACCACACAGCAGAAAATAGCAAACCAGGAAAACTCACCAAAACTCAAGGCCCAAATCCCCACTATGGCCGCGGAACCACGGCCTAAGCATGCTTAGGCCGCGGAACCGCGGCCGTACGACCTCTTCATGGTGTCGTGTTTCATGGGCAGTTTGGGGGTTTCATGGGCAGTTTGGGGATTTCATATTATGTCATATTATTGCCCTAGGTTTCCAATTCCCTTCCTATAAATACCCCAGTTCTGATCAAACCAAGGATGTCCATTCTTTTAGCCACTTTAGTTTAGTTTTAGTTCTTCTTCTTCTTCTTCTTCATTCTTCCTCCATGGAAATGTAGTGAGAGCATTGGGTGGATGTGAATAAAGATGAAGGTTTTTGTATCATTCTTTTTTCTTGGCTTCCCCCTTGAGTTCTCTACCTTAACTTGATCTTGCAACCTCTTAAGTGAGCTTGCAAGTTTAAGCTTTGGTCATTGGTCTCAAGGGGTTGTATCATTTTGTTCTCTCCTTAGTGCTTCATTTCACATGAGTTCTTTACCCTTCTCTTGATCTTGCAACCTCTTGATTGAGCTTGCAAGTTTAAGGGTTGGCTATTGATCCCATGCTTGTTTTGAGTTCTATGGTTCTTGTAATTACTTTCTTGCATTTTTCATTCTTGTCTTTAATTACTTGCAATTTATTACCATGCACTTTAATTACTTGCTTGTAATCTTTTCTTTTCTTTTCTTTGTTCTTTTTGTTCTCTCTTTTTGGTTCTTTTTGTGAATGGTTGTAATTATCATTTTTAAGAATCAATACGGTATTGTAAGTTAACGTTTCTTTGCTCGTTTCCTTTTCCCGTTATTTTCCATTGAACTCCGCCCAAACGTTACGCAAGCGCTCCGTTAGGCACCCTACCCTAACAAGGTAACGGTGATTCCTAACCGCGACCGGTTGCGTTCGGTTTGGCCGGAGGCGAAGGCAAGAGACAAGAACGGAAGGACAAGGGTAAATAAGCCGGATTCCACGAATACCACGCTTAAATCCCCTAATCCACGTTGTTGCCGATTGCTCTAGCTTCAATTGGTCAAGACTCGGCTCAAAGGTTTTTGAGTTCGGATTTCTTTAGCTTATAATTTCGTATCTTTTTCTTAACAACTTTATACTTGCAAATAATACACATAGGTTAGACTGAACAAACTCATACAAATTCTTTATTGACTCGTTTAAAACAAGAACGGACATACAACCATATCCCTGTGGATCGACCCGTGCTCAACCGGCTAGCTGCAAAGCGACACCGTCCTGATCGCGGTTATACTTTAGAACTTTGAACATCCGACACGCTTTTGGCGTGCGATCGGTGGCCGGTTATGCTCAGCTGTTCCCAGTAGCAGGTCTTCGTCCTTAAATGTGACCGCGGCGGCATCCAGGGTGTACTGGGCTTCTTTCATATTAATTTCCGCAAAGCGAGTCTGGTACTGCTCGGGGTTTTGTAGAGCATGAATGAGAATATCTCTGAGATCCTTGGACATGACCAGAGCATCATAGACGCTTAAGAGAGACGGAAGCTTCTGGAGATGAGACAGGACATTATAGTCCATTGGGGAAGGACTCGAATCTTCATGAACAAGTTCTCCGCCATCTTCTTCATTAGCGACTTGTTTTTCTTTCCCTTTAGGGCGTTGCCCTGATTTGGCGGTAGAGCCCTGCCGCTTCTAAACTGGATTTGGTTAGCCTTTGTGGCTAGCTCCTCGTCCTATTCAGGAAAATATTGCTCTTCCTCAGAGTCACTACCAAGGTGGACGACGTAACAGGTCACTATAGAGATCTCTTCATTGGAGTCTTCTTCTAGCTCCTCCAGAATCTCGACCGCTTCTACAGGGAAGAACTCCTTCAATTGAATTAGAGTCCTTTCATTTTGTTCATAGTTTTCGAGAGAATCGATATATTTTTGAATGGTCGATCTCCCAGCAGACTCCTTTTCATATCGAGCTGCACTTTTCTTCTTCTTGAGCTTTTTGGATTTTGAGCCTGATTGAGCCGAATTGGCAGCTGGAATGGTGGGCTTCTTTTGCCCTTCCCATTCTGTTCTGGGCTCTTTCCGAAGTAACTTTAGCATCTTCTTCGTCTTATTAGATATGTGCATACTCCACAGAGGCTGCGATGAGTCAGTTTCATTTCTCAGGGTAACAGGTTCGGCTGTCTGCCCTTATAAGGCTTCAGCTTCTGTCTGTATAAAGTTGGTGGTTGCAACTTGATTGTTCACCAACACACTCTTGGACAGCTCGATCTCTCCAGCCTTGTACTGCTTCTCGACCCAGTCTTTGAAGATATAGCAATCCTCGATCGCATGGCTCACTACTCGGTGGTACGGGCAATACAGGGGATTGTCGGTCGGTTTTGCTTCGTGGGGTCTCTTCTACTCCGGCAGTTATAGACCATTGTTCAAGGCATCTTTGAATATCTTGCGGACCTTATCCCTTCTGAAATTGTAAACCTTGTTCTTTTTCTCCTCTAGGGAAGGCCCTTCTCCTCCCAGCAATGGGTTTCGAGACCGGTTGGTTTTGGAATCGCCTGCCTTTCGGTTGTCTTCATTGTCGGACACATTGAAGACATTGGTACTGCTGGAATTCCCGCTTCTACGGTTGTCGTCCCTCTTGCTCTTCCAAGTCTTGTCTCTTTGAGAGTCCAAGATAGACTCTTGCTTCGAGCGTTCCGGCATTTGGACTTTCTTGGTCAGCTCCTGAAACGTCTTGAGGCCTGCTGTACACAAGAATGGGACCATCCAATTGCTGAGGTTCCCAATTAGAAGGCTGATGGACTGGTCCTGCTCCAGCGGCGGTTCGCACTTGACCGTGAGATTACGCCATCGGGCGATAAAGTCGGTGTTGCTTTCATTCTTCCCCGGCTTGGTCCTCACAAGATCAGCAATGGAGATTTTATCACTGACACTCATGAACCTTTGCCGAAACAAAGACTCCATTTGGGCAAAGGTAATGACGGACACGCCTGGTATACTCGTGTACCAGTCGAAAGACAAACTGACAAAGAATGAACGCATCATTGCCCTATGTATTTTCGCACGATGCTTTAAAGTGGGCGACGTGCTGATTTGCGTTTTCCGTCCCGTCAAATCTTCCAAACTTAGGAATGACATAGTCGCTCGGGAACTCGATCAGATCGTACTGTGTGGGATATGGCCGCCCACTACCGACGATTTCTTTCTGGGCTTCGGCTTCGGCTACCAATATTTTAACCTTGCTAGCGACCAAATCCATTATTCGATCTTGTGTTAGCGGGATAGTGCTATCTGTGGCCAAGGCGTCCCCAGAAGCAGAGTGTGGCCGGCTTTCGTGCGGCTCGCCCAATCCTGGACCCAAAAGGACATGCATCGGTTGCTTCGGGTTGTCATCACCCGGCTCATGAGTAGAGACTTATGCCTGATTGGAATGTGCTCGAGCAATTTGAGCCGTGAGCTGCATCACAACATTCGCCAGGTCGTCGATTTTGGTGTAAAGCTTGGCCATTTCTTTATCTTTGCTCCTGAGCTGTTTTCAACGCTCTTGAAGCAGCTCTTGCTCTGCGGTCCTGGGGCGGAAAGTCGGCTCTTCCTCGCTATCCGAGCTTGACTCTATATGAACCCAGGGGTCTTTCTGCCTATCATCCTCATCGAGAGGGTTTTCCTCATCCAGTAGAGGCGGCTGATCTTGGGAAGCGGCAACCACATTCAAGCAAGATTGTGTAGGGTTCCTAGGCACTCTTGTGAAGGTTCATGAGGCATCAAACATGCCCGGATAAAAATTTAGACGTGCCGAACAACCCAAAGCCGGGATCTTTGCTAGATTATTAGGGTTAAGCATGCAAGATAACATCTTTTTATGTAAGTGTGAGGGATTACAACATTTGTAGTCCGCTCCTTCGCTTCACAAGCTTCGAGTAGAAGTCCCTTCGCCGCGATCCATGATCTCCCGGACTCAATAGAGGCTCCACGACTCGAACGATCCATGCTAGCTTGAAGTGTTCCAAATCTCCGATGATCTACGTCGAAGTATCAATAACTCAAGCTTTCTCACTCTAAAGAGATGAACACACTAATCTCATGGGCTAGATGAGATGAGGATGAGAGAGTAGTATTTATGCTTTCTTTTTAAATCATTTTCTCATAATTTATCATCACAAAATGAATTTCTAGTGAGCTCAAAATCAAGAGAGAAGAAGATGATAATGGAAATGATAAATCCTTTTGTGATGAATAGAAAGAAAAGTATATGATTGATATATCAACCATGATCAAGGATGAGTGGCTAAGAGTTTGTAGAGAATAAAATAGAGTTAGGGTTTGGTTAGGTTAAGTTATGAGTCATGTAAAAATATCAACCATAATATCTTAAGCATGACAAAAACAAAGCTTCTAGAAGGTGCAAGAAGAAGCTAACCCTAATCAAACCCTAATCCCATTTAATCATCCTTAAACATGTTTAATAATAAATCATATCATGTCACAATAATATATATCACATATATATTATATATTTGCAACAAAATAAAATAATATAATTAACATATATCGCATATATATCAATGTATCATCCAGTGAGAAAATGAAATAATAAAGCGAGCCAATATTAGATAATATAATACAATATATCATATATATTATTATACATTAAATCATCGAATCAACACTTGATCCGACGATCCGGGTATATCGAATATTACCGACTAATATATCATGTACCGATTCATCGAATCAACACTTGATCCGATGACCCGGTTCATATCTAAATATCGTGAGAATATAATAGGTATCTCATATCTCATTATTCTCGGTCCTGCACATATCACATATGTGCCTCTACTCCGTTTCGCCTGAGCTAAGAAACCTCTGTGTAGGACTCTAAAGATTCGTCAATACGCCGGTAGCAGGTGATGATCATATCAAACACCCACAAGCTGCAAGCGGTCAGCTAAACGTAACAGCCATCCAGGTATTGAGCGATCAGAAGATCAACAAGCTAGCCTGTGCGTTCTCCTGTGAATCTAATCAGTAACACTCCCGTACAGTCCGGTCTGTTCGTCTGATATGTCGCATATCAAGTTTAGGGGTGGTATACGTCAGACCCCAGTAACAATTAAGTCGTGTCGATGTATGGCTCATAACGGGTCGAGAAACTACTAGTAACACTTACCAGTAAATCTCTATATCAGCCCTGGCCAGGGACTTCCAGTTATAGCCAATCGAACACAGCACAACATCAACTCCCTATACCGGGAGTGACGAATCCCCTCCTATCGCTCATTGCCTCCATGTGATTCGGGACTGTACCCAAAAGCCACCGTTTTGCATGCCCTCTTGGACGTGGTAAGGTGGAAATCAAAGCACAGTGAGAATCACACAAGACACTATGACGATCTCGGGTCTACAGACTACCCTGTACCAGTGTCACCGGAGAACTGCCATCTGACGTGTGGTATATCACCATCTGGGAGTTCTCGGCGAGTCCGTCCAGTATACCCAGTCTCTACTGAGCACTCGTACACCATCTCTGATGTCAAACACCGATGGATATGGGATCATCCATCGCCCATCATATGGGTCAAGATGCGTATACGCTAGTCTACTCTGGTGCATCGATGCCCTGTCTCGATATACCCTCGACTAGGAACTGTTATAGGATGTTCTCATCGACTACCACGACCCCACTAGTATGATCTCATCATAGTCCTAGTAGTCGAGTACAGATCCTAAGGGCTTTATCAACATGTGAGAGTAAGACAGTAAACCAATACAAGTCAACATGTTAAGATAAAGTGAAACCAAATAGCATACTATCATAATGAGCAAGAAAGTCATCTCTATATATATCCAAGCATCCATTATAATATACATCATATGTACAACAATGGCCTCTAGGGCATATACATAACTAACAATCTCCCACTTGCACTAAGGCCAGCTGCTGTAGTATCTCATACCTAGCATCCCGAATAATCTCTCAAACTGTATCTAGGGAATAGCCTTCGTGAATGGATCCGCAGTGTTGTCCTTCGTATCTACTCTCCTGACCTCGATCTCCCGGCGATCAACTATCTCCCTGATCAGGTGATACCGCCTCAGAATATGTCTGGACTTTTGATGGGACCTCGGTTCCTTGGCCAATGCCACAGCTCCATTGTTATCACAATACAGAGGTATTGGATGCTTTCTGGATGGAACCACACCAAGTTCACTAATGAACTTCTTTATCCAGACAGCCTTCTTGGCAGCATCGTTGGCAGCGATGTATTCAGCCTCCATCGTCGAGTCTGCAACGGTATCCTGTTTGGAACTCTTCCAACATACCGCCCCTCCATTGAGGGTAAAGACAAATCCCGAGTGCGACTTCGAGTCGTCCTTATCACTTTGGAAGCTGGAATCGGTAAAGGACTCCACCTGGAGTTCTCCGTTACCATACACCAAGAACATCTCCTTAGTCCTTCGCAAGTACTTGAGAATGTTCTTCACAGCTGTCCAGTGACTCTCTCCAGGATCTGCTTGATACCGACTCACTACACTTAGTGAGTATGCTACATCGGGTCTGGTACATAGCATCGCATACATGATAGAGCCTACTGCCGAAGCATAGGGTATCCCTTGCATGCGAGCTCTCTCCAAATCAGTCTTGGGAGACATCTCTTTGGAGAGAGTGAGTCCAGAGATTGTGGGTTGGTTCCCATGCTTGGATTCTTCCATACTAAACCTCTTTAGTATGGTGTCAATGTACCTAGATTGGGACAATCCCAGTATCCGTTTAGATCTATCTCTATAGATTATGATTCCCAATATGCAGGAGGCATCACCTAGATCTTTCATTGAGAATCTCTGTGATAAGAAAAGCTTAACTGATTGCAGCATAGGAATATCATTTCCTATCAAGAATATGTCATCCACGTACAATACGAGGAAGACAACCTTACTCTCTGCTACTTTCTTATAGATACAAGGCTCATCTATATTTTTGATGAAGTCAAACTCTTTGACTACAACATCAAAACAGATGTTCCAACTCCGCGATGCTTGCTTTAACCCATAAATGGATTTAAGCAGCTTGCACACCTTTCCGCTGCTCCCACTATCTACGAAGCCCTCTGGCTGAGTCATGTACACGCTCTCTTCTAAATCACCGTTTAGAAAGGCGGTCTTAACATCCATTTGCCAGATTTCGTAGTCATGGTATGCAGCAATGGCAAGTAAGATCCGGATGGACTTAAGCATAGCCACTGGAGAAAAGGTTTCGTCATAATCCACACCTGGTCGTTGACGAAACCCCTTTGCTACAAGTCTAGCTTTGAAAGTCTCAACTTTTCCATCTACACCAAATTTCCTTTTAAAAATCCACTTGCTCCCAATGGGTTTTACCCCTTCAGGAGCATTTTCCAAAATCCATACTTTATTGATGTACATGGATTCCATCTCAGATCGCATTGCATCCAGCCATTTCACAGAGTCACTACTCGTGATGGCCTGCTCGAAACTAGTTGGGTCATCATCTTCCATGATGCAATCCTCGCTTCCACCATCAATGAGAAACCGTAGTATCTCTTAGGTGGACGTGAAACCTTACCAGATCGGTGAAGAGGCTGGGGTTCGTCAGGTACTACTGAATCCTCTGGTTCCACTAAATCTTCAGTTACAGTTTTGTGTTTCTGGAACTTCTTCCAGTTCTACCTCTTCGCCACTAATTTCTTTTGCAAGAAATTCCTTTTCTAAAAAGGTGGCATGTCGAGAAACAAACACCTTTTGGTCCTCGCGATGGTAGAAAAGATATCCATGTGAATGTTTGGGATATCCCACAAACTTACACAGAACTGACCGTGCTTCGAGTTTGTCTGGATTTTGCCTTTTGACATAGGCCAGACAACCCCATATCTTAACTCGTTTAAGGCATGGTCTCTTCCCACTCCATATCTCATATGGTGTGGTAGGTACAGATTTAGTTGGAACTTGATTCAATAGGTATGCTGTTGTCTCCAGTGCATACCCCCAAAAGGAAATAGGTAACTCAGCTGTATTCATCATCGAGCGCACCATATCTAATAGGGTGCGATTCCTCCGCTCAGATACACCGTTGTGCTGTGGTGTATAAGGAGGAGTAAACTGAGAGAGAATCCCATTCTCTTTTAGATAATCTAGGAACTCACTGCTCAAGTATTCACCTCCTCGATCAGATCGAAGAATCTTAATACTTTTGCCCGTTTGGTTCTCTACTTCGTGCTTATATTCTCTGAATTTCTCAAAAGCTTCAGACTTGTGTTTCATCAGAAACACATGTCCGTATCTAGAGAGATCGTCAGTGAATGTAATGAAGTAGGAAGAACCGTTCCTGGCATGCGTAGACATGGGACCACATACATCACTATGTATTAGTCCTAAGAGTTCAGTAACTCTTTCTCCGTGTCCACTAAACGGAGCTTTGGTCATTTTTCCTTTGAGACATGAATGGCAAGTATCATAAGATGATAATTCGAACGGATTCAAATAACCATCCTTATGTAATGTAGCCAGTCGTGTCGCATTGATATGACCAAGTCTACAATGCCACAAGTAAGATTCGTTCATATCTGAACTTTTCCTCTTGTGTGTGTTTTGTATATTCAGGACTGTATTCTGATTTAGAATGAATATGCCATTATGTAACGAGCCTGATGCAATCAACTTTTGATCTAGGAATATGTTCATAACATTATCCTTTATTACAAAATTATATCCTTCTTTATTTAATAAAGAAACTGATATAATGTTGCACATCATGTTCGGTATTTAATAGCACTCATTTAGAATCAGTGTATTACGACTCGGCAATACAAGGTGATATTCGCCAACTGCTTTGGCTACAATACTTGCACCGTTCCCTACTTGAACGGAATGATCACCTTTTCCCAGTTCTCTATCTTTACGTAGCCCATGTAACAATTTACACATATGGGATCCTGATCCGGTATCTAATACCCAGGACGTAGGGTGAACTGAGAAACAGTTCTCAATAACTAACACACCCGAAGAAGATGCATCAACATGCATGTTCTTTTGGGTGGTGTGAGAATCCAGACATTCTCCTGTTTCCTGTTCAGTCTTATAACTCTTATAAGAAAGAACGGGTCCAACGTTCCCTTGCTCGGTACAATAATTAGGTTCAGTCAATACATCCATATTATTATCTTGATTATGGCCTGACATGGTCGCTACCTGGAGAGAGAGAGAAGAAAACACTTTAGCGTATGCTCTTGCAAGATTAGATTGGTTATTATCTTATCTAATCAGGATGTCTCCCACTGTTTTTATCAAATCTTCCTTCAAACCCTAAAAGGTAAGATTAGCCGGGATTAATTACACCCTACAATTTTGTCAATCTTTCAGCCAGATCAGTGTCGGTACTTTGAGGGAGGTTCCCCGTGCTTTCGCTCGGACCTAATTAAAGTAAACCTCATTTTCCCAGAGGCGTAACCCCGTTAACACTTTTCTAGACACCTACTTGATCGGCTAATTGTCCTGTGTAAAACTCTCCCAGGAGTAACTCTTACTTGCAGTGGGTATCGGGATCCAACTATCTCATAGGAGGTATGCAATCTCATTGCAAATTTCAACACTTGAAATTCCCAATAATATTTTTACCCCTAACCCCCTATGACCTTGACAAAGGCCAACAAACCATAGGAAGCTAGTCAAGTTCAACCTGTCATTTCTTGATTGAATTAAACCCACCCACACGACCCTTGACAAAGGCCAACAAGGTCGTACGAATACCCTAATCCAATCACATCATATGTTTAAACAGATAAGTACCAGTTAGCTACCGTACACTACGCCTTGACAAAGGCCAACAAACGCAGCACGAATACTAAATAGTCCTTATCTGAAATGACGGAGGGCTACGCAGGTTTTTCAGAAAACCCTGAGCGTAATGAACTTGATATCGTCGTAGAATCGAGTGATTTTGAAAAGGAGTGTTTTTGAGGCTTTTCTTAGTTTCGCTAAAGTGGTCACTCCCGGTGAAGGGATCGTCGGCCCTTTCCTCATGGAATAAGGTGCAGGATATATCATATATACCGCTGTGCAAAGCAAAACTCTAAAAGCAATCAAAAGACAAACCGAGTTTTGTAGCATCTGCCAGTTTCGCTAAAGAGGTCACTCCCGGTGAAGGGATCTCGGCTCTTTCCTCATCGAATAAGGTGCAGGGCATATCATATATACCGCTGTGCAAAGCAAAACTGTAGCTACCCTTTTTATAAAGTTTTGATTCTACAACATCTTTAGGTTTCTTTTCTTTTTATTAATCTCATTAATAAAATCCCATCAGTTTATGCTTCCTAAGCATCACAGAAGAAACGAAAGCAGTAATATTTATATATCAGCATATATATATATATATAATATAAGCATTCGTCTCAGGCAGTAATATGATCTCATCACAGAACATTGCAGCAGAAGAACATATATGAAATATTGGATATACTAGGACGTCCGTGTTTTCAATACGAGCCTGTATAAAACACGGATTCCACGGTCGCGACGAATAGCCAAACCCACATCCTAAGACCCCTATGAGAGCGGCAAGTAACACTGCCAATTCTAGGGTTAGGAGACCCGTTCTCGACTCCTCGAGATGGCCTCCCACTGGACCCTAGAACCTGGTTACTTGTGCTCCCCTCCTTGGGTCTACCTAATGCGGAAAAGTAAATAATATACACTGGTGACATCAACCTCAACCTGGAAGTGCCCCAAATAAAAGAATATTACATTACAAATGAATTTTACATGAATGAAAATAAAAACCCTCATCTCACATAAAACCCCCGGCTATTCAGAACGCGACGATCCAATATAACATATCACAGCAACACATAATATCACATATCATCAACGTAAGTAAATATGCGCATCCCAATTGTCGTTGACATATAGCAACGAAACCGGCGATATCACATATTACACTTACGGTCACAGAAAAGAAAGTGTAAAACTACAACATTTGGAATCCACAATCACTTTAGACATCGTAAATCCGAAATATCACATACTTCGCATTTCATGCCTAACTCTATGAATTCCACATATTGTATCACATTCCAGATAAATAGACAGTATTAAACTTTTCGAACAGATAATCAAATACCCAAAATTTCCTAAAGTGCTCAACACTTGAGCGGAGTTCAAATAATCCCAGAATATGTCACAGTACCAGTGATCCAGCCGTAGAAGGGTCAAGCCAACGCCTCACATGTGGCACGCCGTACTGCCCCAAACCCGAAGGTTCAAAAGGCAGTTCAAGACGGTCACATAATCGAGTTAAGGTTTGTTTTCTTCTAGAGGGTCCACCGCTTAACTTGTACAATTTTTCCGAAAGATTTAAACCCGATAAAAATTCAACACCTGAAAGTTTGCCGTGCCGGGAAAAAGTGAGTTAATGATATCCGTTCAAATAGTTTAACAGTTTCTAAATATCCGGAAATAACAACGAATTTAAATATTCCGATCGAATCTACGATTACAAAATAAACCCCAGATTAAACAACACTTGAATCACTTTTAAAAATACCCAGAAGCATCAACAAGCACCTACGGATATTACCATGAAAACTACGTGTCCTAATTCCAAAATTACGCCGCGGAACCGCCACGAAAAGCATGTTTTCGCCGCGGTTCCGCCACGGTTTAGTGGAGTTGTGGGCCCGTGTTTCATGGTAATTCTTAGAATTCCCTGCTGATTTTTTTAGGTATTTTTAATTCAGAAAAATCCCAAATTTTGAAAAATTTCCAGAGAGGGGTTAAATTTTGTCGGTTCGGATTCGATCGGAGTTTTAACTTCGTAAACACGTCGCCTAATGCTCTAGCTAGGCTCTGATACCATTGTAGGGTTCCTAGACACTCTTGTGAAGGTTCATGAGGCATCAAACATGCCCGGATAAAAATTTAGACGTGCCGAACAACCCAAAGCCGGGAACTTTGCTAGATTATTAGGGTTAAGCATGCAAGATAACATCTTTTTATCTAAGTGTGAGGGATTACAACCTTTGTAGTCCGCTCCTTCGCTTCACAAGCTCCGAGTAGAAGTCCCTTCGCCGCGATCCATGATCTCCCGGACTCAATAGAGGCTCCACGACTCGAACGACTCAAGAGATGAACACACTAATCTTATGGGCTAGATGAGATGAGGATGAGAGAGTAGTATTTATGCTTTCTTTTTAAATCATTTTCTCATAATTTATCATCACAAAATGAATTTCTAGTGAGCTCAAAATCAAGAGAGAAGAAGATGATAATGGAAATGATAAATCCTTTTGTGATGAATAGAAAGAAAAGTATATGATTGATATATCAACCATGATCAAGGATGAGTGGCTAAGAGTTTGTAGAGAATAAACTAGAGTTAGGGTTTGGTTAGGTTAAGTTATGAGTCATGTAAAAATATCAACCATAATATCTTAAGCATGACAAAAACAAAGCTTCTAGAAGGTGCAAGAAGAAGCTAACCCTAATCAAACCCTAATCCCATTTAATCATCCTTAAACATGTTTAATAATAAATCATATCATGTCACAATAATATATATCACATATATATTATATATTTGCAACAAAAGAAAATAATACAATTAACATATATCGCATATATATCAATGTATCATCCAGTGAGAAAATGAAATAATATAAACGATTTTCTTAGAGGTGGTAACATGGACTTAAAACCCGGATCTCTGTTAAACATCTAACTAACAACCTAACTACAAGTTGCTAACTACTCGGTTAGGGGGTTATACCTTTCTTTTTCTCGAACTCCTTCGTCTTCAAGCCTCGATGGTTGTCCGGATCGGCTTCTCCCCGTCGTCTCCTTGCGCCGGAGATAGATCCACCTGAAAGCTTCAACCTTTGGCTCCTTCTTCGAACTTTGAAGAAACTAGTTCACTCGGTTTGCTAAACCTTGTGAACTAGAGTGAGTAGAGAAGAGTTTGTATGGGATTTTATCTATGCTTCTTGGTTCTCAACTCATGAGACAAGTGAACCATAGAGTCAAGAAAGGGAGAGCAAGAGGAGGAAGATGAGAGCTCAAGAACAAGAGAGAGAATGAGAATGAAAGAATGAGAGAAGACTTTTCTCATTTGGCTCTCATAATCCAAAACAATCATAACACCTCATATCAATCAAGTATTATGTGATGGTTTAAGCAACCATAGCCATATCATTTCATACACTCATTTTGCACAAAAGAGCAAGCAAGCAAAAGTCTTTGCCATGAAATGATAGCTATAGTTATCATGATGGTCAACTAGTCAAGCCTAGTCAACCGGTCAACAAAGTCAACAAGTCAACAAAGTCAACCCCTAAACAACCATGTCACCATAATACTTAATTAATATAATTGTTAATCACATATCATATTCTCATTAGGGTTGAGCAAAAAGTCAATAGTCAACTGTCAACTGTCAACAACCCTAATGAGAATCCTCTGCCTCTGTTTCTCCGTCAACTGTGCATACACACCCGCATCCGCGTTCCGAGGAACACGAATGCATACTGGATAAATCCAATCCCAAAAGGTACACTAGGATCTGGCTTAAACCAAAGCCCGCTAGTGTAAACTGTCCGGACACTGTACGTGCACAAGTGCACGGATGTGACCGAACCCTGTCGCAAAACCATGCGACCTGTCGCAAAACCATGCGACCTGTCGCAAAACCATGCGACCTCTACTCTTTTGCCTAAAGGCGAACAGCTTTCTGTGTGGGACTCTAAAGACTCGACACGACGCTGGCAGTGGGTTTAACCACAGACCGCAAGCGGCACTAGCTGTGCGTAACGGTCCCCAGGTAGATGCCGACAAGAAGACCGACGAGGTGAAACCCATCTGAACTCCTACTGAGCCTGAATGTGACATTTTCCGTACAGTCCGGTCTGTTCGTCTGATACATCGCATGGCGGGCCTAGGGGGCGGTAAACGTCAGTCCTCCAATAGCGGTACAAGTCGTGTCGGAGTGAAGCCCAAAACACCCTGAGATAACACTGGAAACCCACCAGTATATCTCGTTTGCCCTGGCCAGGGACTACTCGTGTAATGGCTCTCCTAGACACAGCGCGATGTCAATCCCCAATACCGGGAGAGACAAATCCTGTCTAACCGTTACTGCCTCCAAGTGCTTCGGGACTGCACCCAACTACTACCTGTTTGCACGACTCCTTTGAGCCGTGGTAGGGTAGTAATCAAAGTGCAGTGGGAACACACTCAAGGCGAAGTGACAGTGTCAAGTCAGCGGACTAAGCTGTACTCATGTCACCTGGGAACTGATAACTGACGATAGGCATAATACCAACTAGTCAGTTCCCGACGAGTCCTGTCCAGTATACCCGTAACCTAACGAGCACCCGCATACTATCTCAAGTACGACGTACTGACGGCTGTGGGATAGACCGTCTCCCACACTGGGATGAGAAGCGCATGCGCTAGTCTACTCCGGAGTATCGATGCCCTGTCTCGATAGTCCTGCGACTAGGGACTTGCATAAGGATGTGCTTATAGATTACCCAGCCCCACTAGTGTGACTGCCATCACATCGCTGGTAATCAAGCAAAGATCCTAAGGGCTCCACTAATGTGTATAAGTGATATACTAAAATAAACACATGTACACATTGAAGTAGAAACAAACCAAGTAGCATACTACTATTTTGAGCAAGATTGTATATACAAGGTGAATATCCCAAGCTTCCATTAAGTAATATACAAACTAGTATGATACAGTAATGGCCTCTAGGGCATATACACTAACAATCTCCCACTTGCACTAAGGCCATGTACTGGCGTATCGAAGACCTATCATCTCGATCAGCCGCTCGAACTGAGTCTGGGGCAGGGCCTTGGTGAATGGATCTGCAGTGTTATCTTCTGAAGCGACTCTCCGAACCTCGATCTCCTTGCGATCTACGATCTCCCTGATCAGGTGATACCGCCTCAAGATGTGTCTGGATCTCTGATGGGACCTGGGTTCCTTTGCTAAGGCTATAGCCCCGTTGTTGTCGCAATACAGAGGTATTGGATCAACAATGGACGGAACCACCTGACGTTCTTTCAAGAACTTCCTCATCCAGACAGCTTGTTTTGCGGCATCAGATGCAGCGATGTATTCCGCTTCCATCGTCGAGTCTGCAACGGTTTCCTGTTTGGAACTCTTCCAACACACCGCCCCTCCATTGAGGGTAAAGACAAAACCCGACATGGACTTGGAATCATCCTAGTCACTCTGGAAGCTGGAGTCAGCAAAGGCCTCGATCTGGAGGTCTTTTCCGCCATACACTAAGAACAACTCCTTAGTCCTTCTCAGGTACTTGAGAATGTTCTTTACTGCTATCCAGTGTTTCTCCCCAGGGTTTGACTGATACCGGCTTACCACATTCAGTGCACAAGCTACATCCGGTCTGGTACACAACATCGCATACATTATAGAGCCTACCGCAAAAGCGTAAGGTATAATAGACATGCGATCCCTCTCCAAATCAGTCTTGGGAGACATATCTTTAGAGAGGGTGATCCCGTGACAAGCCGGTAGGTTACCGCGCTTGGAATCTTCCATATTGAATCTTTTCAGTATGGTGTCGATGTACCTGGACTGTGAAAGTCCTAATATCCTCTTGGATCTATCACGATGGATCCGGATCCCCAGGATGTATGAGGCATCACCCAGGTCTTTTATGGAGAACCTGTGTGACAAGAACCCCTTGACAGATTGTAGCATAGGAATGTCATTTCCTATTAAGAGAATGTCATCCATGTATAAAACGAGGAATACTACAGTTCTCGCTACAAATCTACTATAGATACATGGTTCATCTGGATTTTTGATAAAGCCAAATTCCTTGACCGTCTCATCAAAACAGATGTTCCAACTCCGCGATGCCTGCTTTAGTCCGTAGATGGACTTAAGCAACTTGCACACCTTTCCGCTGCTCCCACTCTGAATGAAACCCTCTGGCTGGTCCATATAGACACACTCCTCTAAATTTCCATTTAGAAAAGCTGTCTTTACGTCCATCTGCCAAATCTCATAATCGTGGAAGGCAGCAATGGCAAGAAGGATCCGAATGGATTTCAGCATAGCCACTGGAGAAAAGGTTTCGTCATAGTCCAAACCAGGTCTTTGACGAAAACCCTTTGCTACAAGTCTAGCTTTATAGGTCTCAACCTGTCCATCTACACCAATCTTCCTTTTGAAGATCCACTTGCATCCTACGGGTTTTACCCCGTCTGGAGCAATGTCCAACGTCCATACTTTGTTCGTGTACATGGACTCCATTTCGGTCCGCATTGCATCCAGCCATTTTACTGAGTCAACGCTCTGAACGGCCTGCTGGAAGCTAGTAGGCTCATCATAATCTATGATGCAATCCTCTCTATCCCCGTCTATGAGAAAACCGTAGTATCTCTCGGGCGGATGAGTCTGCCTACTACTCCTGCGGAGCGGCGTAGGAATGTCCTGTTCTTCCGAACCCTCTGGTTCCACTAAACTTTCAGTAATAGTCTGTGGTTCTGGAATTTCTTCCAGTTCTACTGCGCTCCCACTTATTTCCTTTTCCAAGAACTGGTGTTCTAGAAAGTGGGCATTACGAGAAACAAGGACTTTTTGTTCCTCTGCGTAGTAGAAAAGATACCCCCTGGTGTTCTTTGGGTATCCCACAAACTTGCACAGTACTGAGCGTGCCTCGAGTTTGTCCGCATGCTGCTTTTTGACAAAAGCTGGACATCCCCAGATCTTTAGATATTGAAGATAGGGTTTCTTCCTACTCCATAACTCATATGGTGTGGTAGGCACAGTCTTAGTAGGAACTCGGTTCAAAAGGTATGCGGCTGATTCTAGCGCATATCCCCAGAATGATCGCGGTAACTCAGCGTTACTCATCATGGACCGTACCATATCCAATAGGGTGCGGTTCCGTCTCTCCGATACACCGTTATGTTGCGGAGTGTATGGAGGAGTAAGCTGAGAGAGAATTCCATTCTCTTTTAAATAGTCCAGGAACTCGGCACTCAAGTATTCACCACCTCGATCCGATCTTAGAATCTTGATACTTTTGCCGGTTTGTTTTTCTACTTCATTCTTATATTCTTGGAACTTTCCAAAGGCTTCGGATTTATGTTTCATTAAGAAGACATGTCCGAACCTTGAAAAATCATCCGTAAAAGTAATGAAGTAAGAAAAGCCGCTTCGCGCATGTGTAGACATTGGACCGCACACGTCGCTGTGTACGAGTCCCAAGAGCTCGCTCGCTCTTACTCCGTGTCCAGTGAACGGAGACTTTGTCATCTTTCCTTTGAGACAGGATTGACAAGTGGCATACGATTGATATTCGAACGGATTCAAATATCCTTCTGTATGTAACTTCGTCAACCTTCTCTCATTGATGTGACCCAGTCTACAATGCCATAAGAAAGCCTGATTGATTTCTCGAGACTTTCTTTTGTGTGTATTCTGGACATTGAAAATCTGTGGTTGGTTTAATACGTATATACCATTACTCAATATACCTGACCCAATCAGAACTTGATTAAGGTGAATGTTTACAACATTGCTTACAAACGCAAATTCATAACCTTTTTTAGAAACTAAAGATACAGAAATGATATTACAAGTTGCGTTGGGTACAAAAAAGCAATTACGCAAAACCAAAATATGTCCATCTGACATTCCCAGGTGATAGTCCCCCACGGCTTTAGCATCCATGCTAGCTCCGTTCGCAACTCTGAGGGTCATGTCACCTGCCTTCAAAACCCTACGGTTTCTCAACGCCTGCAAAGAATTACAGATATGAGATCCTGATCCGGTATCCAATACCCAGGAAGTAGAGTTTATTGAAAGACAGTTTTCAATAACATACACACCTGAAGCTGAAGCTGCAACCTGCTTCAATTTCTGTGTTCTGGCCTTCCAGGCCCTGCAATCATTCTTCCAGTGTCCTTTCTTATGACAATAGAAGCATTCTTCCTTATCCACAAGCTTCCCCTCTTTCTTTGTTGCTTTAGCTTTTCCCTTCGTATCCACTTTACTAACACCGCCCCTTGGTTTGGCGGGGGCTTTCTTCTTCTTTCCCTTGGCTTTCTCCTTGGACCTAGAAGAAGATGATCCTCCTACAAACAAAGTGGATGTTTCCCTACCTTTCTGTAGGGTGCCTTCTGCGCTCCTCAGCATGTTGAGGAGCTCTGAAAGTTCAACTTCTTTTTCTTGCAAGTTGAAGTTCAGTATAAACTAGGCGTAAGTGGAAGGAAAGGACTGGAGAACTAAGTCCGTATAGAGCTCACTCTTCAATGTGGTCCCTAGGTCCCCGAGCTTCTCAATGTAGCCGATCATTTTAAGCACGTGTTCGGTTACTGATGATCCGACGGCCATCCTTGCCGAAAATAACTTTTTCGACACTTCGTATCTTGCGATACGAGATTGCTCTCCATACAGTTCTTTTGTATGAAGAAATATGGATTCCAGGTCCATATTCTCGTGCCTCCTTGTCACGCCCCGCTTCCCAAAATATGGAAAACGAGTGATGACTAGGCCAGCCATGCTCCTACGGTCAAGGAATCATCCTGCCGTAGTCACACTTCGGCTTCTAGCATTGCATGGTAATCAGTAAATAAAGCGCAGTGGTAAAGAAATCACATCACTAATCTATTACATTAATATTCCATTGTTCACAAATTTCAGATAACAAGAACAAATACTATCCAAAGACAAACTTACGATCACTTTTAAATGAAGCAGAAAAATGGAAAGTACACCAGTCTAAATCTCCGTGAACTCGAAGGGTAGGTCCGTCTCCTGTGCTGGTCCTCCCGCGGGATCTGAGCATGCATACTCAGGTCGTCAGAGCGACACAATAACAATTATATTATTGTAATGAGGTGAAACAGGTAGATGAGGTGATACTGGTATAAAACAATGCAAGTAATCACTATGTCACTATATGATGCAGAATATGATATATGTCCCTATCGGTCTCTAGGTCATGTTTGAAATCACATAGTGGAAGGAGGATCATGTTTAACAGGAGTCTCGTACATACCCGAGACAACGGCCCACATGCTCGGGACATAACCCTGTCAGCCGGATCGCTAGATCCTATCCTACATGTATCGATATCTCTGTTCGAATGATCATCCTCTAAAATCGGTCCCGCTAAATACGATACTCTTTCCACTTTGATTTCCCCTTTTTCCCCAGGTTCTCACTAGTTATGATCTTGATCTAGTTATGTACAAGTATATCAATGGCACGATTTTTATCACTGTTCACTGTATCAATCACTGTCACGAATGTTCATTTTCTATTGATGTACTTGTCACAACTAAACCAACATCCGTCACGTACGATAATGCAATGTCCACACGTACTAACACTGAGTATATGGCAAGGGTATGATATATGTATGTATGCTATCAATGAGTTCTGTATATTATGAATCAACATGCATGTCATGAAAATAAATTGTACAAATTAACATGTTGAGAATTCAGTACAAATGATGTAGGTAAGATACATAGAATAATCAGTCGGTAATTCACCAAAATTTGTTTCAGTTCAATCGGAGTTTCGGTTCTCAAGATATAGCTATTTCAGTTTTAAGTGCTCGCGGCTGGAAATTCAGTTTCAGAACTGAACGTCCATTTCGCGGCACGAATTGCACCCAGTTGGGCTAAGAATTTAGTGATGTCACACTTAAATGAAATTTAGGGTTTTCGATAAAGTATTCAACGCAACAGACGGATCCTCAATCGCATCTGTACGTTGAGAGTTGTAACCAGTTTAATCTCAGTGTGTCATTTCAGAACCTGTTCTGGACAGATATACGTTCTGCCCTTTTAATTACATTTTAAAATAGCAAACGGCGATGAAATGGAATGGAACCACTTGGTTTGTTAAACTAACAGAACTATCTTTAATCTACAGTAGGATTCCGTAACACACGACTTCAAGAAACACAGTGGTGCAGATCTTTAAACAGAGCACAATAATCAGGAACGCTCTGGACTGCAGTCCAGAGTCGTGTTCCGACCCAGTTATCATCATGATTACAGAACAGAAATCATTAGGATTTTCCATAGGTTTAAAGTTCGTCAAGTCGGCTTCGATTTAAGCCCTAGAACACATCAATCCAGTTTGAATACAATTTATGGTGATTTTATTTGTTTTCAGATACGAGAAAATTCTAGTTTTAACGGCATATTTGGGGGTATCAGTTTTTGTTACAAACAATCGTATTTTCCAGCGATACTTATACAAAATATTCATTATCAAGTGGGCCAATAGAAGGTATCAGTTTCCGTCAAAATAAACCATTATTTCCATGAGAGACCAGCATCGAACACTTATGTCATATTATGTATCGGTATTCGGCAAATCCGTAAACTAGATATTTTAGATTATACCACTAATATTTTAGCATGAAGCAAGTAAACACTTGCCTGGTAACGTCTCGGGGCCGCGAGGCAGCAACGTCGTCACGAACGCGCGTTGTACGCCGCGGAACAAGTTCGTGCGAGCCTCGATCGAACACGGATTTTACGTCGGAATTTCCCGGAGTCGTCTTGCGTGCGCTGGAAGCTTAGAGGGGCTCTGTGGTTCACTTGGGACTCGCTGGGGTCGACGATGGTCGGCCGTGGTCGCTCCGGCGACGTGCACAGTGCACGTGCAGGGGGTTTTCTCTTTTGGAGAGAGAGAGAGAGAGAGAGAGAGAGCAGTGGGGTTGGCTTTGTGGTGATGGTGATGTTGCTGAGGAGGTTAGGGAGTCTCAGAGTGGTTCAGGCGAAGTGTGGGGAGGCTCGTCGGCGTCGGTCGAAAGATGGCCGAGATGGATCGAGTGAGGTTGGGCTCGGTGGTTGAAGGGAGTAGGGTTGCGTTGGGAGCTCTGTTGGTGGAGAGAAGAGTGCGAGGGAGTCGACGAATGGGGGGTTGAAGTCGTCGTCGTCGACGGCGGTCGGGGTCAGAAGTTTTACCGTGGGTTCTTCGGGTTTCGTGGGGAAAAACTTGAGGGGTTAGGGAGTTTTGAGGAGTTGGGAAGTGAGAGGGAGATGGGGAGTTGGAGAGCGTGAGTTAGAGGGAGTCGTGGTCGGGGTCGTGGGCGACGGCGAGGGCGACGTGGGGAGCTCGAGGACGTGGGGGTCGCGACGAGGGAGAGAATGAAACGAGCGGGAACTGTTTTTTTTTTTTTTTTTTGACGTGAGGAAGAAGAGGTAAGGAACGGAGCAGGCCGGGAGAGTGGGCCGGGGCTTTAAGGGATTTTAGGGATTTATTCAAGAATTTTGAGTGGGCTGGGTGAGTAACGGGCCAGGCTCGAAAAGAAAATCCTTTAAAAAAATTTTAAAAACAGAAGAGGGCTGAGAAGGAGAGTGGGCCTAGGGATATAAAATTAATTGAGGATTATATGACCTGTGGGCTGGAAAATGTTAAGGGGCCGGCTTGGGTTTTGTTTAGGAATTTTATTAAGAAAATTCGAATGGGCTGAAGGTAATGTTTAGGGTTTTAATTTATTTTAATCTTGTTTTTAATTTGGCTTTGGGTTTTAGGTTTTAATTTCTGGGTTTTAACTTTTAGGTTTTGGGAAAAATATAAATATCTTGCTTAACCAACCAATCCAAATATGGAAGAAAAGAAGGAAAGCCACTGGAATCAGAAAATAGGAGACTTTTATTGAAAAGGAAACGGGGATTTACATCAT
The DNA here is from genome assembly GCA_030015575.1 of Agapanthus africanus. Lineage (NCBI taxonomy): Eukaryota > Viridiplantae > Streptophyta > Magnoliopsida > Asparagales > Amaryllidaceae > Agapanthus > Agapanthus africanus. The sequence continues at coordinate 780,551,333 of CM057337.1, forward strand.
ACCCCCCTTAACAAAAATTTCGTCCTCGAAATTTGACAAGGATACAAGAATACAAAAGTACTAAACAAAAAGATGTGGATAACGATCACGGATGTCTTCCTCCCGCTCCCAGGTGGATTCTCCTGGGGAACGACCGCCCCAAGACACTCGGACTAACGGAATGACCTTATTCTTCAGCACTTTCTCTCTGCGATCGAGAATGGTAGTAGGCTGCTTTAGGTCCTGATACATTTTCGTACTTCCCGGATGCACTGAATAAGCTGAACTGTGTGCTTCAGCCAACACTTCTTCTCGAACACCTCCTTTAGGTACGCAGAGTCTGCTACCGAATCTCAGTGAGCCATCTTCATGTATAGTCAATTCCGTTCTCAATCCAGCTTTCACTTCCTCTCTGAACTTTTGTAATCGGGGATCGTCCGCTTGCGCAGTCTTGATGCGGTCCACCAGAGAAGATTGCACCTGCAGTTGCCAAAGTTGACTGAGTGCGTTCGGCGTAACGACCTCAAGTGCAAGTCTCTGGAAATCCTCAATAATACTCCTCTGATCGGTCAACATCATGACCGCTGGCTTGCGACTGAGTGCATCTGGTACAACATTCACCTTTCCCGGATGATACTGAAGGTCCAAGTCGTAATCTGCCATCAGCTCTAGCCATCTGCGCTGCCTCATATTTAATTCCTTCTGGGTGAAAACATACTTCAAACTTTTGTGATCTGTGTACACCTCCACTTTCTCACCCAATAGATAGTGCCTCCAAATCTTCAATGCAAAAACTACCGCGGCTAACTCCAAGTCATGTGTGGGGTAGTTCTTCTCGTGATTTCTCAGTTGTCGAGAGGCGTAAGCAACCACACGTCCGTGCTGCATCAAAACACAGCCTAAACCCTTCCCTGAGGCATCACTGTGTATCACCAAACCACCTGAATCATCTGGTACAGTAAGAATAGGCGCCGTGGTTAACTTCTGCTTTAGTGTGTCGAAAGCCTGAGTGCACTCCTCTGTCCATGTAAACGGCACGTCCTTCCGAGTCAGTCGCGTCAATGGTTCCGCGATTCTGGAGAAATCTTGAACGAATCTCCGATAGTAACCTGCCAATCCCAGAAAACTCCTGATCTCGGCCACTGACTTCGGTGTCGGCCAATCTCTGACAGATTCTATCTTCGCCGGGTCAACCGAGATGCCTTCGCCTGAAACAATATGTCCCAAAAACTGTACCTTGTCGAGCCAGAACTCACACTTGCTTAGCTTCGCATACAGCTTCTCTTCCCGAAGAATTTGTAGGACCGTGCGCAAATGTTCAGCGTGCTCCTCCTGAGTCTTCGAGTAGACAAGTATGTCGTCGATAAACACAACGACAAACGTGTCCAAGTATTTCGCGAACACCCTGTTCATCAAATCCATGAATATTGCTGGGGCGTTGGTAACGCCGAACGGCATCACAAGGAACTCGTAATGTCCGTATCGGGTTCTGAAAGCCGTCTTGCACACATCCTCGGCTGCTACTCTGATTTGATGATACCCCGAACGGAGGTCCAACTTCGAGAAAACCTTGGCTCCACTTAGCTGATCAAATAGGTCGTCAATGCGCGGGATTGGGTACTTGTTCTTTATGGTAACCTTGTTCAGCTCCCGGTAATCTATACACATCCGCAACGATCCATCCTTCTTCTTTACCAATAGAACTGGTGCACCCCACGGTGAAGCGCTTGGCCGGATGAATACTTTCTCCAATAGTTCTTCAACCTGTTTTTTCAATTCCGCCAATTCAACTGGTGCCATTCTGTATGGGGCCCTGGATACTGGGGCTGTACCTGGAGTCAAGTCGATTGAGAACTCCAAAATTCGAGGAGGTGGTAGACCTGGTAGATCCTCGGGAAACACGTCCAGAAAGTCCCGAACAATTTCTGGGGCTGGGCTTCTATCAATCTCCATAGCTGTCAGCTCCTTAGGCTTTGCTCTGTATTTAGCTGGCTCCAAAGATTCGCTTCCGCCCTCGAAAATGAACTCCGGATGATTGGGAATGCGGAAGATCACATTCCTTGCACGACAATCGATAACAGCATGAAAAGTGCTCATCCAATCCATCCCAAGAATTGCGTCGTAACTGCCTGTCCCAATTACGAGGAAATTCGCATAGAATTCCCTGCCGCACACTACAACCGGGCATAATCTACATTCTCGGCTAGATATAATAATGCCATTACCCGTATGAATTTCCCATCCCTTAGTTAGTGGTTCATGTGGTATTGAGTGTGTAGTAGTGAAATGCTCAGACAAGAAACAATGCGATGCTCCCGAATCAAATAGTACTCTAGCTGGTAAGGAATGCACGAGTAGAGTACCTGTAACCACGTCTCCTGACGCCTCTGCCTGCTCGGCGGTCAAGGTGAAAGCCCGTCCCTGACCGCGACCTGTAAAGGGCTGTCTCTGCTCCTGCGGCCTCTGCTGTGGCGGTCCAGAACTTCCCTGTACCTCTGCTCGCTCAGGGCAACTGCCAATCTGGTGCTGACTGGAACCGCAAATCAAACACTGTCCCTTGGCACGGCGACAGTCCTTCTGGGTATGCCCTCCTCTACCGCAATAGCCGCAAGTTACGCCATGCCTCTGGGGGCGATACTGTGGTACGAACGGGCGCTTCATTTGTGTCGTTCCTGCTCTGTGAACCGGTATGGTTCCTCGAGATGGCGTGTGGGTACGTGCTGGAACGACTGGGGGTCTCCTGAACTTATTAATCAATTTCTCCTGAACTCTCGCTGCGTTGAGCACCTGTGCGAAAGTCTGTAAATCCAACGACGCAATCAACTGCTGCAACTCAAAATCTAACCCCTGCAGGAAACGCCTGGCCCTGGTGACCTCTGAGGCGACCATGTACGGAGCGAAACGGCTCAAGCGGTTGAACTCTGCCGCATAAACATCCATTGGGCGTCCATTCTGCTTCAAGAGAATAAACCTCTCCTCCATTTCTGCCTTGGCTGTGGAAGGAAAGTAATGATCTAGGAAGCACTCCTTAAACTTGCTCCATTCGATCGGCCTGTCGAGTCTGCTCTCTTCCACCGACCACCATGTGCGGGCCTCGTCTTCTAATTGTATCTTTATCACGTTCACTCTGTCTTCCTCTGGAACCCTGGCAGCAGTCAATAGATTCTCCATATTCACCAACCATTGCTCAGCCTCAAGGGGTTCAGCTAGCCCTGTGAATGCAGCTGGGTGTAACCGTCGGAAGTCTGCTACTGTACCAACCCTAGCATGATAAGCTGGTGGAACAACGCCCTCGGGGGCGGTAATGAATGCGGAGGGTCCTCCTGTGGCGGTAATCGCCCTGAGTCCCTCAGTGAGCAAGTCGGTCTTCCTCTCCTGAGCTTCCGCGAGAGTAGTCAGTGCGCTGAGCATCCTTTCCGTGCGGTCCTGAGAGCTGGAGTCCGAGGAGGGGTCGTTCGGGGACGTCATATCACTGGAAGATTCAAAAGGATAGGATCAGATTCAAGGATGGAAATCAAGAGTAGTGAACCAAGAATAACGTAATATTGCATAGTTAATGTTATCCCTTGATACTAAACACAGTCTCTGATACCAACTAAACCATGTCACGCCCCGCTTCCCAAAATATGGAAAACGAGTGATGACTAGGCCAGCCATGCTCCTACGGTCAAGGAATCATCCTGCCGTAGTCACACTTCGGCTTCTAGCATTGCATGGTAATCAGTAAATAAAGCGCAGTGGTAAAGAAATCACATCACTAATCTATTACATTAATATTCCATTGTTCACAAATTTCAGATAACAAGAACAAATACTATCCAAAGACAAACTTACGATCACTTTTAAATGAAGCAGAAAAATGGAAAGTACACCAGTCTAAATCTCCGTGAACTCGAAGGGTAGGTCCGTCTCCTGTGCTGGTCCTCCCGCGGGATCTGAGCATGCATACTCAGGTCGTCAGAGCGACACAATAACAATTATATTATTGTAATGAGGTGAAACAGGTAGATGAGGTGATACTGGTATAAAAACAATGCAAGTAATCACTATGTCACTATATGATGCAGAATATGATATATGTCCCTATCGGTCTCTAGGTCATGTTTGAAATCACATAGTGGAAGGAGGATCATGTTTAACAGGAGTCTCGTACATACCCGAGACAACGGCCCACATGCTCGGGACATAACCCTGTCAGCCGGATCGCTAGATCCTATCCTACATGTATCGATATCTCTGTTCGAATGATCATCCTCTAAAATCGGTCCCGCTAAATACGATACTCTTTCCACTTTGATTTCCCCTTTTTCCCCAGGTTCTCACTAGTTATGATCTTGATCTAGTTATGTACAAGTATATCAATGGCACGATTTTTATCACTGTTCACTGTATCAATCACTGTCACGAATGTTCATTTTCTATTGATGTACTTGTCACAACTAAACCAACATCCGTCACGTACGATAATGCAATGTCCACACGTACTAACACTGAGTATATGGCAAGGGTATGATATATGTATGTATGCTATCAATGAGTTCTGTATATTATGAATCAACATGCATGTCATGAAAATAAATTGTACAAATTAACATGTTGAGAATTCAGTACAAATGATGTAGGTAAGATACATAGAATAATCAGTCGGTAATTCACCAAAATTTGTTTCAGTTCAATCGGAGTTTCGGTTCTCAAGATATAGCTATTTCAGTTTTAAGTGCTCGCGGCTGGAAATTCAGTTTCAGAACTGAACGTCCATTTCGCGGCACGAATTGCACCCAGTTGGGCTAAGAATTTAGTGATGTCACACTTAAATGAAATTTAGGGTTTTCGATAAAGTATTCAACGCAACAGACGGATCCTCAATCGCATCTGTACGTTGAGAGTTGTAACCAGTTTAATCTCAGTGTGTCATTTCAGAACCTGTTCTGGACAGATATACGTTCTGCCCTTTTAATTACATTTTAAAATAGCAAACGGCGATGAAATGGAATGGAACCACTTGGTTTGTTAAACTAACAGAACTATCTTTAATCTACAGTAGGATTCCGTAACACACGACTTCAAGAAACACAGTGGTGCAGATCTTTAAACAGAGCACAATAATCAGGAACGCTCTGGACTGCAGTCCAGAGTCGTGTTCCGACCCAGTTATCATCATGATTACAGAACAGAAATCATTAGGATTTTCCATAGGGTTAAAGTTCGTCAAGTCGGCTTCGATTTAAGCCCTAGAACACATCAATCCAGTTTGAATACAATTTATGGTGATTTTATTTGTTTTCAGATACGAGAAAATTCTAGTTTTAACGGCATATTTGGGGGTATCAGTTTTTGTTACAAACAATCGTATTTTCCAGCGATACTTATACAAAATATTCATTATCAAGTGGGCCAATAGAAGGTATCAGTTTCCGTCAAAATAAACCATTATTTCCATGAGAGACCAGCATCGAACACTTATGTCATATTATGTATCGGTATTCGGCAAATCCGTAAACTAGATATTTTAGATTATACCACTAATATTTTAGCATGAAGCAAGTAAACACTTGCCTGGTAACGTCTCGGGGCCGCGAGGCAGCAACGTCGTCACGAACGCGCGTTGTACGCCGCGGAACAAGTTCGTGCGAGCCTCGATCGAACACGGATTTTACGTCGGAATTTCCCGGAGTCGTCTTGCGTGCGCTGGAAGCTTAGAGGGGCTCTGTGGTTCACTTGGGACTCGCTGGGGTCGACGATGGTCGGCCGTGGTCGCTCCGGCGACGTGCACAGTGCACGTGCTGGGGGTTTTCTCTTTTGGAGAGAGAGAGAGAGAGAGAGAGAGCAGTGGGGTTGGCTTTGTGGTGATGGTGATGTTGCTGAGGAGGTTAGGGAGTCTCAGAGTGGTTCAGGCGAAGTGTGGGGAGGCTCGTCGGCGTCGGTCGAAAGATGGCCGAGATGGATCGAGTGAGGTTGGGCTCGGTGGTTGAAGGGAGTAGGGTTGCGTTGGGAGCTCTGTTGGTGGAGAGAAGAGTGCGAGGGAGTCGACGAATGGGGGGTTGAAGTCGTCGTCGTCGACGGCGGTCGGGGTCAGAAGTTTTACCGTGGGTTCTTCGGGTTTCGTGGGGAAAAACTTGAGGGGTTAGGGAGTTTTGAGGAGTTGGGAAGTGAGAGGGAGATGGGGAGTTGGAGAGCGTGAGTTAGAGGGAGTCGTGGTCGGGGTCGTGGGCGACGGCGAGGGCGACGTGGGGAGCTCGAGGACGTGGGGGTCGCGACGAGGGAGAGAATGAAACGAGCGGGAACTGTTTTTTTTTTTTTTTTTTTGACGTGAGGAAGAAGAGGTAAGGAACGGAGCAGGCCGGGAGAGTGGGCCGGGGCTTTAAGGGATTTTAGGGATTTATTCAAGAATTTTGAGTGGGCTGGGTGAGTAACGGGCCAGGCTCGAAAAGAAAATCCTTTAAAAAAATTTTAAAAACAGAAGAGGGCTGAGAAGGAGAGTGGGCCTAGGGATATAAAATTAATTGAGGATTATATGACCTGTGGGCTGGAAAATGTTAAGGGGCCGGCTTGGGTTTTGTTTAGGAATTTTATTAAGAAAATTCGAATGGGCTGAAGGTAATGTTTAGGGTTTTAATTTATTTTAATCTTGTTTTTAAATTGGCTTTGGGTTTTAGGTTTTAATTTCTGGGTTTTAACTTTTAGGTTTTGGGAAAAATATAAATATCTTGCTTAACCAACCAATCCAAATATGGAAGAAAAGAAGGAAAGCCACTGGAATCAGAAAATAGGAGACTTTTATTGAAAAGGAAACGGGGATTTACACTCCTCTGATGTTCATTGTCCATAGAGGCAAGCACGAGGCATTTGGCCTTCGCGCTATCAATCTCCCAAGTCTTACGGATTTCCTTATCCGCGACGCTGGAAGTGGGACCAGGGACAGGGGGAGCTTTGGTGGTAAGAAGATACCCCAGCTTGTCGTAAGTGATTGGCATTTTGACATTCCTGAGCCAATCTTTGTAGTTTGGCCCTATCAGTATGTTTTTATCTAGAAGTAACTTAAGTCCAGTCATGTCGATTGGTCGCTGCAATTAGGAGAGAGAAGAAGAAACACTCAGCATGATGCTCTTGCAAGTTTAGGGTGGTTTTTAATTTGTCTAAACAGGATGGCTCCCACTGTTTCTCGAATCCCTCCTCAAACCAAAAAGGAAGAATTAGTCGGGATCAATCCCACCGCACAATACTTGCTTAACCGTTCAGCCAGGCCAGTGTCGGTACTTCGAGGGAGGTTTTCCAACGCTTTCGCGAAGTTTCTTAATTCAAGAACCTCTTTTCCCTGGCGGCGTAGCCCCGCTAACACCTTTCTAGGCACCTACTAGGTTTATAGCATTGATCGTTTAGTGAGAAATTTCCCGAGGAGTAGCATATACTCACAGTAGGATCGGGATCCAAATATCATCGTGTGACGAAACTGAAGGAATCCTACCAGAATCATCACACTCCAAATGGTATGCAAATCTAGCAAGTTTCAGTACTTATGAAACACCCGATGTGGATTTTTGCCCCATGCTCTTATGACCTTGGCGTGAGGTCAAAATCTCATAAGTCACATGTCAAGTTCTTCCCATCATTATCCAGGTTAATTTGAACCCACCCGTACCTACCCTTGACGTAGGCCAAAATGGCAGTACGGCTGTCCCAAACCAACGCATTCTATCTATGCAACAGATAAATATCCGGTAGGTACCAATCACTATGCCTTGGCGTGAGGTCAAAATACATAGCTTGAATACTACCGAATATTTAACTGAAATGATGGAGGGCTACGGATGGTTTTGGCTAAACCGTGAACGTAGTGAACTTGATATAGTCGATGGAACGAGATAGCTTTTAAAAGGAGTGGCTCAAGCTCCGCGTTTTAAAAGTTAGTTTTGAAAAGAACCGAGTGGTTTTTCGAAAGTGTTCCAACGACTTTTACTTGGTTTATTATCTTGCATTAGTTCTTTTAATGCGTGATATTCTTGCATTAGTTCTTTTAATGTGTCCCATCATTTAATCCTACCATTGCAGAAAACAACCAAAATATGACGTACGCTTATGCCATTCGCATTCGCCACTGGGCCCCGTCATTACCCGTTAGGTTACTTAACTAACGACAGAGTGGGGGCTGGGCTAGCGCGGCTGTAAAACATAAGCAACGCCTAAATAATATCATATATAGATATATTGCAATGATAGCCATTTCAGATCATAGATGAATACATTGGATATACTAGGAATCTGTATTTCGTACGAGCCTGTAACGAAAAGCAGATTACACGGTCGCGGTGAATAGCCAATACCCCACCCAAGACCCCTACGGGTGCGGTAAACTACCCGCCAAGTACCCGAAGCGAAGCAACCTCCCTCAACCCCGTGAGTAGGCCACTCGGCACTTCGGCATACCCGGTAGTTTGTGCACCCCCTCCATGGGTCTATCCTAGGAGCAAAAACAGTAAAAAGAAATTATACAATGACGGCTACAACCCCGACCCGGTTGTGCGGTCATACAAATAATATTACATCAATTTACAAATTTACATGAATTGAAAGAAAAGAAAACTCTCGTCTCACAATCCCCGGCTATTCACCCGTGACAATCCAATGAATTCATATACACATTCCAATAAAATTACAGATCACAGATTTGTATAACCCCTACTAATCAACATATAGCGATTAGCAGACGTTCAATACAAATATCACATTACAGAAAAACCCGTCAGCTAAAGTCTTTTAGAAGTTCGATCAAAATACGGATTTTTAGGCCCCAAACACAAAATTTTCGTTCTGGAAAATCTGGGCTAAAAAGACATATTCCAAAAATCCCAAAATACCCCTATGAGCAAACTGCAAAGAAGAAACCCCATGACCGAGTCAACTCGGCCGCGGTTCCGCGGCGGGAGCAAGCTCCCGCCGCGGAACCGCGGCGCTTTGATCGAGTTAGGGGATCAAAATTTTGCAGTTTCTTCAGAAAACCCTGAGTCGATTTTTGGTGTATCTCAAATGATTTTTGCAGCACTTCGAAAATCGACAGAAAGTTTGATATCGGGGTTCATTTCGGGACTTTTTCTCCGATCGAATTTCTAGATACTATGCTAACATTTAGATAGAGTTTAACTAGGCTCTGATACCACTGTAAGTCCATGCTACCTCTCCCGGTACTTTCGGGCATGCGGAATTTGATGAAAAATGATTTTCTTAGAGGTGGTAACATGGACTTAAAACCCGGATCTTTGTTAAACATCTAACTAACAACCTAACTACGAGTTGCTAACTACTCGGTTAGGGGGTTATACCTTTCTTTTTCTCGAACTCCTTCGTCTTCAAGCCTCGATGGTTGTCCGGATCGGCTTCTCCCGGTCGTCTCCTTGCGCCGAAGATAGATCCACCTGAAAGCTTCAACCTTTGGCTCCTTCTTCGAACTTTGAAGAAACTAGTTCACTCGGTTTGCTAAACCTTGTGAACTAGAGTGAGTAGAGAAGAGTTTGTATGGGATTTTATCTATGCTTCTTGGTTCTCAACTCATGAGACAAGTGAACCATAGAGTCAAGAGAGGGAGAGCAAGAGGAGGAAGATGAGAGCTCAAGAACAAGAGAGAGAATGAGAATGAAAGAATGAGAGAAGACTTTTCTCATTTGGCTCTCATAATCCAAAACAATCATAACACCTCATATCAATCAAGTATTATGTGATGGTTTAAGCAACCATAGCCATATCATTTCATGCACTCATTTTGCACAAAAGAGCAAGTAAGCAAAAGTCTTTGCCATGAAATGATAGCTATAGTTATCATGATGGTCAACTAGTCAAGCCTAGTCAACCGGTCAACAAAGTCAACAAGTCAACAAAGTCAACAAGTCAACAACCATGTCACCATAATACTTAATTAATATAATTGTTAATCACATATCATATTCTCATTAGGGTTGAGCAAAAAGTCAATAGTCAACGGTCAACAACCCTAATGAGAATCCTCTGCCTATGTCTCTCCGTCAACTGTGCATACACACCCGCATCCACGTTCCGAGGAACATGAATGCATACTAGATAAATCCAATCCCAAAAGGTACACTAGGATCTGGCTTAAACCAAAGCCCGCTAGTGTAAACTGTCCGGACACTGTACGTGCACAAGTGCACGGATGTGACCGAACCCTGTCGCAAAACCATGCGACCTGTCGCAAAACCATGCGACCTCTACTCTTTTGCCTAAAGGCGAACAGCTTTCTGTGTGGGACTCTAAAGACTCGACACTACGCTGGCAGTGGGTTTAACCACAGACCGCAAGCGGCACTAGCTGTGCGTAACGGTCCCCAGGTAGATGCCGACAAGAAGACTGACGAGGTGAAACCCATCTGAACTCCTACTGAGCCTGAATGTGACATTCTCCGTACAGTCCGGTCTGTTCGTCTGATACATCGCATGGCGGGCCTAGGGGGCGGTAAACGTCAGTCCCCCAATAGCGGTACAAGTCGTGTCGGAGTGAAGCCTAAAACACCCTGAGATAACACTGGAAGCCCACCAGTATATCTCGTTTGCCCTGGCCAGGGACTACTCGTGTAATGGCTCTCCTAGACACAGCGCGATGTCAACCCCCAATACCGGGAGAGACGAATCCTGTCTAACCGTCACTGCCTCCAAGTGCTTCGGGACTGCACCCAACTACTACCTGTTTGCACGACTCCTTTGAGCCGTGGTAGGGTAGTAATCAAAGTGCAGTGGGAACACACTCGAGGCGAAGTGACAGTGTCAAGTCAGCGGACTAAGCTGTACTCATGTCACCTGGGAACTGATAACTGACGATAGGCATAATACCAACTAGTCAGTTCCCGACGAGTCCTGTCCAGTGTACCCGTAACCTAACGAGCACCCGCATACTATCTCAAGTACGACGTACTGACGGCTGTGGGACAGACCGTCTCCCACACTAGGATGAGAAGCGCATGCGCTAGTCTACTCCGGAGTATCGATGCCCTGTCTCGATAGTCCTGCGACTAGGGACCTGCATAAGGATGTGCTTATAGATTACCCAGCCCCACTAGTGTGACTGCCATCACATCGCTGGTAATCAAGCAAAGATCCTAAGGGCTCTTCTAATGTGTATAAGTGATATACTAAAATAAACACATGTACACATTGAAGTAGAAACAAACCAAGTAGCATACTACTATTTTGAGCAAGATTGTATATACAAGGTGAATATCCCAAGCTTCCATTAAGTAATATACAAACTAGTATGATACAGTAATGGCCTCTAGGGCATATACACTAACAATCTCCCACTTGCACTAAGGCCATGTACTGACGTATCGAAGACCTATCATCTCGATCAGCCGCTCGAACTGAGTCTGGGGCAGGGCCTTGGTGAATGGATCTGTAGTGTTATCTTCTGAAGCGACTCTCCGAACCTCGATCTCCTTGCGATCTACGATCTCCATGATCAGGTGATACCGTCTCAAGATGTGTCTGGATCTCTGATGGGACCTGGGTTCCTTTGCTAAGGCTATAGCCCCGTTGTTGTCGCAATACAGAGGTATTGGATCAACAATGGACGGAACCACCTGAAGTTCTTTCAAGAACTTCCTCATCCAGACAGCTTCTTTTGCGGCATCAGATGCAGCGATGTATTCCGCTTCCATCGTCGAGTCTGCAACGGTTTCCTGTTTGGAACTCTTCCAACACACCGCCCCTCCATTGAGGGTAAAGACAAAACCCGACATGGACTTGGAATCATCCTTGTCACTCTGGAAGCTGGAGTCAGCAAAGGCCTCGATCTGGAGGTCTTTTCCGCCATACACCAAGAACATCTCCTTAGTCCTTCTCAGGTACTTGAGAATGTTCTTTACTGCTATCCAGTGTTTCTCCCCAGGGTTTGACTGATACCGGCTTACCACACTCAGTGCATAAGCTACATCCGGTCTGGTACACAACATCGCATACATTATAGAGCCTACCGCAGAAGCGTAGGGTATAATAGACATGCGATCCCTCTCCAAATCAGTCTTGGGAGACATCTCTTTAGAGAGGGTGATCCCGTGACAAGCCGGTAGGTTACCGCGCTTGGAATCTTCCATACTGAATCTTTTCAGTATGGTGTCGATGTACCTGGACTGTGAAAGTCCTAATATCCTCTTGGATCTATCACGATGGATCCGGATCCCCAGGATGTATGAGGCATCACCCAGGTCTTTCATGGAGAACCTGTGTGACAAGAACCCCTTGACAGATTGTAGCATAGGAATGTCATTTCCTATTAAGAGAATGTCATCCACGTATAAAACGAGGAATACTACAGTTCTCGCTACAAATCTACTATAGATACATGGTTCATCTGGATTTTTGATAAAGCCAAATTCGTTGACCGTCTCATCAAAACAGATGTTCCAACTCCGCGATGCCTGTTTTAGTCCGTAGATGGACTTAAGCAACTTGCACACCTTTCCGCTGCTCCCACTCTGAATGAAACCCTCTGGCTGGTCGATATAGACACACTCCTCTAAATTTCCATTTAGAAAAGCTGTCTTTACGTCCATCTGCCAAATCTCATAATCGTGGAAGGCAGCAATGGCAAGAAGGATCCGAATGGATTTCAGCATAGCCACTGGAGAAAAGGTTTCGTCATAGTCCAAACCAGGTCTTTGACGAAAACCCTTTGCTACAAGTCTAGCTTTATAGGTCTCAACCTGTCCATCTACACCAATCTTCCTTTTGAAGATCCACTTGCATCCTACGGGTTTTACCCCGTCTGGAGCAATGTCCAACGTCCATACTTTGTTCGTGTACATGGACTCCATTTCGGTCCGCATTGCATCCAGCCATTTTACTGAGTCAACGCTCTGAACGGCCTGCTGGAAGCTAGTAGGCTCATCATAATCTACGATGCAATCCTCTCTATCCCCGTCTATGAGAAAACCGTAGTATCTCTTGGGCGGATGAGTCTGCCTACTACTCCTGCGGAGCGGCGTAGGAATGTCCTGTTCTTCCGAACCCTCTGGTTCCACTAAACTTTCAGTAATAGTCCGTGGTTCTGGAATTTCTTCCAGTTCTACTGCGCTCCCACTTATTTCCTTTTCCAAGAACCGGTGTTCTAGAAAGTGGGCATTACGAGAAACAAGGACTTTTTGTTCCTCTGCGTAGTAGAAAAGATACCCCCTGGTGTTCTTTGGGTATCCCACAAACTTGCACAGTACTGAGCGTGCCTCGAGTTTGTCCGCATGCTGCTTTTTGACAAAAGCTGGACATCCCCAGATCTCATGATTTAATTCAAAAAGGGGAAGAAGGTTTAGAACCTTGAGGAAGGAGAATGATGCACAAAACCTTAATTTTTTAGAGAGAAAAAGTTATCATTGATTTTTTCATCATGTTGCCTTTATAGGCTACACATTTTAGATATAGCCTCTTGAGCTTTACCAAATGGCACTTGTGCCACCCCATGGCTTATGTGCTTATTTCTTTTTTTGCACATAAGCCATGGGGTTTACAAAATTTTGGCTTTCTGCCCACTTTACATATATTTATTTCTAAAAATTACATTTAGACTAATTTATTGCCTCCTTTTTGGCATGGAGCGGCCCCTTCCATGCTTGGTCTTGACTTGGGCTTGGGCTCGGGCCCACTTGACTTGGGGTTGATCTTGGTTTTGACTTGGTCAATTGGGGTGTAATTTTTGACCCCAACAAAAGTATCCGAGACTTCAAGTCTCATATTGAGAATTGAATCCATAAGTTTACCACAAGAACTGAGAATTTAATTCTCCTGAAAAAAGAAGAAGATTCTCGCTCTTTCAAACCCTAGGTAAAAAAAAGCAGAGATAAACATATCTCTTTTGCCTAGCATAAGCATAAAAAAAACAAGGGTTTAACCCTTCAAAAAAAACTTAGTTCTTTCTCTGGATCTGAAATCCGTAAGACAAATCTTCGCATAAGTTGAGAATTTAATTCTCATCGGGAGATTCTGTTCTTCAGATTCAAAATCTAGGGAAAAGAACTACATAAAAAGAAAAGAGAGAAAAGACACAGGTTTCAGGAATTTAATTCATTCAAAAAAAGTAATAGAGTTTAGCCCTATATAAAGAACTTAGTTCTTATAAAATACAGAAGAACTTAGTTCTTAAATAAAATCGACCCCAGATCTTCAAAATAGAGATCTTGGTGGTCATTAATGGACAAAACACCATGAAACATCAGTTAAACTTTTATAAAAAGAGATTAAATCTCTAAAGGAACCTAGTGTCTCACGTGAAACACACGTGAGCATTCATAAAAGAGAAGCTCAGTGTCTCACGTGCTTCCTACGTGATCACCCGAAACAGAAGCCCGGAGCCTCACATGAAATATACGTGAGTGCCCAAAATAAAATACTCGGCGCCTCACTTACATCCCACGTGAGTGCCCAGAAACAAGTACCCAGCGCCTCACGTGCTTCCCACATGAGCGCTGTATAAAGTGCTTAGCACTTCTGAATAAAGGGAGAAAGCCTAAGACTGAGCCCAAATTGGCTAAGTCTCTAAAGTTGCATACAGTTGAGCCCAAATGCTCTATTGTTGGACCTTAACTAAATTTAATGATCCTGAAAATATCTCTAAGTTGATCTTAATCTTAAATAGGACTAACATATCCTTAGTTAAAATAAACTGAGCCCAAATGCTCATATATTTAAGTCGATTTTAATCTAAAATTAGATTGACGGTCCTTAAATAAAATAAAATATTGTTTGAATTAAAGGAACATTTAAGCTAAGTTCAAAACCCAAATTCATAAATATACGGATTTGGACTAATCTGCGCCCTACGGGCGACAACATAAAATAGTCTTCGTATACAATCCACGGGCAATTTTAACAAACAAAATAATATACGACACGAAGTGAATTACTGAAGAAGGAAAAAGTGGTTATCGCAACGCGATAACGTAATTATCTGCAGGGGCTTGCGCTTGCAGGGAAGAGCGTCCCCACAATAAAAAAAACCCTCACGAATGAGAGAGAATCTGATGAAGTCTGCTATATTGGTCTTGTTAGGGTCAAAATTCGCACCCCAGTTGACCGGGTCGAAGTCAAGGTCAGCCCCAAGTAAGCGGGCCCAAGCCCAAGCAAGTGAGCCTATGCCCAAGTCGAGCTCCGCGGCCGGCCTTCTCCATGCCAAAATAAAAATCATGTAATAAATAATTTTGATGTAATTTTTTATGTATGAATGTAAGCAAAATGGGCATAAAGCCAAATTTTTGTAAAGACCATAGCTTATGAGCAAAAGAAATGAGCATATGAGGTATGAGATGGGCAAAATGCCATTTTGTAAAGCCCAAAGGGCTATATGTAAATGTGTAAGCCTATATAAAGCAACATGATGATGAATAAAGATAACAATTTTTATTCTCCCCAAAAAACTAGAGTTTGTGCCTCCACTCTCTCCTTTTGAAGTTCTTCCTCTTTCTTTTCATTTTCCAAATAAATCAAGAGCTTAGCTCTCTCTTTTTAAACTAAATAAAGTTTTACCATAAACCCACCACCCAAGACTCCATCAAGAGAAGAAAAAGGGTCTCTTTTTTTATCATCCAAGATCTAGATCTTGGAGTTTCAAGAGAACCCATTTTAGGTTTCTTCTCAAAAGAGAAAGGAGAAAACCTTTTGGAGTTTAACTCCACAAATAAAATTCTTTTGGAGTTTAACTCCACAATAAAAATCTTTTTTGGGGAGTTTAACTCCACATTAAATCTTTTTAGGAGTTTAACTCCATATAAAATTCTTTTGGAGTTTAACTCTATAATAAAAATCTCTTTTTTTTGGTGGAGTTTAGCTCCGAATAAAATTGTTTTGGGAGTTTAACTCCAAATAACTTTTTTTGGAGTTTAACTCCATCACAAAAAAGAAAAAGAAAGATCTTTTGGGAGCCCCTGCTCCCTCTCACGTGAGGAAGAAAGAACTCCCACCAAGTGGGGGCTTTCTCCCTCACGCGTGAAGGGGAGACTCCCCATTTAGTGGAGTTTAACTCCACACCACATAAACATCTCTTTGGAGTTGAACTCCATTTAAAATTCTTTTGGAGTTTAACTCCACGTTTAAAATTCTTTTGGAGTTTAAATCCACAATAAAATTCTTTTTGGGGAGTTTAACTCCATATTAAATCTATTTGGAGTTGAACTCCATTTAAAATTCTTTTTGAGTTTAACTCCAAATTTAAAATTCTTTTGGAGTTTAACTCCGTAATAAAAATCTTTTTGGAGTTAAAACTCCATTTAAAATTCTTTAGGAGTTTTATTCCATTTAAAATTCTTTTTTGGAGTTGAACTCCATTTAAAACTCTTTTTGGAGTTTAACTCCACGATAAAAATGCTTTTGGAGTTAAACTCCATTTAAAATCTTCTTGAAGTTAAACTCCATTCAAAGCCTTTTTAGAGTTGAACTCCATATTTAAAATTCTTTTGGAGTTTAACTCCACAAAAAAATTTCTTTTGGAGTTCAGCTCTCTGTTAAAAAAAAATAAAATTGGAGCCCTATGTTAGCATGTGAGGGGTCACATGCTAAGCATGCGATGCCCCCCCCGGATGCTAGCTGTGAGGGATGACATGTTAAGCATGTGATGGCCCCCCTCACATGCTATGGGGTCACATGCTAAGCATGTGATGGCCCCCCTCACATGCTAGCATGTGAGGGGTCACATGCTAACATGTGAGGGGAGGCCCATTAAATGGGAGCCCAGGCTTTCCCTCCTTTTTTTTCTTTCTTTCTTCTACTTTCTTCATTCTTTTCTTTATTTTAATCTTTTTTATTTTAAAATAAATAAATATTAAATAAATAAAAATAAATTATAAATAATATTTTAAAATTAAAAAAATAATAAATTAAAAATAAAAAAAGTTTTCTTTAAATATTTATTTACTTATTTATTTTTGTTATATATATATATATATATATATATATATATATATATATATATATATATATCCTTTTTTTAACAAATGGAATAAAGTAAAAAAAACACACACACACCAACGCATCGCATTGAGTTCGCACCTCCAGTTTGACCCGTCAATCGGATGTTCTCTCGCTCCAAAGCCGGGGGGTAATTAACAGCAGCTTAGTCCGCGGCTGCCGGAGATTCGGATCCCAACAATCAATAAACCCCAGCCTACCCTAGACAGGGGAAATCTGTACTGCGTCTGACAAGCGTGCGTGTATTCCCATCTTAATGGGGTGACGAAAAACACCCTACAAGTCGCATCTATCTAAACCTCCGATATACGGTGCCATAAATCAACTTGGTATCTTCAGAGAGATGGATGGATATGTCCAAATAATATCTGCTCCTAAATTCAGGCAAGATGTTCAATCCCAGTCTGTCTCTGTTTTTGGCGATAAACATTAGAGTCTTAGAAAAAGTCCAATTCCAACGTAAGAATCCAAAACCAATAACCCCCCTTCAAACACATTCGCGAATATCTAACCACTAAATCATGTTATTTATCCTGTTAATTATTATGGAGTTTACTTCAGATCATACGTCTTCAGTTCAATGAGGCAGATGTCTGGACATGTATGAGAAGTATGTCAGAAACACTAGAGCAACGACAGACGTCTGCAGGCCAATAAAGCAGACGTCTGTGGAAGAACGAAGCCCAATCCAGAGCACATGCAGACATCTGCCCAAGTGTGGGTCAGGCGTCTGTCTTAAGGATCTGAAGATTTATAGAGTCGGGACAGACGTCTGTCGAAGTGTGGGTCAGACGTCTACCATCGTGATAGCTGCTGCAAATCTTATTGTACGAAATTATGATTTATCTCTATTTTGGGTAGGATTAGGGTTTGCCTATAAATAGGGACCTCCCAAATTATATTTGTACTGACAAATTAAATCAAAAGGAGAGACTATTGTATCGAGAGAGTGACAGTTTAGATCTAGAGAGATTTGAGAGAAATCTCCTCGAGTTTGCTCTTGGTGTACTTGATTTATGATTATACTAGACATTGCAGATTCCACTCTACCGGGGACTAGCCATATGGTGGGTGAACCTCGTTAAAAAATCACTTGTCTCTTGTTTGATTCTTATTTATTTATTCTCGCATCGTTATTAATTTATCTTTCGTTATTAATTGCGTGGTTGTTGTTATCGCGTGATATGGTTTTTCGCAAGCATTGTTCCGTGTATCGACTCCTCCCAACCCAACAACTGGTATCAGAGCCTAGGGCTTGATGCTTGATACCAATAATTGGTATCAGAGTGTGGTTAAAGAACTCAGGGTTCTTCGATTCTACGATCAAGGTTAACAGTGGGTAACGACGTTTGTGTCATCTTCTCAATTTTCTTAGATCATCGTTTTGAAGGCGGTGGTTCAGATCAAGGGAGAAGTTGGGTTTGCCGCGACATAGAAGAAAGACGACAGATGATAAAATAAGGATCGAAAAATTCAATGGTTATAATTATGGTTGGTGACGCATGTAGATGGAGAACTATCTATACCAAAAGGACATGCATCTTCCGTTGTAAGAAAAAAGTCTGAGAAGATGACCGATTTGGCATGGAACCTTTTTGATAGGAAAGCCCTGGCGACGATCAGATAGTCGTTGACTCTGCAGGTGGCCTTTAATATCTCAAAGAAGAAGACAACCATGGCGCTAATGATGATATTAGCAAAGTTGTATGAGAAGCCTTCAACATCAAACAAGATATACTTGATGAAGAAGCTTTTCAACATGAAAATGATAGAAAGTGGTCAGGTGACAGAATACTTGAACGAATTCAACAGCGTAATGAGCCAACTCAAATTAGTTTCAATTTCATTTGAAGATGAGGTTCATGCCCATTTATTTCTATATTCATTGCCGGAGAGTTGGGAGAACCTCGTAATGACGATTAGCAACTCGATCTCAGGGACTCTCACATTTAATGATACGGTGAATTGCATATTAAGTGATGAGATGCAAAGAAAGGTTGTGAGTGGGAGTTCGGGAACTTCTGCATTTTTAGTGGAGAATCGCGATAGGACGATGGAAAGGGAAAAAGGAAAGAAGGGCAAGTCTAAAAGTCGAGGAAAATCTCAAGAAAAAATACAAGGCGCCTGTTGGAATTGCAGAAAGAAAGGCTACTGGAAAAGTGAATGCAGACTTCCAAAGAAAGGCTCAGATGAGAAGACAGATGAACATGAAACTAATGTAGTGTCTACACAAGAATAAGGGGAACAAGGGCTTTGTCTATCGGCGAACGAGAGCACAAATGAGGATACTTGGTTTCTAGATTCGGGGGCTTCCTTTCACTGCACTTCAGGATGACATCACTTCAGCGAGTATGTTCAAGATGATCTTGGACATATGACGGTGGGAAACGGTCAGCCGTGCAAGAACGTTGGAAAGGGGACGATCATCCTACAACCGTCAGGAGGAGGTCAAATCAAGCTGAAGAATTCTAGGCATATTACAGATTTTAAGAAAAGCCTAATTTCTACAAGTCAACTAGACAACAAAAGTTACATGACGGTGTTTGGGAATTCTCAGTGGAAGATTTCCAAAGGAGCTTTGGTGGTTGCAAGGAGCAAGTTGAGTGGTGTATTGTGTTCCTTCTGTGGGAGAAGTGAAGGTTCGGTTGCATTAGCGACGGGTACGGAGATAGATTCGGAGACTTCATTGTGGTACAAACGATTGGGGCACCTCAACGAGAAGAACATGAAAATTCTTCTGGGTAGGGGGCTTCTTTTGGGGCTGAAAAAGATGGAGTTGGAGATTTAAGATAGTTGTGTTTGCGGGAAGAAAAGTGTGCTCAGATTTCAGATTGGAGGCGTAGCTTAGAAGACCAAGAAGCTGGAGATAGTGCATACGGACGTATGGGGTCCGACCTTAGTGGAGCCTTAAGGAAGTAATCGGTATTTCATGACGTTCATCGATGATGCAAACCGAAAGACATGGGTGTATATGATGAAGAAGAAATTCGATGTATTTGGTATCTTTAAATACTGGATTGTGCAGGTTGAGAACCAAACGAGGACTAAGCTCAAATGCCTTAAGTCTGATAATGGAGGGGAATATTGTACACAGGAGTTAGAGGTGTTTTGCTCGCAAAAGGGTATTCGTTCGTTGAAAATGGTACCAGGGACGCCACAGCAGAATGACATCACTGAAAGGATGAACATGACGATCCTAGAGCTAGTGTGGAACATGACCTTGGATGCGAATGTGCTAAAATTCATATGGGCAACAGCTGTCGAAACTGTTGCATATCTGATCAACAGAAGCCCAGTGAGTGTGCTTGATGGAGGCATTCTGGAAGAAAATTGGTCAGGTAAACCGGTTAATTATACACACCTAAAAGATTTAGTTGTATTGCGTATTCTTTGGTTGATAAGGAAGAAATAAGTAAGCTTGACTCAAAATCTAAGAAGTGTGCTTTCATCGGCTATGGTGGAGATGAGTTCGGATATAGCTTGTGGGGTTGCATAAGTAAGAAAGTAATACGAAGCCGGAATGCTGTCTTTGATGAGTAACACTTGTACAAAGTAGAAAAGTAAGCCAAAAATGGTGCAGTATCAGAGTTCGTCGAGTTAGATGGAATTCAAGAGAGCAATCAGGTACCTACAGGGGGAAATCAGAACATGGAGGAGACTGCAGTGCATGATCAGATTTAAGAACAGGTTGGTGACCATATTCAGCAACCATATGTACCAGTTCTGAGGAGGTCTACGCGAGATAGGAGGCTAATTGATAGACTTGTTACCGACTTTGTTTTGTACACAGATTCAGAAGAGCCTGAATTTCTTGAAGAAGCAACAAGTGACGGTGCTAGAAAGCAGTGGGAGAAAGTAATGAACGAGGAGATGGATTCTTTGAAGAAGTACCGTACGTGGGATCTAGTGAAGCTACCCAAAGATCTGAAAGCGTTGCTAAACTGGTAGGTATACAAGATTAAAGATGAGGCTGATGGTGTGAAGTTGTATAAGGCTTGCTTGGTAGTCAAGAGATATGCGCAAAAGTAAGGAATTGACTATCATGACATATTTTCCAAAGTGGTGAAGATGATTTGGGTGATTCTCAATATCGTGGCGGTATAGGATTTGCACTTAGAGCAGCTGGATGTGAAGACTGTATTCCTTTATGGAGACTTGGAGGAGGAGATCTATATGATGCAGCCACCGAGATACGATGTGAAGGGGAAAAAACTATGGTGTGTAAATTGCGAAAAAGCTTGTACGACCTCAAGCAAGGTCTAAGGTAGCATTATCTCAAGTTTGATCAGTTTATGTTGGAGACATGATTTGTACGGTGTGAGTCAGATTACTGCTTCTATATCCAGACTTTTAAGAAGGGAGGCTATATTATTTTGTCACTTTACGTGGATGCCATGTTGGTAGCGGGTCTGAATTTCAAGAAAATTCAAAATCTGAAGAAGATGATGGCTGAAAAATTCGCTATGAAGGATTTGGGAGCGGCCAAGCAAATTCTGGGCATAAAGATTGTGAGAGATACGAAGAAGCGGAAGCTGTGGTTATTGCAAAAGGATTATATCGAGAAGGTTTTGAAGCGGTTCAACATGGACAAGTAAAAATCGATGAGTACGCCTTTAGCGAAGCACTTCAAACTCAGTAAGGAGTTGAGCCCGAAAACTCAAGAGCAGAAATATGAGATGGCAAGCGTGCTTTATACATCTGCAGTAGGGAGTTTGATGTATGAGATGGTGAGTACGAGACCGTATATTGCATATGCAGTGGGAGTTGTGTGCAGATATATGCAAAATCGGGGAAGGAACACTGGAATACGGTGAAGTGGATTTTGAGGTATCTAAGGGGTACGTTAAGTCATTGCTTATGTTTCGGGGATGACTTTCTAAAGGTGCAAGGTTATGTTGATGCAGACTACTTAAGTGATCAAGATAGCGGGAAGAGCACAACGGGGTACGCATTTACGATTGGGGGAACAACGGTGAGTTGAGTCTCTCAATTGCAAAAGGTGGTGGCATTGTCAACAACGGAGGATGAATACATGGCGATCATGGAATCCAACAAGGAGATGATATGGCTGTAAGGGCTACTTGAAGAATTGGGAAAGAAACAAGACTTCAATATCTTGTAGAGTGATAGCTAAAATGCGATACATTTAGCGAAGAATGCAGCATATCACTTTCGGACGAATCACATCAAGGTGCGGTACCATTTTATTTTCGTAGTGATAGAAGATATCGAGTTGACAATGCAAAAGATCGTGGGTGAAAAGAATCCGGCGGATATGTTCACCAAGGTCGTAGACAGAGACAAGCTGGATCTCTGTTGCAAGTTGGTGAAGCTTTCAATGAAAATCTGATGAGGAGAGAGTAGAGTAGAGTCGTGTGAAATCTACTAGCATTGGGAATCAACGCTGAAGTATCTCCAAGTGGAAGATTGTTAATAATTATGGAGTTTACTTCAGGTCAGACGTCTGCAGTTCAATGAGGCATATGTCTGGACGTATATGAGAAATATGTCAGAAACACCAGAGCAACGACAGACGTCTACAGGCCAGCAATGCAGACGTCTGTGGAAGAACGAAGCCCAATACAAGTGCAGGCAGATGTCTGCTGTCATTCCCTATGCCCCATTACGGATGGTATTGTTTGCTCTGATCAAAGCCGTACGGTTTTGTTCTTTGGTGCGAACCAGACTCGAGAAGGGGCCACTTCCCAGGAGGTCATCTATCCTAGGATTTCGCTAGCCCGAGCACGGTAAACTACGGAGTTCTTTGAACTCCGGAGTGCCGGTTCATTCAAAAGGCACCTCCGTAATTGAGGGTGACATCATTACATTTATAATGCAGTTTGGTCATCTTTCGGAATTTACTTTAGGGACCTGATCCCATTTTTCTGAAATGGCTCCACACTCAGATCACCACATGTCTGCAATAGAACACACCAAGTGTGGACAGAGCAGATCACCATGATGTCCGAAGATCGCACTGCTCTGGGGTGTTACATCCTCCACCTAAGAACAATGGTTCGTCCTCGAACCATAGAGATACTTCTGAGGGACCTTGTATGGGCCACCATAAATGTCAACAGAACGTACTGAGTCTGGACAGAGAAGATCACCATGATGTCCGAAGATCGCACTGCTCTGGGGTGTCACATTCCCTCCACCTAAGAACAATGGTTTGTCCTCGAACCACAGACCTACTACCGAGGGACCTTGTATGGGCCACCATAAATGTCACTCCCTACACCCTACTACCGAGGGACCTTGTATGGGCCACCATAAATGTCAACAGAATGTACTGAGTGTGGAAAGAGCAGATCACCATGATGTCCGAAGATCGTACTGCTCTGGGGTGTCATATTCTCTCCACCTAAGAACAATGGTTCGTCCTCGAACCACAAACCTACTACCGAGGAACCTTGTATGGGCCACCATAAATGTCACTCCCTATACCCTAGTATGGGCCACCATAAATGTCACATAAGAACAATGGTTCGTCCTCGAACCATAAAGCTACTACCGAGGGACCTTGTATGGGCCACCATAAATTTCAACAGAACGTACTGAGTGTGGATAGAGTATATCACCATGATGTTCGAAGATTGCACTGCTCTGGGGTGTCACATTCCCTCCACCTAAGAACAATGGTTCGTCCTCGAACCACCGACCTACTACTGAGGGACCTTGTATGGGCCACCATAAATGTCAACAGAACGTACTGAGTATGGACAGAGCAGATTACCATGATGTCCGAAGATTGCACTGTTCTGGGGTGTCACATTCCTTCCACCTAAGAACAATGGTTCGTTCTCGAACTACAGACCTACTACTGAGGGACCTTATATGGGCCACCATAAATGTCACTCCCTACATCCTAGTATGGGCCACCATAAATGTCACCTAGTTCATCCTCGAACCACAGAGGTACTACTGAGGGACCTTGTATGGGCCACCATAAATGTCAACAGAACGCGCTGAGTGTGGACAGAGCAGATCACCATGATGTCCGAAGATCGCACTGCTCTAGGGTGTCACATTCCCTCCACCTAAAAACAATGGTTCGTCCTCGAACCACAGAGCTACTACTGAGGGACCTTGTATGAGCCACCATAAATGTCAACAGAACGTACTGAGTGTGGATAGAGCAGATCACCATGATGTCTGAAGATCGCACTGCTCTGGGGTGTCACATTCCCTCCACCTAAGAATAATGGTTCGTCCTCGAACCACAGACCTACTACTGAGGGACCTTGTATGGGCCACCATAAATGTCAACAGAACGTACTGAGTGTGGACAGAGCAGATCACCATGATTTCCGAAGATCGCACTGCTCTGGGGTGTCACATTCCCTCCACCTAAGAACAATAGTTCGTCCTCGAACCACAGACCTACTACTGAGGGACCTTGTATGGGCCACCATAAATGTCACTCCCTACACCCTAGTATGGATGGTATTGTCCGTTCTTGCCGAAGCAGCACTGTTTTGTCCTTTGGTGCGAACCGGACTCGAGAAGGGGCCACTTCCCAGAAGGTCACCCATCCTAGGATTTCCCTAGCCCGAGCCTGCTTAACTACGAAGTTCCTTAAATTCCGGAGTGCCGGTTCATCCAAAAGGCGTCTCTATAATTGATGGTAGTATCATTACATTTATAATGCAGTTCGGTCCTCTTTCAGAATGTGCTTCAGGGACCCGATCCCATTGTTTTGAAGCGGCTCCACACTCAGATCACCATGTTTCCACAACATATCGCACTAAGTATGGACAGAGCAGATCACCATGATGTTCGAACACCACACTGCTCGGAGGTATTACATCTGCTTAAGTGTGGGTCATAGAGTCGAGACAGACGTCTGCCCAAGTGTGGGTCAGACGTCTGTCCTTGTGATAACTGCTACGAATCTTATTTTACCAAATTTTGATTTATCTCTATATTGGGTAGGATTAGGGTTCCCCATAAATAGGGACCTCTTATATAATATTTGTACTGCCAAATTAAATCAAAAGGAAAGACTATTGTATTGAGAGAGTGACGACTTAGATGTAGAGAGGGTTGAGAGAAATCTCCTAGGGTTTGCTCGCGGTGTATTTGATTCAAGATTATACCAAATATTGCAGATTCCGTTTTGCCGGGTACTAACCCTACGGTGGGTGAATCTCGTTAACAAATCCCTTATCTATTGTTTGATTCTTATTTATTTATTCTCACATAGTTATTAATTTATCTTTAGCTGTTAATTGCGTGGTTGTTGTTATTGCGCGGTTTGGTTTGTCGCAAGCATTGTTCCGTATATCGACCCCTCTTATAAATATTGAGTGTTAAGCTCAAAAAGTTATTTAATTTTTCAAAAAAAACAAAAAAAACAAAAACCTATTGTAATGTTTTCGGATTGTTTAGTTGTATTTCATTAGGATTTTGTTGTGCAGTTGCCAATATTTGTTATGCTCTTCGGATTGGATTTGTTGTGTCATATAGTTTCTTTCTGTTTTGGATAAATCCAACATCCTTTTATATAGTGTAGTTATATTTATTGTATGGCTTGCAAAATATCATTGTAGATTGTAGATTAACTAAAGCATTTTTCCCCCTTCAGCAATAACCCCATGCATCTGCATGGGGCTACTTGGCAGGAGCAATGGGTGTCACTTTGGCGTGGATTGGTTCTTCTAGTGAAGGTCATGACTTCGAATCAGGATAAAATCATGGTATACCCTTATCGGTTTTCGAATCGGCTTAGGATCCGCCGCTCCTAGCTAGCTAG
Source organism: Agapanthus africanus (assembly GCA_030015575.1). Taxonomy (NCBI): domain Eukaryota; kingdom Viridiplantae; phylum Streptophyta; class Magnoliopsida; order Asparagales; family Amaryllidaceae; genus Agapanthus; species Agapanthus africanus. The sequence continues at coordinate 780,577,016 of CM057337.1, forward strand.
GGTAATAAGCAACTTCTTATTTTTTCCCATGGATTTTTCTTCTATATTTGTGAAATAAAACTTGTACAATAAATTTATATAATCTTGAGATTGAATCGTCATGCATCTCAAATTAATCAAATGAATACGAATTGGGCTGAAAGGTACGATGATTCAACATGTTTCACTTGATCAACCATTTTGTTGCCAGAGAAAAATAATAAAGATCAAATCGTGGATGTCGGTAGGATATTAAAATGTGTGTTTGCAATTACTATAAATGCTTTTATCCTCTAAAGTAATCGCATAATTGCTAAATTAATTGTCAACACATATTCCTTAAGAAATTAGATTTAAAAACTAAATTAATTTGTTAATCCCATTGACACAAGTTTAGTCGCCATTGCCATGGCCCTATACTTGCTTGATGGGTGATACCGTGATAGTGATCCAAGGGGAGACATTAATAACCCAACTTGATCCAATCATGCTGAAAAAAAAAATTCAATTGGGTAGGTAAGATGGCTGCTTTTCTAGCTAAAGTGGGAAAAATGGAGAAATTGCTGCATGACTATATCATGTGACAGGTTATATACACTAAAATACCATCAGCTTAGGCCGTTTTCGAGATAAATTCTACGGCCTTCGATTAATTTCATTTAAATACTATGGATCACAATGTAAATATCATGCATCTTTTATGCTAAGGAACTGGTACTGTAAAAGTCATGTGATTGTCAAGAGACCAGTATATTCTAATTTTACCGTTATAATTTCCTGAAATTCTCATGTTCACCTCTCTTTTTTCTGATTCTTTTCTTTTCTATAAAAGTACGGTTGATTAACAATATAGAAACATGGAAAAATTTATTATTGCTTTCAAACTTTGCTTGATTGTTTCTATCATTTCTTTGAGTAGATAATATATTTATGGACACAATTTTGAAGGAACCAAAGTCGCATAGAGGATCAAAATAGCTTTCAACCATTTTTCCAAAATTAATAATGCTTTCCTGCAATTTATACTTTAAAATACAGCTAAACTTGTATCCTTTGCCTTCTAGCGTTCTATTATTCGTCCATCTGCCAATCTCTGTTCTTAGAAAATTCAAACAAAACATAACATCGCTGGATTATAGTTACATGTTCTTTCAAACTGTAACTATTGTATCTAATTTATATTATTTTGCTTGAGTTTTAATTGCGTTGGAAAGTATTTGAAATTGATTAACAAATATATTTCCTTACCTTTCTTGGAAAATATTCACTAGAAGAAACACCCCTTATTCCGTCGAGTATCGCCCAACGGAATAAATTTCCTCCCGACGGAATCACTTTATTCCGTCGAGTGATATCCGACGGAATAAATGCAGACGTAATAGATTTATTCCGTCTGGTGCTTATTTTATTTCGTTGGGTAATCTATTCCGTTGGTATACATCGGACGGAATAAAATGGGCAAAACTGGGATTAATTTCCTGTACAATACCTATTTCGTCGGGTAATTTCCGACTGAATAAGTTATTTCGTCGGATATTACCTGACGAAATAGATGTGGTACAGTGAGCATGTTTTTTGGTTTAATTCGACAATTCTATACAAATTCAGTTCATTTACTGAAATCACAACCAATAACTAACCAATACACCACAATAATCGCGGCCATGCCGCATACAAAATCAATCCATTCCACAATCAATTCATAACACAGAAATTAGATAATAGACACAAATTCGATTCGATACGATACGATACGATATTGAAATAAAATTCATTACTTAATACAACTTCACGAAATTATAGAATCCGAGAATCCGATACTAAATATAATTTACATGCCATTCGTCTTATAGTATTTTACAACTTCTTAAAATCGTATTTGTTAAATTTTTTTAAACTGTGCGAAATCGAATGATTCGAATATCGATGCGTGCGCGTAGGGTGATTATTTATCTCCATCTCGAGCTTACTCTTCACCGCCATCGTCGTCGTCCGGAAAATAATTGAAATCGAGCAGGTACTATAGACAATTATTAATACACATTTTTAATAATCATATGAAATATGTATTGAAACTAAGGATTATCAAATTTACATCCGGTATTTGCTTCCCTTGAGACTTCAAACTATCTATGATCTGCATTCTCGTCTCAAGTGACCTATCGACTTCTTCTCTGGTCATTCTCCTTTGCGAACCAGAAGCTGACGAGGGTCCAAATGCAGGAGTAGACGAGAAGACGCGTGCTCGAGAACCTACGGGAGTATGAGACGAGCCTTTTCCATGGAATTCCGGAGTGGACAAAGATGTAGATGGGGGCATAGGGGGTGTGGGCTCCTGAATGAACATCCTTGTGCGTATCTGAGGAGGATGCAACTCTGGACCCTAATAGGCGTGATATACTGTAGGCGAAATGCTTTGGCCGTCCAGATGAACTTTCCTGGGCCGATCCGGGTTGTGTCGCTGAATGCCATCCTCATTAATTTCATGAAGCTCAACCAGAGTAGAATCTCGGCCATGCTTCTTGACAAACGCTACCACCGGCTCATCAATCTCTCAGATTATCTCTTGTTGCACGAAATTACAGCATGAACCAAATTAAGTCAATTATTGAAAGTAAAATTAAGTAATTTAAATAACTAAAAGAAACTCGTATAGGAGCATACTTACGTAATGCTCAGTCGCCTTCTGTGAGCTGGGATAACTGGACTGACGCGCAAACCCCGTACCATAAATGTTCACATGGCTGGGAATTTCTCCCGTTTGTCTTGCCTGCCATTTAGACGAAAATTTGATTTAGATCAAGTTTACGAAATAGACAAATTAATAATATTTGATTTTATCTTACATGAACAACTCTATACTGGGAAGAGTTCATCCATCCGCCCAACCAATGATCAGGGTTATGACTCTGTGCCGTTGCTCCCCACTCGCTTCTCTCCTGCCATTTAGATATAATGTAACATCTCATACTAATTCACAGATTAACGTCTAATAGTTTTACAGTTTACACAATATATGTACCCTAAATTCATCCGAACAGAAGTGTTCTATCATGGCAGCCCAGTGCTCGTCTGTCCAACTTACAGGCTTTGCCGCCCATTTCGCCACATCGGTAGGAGTATCCTTCCATTTCTTACGGACCGAGTGTTTATGATCACATCGACTCCCAGACGTGTATATAAACAACCTCTCTCGGACGACGTGCAGAGGAACATGAGCGTTGTCAATCAACCAAACTACGGTAAAACGCGTCTACAAAGAAACACCGAAAATGTATTAGCATCATACACATATATGCAAAAGTTGTAAGCATGCTATAGACTCAATATACGATTTAAAAGAAAGCGAAAGCAACAAATTTTTAAATTTTATGAGACCTAAAACATGCAAACCCCAGAATCATTCCAAAGATACTAACTTGAAATATAAAAGAGATAGCTAGGCTAACTATTTTGTGGCTACAACATTTTTAGCACGTTCTCCTTCTCACACTTGAACTCCAAGCACTACTACAATAGGGGGTTGCCCCTACGGATATTGAAATCCGTAGGGGCAGATTTATTTTGGCCCTACAGATTAGTCCGTAGGGCTATACGGTTGCCCCTACGGTCCTTACATATTTATATAAAAATTATTAAATCTTAAATTGTTGTTTTCCCCTACGGAGCCGCAAACCAAGAACCTACGGACTTATCCGTAGGGGCATCTAAATAGGGATTTAAGATAAAAACTCAGATCGATCCCGACGCTCATTATTCCCAATTCTCGCGCGAACAAAAAATTCCCAAACCCTCGTTCCCGCCGATCGATCGTCGTTCTCATCATCGCCAGCGCCGCCGATTCGTCGTAGCCACCGCCTGCTTTCGTCGTCGCCACCGCCGGCTCATCGGAGTTCTCGTCGTCGCCTCTGCACAGGTAAGGAATTCTTCAATTACTCAAATTTTTGATTGTGGGTGGGGCTGGGGCTAGGGCTGGGGCTGGGGCTAGGACTAGGGTTGGGGCTCGGGCTCGGGCTGCGGCTAGGGCTATGGTTGGGGTTGGGGCTCGGGCTCGGGCTGCGGCTAGGGCTGTAGTTGGGGTTGGGGCTCGGGCTCGGGCTGCGGCTAGGGCTGTGGTTGGGATTGGGTTGGGGCTCGGGCTGCGGTTAGCGTTAGGGTTGGGGCTGGGGCTTCGGTTGGGGTTAGGGTTCGGCAGGGGGTTGCTGTTGGGGTTGGGGTTGGGGTTAGGGTTTGGGGTTTCAGGGTCTAATTTAATTTCCATTCTAATTAGCATTAAGCTCGTTAATTAAAATGTTGATGATAATCATAAGAGTAAAATTTGTCTAGTTTGAGAAGGTGTTGGAAACTGGACTAATAATGTGGGTAAAGCCCAGTTTAATTAATAATTTTATTTGTCATTCCCAAATTTTCTTGGAAACGGAGACTGTTTTGTGGAACTTTTAGCCGTTGGGCATGTTGGGGTTTTGTTTTTAGAGTTATCGGACATGGCATTTGGTAGGTATCCAAAGACCCCGTGTCTGATTTTGGATATTTTTGATTGATTTAAACTGTGGGTCTGAGTAGTCCCTTAATTTGATCTGGTTGGGGTTTGAGTATGCAAAGGATTTGTAGTCTGGTGGAAATTTTGTGGGTGTTTTCGGTTGAATATGTTTGCTAATTGCATAAGATGCTCATAAGATTCTGGATTTTGAGAATGGACCGTTGTAATTGGAAATGCTTAGAATTGTAGGACCTTCTTTATTTTAGCTATATATAATTACAAAAAAAAGACACATTTCTGATTTTAAGAAAAGGAAGGGCAAAATAGGGATTTAGTTATGGATTTTACTTGGGCATCTCCTCTTTTAATACATGTCTATCTTTACAAGAATATCGTGTCACATATTCGGTTTTAGCATCTGTACGCAACTGCTTTGATTATCATCGTGTTATTAACATCTTGAACTTCTATCCTTTTTCTAATATGTTTCATAGTTGGGGTTGCGGTTGGGGTTGGGGTTAGGGTTAGGGTTAGGGTTGGGGCAGGGGGTTGCGGCAGAGGGTGAGAATTTTTCTAGGTTTCTTTTAAAGCTTGTGAAGGAAATTTTGAGCCCCCTAAAAATGAACATTTCTAATGATTTTGATAAGAGACAAGGGAGCAATAAAGTTTTGTTTTCTATTTGTCTAGATTCAAATGTCTAATTATATATATATATATATATATATATATATATGTGTATATGTATATGTATATATATATATATATATATAAATATTTACAATCTCAATATTCGTGGTATGTTGGTTATAAATTTCTCTCTCTGTAGAGATATATAGCTTACTTCAGCACATAGCTAGGTATGTGATAAAATTATTTTTGATAAAACAATGCATGATATAATATGGAAATATATTTGTTTCTTAGCTTCAATCATACAAACGTGTTCCAAATTAACGTAATTCAAATAGCAATTCCTTGGAATTTTTTAGTCCAGAGAATCTTGATCGAGTAAAAACAACCCTACACTTAAGCGAAATCATAAATTGAAAAATTGAATACTATATGAGATGGTGATACTTCTTTAAGTAAAAACAACCCTACACTTAAGCGAAATCATAAATTGAAACACACATATATAGAATACAACTCATACATGGGTATCCTCAAATCTAACTTTAATTATCGATAATTTATTCTTTTCAACAACAAACGCACACACAAAGCATATACATAGATTTTCTCCTTTGTCAGTAACCATCCCGTTCTTAGATTTCTCAATATAGTCATCATAACCTACAATTTATATGATACAGTCTAACATGGCCCATGAGTACGTCAGGGTTAAGGACTGGATGCATGTGAATTGGCAACAACGTATGCAACCTAAGTTTGTCACTGGAGTTTCTGCTTTCATTGAATTTGCACGCGCACATAATAAGAAGGAGAAGACAGTAATGTGGCAGAAGAAGAAAAAAATGACATTCATTGTTCTCTGTTTCAGCATCAATCTTCTGATATGAACTAATGATGGCTTTCACATTGGCTTTTCCTTTTAGAGACTTCTTAGTGTCCAATGGAAAGTATACATCAGATTTATGCAGGTCAGGTTCTTCTATGACTTTCAAGAGTTTCAACTGATTCTGTAAATTACACCCTAGTTGGGTGATACTTTTACCACTTCTCACTGCAGGTGCGCTCTCTAATATCCATTTTGAATGTAATATTATAGATATTCATGCCTGTTTATGTCAAAATTACTTATATTGTCAATGTTTGATTATCTAGTTGTTGGTGATGCGTCCATATCAGGGACAGAGGCCACTCCCGCTCCTCCAGGTATGTTTATATATCATATAGTGCATGTATATTGATTTAGAATGCTATATCATAAATATACACACATTCCTTTTGCTCTTACTTAGATAGTAATTTTTATTATTGTCTAGCTGTAGGTGGTGACAGTAGTTGACAATAAAATTTGTCATCCTAGAAACTATGATTTTTATATGTGCTCGCATGCGGGAATGATTGTAAGTCGTGGACCTGTACAATAAATTCTTATTTGGTATTTGTTTGAAATCAAATTGAATACTATATAATTGATAAGTTTGTTATATTTATATTTAGTTTGGAATTAACACAATATTTATTCACGCAGCATACACTTATGATCAACCAACTGCTCATGATATTTGTAGCCCAGTATAGAGATCACCACATCAACTTTTTTTATTGCCTCCACCAAGCTCTTGTGATCATGCATATCACCCTACATATATTCAACATATATATCATCAGGTCTTTCTAAAATCAATGACCTTTAATTCAAAAAAAAACACACACACATACACACACACAAGGAGTGAATTAATGAAGAAAAGAGGGTCCACTTTTCGTTAGGTGTCGTCAAAATTTTATATCCTCCATCAATTATCAAGTTACCGAGGACGAAAAGCCACCTTTGTTAGTCGAGAGTCATGGTAATAGTCATGGAGATTGATTATAAAAGAAATAGAGAGAAGAAAATAGAAATTGTAGATAGTAGAATAGCACACTTATTTCAAAAATTGCACTTTGATCTTTATGTCTACCTTTTTTTTAATTGTAGATAGTAGAATAGCACACCCAAATTTTTTTAAAACAAAAGAAAAACAGTGACCTATATACAAAATGGGTAAATGCCGTGATCAATAAATTACTTACCATTTGCCGAGACATGTATTTTTGCAGCATCCATACATCCTTTTCCTCTTCTTCGATGCCGTATTCTCATTATCTTCGTCTAATCCATCTGAAACTGCAATTAAATTTAATTAAACCAAATAAAATCAAAAATTAAAATCAAACAGCAACAACAAAATCAATGAAATTTATAGCCTACCAGAGTCTTCAAGAATATCCACATATGAATCCTGGGCCTTCTTCTTTTTCTTCAAAGATCTTTTAGAAGCAGAGAATTTTGTTTTCTGGCAGGTGCTTTGAAGCTAAACACCATATTGCCTTTGTATTTGAAAACCAAAAAATGCCCAGTTTGCAGATTATTGGCTAATGTAAATTCATGCCACCCATCTCCACTCATGAAAGCAACTTTGTTCTCGATGTGAAGATCAACATGCCATATTTTGCCATTGTGGCACACTAGGTTAGCATTTTCTCTTCTCTTGACCATCTTGCTAATCTGCTTGGTAAATTTATTCGGAACCGGCTGCGAATCATTAAAAGACATGCATAAGAAAGAAAGCTAAAATACAGATATATAGCATACCGATATATCGAAACTTCAAAATTGCGATGACAATCCAGAGATATTTATTTCTACACACGTGGTGGACGTGCGAATGCGTCAGGCATCATGGACAAATATTTGAGAACATGGAAAGTATTATTAGTATAAAGTAATTAAAGCTTTTAAACACCTTGGGTAGATATTTTCTTAGTTGATGCAATCATATCATGAGGACTAAATTTAAGCTATTATACATATACATATGTATTTTTCTAATCTAATATATTACACACACACACACACACACACACACAGAGAGAGAGAGAGAGAGCACCAATTCGGTAGAGAAATTAGATAGCAGGACCCTGAAGAAATGGAGTCCATAGCATTGCTCATCATCATCATCCATGATCCCTTTAAAGAAATATTATCAAAAGAGGAGAATAAATACTACAAGCAGTGAGAATTATTATATAAATGGGTTGAACGCACGTTTCAACTTCTTGCAAGCATTAACTAGCAGTAACAATTTATTCTCCCCTTTTGATAATATTTCTTCAAAGGGATCATGGATGATGATGATGAGAAATGCTATGGACTCCATTTCTTCAGAGTCCTGCTATCTGATTTTTCTACCAAATTGGTTCTCTGTGTGTGTGTGTGTGTGTGTGTAATATATTAGATTAGAAAAATACATATGCATATATATAATAGCTTAAATTTAGTCATCATGATATGATTGCATCAACTAAGAAAATATCTACCCAAGGTGTTTAAAAGCTTTAATTACTTTATACTAATAATACTTTCCATGTTCTCAAATATTTGTCCATGATGCCTGACGCATTCGCATGTGCATCACGAGTGTAGAAATAAATATCTCTGGATTGTCATCGCAACTTTGAAGTTTCGATGTATCGGTATGCTATATATCTGTATTTTAGCTTCCTTTCTTATGCATGTCTTTTAATGATTCGCAGCCGGTTCCGAATAAATTTACCAAGCAGATTAGCAAGATGGTCAAGAGAAGAGAAAAGGCTAACCTAGTGAGCCACAATGGCAAAATATGGCATGTTGATCTTCACATCAAGAACAAAGTTGCTTCCATGAGTGGAGATGGGTGGCATGAATTTACAGTAGCCAATAATCTGCAAACTGGGCATTTTTTGGTTTTCAAATACAAAGGCAATATGGTGTTTAGCTTCAAAGCACCTGCCAGAAAACAAAATTCTCTGCTTCTAAAAGATCTTTGAAGAAAAAGAAGAAGGCCCAGGATTCATATGTGGATATTCTTGAAGACTCTGGTAGGCTATAAATTTCATTGATTTTGTTGTTGCTGTTTGATTTTAATTTTTGATTTTATTTGGTTTAATTAAATTTAATTGCAGTTTCAGATGGATTAGACGAAGATAATGAGAATACGGCATCGAAGAAGAGGAAAAGGATGTATGGATGCTGCAAAAATACATGTCTCGGCAAATGGTAAGTAATTTATTGATCATGACATTTACCCATTTTGTATATAGGTCACTGTTTTTCTTTTGTTTTAAAAAAATTTGGGATAATTACCCATCCAAATTCATTAAAAAAGGGGTGGTTGTTTTTCTTAAGGTTGTGCAATTGTATTATTTTCAACCGCTACATCGGCTGCGGTTCCGCAGACAGCTCCTATAGCTCCACCGCCCGCTCAGACTCCCGCAGCCGCGGCTCCGCAAGCTACTACCTCGACGGCGACTGCGCAGACCACATCACCAGCTCCACAGGCCGCTCAGACTCCCGCACGCGCCGAATTGCATTGTTTATTGACCAAGGAGCAGGCGCGCCAGATTCTATCGTTTATCAGAGGTGGAGCTAGACCGAGCTAGGGTAGCTTTTTGATTCTTATTTTTTGAAACATGTATTTATTTATATGATACATATTGTACTACATTTTGAAACGATATTGATATTGATATTGGTTTATATTTATATCATATTCAGTTTTTGGGTTTCTTTTGTATATTATATGCATGAGATGTGATTATAAATACTGCGATATTTGTTGCGTGATGATTAATTTTATATTTTATTGTTATATATATTATTGAGCACAGGGCGGGAAAAAATCAGGCAGCCCTTTTTTTAAAAAAAATACAGATAATGTGTACCTACGGATTAATCCGTAGGTACACATGTTGCTCCTACGGATATGTCCGTAGGGGCAAAATATCAGCAGTAACTGATATTCCCCCCTGATCTCAGTACCAGGGGGTTGGGAGTACCCCTACGGATATGTCCGTAGGGGCCATTGCTTAGCCTCTACGGCGTTATCCGTAGGGGCAAAATATTAGAAATCCTGATATTTTGCCCCTACGGATAAGTACCTACGCATATATCCGTAGGGGATATTACGTGGCCCTACGGCTATCTCCGTAGGTACAGGTAATATATTTTAAAAAACCGTAAATAATATAACTTTTTTTACCCTACGGACTACTCCGTAGGTGCAACTGGCCCTACACAGAACTCCGTAGGGCAAGTTTTTGTCCGTAGGGGCAAGTTCAAGGCTTCAACTTGCACCTGCGGCCTTTGCACCTACGGGGTCTTTTTTCGCCCCTACGCACATATCCGTAGGGGCAGTGGTTTGCCCCTACCGACAAATCCGTAGAGGCAACCCTTATTTGTAGTAGTGAAGTGCTCCTAGTCTCCGGGACCGAGCTTGAATGACCATCTTTTTTTCGAAGAAGATCCACCTTGAGGTTCCTCCAACACAAGATCCCACTCATAACTATAAGTATATGAAGATAAACCAATAACACTAGATTACTAATTTAGTGTTAAAGGATGATATAGATAAAATTGCTTTCTAATTTTCCTTTCCTTTTTCTTTTTTATTTCTCTCAAAAGTAAAACTAAAGAGTGAGAGAGAAGGGGGAAGAAGATGATAATGAGATAAGAATATCAAAATACGAGAGTGTGTGAGGATAAGAATAAGCCTTAGCCATTCTTATCAACAAAATAAATGAACAAAAATGAGTCATCTTTTTCTACACAATACCAAACAAATGTCTCATTTTTATTTTTTCTAAATAAGTAAAAAATACAAGATAATTCTCATCTCGCTTTCAATGTGAGTCTCATACACACATCTTCAATGTATCAACATACAAAAAATATTATATTTATATCATATATAAATATAATAAATGAGAAGGAAAAATAAGTTAGCACGATATTAGTTTATGTATAATTATATCAATATATAATTATACATTTAATTATTAAATTAACACTTGATTTAATAATCCAGTTATATCATTTAATTACCGGCTAATATCATTAAATGCTCGATCAAAATACGTGTGTTGCATATACGTGCTTAATCGAAACTCCTACACGTATCCCTATACGTATTCTACATCGTTTCGCTTGTATTGGGAAACCTCTGTGTGGGACTCTAAAGACCCATCAATACACTGGCAGTAGGTTAGGATCATATTCAAAACCCGCAAGTATGTCAGCGGTACTAGCTGCACATAACGGCTATCCAGGTATTGAGCGAAATGAAGATCGACAAGCAAGCTCATCCGAAATTCTATAGAGCCTAAAAGTGACAGTTTCTGAATAGTCTGGTCTCTTCGTTTAAGAGTGTCGCATATCAAGTCTGGAGGATAGAGTCCGTCAGACCTCTAATAACTTAATAAGTCGTGCCGATCAGTGACCTATAACCACCATAGATACAACTGATAACACTTATCCGTTTATCTCATCCGCCCAGGTCATGGACTTATGGTTACAGTCGATCAGGCACAACACGACATCGACTCCCTATACCGGGAGAGACGAAATCCTCCCGATCGCTCACTACCTCCATGCGGTTCGGGACTGTACCCAACAAAAACCTGTTTGCATGGTTCTTTAAAACCGCAGTAGAGTAAGAATCAAAGCAAAGTGGGAAACATACAAGACACTATGATAATGTCAGGTTTACAGTCTACTTTATACTCCAGTCACCAGAAAACTGCTATCTGACGATAGGTATAGTACCATCTAGGAGTTCTCGACATGTTCGTTCGGTGTACCCATTCTCTAATGAGCACATGTATACAATCTTTGGTGTCAAACAATAATGTCTTTGGGAATAGCCATCGCCCCGGTCAGGGTCAAGAAACGTATACACTAGTCTACTCTGGAATATCGATGCCCAGTCTCTATACTCCCATAACTAGGAACATTTAAGGATGTGCTTATGGACTACCTAGGTCCTACTTGTATAATCTTTATCATAATCCTGGTAGTCTAGCAAAGATCCTACGTGTTTTATCAACATATATTAGTGATAGCAATAACAAATAGAAACTATACATATGAATGATAAAGACAGACCAAATAGCATACTATCATATCGAGCAAGACTGTCCTGTGTGTGTGTGTGTGTGTGTGTGTGTCCAAGTATCCACTATATCATACAATAATGGTCTCTAGGACATACATATCTAAGAAAAGTAATAGACGAATGCATAATTAAATAGTCTTACCAAAATCTCATCTAAGACCGTTTGTTTCCTGGCTTCCAAAGTTTTTGCTGTCCAATCCACCGGGATATAAATGGAATTGACTTTCATGTAATGCAACATTCGTTTTTCGTTGTTGCGGATTGAGTCACAGAATTTTTTTAGTTGTTTCGCCCCGGGCTCAACGAAATCCTTAGTCGCCGACAAATGCACCTCGATCTTTATGTCGTCTGGCCTGTGACCCCATATATCTTTTGCTTGTGTGGGATCCCTTTTCCCAGGTCCCCGACTTGATGAACTGGATACCATGTCCTCCTCAGACTGTCCACGTCCATGACCACATCACGGATTCATATCCTGAAAAATATTTAATGCGACATACATATACAATAACAATTTCAAAAAACAGTCAAGCAACATTACATAATTGTAGATGAAATTAAATTTATTACAGTCAACATATTCAATATATAATTTAAATTCTGCATATCTAAAAGTTGAAGGAGGTGAAAAAAAATTGCGACAAACTGAAGTGTTTAATTGTCTACAAGATTATGAATAGTACAGACAGGTAAAATTTAGTAATCATCATCCTCTGTAACACTACATGTAAGTGAACGGGGGTTAGGGTCGTAACAATTACGGTCATGGCGAAATTTAAAAAACAACAATTTTACAAAGCATAACCCCAATTCATCACCAAGATCATCAAATACAATACAATGTGCAAACTAGAAAAAAGTAGAGATGTGCTACAATCTTCATAGCGTGTCTGGCTGATCTCGAAAGACCCCGTCTAGACTTTGTGAGCTCCCGGACCTGTCTGAACGCCTACCGTATCACCGTAGATGATCCACGTTGAAAACGGGCTGCCCGAGCTCCAACTCCGTCACCGGGTGGAGAAACTTCCTCCAGAGGCTAGCTAGGTGTAGAGGAAGACGATGTGAACGATGGGTACTCTATCTTTCTGTCACTCCCTCACCATGGCTATACTTGCCATTAACCTAGAGAGCAAAAGCTTTAGTGAAGAGAAAAATAATGAATTTTTCATAAGCTATTCCTTTTTTCACCCATGTCATACTATTATGACATGAGTTACTTTCCTACTCTCTCTCTCTCATGTGTGTGTCACACATACAAGAAAGAGGGTGGGCCCCACCATTTATTAAGTATAATAAATAATACACACACATACATATATAAATGTAAATTAATTTACACATAATGTAAAATGGTGGGAATTAATATATATATATATATATAACAAGTATTAGTACATGCATCCCATACACACACACACATATATATATATATATATATATATATATATATATATATATATATAACAAGTATTAGTACATGCATCCCATACACATACAAACCATGTATCACATACACGAAACACTATCAATATCATCTCAGTATCATATACACTATACTAGAAACCGCATCATAAATACGGTTATCAAGTCAACACTTGTCTTGATATTTCTGTTTTTACACCGGCTAGTATAACAGTCGTCCGATTAAACGCGTATATCCAATATACATGTTTTATCGAACTCATGCACGTATCCCTATACGCGTGTCATATCCCGTTTTGCCAGGGCAGGCACTTTCGTTGCAAAACTCTAAAGACTTGTCAATACGCTGGCAGTAGATTATACAGGATCACACTCGATTGAATCTGAAATATTTTTAGATTCAACCCTCTTTCGGGTTAACCCATAAGCTCATCAGTGGCACTAGCTGTACGTAACAGCTACCCATGTATGAGCAAGATAAAAGAAGGTCGACGAGTGAACTCATCCGGACCCGACAAAGTCTGTAAGTGACAGTCACCGTACAGTCCAGTCTTTTCATCAAAGAGTATCGCATACCGGGTCTGGGGGGTGGAATTTGTCAGACCCCCAATAATCCGATAAGTCGTGCTGATAAAGGACTCATAACTAAAGAGATACAACTAGCAACACTTACCAGTTTATCTTTACTGCCGTGGCCACGGACTTCTGGTTATAGTCGTATCCTGCACAGTGCGATATCGACTCCCAATACCGGGAGTGATGAATTCCCTCAACCGCTCACTGCCTCCATGTGCTTCGGAACTGTACCCAACTAAATCCTATTTCCATGACTCAGTAGAGCTGTGGTAGGGTAGTAATCTAAGTACAGTGAGAACACACATAAGACATTGTGGCTATTTCAGGTGTAGGGACTACCCTGTACTCATGTCACCAGAGAACTGCTATCTGACATTGGTATAATACCATCTAGGAGTTCTCGGCGAGTCCGTCCAATGTAACTCATCTAATGAGTACCTGTATACAATCATCAGTGTCAAACACCAATGGTTATGTGATCAGCCATCGCCCCGTACAGGGTTATAAAACGTATACACTAGTCTAAACTGGAGTATCGATACCCAGTCTCGATACTCCTACGACCAGGGACATTTAATGATGTACTTATAAACTACCAGTCCCCACTAGTATGATCCATATCATAATTCTGGTAGTCAAGCAATCCTATGGGCTTTATCTCATGTATTAGCGATACGTGATAACTAGTGACACGTATACACATGACAGATAAAGACAAATCAGATAGTATACTATCATCTTGAGTGAGATTGTTCTCTGTATAGGTCCTCGCGAATTTAGTAATTGCATTACTAAAATTACGATAATTGGCTTGAGGGCATCTATATCCAACAATTTCCCACTTGCACTCAAGGCCAATTATTGCAGTATCGCATACACACATCTCATGTGCTGCTGCATACCCAATTTCTGTACTAATAGTTTCGCAAACTATGTTCGAGAAATAGCCTCAATGAGTGGATCCGCTACTATGTTTCTAACTGTATCTCTCTGAATCTCAACTTCGCGGAGATCAACTATCTCTCGAAATGAGCGATACCTACCTTAGAATACTGTTTGGATAGCTGATGGGTCCTTGTTCACAAATGAACGTATTTATCCAAACAAATACTTAGGATGTATCCTTTGCTAATTCACAATCAGCATCTAGCACCTTGACTATCTCAGTATCCCGCTTCGAACTCTTCCAATATACTGCTCCTCATAAAAGGGTAAACTAATGACTCACGAAAGATACTCTATCATTCTTGTCACCTTGGAAGCTTGAATCGGTAATTGCATCCTGAGGGATGCTGCCATTACCATACACCAAGAACATCTCATATGTTCTTTACTTCTTCCTATGTCTCTCCAAGATTGGACTAATATCTTCTTACTACACTAAGTGTAAAAGCATCATTTGGTCCGGTATATAATATTGCATGATTGACCTCATTGCCGTAATAATGTCATTCAAGCGAGTCTCTCTCTTCATCAGTCCCAAAAGATATCATTTTAGAGTGAGTGACCCCATTATCTGCGGGTATATTACCTCATTAGGAGTCCTCCATTCTAAACCACTTTAAAATGGTGTCATTATACCTGAATTGGAATAATTCCAAAACCCTTACCGGGTCTAACTCTATAGACCCAGTCACCAGAATCAATGATATATTTATTATCCATAAAGGAGAAACAGCGACAACTAATGTTTGACCGAATTGTAGTATATGAACATCACTTCCATGCATGATTGACCTCATTGCCGTAGTATGTTGAATGTCATTCAAGCGAGTCTCTCTCTTCATCAGTCCCAAAAGATATCATTTTAGAGTGAGTGACCCCATTATCTGCGGGTATATTACCTCATTAGGAGTCCTCCATTCTAAACCTGGTGTCATTATACTTGAATTGGAATAATTCCAAAACTCTTACCGGGTCTAACTCTATAGACCCAGTCACCAGAATCAATGATATATTTATTATCCATAAAGGAGAAACAGTGACAACTAATGTTTGACCGAATTGTAGTATAGGAACATCACTTCCAATCAAGGGTATGTCATCCACATCAATATGAGGTGTAACGCCCCACACCCCAGTACAGATGGTATTGTCCGCTCTGGCCGAAGTCGCACGGTTTTTCCCTTTAGAGCGAACCGGACCCGACCAGGGGCCACTTCCCAGGAGGTCACCCATCCCAAGACTTCCCTGGCCCGAGCACGCTTAACTACAGAGTTCTCAAGCTCCTGTAGTTCCAGTTCACTTAAAAGGCGCCTCTGTAATTGAGGGTGGTATCATTATATTTATAATGCAGTCCGGTCCTCTTTCGGAATGTGTTCCGAAGATTCCCCATTGTTCTAAAGTGGGTCCCACGGACTCTAGAGGTGGGCCCCACAGATTCAAGAGGTGGCCCCCGCCCTCTTGGTATGACAATTGGCGTGACACTTTATTCTGTGTGGCACTTTGCTCTGTGAACAAGAACCGGGTCCCGACATTCTCCCCACCTTTGAACAATGGTTCGTCCTCGAACCACATACCTACTACTGAGGGAACTGCATAGGCCACCATAAATGTAACGCCCTACACCCCAGTAGGGATGGTATTGTCTGCTTTGGCTGAAGCCGCACGGTTTTTCCCTTTAGAGCGAACCGGACCCGACCAGGGGCCACTTCCCAGGAGGTCACTCATCCCAAGACTTCCCTGGCCCGAGCACGCTTAACTACAGAGTTCTCAAGCTCCTGTAGTTCCGGTTCACTTAAAAGGCGCCTCTGTAATTGAGGGTGGTATCATTATATTTATAATGCAGTCCGGTCCTCTTTCGGAATGTGTTCCGAAGATTCCCCATTTTTCTACAGTGGGTCCCACGGACTCTAGAGGTGGCCCCCACAGATTCAAGAGGTGGCCCCCGCCCTCTTGGTATGACAATTGGCGTGGCACTTTGTTCTGTGTGGCACTTTTCTCCGTGAACAAGAACCGGGTCCCGACATGAGGAACCTGACACTACTCCCTACCACCTTCTTATAAATACCAGGTTCATCTCTAATTTTGATAAAGGCAAACTCTTTGACCGTAATATCAAAACAGACGATCCATCTCTGCTATGCCTGCTTTAGTCTACAAATAGACTTAAGCAATTTGCACACTATCTGCTGCTCCCACTGACTAAGACAACCCTCTGGTAGAGTCATATACACCTACACTTCTAAATTCAATTTAGAAAGACGTTACAATCATACTCTTACCAGATATTATAGTCATGAAAACAACAGTATCAAATTTTATCCGTATGGACTTCAATACAGATTTTGAAGTAACAGTATCATCACAATCCACATCGGGTATTTGATGAATACCTGTATACTACCAGTCTAGCTGTATTAGGTTAATACCTTTTCATTTGCACTGATTTCGAAAGATCTGCTTGTTCCTTATGGGTTTTACCCCTTTCAGGAGCACCCAACAAAGTCAATAATTTGTTGTAGTGCATGGAGTCCAACTTGGATAACTTGGCATTTAACCATCAGTCGGAATTCACCATTTCCTATGGCCACTGATAATTAGTATGGTCATCATCATATGATGCAGGCCTCCTCGTCACCGTCTACGAGAATACCGAAGTATCTTTCGGGTGATGGAGGTCACCCACTAAATCTGCGGAGTAGCTATGATCTGTTAGGGTCAATTGGATCATCAGGTTCTACCAAACTTTCAATAACCGTTTGCGGTTCTGGAATCACTTTCAGTTCTACTATACTCTCACTAATTTCTTTTGCGAGAAATTCCTTTACCAAGGAGGTGGCGAGTCAAGAACAAAGCACTTTTGAACTAGGAAATGGCAGAAGCTATCCTTCGCGAAAGATTGGGATAACCCACAAACTGTTATTACTGAAATGTGGCTCGAGTTTCTCCGGATTATGGTTTTAAGCATAAACCGGATAACCAAGCATCTTACCAACCTTAAGATGAATATCATTCTATATCACATATAGAAACAGAGGCACTTGTTTAGGTGGAACCGATATCAACTTATATGTATCTATTTCTAGTGCATCCCCAAAATTGAAGAAGGCAAATCAGCATTACTCATCATGGAGTGCACCTGCGGATGAGCAATCTGAGAAAGAATCACATTCTCAATACGGAATACCTTATACCAACTCCATCTCCGTATGGACATCGGACAACATACATCAATATGTATAAGCCCCTAGAGTTCTTTAACTCAATTTCCATGTGCTGTAAATTTAAAAACATTCTTTTAGTTAAAAGAAACCAAAATTTGCCATTAGGCAAAACCTGATGACTTTCCTCAATAGCAACAATTGCTCCGAAAACCGATATTGAGGAAAAAATCAACCAATCTCAATTCTCTTCTCCTTCTCAGCATCTACAACGCCCTACAGATATTGGATTCTAATCCGGTATCTATATACCCAGAAGTTAGAGTTTATTGAGAATAGTTTTTCAAAATACAGACACACAGGAGATCCGAAACATCAAAAATGTTTTAGTGGGGTTAGTCGGGTATTCACAGTATTGCCTTTTCCATTGCCACTGCTCATGACAGTGATCACAATTTCTTTTTTTTCCTTCAACCTCTTTTGATATCTCTCCATCTTATTTTCCTCTATACCGAACTTATGCTAGTTGGTTTTCTTTTTTCCATTTCTTCAGCACCGGTTTCGGGATTGGAATACGACTATCCAATAAGCGTAACTGGTATACACTTTTTATATATAAAGAGCTCTTAAACTTGAGATAAGGTAGAAGGGAGAGACAAACGAACAATTCATTTAATCTAGAATCAGTGGCCATTTTCGGACCGAAACAATTTCGTCGAGTTCGTATCTAACCATACGATGGCCTTCCAAGAAATATGGATCTCTGTACCGAATACAGAGGGTTCTGGAGTTAAAAGAAGGGGAAGTAAGATTAGTAAAGACATATGCGGCTATATCGTGAATTAGGGCAATTCAGACATTCTAAAGCAGTCGATTGTAAAAAGGTCGGTCGATATGATTAACGAGTCTTAGTTTAAGGTGAGTCTAGGGTCGCTGCCAGAGAGAGAGAGAGAGAGAGAGAGAGAGAGAGAAAAAAGAAACACTCAGCGTGCACTCTAACCTAGATCATATTGGTATATTTATCTAATCAGGACGGCTCCAACTGTTCTGTCAAATTCTCCTTCAAACCCTAATAGGAGAACTAGCCGGGATTTCGTATAGAAAATTCTCCCGGGAGTACCTATTACTCACAGTAGGAATTGGGACCCAAACTATCATGGAGTGGTAATCTTGACGGAGTCAACAAGTCACCCCACACCATATAAGGTATGCAATCATATTGCAAGTTTCAACGCCTGAAACTCCCGATATCGATTTTTATCCCAACGGCTTATGATCTTGACGGAGTCAACAAACCATAAGTCGCTAATCAAGTTCAACCCGTTATTTCATGATTGATTTAGATCCACCCGTACCACCCTTGACGGAGTCAACAAGGCATACAACTGTCCTAACCAATCGCATCGTATGTAAGCAGGAAGGCATCACGTAGCCACTGTACACTACGTCTTGACGGAGTCAACAAACGCAGTACGAATACTAAGTACTCTATTTCCTGAAATGACAGAGGGCTACGTCTGGGTTTGAAGAAAACCATCAACGTAATGAACTTGATCTCATCGTAGCAACCGAGTGGTTTTCAAAGTTTATAGTCACGTAGACTTTTGCTCAAAAGTGAACCTCCCATGAAAGGATCTAGACTCTTTCCTCATCAAATGAGGTGCAGTATATTCCTAATCGAATACCACAAATCAAAGTAAAAGATTACGGCTACAAAAATAATTTTAGTAACACAAACTTTTACCCAAGAGCGAACTCTCAGTGACAAGATCAAGGCTCTTTCTTCATCGAATGAGGTGCAGGACATTCCTAACCGAATGCTACGATACAAAGCAAAAGAATCGACTAAAATTTCCCTTTTAGAAAAAGTTTGTTCCTACAACGTATAGGTTTATTTTACTTTGTATTAATGCAATTAATACAATCCCGTCATTTAGATAATAACATTGTATAGCATTATCCTTCTCACACAAATATTATAGACAAAGTATGAAAAGGAAAAATAGAATGCACATATACGCCATCTGCATTCGCCACGGGGCCCCGGGTTTTCACCGTAAGGTTACTTAACTTACGGTAGGATGGGAGCGGGGCTAGCACAGATGCAAAATGTATATAGCATTTATTTATATATACCATATATCACATATATAAATATATCATCACACGTAAATAATCACATTACAGCATGCGGAAAAACAACATCACAGAGTTGGAATGGTCGGATCATCTAAGAATCCCGCGTTTCGTTCGAGCCACAAACGATATACGAAATTCCACGGTCGTATGAATGGTCCGTGCATAGCCAAAAGAAGACCCCTCCGAGTGCGGCAAGTCATCCGCCAATCTAAGAAACGAGGCAACCCGACATGATCACCATGATGGGGACACGGGGACACCCAGCACTTTCTCCAATCCGATGACATGAGCACCCCACCGTAGGTCTATCCTAACCCCCTATAAGCGTTGCAAGTAGCACGCCAATCCTAGAATCGAGAGACCCGGTCTCAACTCCTTGAGATGGCCACTCGCTGCAATTTAGAATCCGGCTGTTCGTGCGCTTCTCTACGGGGTAATCCTAATACCTGTATTAATACAACGGTAACATCGATCATAACCTGATCAAATCCCGACAAATAATAATACAATAGGCGGAAACGACAGCCACATGTCGACTGCTCGTCCCAAATAAAAGAATATATATTTGGCTACAACATAAATGAAATGAAAAACACATCATCACAAAACGCACATGGCTATTCATTTCACGACAATCCAATCCACACCAATTAAACTTTAACATAGAACATATCAGACTCACATGTGCAACCCCGTTGAATTGATCACATCAATTCGGCGACGTTAAACACCCCATATCACATATACCATCGCATTAACAAGGTTAAAGACTTTAACTGCGTCAATATGGAACCCATGGCCAACGAATTCCAAAACCCGCGAATCCGAAATCGAATTTCCAAAAACTGAAATTCAAGATTAGCCGCGGCCCCAAAACACCACCATTTCTTGCATGAATCGAAACCCAAACGACCCAAAAACTGCCCGAGAACCGGGAGGCCTCAGGCACGACCCATGAGGCCTCGGGGGGCATTAGGTGGGGTATCCAACCTATGGACACAAAATTGTGGCCATGCGTTGGCTGCTGGGATAGTAAGCGCGCAACTGCTTGCTTGCTGTCCTAGCACCACACCCGAGACCATTTCGTGATGGTCTCGGGTGTGGGAGCCCACTAAAGCCCCGGAGGACATCCCTGGGGTTGCTCCCGTGACACCATTGGGCTCTCAATCCGAACCGAGAGCCCCGGGACGCGAGTTATTTGCAAAAATAGTTACTAGTTTAGGACAGTTTTTCAAATGCAAACTGTTTTGTTTTGTAAAAAGGTTTTGAAAATTCAAATAACCACAAAACCAATTGAAAGTATTTGATTTAGCTTTGATACCATGTAAGTGGACGGGGGTTAGGACCGTGACAATCACGGCCGCGACGGAATTTGAAAAATAATAATTTTATAAAGCATAACCCCAATCCATCACCAAGATCATCAAATACAATACAATGTGTAAACTAGAAAAGAGTAGAGAGGTGTTACAACCTTTGTAGCGTGTTCGGTTGATCTCGAAAGACCCTGTCTAGACATTGTGAGCTCCCGGACCCATCTGAACGCCGACCGTCTCGCCATAGATGTCCGCGTTGAAAGTGGGTTGCCTGAGCTCCAACTCTGTCAAATGGCGGAGAAACTTCCTCTAGAGGCTAGCTAGGTGTATAGGAAAAAGATGTAAACGATGGGTACTCTCTCTTTTTGTCACTCTCTCACCATGGCTATACTTTCCATTAACCTAGAGAGCAAAAGCTCTAGTGAAAAGGTAGAAGATATTTTGTTGGCTAGAAAAATTAATGAATTTTTCATAAGTTATTCATTTTTTTCACCCATGTCTTAGTAATATGACATGAGTCACTCTCCCATTCTCTCTTTCATGGGTGTATCACACACACAAGAAAGAGGGCGGGCCCACCATTTATTAAGTATAATAAATAATATAATATATATACATACATTAATACACACACACATTAATATATATATATATATATATATATATAAATTCCCACCATTTTACATTATGTGTAAATTAATATACATTTATATATACATACATACACAAATACATATATAAATGTATATTAATTTACATATAATGTAAAATGGTGGGAATTAATATATATATATATATATATATATATATATATATATATATATATATATATAAAATAAGTATTAGTACATGTATCCCATACACGTACCAATCATGTATCACATACACGAAACGCCATCAATATCATCTCAGTATTATATACATAGAGAGTGCTTGTATCATATACACTATACTAGAAACTGCATAATAAATACGGTTATCAAGTCAACACTTGTCTTGATATTCCGGGTCTTAAACCGGCTAGTATAATAGTCATCCGATTAAACACGTATATCCAATATACATGTTTTATCGAACTCATGCACGTATCCCTATACGCGTGTTACATCGCGTTTTGCCCGGGCAGGCACTTTCGTTGCGAGACTCTAAAGACTTGTCAATACGCTGACAGCAGGTTATACAGGATCACATTCGATTGAATCTGAAACACTTTCAGATTCAAGCTCCTTTCGGATTAACCCATAAGCTTGTCAGTGGCACTAGTTGTACGTAACGTCTACCCAGATATGAGCAAGATAAAAGTAGGTTGACGAGCGAACTCATTCGGACCCGAAAAAGCCTATAAATGACAGTTACCGTACAGTCCAGTCTCCTCGTCAAAGAGTATCGCATATCGGGTCCAGGGATGGAATCTGTCAGACCCCCAATAACCCGATAAGTCATGCTGACAGAGGACTCATAACCAAAGAGATACAATTGGTAACACTTATCAGTTTATCTCTACCGCCATGGCCACATACTTCTACTTATAGTCGTGTCCTGCACAGTGCGATATCGACTCTCTATACCGAGAGTAACGAATTCCCTCGACCTCTCATTGCCTCAATGTGCTTCGGGACTGTACCCAACTAAAACTTGTTTGCATGACTCAGTAGAGCCGTGGTAGGGTAGTAATCTAAGTACAGTGGGAACACATATAAGACATTATGGCAATTTCAGGTGTAGGGACTACCCTATACTTATGTCACCAGAGAACTGCTATCTGAAATTGGTAAATACCATTTAGGAGTTCTCGGCGAGTCCGTCCAGTGTAACTCATCCAATGAGCACCTGATTGGTTCGAAAAACTGAGTCTTTGTTGTGCTGTAAATTATCGCAATCAATAACGGTGTCACAATAGCTAGCCGATAGTGAGTACGGGTCGTCCACTAGGAAATGGTGAATTATTAATCTTGTTTTAGACGAGTTAATAAAGAAATGTAGGATTTTGATCGTTTATACTAAGAAAATTAAAAAAATTTATAAGAAAAGGGCTTGTAGGGTTTATAGGATTTAGTAGTTAATGGATGGAGTTTTTTTTTAAAAAATAATCCTTTTTATCTTTTAATTATTTAATACAAGAGAAAAAGTGATGAATGTGGATTAGGGTTCTTGGAGGGAATTAGGGTTTCTCTTTACTGACCCTTGTCCTTCCATTGACGCTATTTATCTCAAGCCCTCAACAAAGTAAATATTAACGAATCTTAAATTGTGGTCATGATTATCATGAATTGATAGCATGCCCGATAAGAGGGTTAAGACTTAGTTTGCTAAAATTTATAAATATTAAAACTTAAAATGAATTTAATGGATTTTGTTCATCCATTACACCATCCTATCCTACAAACTCTAACAAGCGAGAATTTACTTGCTCATTGGGATAAACGAAGTAAATGAGGAAAGATTGAAGATTAATGAACCTATAAGAAATAACAGAATTAAAATTGCGGAAAGTAAATGCAGAAATTAAACCCACCGTTGCCGGTCCCAAGTCCGGATGAGAAAGGGTGAAGGTTGCGGTAGGCTTGTGACAGCCAACGTAAAACTTTGTCACATTCTATGACATGAACCATAATAAGAATATCGTTGGGGCGTCCCATACTCAGCGACGCGCTACATCGGATCCCGAGTATAGTGTTAAGTATGAAAGGGCTTCTAGGTCGTCGTCCAGAAACGGCGCGCTACATCGGACCCCGGGTGTAGTGACAAATAAACAAGGGTTTCATAGGATCCGTCTAGCTTCCTGGAACATAGGTTCCCTTACGGATAGACTAATAGAATTAGTGGAGGTGATGATTAGGAGGAGAGTTGGTATTATGTGTTTGCAAGAAACTAAGTGGGTAGGTGAAAAGAGTAGAGTCATAAAGCCTTAGGGTTATAAGTTTTGGTATACGGGTAGAGATAAAAATCGTAATGGGGTAGGCATAATCATAGATAGACGGTTGCTTGAGGATGTAGTTAAGATTAGGAGAAAAGGTGATAGAATTTTACTGGTTAAGCTTATTCTAGGTGGAGAGATCCTTAATCTTATTAGTGCTTCTGCGCCACAGATAGGTCTTGATGACGCTAGTAAGCGTCTATTCTAGGAAGATTTAGACGAGATGGTGCAAAATAGTTGAGAGAAGTTATTTATTGGTTCGTCATTCTCCCCACCTTTGTCCCAACATTCTTCCCACCTGTATACAATCATCAGTGTTAAACACCAATGGATATGGGATCATCCATCGCTCTGTACAGGGTCATGAAACGTATACACTAGTCTAAACTGGAGTACCGATACCCAGTCTTGATACTCCTATGACTAGGGACATTTAAGGATGTGCTTATAAACTATCAGGACCCACTAGTATGATCCATATCATAATCCTGGTAGTCAACCAAAGATCCTATGGGCTTTATCTCATGTATTAGTGATACGTGATAACTAGTGACACGTATACACATGACAGATAAAGACAAACCGGATAGCATACTATCATCTTGAGTAAGAATGTTCTCTGTATAAGTCTTCGCGAATTCAGTAATTGCATTCCTACAATTACGATAATTGCCTTGAGGGCACCTATATCCAACACTACATTCACTCGCTGAATTTTACTCGGAGTCATCGATGAATTGATCTGGTTCACGCGTTGTTCGTTTTCGTCTACGGGTATCGGATCTTGATGATCCATCCTCTACAACAATTTCCGGAGCGATATCAGCCATTGAAAGGCTAACTTCGTCGATATTGATGGAGATTTTCTTAGTCTTAAATTTATACCGCCAGTGCATGGTCAATCGATATAGTACTTGTAAGTCGATCCATAGAGAGGATGGCAATTCTAATTAGTCTAAACGAATTAAAAATTAAAAGTTTGAAATAAAGAACTATAATAATGAAAAGCAATATTTTAAAAGAAAGTAAATAGCAAAATTAAATAGATTCTTAAAATAGAGAAAAACTTAGAATTTAGAATCATTTTGTTCTAATCATGGTGTTTTAAATAAATATCTTCATTTTCTTGATTTTCCATCTTTAAATTAACTATCTATCAATTATTAAAAAAGCATAAAGCATACATCCATCCCTATAAACTATCAATCTAATAGAA
Source organism: Agapanthus africanus (assembly GCA_030015575.1). Lineage (NCBI taxonomy): Eukaryota > Viridiplantae > Streptophyta > Magnoliopsida > Asparagales > Amaryllidaceae > Agapanthus > Agapanthus africanus. The sequence continues at coordinate 780,602,765 of CM057337.1, forward strand.
AATATAATCCATACGATCTTAGCATTACCTTATCAATCAACAATGATGAAATTAATAATTTTAAAGATTAAATTCTAGTTAATTAGGAACTAGTTATATCTAATCTTCTACTCGGTAAACTTAATAGTCGTCAATCAAAGGACTGTCTTCCTTTATCGGCAAGTCTAAGCTAACTCTAGATTAATTAGATCAAATATAAAGAATAAAAATATGAACTTTACTTTCCCTAGATCACTTTCATAATTGTCAATTGATCATCGAATTAACTAGTTTATCATTAATGCGTATTCTTTCCCTAAATAAACCTCGCGGTCGTCAATCACTCATCGATCTATATAATTTATCAGAATTGCAAACAAAGAACTTATTTTTATCATTAAGTATTCGTCATTAAGATCATACAAGAAAAACTAGAATAATAGAATCAAACACCAATCGTAGCATACAAATCATCCAACCCTAGATAGACAATTACCTACTCATAGCATAAGAATAAAAGCATATAATAAAAAGGAAATTCATTGAATAAAAATTAAGAAAATAACTTACAAAACTTTAATCCTCTCAAACCCTAGACGACTATCAACTAAAAGAGAAGATAAAAACCCTAAAATAATCATACTGCAATATATATAGGCTCTCTGGCTGGCTGATTACAAGAGATAGAAACATATAATTTTAAATTCATGAGATGCACGTGAAAAATCAGGAGAAAACTCGAACAAAAGGCGGTGATTAGCCGGCTAATTAAGCCCAAATGCTTCAGCTTTGGTCTGGTGCCCTAGTTCTCTGATTTGACTCATTTGGATATCTCCTTGGTTCTTTTGCTCGACTCTTGTATCAGTTTCTTCATTAAGTTATTTACGTCCAACGCACATAAGTTCATCTTTTGTATACTTTTGCATTTGAGACCCTATAATCTGTATTTATTCACAAAACATACCTCGAGTACCATTAAATAGATAAAATAAGGTAAATACGGATATAAAAATGTACAGTAAATTACACTTATTAAATACACCCACACTTAAATTTTGCTAGTACTCGAGCAAAACAAAAACTAAAAACTAAGAAAAATATAAACCACTTAAGGTCTACCTAATGTGCTTCTTTTCGCAAGCGTTGCGATTGCACTTAGTACGTGTAACAAACCGTTAAACTCCAAGGTTATCCAAGTGGATGAGTGTTGTCTCTTGAGGGTTTTCAGCGGATACTATCTACAAAATCCTAAAATGGAAAAGAAAAATAAAAGAAAAACTAAAAATTAAGGGGAAAAAAGAAAAACTATAAACAAAGAAAAGGAAAACCGAAAAGATAGAATCTCGCTCGTTTTTCGTTTTTTAAGAACAATCATCCTAAAGTATCGTTTCAATTATGGAAATTCTATTCTCTCTCAATAGAACTTGATCCTATTCTTCACGCCCTTCTTTCCCTCAAACGTAGATCCTATACTCCTACGTGTGTGTAAAATATCCTTACGCTTGAGAATTCAATTCAAGATATAGTGTCAATGGCTCATATCCTCCTATTTTTGCATCATTTTTTTTAACACCACAACACCTTTCATGTTGACAACTGCATGCTTGCTTAGGCCTGAGAAACCGATTTACTTAGTGTATGGGTTATATATTGTCTCGTTTCGTTAAGTTATCTTTTTATGAGTTTCAGTAGTGACACCCAAACCAATTGGCTTTAGAGCACTAGGTGACAAAACACCCCCAAGGGCATGAATGCTCATACGTCCAAGTAACCTACAAAACCACTTTTTTTATGATATACCCTTTTTTATTATTATTTATACTTTGGCACCCTTCAGTAGTTTAGACTACCTACTATGCCCATCTTTTATTTTACTTAGATATTTTGGCAAAGATATTTCTAGATATTCTCTACTATCAAAAGCTTTCAAGATTCGTGCTCGTGCATATTATAGGGTGTATATTCACTAAATCTGAATTCAAGATTTAGGTTATTTTTCAGATTTCTTCCTATCCTCAGATTCAATTTGTTTCTTTCGTATCACTTAAATTTTCGGATTTCAAAGTTTAAATCAACCTATTACTAGCTTGATTCAAAAAAATATATTTTAGAAATTCATTTTTTTAATAAAAAAGAAACACTAAAAAGAAACCTAAAATAAAAAGAAAGGAATGAAAAATCTAACAAAAAAACTGAAAATCTGTACAAATGACCTACCCCCTATACATAATCTTGACGGTGTCCTCACTGTCCTCTACCCCATCGATTTAGTCGACCACCCTCATTAGTGCAACGCCTAAGCACTGCATCTCTTTGTCGCTCTAAACGGGCCAACTGCTTCAAATGCCGCTGTTGCACACACCCAAAGGTTGTGAGAGCCTTCTACTCCTTCTTCATAAAAGAACGTTGGGTATGTGGCGCGGGTTCATCCCACAAAAGGTTATGCCCAACGGGCGGCGGATGAGGCTGTGAATGTGAAGCTCCTGCAGAGGTCCCCTCTCCTACATCATCATCATCATCATCAGATGACTCCACCTGAATCACATACTCCTGTAGAACACACTCCGTCCAAATACCTACACAATCTCTATATGATTTGGAAATCTTTTCAATCTGAACTTGAGCGTGTTTGGTATTTTGCGACTACAAGGCAAAAGCGTGCCCCTAATAAAATATGACAGATATGAGTCACAAGTACAGGTAAGGTGTAATAAGGCTTCTCTTGAAGCTTCATTCCTATGATCGTTTTAATCTGTTGCCGACACATACAAAACCGATATTTTTTAACCATCAAGTAGTGAATGATGAGCAAAACAGGTCTATAAATAGTACCGGAGTGTGTGGTGCTTAGCACATTACGGTGTAATATGCTACAGACAGCATGTACGTTCTTGAAGGTAGTTCAAGAGATAATACCCCCGTCCTCCCCCGCGTCGCAATTCACTCCCGTAAGGAGGAGAGAAGCAGTGGAATCAAGAGGCTCTTCCATGCCTTATGAAGCATGTATGTTCGTGATGGTAATGATAGTGTTTGTGTCAATCGTTCAAATATCTTACACCAATTTACATAAATGACACTGTGCTCTTCATTGTAATAAAAATACTCGTGTAAAATTCATGAACTAGAGCATGGATGGTGGTAGATTCATGGTTATATAACAAAAATTTCCACCCTCTAACCATAATCTCATTTAAAAAGTAATCGCCACACGGCGATGTACCCAAAAGATTAAAGAACTTGCACTCCACCATTTTTAACACAGTCGTTTTTAACACATCGATTTAACCTAAAATTTTAGCAAAAACAGAGAGTAAAAGGAGGATTTTACCTCCCCTAGCGATCTGGAGTAAACTGTCGCAAAACGACGACGATTCGCCGGGTGTGGACAGCAATTAGCCGAGAAAAGATGGCTAAATCGCTCTTAATTTCTCCTGAAGTTTCTTCTCTCTCCTAGGGCTTGATGGTGCAGCTGAAATGAGGAAAGAGGCTCAGTTTATGGGGTTTATAAAGTGGTTTGGCACTTTTACAAAATAAAAATTAGTAACAAAAACTTGAAAAATAAAGAAAAAAGAAATGTTTGTGTTAAATAAAGCTAATATAAAAAACATAATATACAAAGGAGGGTTACTGTCACACCCCGCTTCCCAGAGTGTGCCAAGATAGGCACGTGACAGAGCCAATCATGCTACCTGTGGATAGGAAATATCCCTCCACAGTCACATTACGGCTGTCTAGAGATATCAATAACAGTAGAAGTAAAATAAACTATTTAGTACATGTCCATAAGTCAGAATAACGAGTCAAGAAATAATATGCGGAAGCAATAAATTCAAGTAACAATAACAATCTGGAAAGTACGTCCCATAATACGGGCTCACATCAGGAATGAAAATACGAAATAAAACTAAACTAACTAGCTACTAACATGATCTTCACTGCTCAGCTTGTTGGTCAAAATACTCCTTAACTGCCTGCGATGGAGATAGAGGATCTGGGCTATGCAAAACCCAGACGTCAGTACGTCATGATATCAACCAATAATAAGTGAACAGGATATACGAGATATGCAGGCATGAATACTAAACAGTAACATGAATGTAATTAGTAAACACGGATATAGAACAGTGAAGTGTATCAATATATGTGACGTGCAGTGATCAATCTAAACTGTGCTACTGGGTTATCTATTCTAAAGTTGTTTGAAATCAATTAATGTAATCCTCCATGTAACTCAAAGGACATGTCCCGTTATCCCCCGGGACCACGGATCAGGTAGTGGGAGTCATGAATGACTCTGTCCCGTTATCCTCCGGGACCACGGATCAAGTAATACCCTTTTAAGTTACACTTTAGTTTACACTTTTGATTTCCCCATACCCCCAAGGTTATGTGTTCAAGTCAGGTATTGATAATCTGGAGCTAATGCCAACATAGGATCAAGCAGGTACAGGTTTGTCTAATTAGACAACATGATATATCCGTAGGGACAACAGGTCAAGATTATCGGCATTAGTAACAAGATCAGGTATCAAGTCAAGCAGTGGTATATCAGGTCATGACAGGTAGTGCACATGTGTCAAGCGGATGCTCATAATAAAACTGTAGCAAGTACGGATGCACGATAAAAGCATGGATGCACAGATATTTACTAGGGGTTACACCATGACTATGTAGGATGCACATTATCAAGCATGGAGTGCTAATAAAACAATAATATGTAATAATGTGACATGGTATGAGAATAGATATAAAATTAATGGTATGGATGCACAAACATCGATTAGGGTCACATTTACAGTTCTAAAACTAAATGGGATGCACATTATTAAGCATGGGGTGTTACCATAATAATAATATAAATTAATGTGATCTATAGATGCAGTTATATATATTTTAAACGATATGGATGTAAACGGGTATCCGAAAACAGTAAAACTGTAAAATCGATGCATAACTAAACAATATGTAATACTATTATTCAAATGGGTGCAGTATACTGTAGTATAGCATGTAGCAAGATTAACTTGCCTTGATGGATCATAATACGGATACGCACGGTACGTCCGACGTCGGTAAAACGTCACAACGCACGCACGGCACGCGGGACAGGTCCAAGCAATGCAAGAGGGTGATCATGTGAGCAAGGGTCGTTCACTGGATCGTCTGGGACGGCAGCGGCGACGCGACTCCGGTGATCGCTGGAAAACGTGAAATCGAGAATCAAGAACAGAAAAAGAAAAGAGAAGAAGAAGAAGATAAAGAAGAAGAGAGAGGGGCTCACTGGAGTTGGTGCACAGGGGTCAGGAGAGAGGTGAGGGCGACGACGGGATCAACGGAGCTCCGGCAAAGCAATGTGCAGTGGGATTTTGGCAAGGCAGTGGGTGTGCAGGTTTGGGTTATGGGTCCAGGGTTTGGAAAGGGAGAGGAGATAGAGAAGGTGATGAAGGTGGAGGCGAGAGGAGGAGGTGATGATGAACGAGGCCGACGAGGGGCGACGGTGACGAGGTGAGGGTGGCGGTGATGGGTTTCTCGGGGTTGCGGGTGTAGTGTTCTTGGGGACAGAAGAGGAAGAAGACGGTGACGAGGAGGAGGAGGAGAGGATGGAGATGAGAAGAAGAAGAAGATGGCGACGAGGTTGGAGGCAGAGGAGCTAGGTTAGGGTTAGGGTTAGGGTTAGGGTTTTCTTTTTATGTAGGTTTCTCATGGGCTCGGGTTAAATAGAGGAGAAGAAGAAGAAAAAGAAGAAAAAGAAGAGGGAGGTGACGCTAAGGAGTGGAGGCGGTGACGGGATCTCGCTCACCACGAGAGGAGAGAGAAGGGGATGCGAGAGGAGAGAGAGAGAGCGCTGCACAGAGAGAGAGAAAAAAAGAAAGAGAAAGAGAGAGAGCTGGGTGGTGGGGTCGGAGAGAGAGAGAGAGTTGTTAAAGAAAAAGATTTTAAATAAAAAAAAAGATTTGTAAGTTATATAAATTTTAAACTGTTAATCAAATTTTAAATATAAATATTATATTAAATAAAAAAATTGGATTTTCTGGTAAATACAAATTTAGTCCAAAACACGCCCGGGTCGGGTCTAAAATTCAGTTTTAAAATACGAAAAATATATGCGACGACCAAAATTAAAAATGAATGTCCGGGTAACGAAAATGCATACCCCTAAGAACGGATGCACGTACGTGCGCGTAGCCATCCAAACAAGTCTGTTTCACTGAACGAGACGAGACCAAGATGCGCGATTGCTACCACGGGGTTAGGTGTATCATGCAGACCATGCAATATATTTTTAAAATATTTTATGTGACTTAAAATGTTATAATGTAAAAATGCAAATGCCAGATAAAATGCCAGTATGCAGGATGTATGAAAGTGCACAGGTCTACGTAACAAGTCAGGATAAATTATAGACATGAATCAAGACTGGTTTCAAGCAAGCGGGTCGGGTCGGATGCGAATACAGATATCAAAATACTATTCGCACCCAAAACACAGTAAATTAGGAAAATACCATAAATAAAGAAATACATGAATTAGAACTGGTATAAATGAACTAGGGTGTTACAGTTACGATTTTTACGCCGAGTAATTCGGCTCATGGAGAACCATGAGCTTCTCCTCCAAATCTGCAGAAAACTCTAAATATGGTTTAAGACGTTGTCCATTAATTTAAAAACATTACCATCATTAAAGTTTTCTACTTCGACCGCGCCATGTGGGAAAACGCTTTTTTACGATAAAGGGCCCTGTCCATTTAGATTTTAATTTATCTGGAAATAAATGCGGTCTAGAATCATAAAGCAAATTTTTTTGGCCAATATGATTTTTTTCTATTAATAAATTTATCATGAAATTTTTAGTTTTATCTTTAAAAATTTTGGCGTTTTCGTTAAGCCTTGTTCCGTATCTCCTTAAATTCGTTTAATTGGAGCTTTCTATATTTATCGGCTTCGTCTATGTCTATGTTTAACTTCTTAATGGCCCACATAGCACGGTGCTTCAACTCGAATGGTAAATGACAAGGCTTCCTAAAAGTAAGCCTATATGGAGACTTTCCAAGATTGGTTTTGTAAGTTGTTCTATAAGCCCATATTGCATCAACCAGCTTAATAGAGCAATCTTTACGATTTTTATTTACCGTTTTCTCCAATAATTGCTTAATTTATCTATTTGAAACTTCAACTTGCCTACTAGTTTGAGAATGATATGGGGTAGATAATTTATAGCGTATAGAATATTTTTTCATTAAAGATTCAAATGACCTATTGCAGAAATGAGTCTCATTATCGCTAATAATGGATCGTGGTATGTCAAGCCGTGATATGATATTATGTTTCAAGAACTTGACAACAACTTTGTTGTTGTTGGTTTTGCAAGCCACAACTTCTACCTATTTCGACACATAGTCGACAGCCAACAAAATATAAATGTTCCCAAATAAATTCGGGAACGGCCCTATAAAGTCAATGCCCCACACATAAAAAATCTCAACAATCAAAATAGAATTGAAAGACATCATATTTCTCCTAGTGATTCTACCCATGCGTTGACAACGATCATAAGTCAAATTCATAAGCATCTTTAAAAAGTGCGGGTCAATAAAACCCACATTATAAGACTTTTTATGCTGTCTTTTTAGCCCCAAAATGTCCTCCACAAGCTTAATCATGACAAAACGATAGAACACTCCTAAATTCGTCGTTAGGGACACATCTTTGTACGATTTGGTCAGCACGGTACTTAAACAGATAAGGTTTGTCCCAGTAAAATTATTTCACTTGGGAATGAAATTTGAACTTATCTTGCTTTGATCAATAGGGAGCTTGCTTAGATCAATCGGGAGGCGTCATTTTCGTGACAAAAAAATTGACGATTTTTGTGAACCATGGTTCGCTCGTTACAACATAAAGCTGTTCGTCAGGAAAATGGTCATTGATAAGAAGTTCTTTTGATAGCACATTATGAAGACAAGAAAGATGATCGGCGACTACATTATCGGATCATTTTTTATCTTTTATCTCAAGATCAAATTTTTGTAGTAAAAGAATCCAGCGAATAAGTCGGGGTTTGGCATAGCTATAAGATGTCGAAATGCCGAGTGGTCAGTATAATCCGTGATGTATGAACCGATGAGCTAGGGTCTAAACTTTTCAAGCGCAAATACAACACTTAAAAAATTCTTTTTCAGTTGTCGAATAGTTTAGCTGTGTATCATTAAGATTCATAATCGCGTAATGGATCATGTGTGGCATCTTATCAATACACTGTCCTAAAACAGCTCCAATCGAAAAATCAGATGCGTCACACATAATCTAAAGGGGTTGGCTCCAATCAGGAGCGTAGAGTATAGGAGCGGAAGTAAATTCCTTCTTTAATTGCTCAAAAGACTTGAGGCAATCAGAACTAAACTCAAAATGCACATCCTTGACAAGATAAGTGGTTAAGGGTCTAGAAATCTTGCTAAAGTTCTTAATAAAGCGTCTATAAAATCTCGCATGCCCAAGAAATGACCTTGTATCTTTGATTGTTTTGGGAGGAGGTAAGTTGGAAATTATATCTATTTTAGTTCTATCTACCTCAATGTCTTTGCTCGAAATAATGTGGCCTAACACAATTCCTTACTTGACCATAAAATGGCATTTATCCCAATTGAGTGTTAAATTTTTCTCTTTGCATCGTTAGAGAACTAGCTCTAAATGATGTAAACACTCAACAATAGAATCACCAAAAATCGAGAAGTCGTCCATAAAGATCTCTAAATAGTGCTCCACCATGTCAGAAAATATACTGATCATACACTACGAAAAAGTGGCCGGTGCATTACATAACCCAAATGGCATTCGCCGATATGCAAATGTGCCAAAGGGACATGTAAAGGTGGTATTCTCTTGGTCTTCAGGAGCAACTTGGATTTGGTTATAACTGGAGTATCCATCTAGAAAGAAATAGTACTCATGACCGGGTAACCTTTCCAGCATTTGATCAATAAATGGAAACATAAAGTGATATTTCCTAGTTACGGCATTCAGCTGTCTATAAGCAACGCACATACGCCAACCTGTTTTTGTGCGGATAGGGACAAGCTCATTCATGTGGTTTTCAACAACTGTAATACCAGATTTCTTATGTATTATATGAATAGGGCTGCCCCAGGTACTATCAGAAATAGGGTAAATAATACCGCTATCTAGACATCTAATAATGTCCTTCATCACCGCTTCCTTCAATATAGGATTTAGCCTGCGTTGAGGATCTCTAGCGGCCTTGGCATTGTCTATCAAGTGAATTCGATATTGTACAATTGTTGGACTAATTCCCTTGATATCCGCCATTTTCCATCCAATAACTTCCTTATTATCTTTAAGAATAGATAACAAGGCTACCTTTTGTTGGGTTTCTAGGCTCATCTAGTAGGGTTTAAACCACGGTGGAAGCGGTAATTTTAAAAATCTAGAGAGCTATAGCAAACCCATACCAAAAAGCTAAACTTGCACCTAAACTAGTAAGCTAAAAACTAAAATTTAGAGGGCTACAACCTTTGTAGCGCGTTAGCAACCTCTTCTTGGACTCCGGCTAGTCTCCACGAAGCCCAAAACAATCTTTCTCGATGATCTCCTCGCCTAGAATGATCCACCTTGAGATAACTCCAACACAAGTTCTAGCTTTAAATTGATCTCATCCAAATGAAGCAACCCACTAATTAAACTTGCTAAGAATGATTAGTAGGAGATGTAGAATAATTAGCTCACTTAATTTTTCTCTTTTCTTTTCCATTCCCCACTTAAAGAAAAATCAAGAGGAGGAAGAAGAAGCACAGAGAAGATGAGAGTATGAAGAAGATAAGTATGGCTAAAAGATAAGAACAAAAAAAGAATGGGTCATAACTCATGAGTCATCAAAAAATAACTCCTCATGAATTTTACAACCATTTTAATCCATGATTCATTCTCATTTTTCCATATAATTCTTATACTCCCATCATCTATGTATCAACATACATATCACAATATTTATATCAAATATAAATATAATTAAAGAGAACAAAATAATAAAGTGAGTATCATATTAGTTAATATATAAATATATCAATATATAAATATACATTTAATTATTAAATAAACACTTGATTTAATAATCCGGCTATATCATATGTATACCAGCTAATATCAATAAACACCCGATTAAAATACGTGTATCAAATACACATGTTTAATCGAACTCCTGCACGTATCCCTATACGTGTCCTACATCATTTCGCATGTGCTAGAAAATTTCTGTGTAGGACTCTAAACACTCGACAATACGCTGGCAGTAGATTAGGATCATATCCATAGCCCACAAGCACGTCAGCGGTACTAGCTGCATGTAATGGCTACCCAGATATTGATCGAAAGAAGGTCAACGAGCAAGTTCATCTGAACCCTGCAAAGTCAATCAGTGACATTACCGTACAGTCAGGCTTCTTTGTCTAAGAGTATCACATATCGAGTCTAGGGTTTGGAATCTATCAGACCCCAATAACTCGATAAGTCATGTGACAGAGTACTCATAACCAACCGAAAATACAACTGATAATACTTATTAGTTTATCTCCACTGCGATAGCCATCGACTTGTGGTTGTAGTCATGTCCTACACAGCGCGATATCAACTTCCTATATCGGAAGTGATGAATCCCCTCGACCACTCACTGCCTCCACGTACTTCGAGACTATACCCAAAAAAACCTGTTTGCATGACTCCTTTAAGCCGTGGTAGGGTAGAAGTCTAAGTATAGTGGGAACACACATGAGACACTATGGCGATCTCAGGTTTTAAATACTATCATGTACATATGTCACAAGAGAACTGCTACCTAATATTGGTATATTACTAACTAGGAGTTCTTGGTGAGTTCGTCCAATGTAAGTCATCTAATGAGCACCTGTATGCAATCCTTGATGTCAAACACCAATAGCTTTAGGATCATCTATCGCCCTCCAATCGGGTCAGGAAACGTACACACTAGTCTAAACTGGAGTACCAATGCCTAATCTCGATATTCCTACGACTAGGGACATTTAAGGATGTGCTTATCGACTACTCAGGCATTACTAGTATGATCTCTATCATCGTCCTGGTAATCAAGCAAAATCCTAAGGCTTTATCTCATGTTTAAACGATACGTGATGGTAAATAAAATGCATCACATGAAAGATAAATGCAAACCAGATAGAATACTATCATCCCGAGTGAGATTGTTCTCTCATATAGGTCCTCTTTCAATTACAGTAATTGCCTTGAGGGCACCTATATCCAACAATCTCTCATTTGCTCTTAAGGCCAGTTATTGCGGTATCTCATACCCAACTTCTGTACTAACAGTTTCGCAAATTATGTTCGAGAACTAGCCTCAATGTGTGGACCCGGCATAGTGCATGTCTATGTTTCTCCCTGAATGTCAACTTCATGGAGATCAAATATCTCCCGAACTAAGCGATACCTGCCTTTGTATTGCCCTGACAGATGATGGGATCATGTTCATAAATGAACAATTATATCCAGCGAATTCTCAGACGGTATCCATTGTTGATTCATAATCAGCATCCAGTGCCATGAATATCTCAATATCCTACTTGAAACTCTTTCCAATATACTGCTCCTCAAAAGAGGGTAAACTTATAACTCGCGACAGACGCTCTGTCTTTTATGGGAAGCTAGAATTGATAACCACCTCTTTTCAGGAGGTTGCCATTACCATACACCAAGAACATCAAATGCTCTTCTCTGCTATCCTATATTTCTCTAGGATTGGATTGATATCCATATCATATATCGAGAAACACATGTGTTCACCATTGTTTTACCAATTTTGCAGCATAAGAACATCACTTCATATCATGAGTATGTTAACTACATACTATATGAGGAATCTGATAACACTCTCTACTACCTTCTTACAAATACCAGGTTCATCTCTCATTTTGATGATGTTAAACATTTTGACCATGACATCAAAACAGATGATCCATTTTCGCTATGCCTGCTTTAGTCTAAAGATAGACTTAAGCAACTTGCACACTTACCGATGCTCCCACTGACTAAGATAACCCTCTAGCAGATTCATATACACGTATACTTCTAAATCCAATTTAGAAAGACGTTATAGTCATCCATCTGCCAGATATCACAGTCATGAAAAACAACAGCGGCAAGTTATATCTCTATGGACTTCAGCATAGACACTGAAGTAACTGTTTCATCACAATCCACTACGGGTATTTGATGAAAACCTTTTATTACAAGTCTATCCTTATTAGGTCAGCACCTTTCCATCTGCACCAATCTCGAAAGATCTACTTACCCCTTATGGGTTACCCCTTCAGGAGCTGTCACGCCCCGCTTCCCAAAATACGGAATACGAGGGGTAGACAAGGCCAGCCATGCTCCTACGGTCAAGGAAAAGTCCTGCCGTAGTCACACTTCGGCTTCTAGTTTATCATGGTAAACAGTAAACGATGCGCAGGTAATGAGAAATGCAGTAACTGAAAGATACAATAATGTAAACTTACCTGAAGTGGAACAAACGGATGTAACTAGGAACGGCAAGTCAGGAAGTCTGTGATGCACTGGCCCAGGCTAAATCGTCTTCTCGCACTGAGCATGCATACTCAGGTCGTCAGAGCGACACAATAGCAATATAATATATATAAAATCAAGTGACAGTTCTAACAGTGATAATAGATATAAACAGCAGTAAATCAATGACAGCATGAATATGAATGTGCAGTAAGCAATGCAGCGGAACAGTAAATCAATATAACGATATGTCACGTATGCCACACAGTATATAAGGAATAAAATGCCAGTATCCCTATCAGTCTCTAAGTCTCACTGTACAGGTCACTAAGCCTATCGTCAGTCCAAGTGTGAGAGTCAACCACTCGCGAGTGTCCTCCACCCAAGGGTAGAACCCAAGGGCAAGGGACCACGGGCCCAACATGTAACAAGAATATCACGGTGTATATATCACGTACCCTGTAAATCTCCATATAACTCCCTAAATATATAAGCCGGCATGGGACTCCCGAGATTCTGTTGAACTCACACTTAAACTACCCCACACCCCATGGTCTACATCAAACGCTAACCATCAACCTAAGTACTAATCGATCCGTGACAAGTCTGCGCGAGAACTAGAGGCAGGACCTCCATCGAGCACGTCCCGACTAATACCTAAGATACACGGCAGTGTCTGGTGTCTTATCTGTGACACCCGTGCAACGCTTCCATAAATGTCCCATTCCACTTATAGTCACACGTGCACGCATCTCACAGACGTCGACAATGCAAAGAAATAATAGGATCGCTGATTGTGTACCAGTACGTATCACTTTCACTTAATCACGGATACACGAACACTGACGTACTTGCCATAATCACCACTAAAATCTAACACTGGGTAAATGCACGATGTCACTAGGTTATCACTTACAATGATATGGGTATGATGTGATGCATGAACAGTATAAAAAGCACAATTAAGGTATCATAAAAACAACAGTCTATTACTTGCACGATTTATCATGAAATATATGTATATAATTTGGCGAAATGATAAATAGATAGTAATTAATATGTTCAGTTATCTATCCATATAATTTGGTTTCGAGCCAATCGTCTTTCAGGATCATTAGTTATAACTGTTTCATTTTAAGCGCACGCGGCTGGAAATCCGGTTTCAGAATCAGGAATCCACTTCGCAACGCATTTTCACCCCAGTTGGGATCATAATTTAGCGACACTACAGTTGAATGAATTCTAGGGTTTTCAGTAAAGTTTTCAACGCAACAAACGGATCTTCAATCGCGTCTGTACGTTAGGAGTTATAATCTGTTTAATATCAACATGTCAATTCTGATTCTGCTGGGACTGTTATGTGTCCCGATCTTCTAAATTACAGATTAAATATCAAACGGTAACGAAACAGGATGAATTAAATTGTGTTGTCTATCTAACAGATTTATCTATAATAAACAGCGGAGTTCCGCAACCTACGAGTTAAGGAAATCCTATGGTATCCAATACGGAACAGCAAGCACGACTGGAGTCGCTCTGGACTGCAGTCCAGAGTCATACTCCGATCCGAATATTATCATAGTTTAAATACAGAAAAGTCTGTAAGCTAGTATAGGATTAAAGTTCGTCGAGTTAGCTTCGATTTGAGCCCTCTAACGCACCATTCTAATATGTATATGATTTATGGTGAATTTAACGGTTTTCAGGTGCAACAGGATTACAGTTTTACGGTTAAACTTGGGGGCAGTTGTTTTAGTCATTATCGATTACATCATCCAACAAAATTCACACACTATGTTCACAGCCCTACGGGCCAACCTACACCATTGAGTTCCGTCAAATTTGATAATGTTTTCCTAAGGGAACAAGCATCGAACAGTTACGGCACATAATAGTTTTAAACTTGTAACATTATAATTCATTTATTTAACGATTGTAATTTAGATAAATAGCATGTAAGCAAGTAGAATACTTGCCTGGGAACGTCTCGGGGTCGTACGGCAACAGTGTCATCACGGACGCGCGATATACGCCGCGGAACAAGTTCGCGTGAGCCTCGATCGAAACACGGGTTTTACGTCGGAGTTGCCAAGTGCTCGTTGGGGGTATGGAGTGTGCTCTGTGGGTGGCCTGGGACTTGCTGGGGTCGACGATATCGACGGTGGTCGCTCCGGCGACGTGCACAGTGCAAGTGCAGAGAGAGTGGGGTTTTCTTTTGGAGAGAGAGAGAGAGAGAGAGTGATGAGAGTTAGAGAGAGACAGAGGGGGAGAGAGAGGGTCTGAGAGTTTGAGAGAGATGAGATGCAGAATGAGAAAGAGAGGGATGGGAACTGTGAGAGAGAGGGAGAAAGAGAGAGTGAGAAATGAGAGAGAGAGAGAGTTGAGACAGAGAGTTAGAGAGAGAGTGATCGGGAGAGAGAGTTAGAGAGAGAACGAGTGTGTGCCCTGAGAGAGAGACAGTGAGGGAAAGGGAAATCGAGAGTGAGAGAGAGAAGGACAGAGAGAAGAGGGGGAGCAATGAGAGAGAGAGGGGGCGAGATAGAGAGAGACACAGGGGAGAGAGGAAGAGCAGAGAGAGAGAGTTTTGAGAGTGTGACGAGAGGGGTCGAGAACAGAGGAGAGAGAGAGGGTAGTGCTGGCGGTCGGTGGGGCTTGATTGCCGACGAGGTAATGGTGGTGGTGTCGTGTGCACAGGGGTTGGCCGAGATTGGTGCAGGGACTCGGCTCGAGCTTGGGTGCAGTGAAGGAGGGAGCTCATGGGTTTGGGTGTTGCGTGGCTGGAGAAGTTGGGGAGAGGGCTCCGTTGATGGGGAGAAGAGAGTGAGGGAGTCGACGAGGTAGCTACGGTGTCGTTCTCGTCGTCGTCGTCGACGGTGGGAAAATGGTTGCAGGGAGTTTTTTGAGGAGGGAGTGAGAGCGAGCGAGGGAGGGGAGTAGTGGGTAGAGGAGAGAGGACGCACGTCGTGGGTGTAACGTGCACGCGAACGTCGGCGGAGGCGGAGGCGAGAAACGCGCGACGTGGTCGCGAAGGAAACGCGCGCGAAAGAGGGAAGGAGCCGTTGGGGAGATGTACAGTAGAAGACGGGTCGGGTTGTGAATGAAGCGGGCGCGGGTGCTGGACTGAAGTAGAACGGGCCGGCCAAGGAAAACAGAAATTTAATTTTTAGAATTCTTGGGGGAAAATGGGCTGGGCCGTTCAAAAATAAAATGAATTTCATTTTATGAACTGAGGGAAGAGCGGGCCTGGGCCAGAGATTAAAAATAAGAATTAAACTAAATTAGGAGAAGGATTTGGGAGATGGGCCGAGGAAAAATTAGATAAGAAAAGGAAGGATCGGGCCAGAAAATTCAAAAGGAAGGGAAAATTAAATAAATGATTTAAGAGGGTGAGCCGGAAGCGAGCAGGGCTAGAGAAAATATAAGGGAAAAATTTAGGAGAAAAGATTGAGTGGGCTCGGGCTAAAATAAAATAAGAGTAAAAGAATTATAATGGAATGGGAAAGGGAATGGACTAAAGTTTAACAATGAGTTTAATTTAAAAGAATGGGCTAGGTTTGGGGTTGGATAAAAGAAAATGGGGTTTTAAAAATAAGTTTATAAATAAACTAAATAAAATTTATAAATAGAATAAATAAAGTTATAAATAAATTAAATAGAATTATAAGGTAACAAAATACAGATTTTGGTATAAAAGGGGCTGGGTATTACATCATACCACCCTTAATAAAAATTTCGTCCTCGAAATTTAAAGAAACAACAAGCTATAAAATAATAAGCGAAGTGTCATCATATCGAACACTAATACATGTGGATTTACTTAAAACGGTTAGACAAAATCTGAAGGTACTTATATATATGTAAGAACCATGTACGAAAAATAGGTCTAATAAGCATAATGCAGGAACACTATAAGAGCAACCTGCAAGTATACGATAACATAGATAACAATGATGAACAAGAATAATCAAGCGTATTCAATAAAATCGAAATCCAAACATGTGCACCTATAAGTATATTAACGGTAGCACGACAGAAAAACTAAGTATAAGGCACAGTCATTTATAATAGGAATCATAGGCACACAACCCGAAAATAAAATAACAAGAATAAAGTAGTGGAAGTTTAGTCGGTAGGTTAAACCATTTTAGGAAAACGTATCGAAAATAGGTTTAAAATGATTTAGAAAACCTGTATAGTGAATTTAAGAAACATGGAACCAAATTTGCGCGGTGTAAGGGTTGCGCCACTGAAAGTGAGAATAATGATAATGTACTTAAAATACAAAAACGGAGTAATTAATAACACGGTCCAAATTGATGAAAACTAAATTTTTGAATAACACTATCCCTATATATAGTTAGGGTAATAGGAAAAACACAAATAGGTATAGGGCTAGGTAGGGTAATGATTATAAAGAAATGTGGCTCAATCAGAAGGTTGAAGTGTGTCGGCTTTAGGCTGAAGATCAAGGAGATTGGAATCGGGTCAGCACAGGAAGTAAGGATGAGCAAGAAAAGAATACAAAAGGAAAAGTGTGGGGGAAACAACGGTTGGTACAACACACGAATCAAAAATTTGAAGAGTTAATGAATTCGGAAGTTTCACAGGAACTATTCTCCTCCCAGAAGGATCCCAAACAGGGTACAGACGAAGGATGAATGGTGGCTCATTCCAAGGATCAGAGTGCGGTACTTTCCAATTGAAACGAGGGTAAAAACTTTGCAACAAGTAGGGGTGGATAGTCAGAGATCTCAGCAGAAAGATAAATGGATAGGGGCAATAAATAAGTATCAAGCGAACCAATAGTCAAAAGATTTACGAATTCAGAAGATTTATTTCATTCAAGAAAAATTGAAACAAGGCATTCTCAAAGACGAAAAGTGGCCCTAACTATATACATTTTATTTGGCCAGAAAGACAACATCAAAAGATATCCCGTCCGTCGCGGTTGTGGAGATTCAGCAAGTTGCGGTAGGCTCGCGCACTCAGGTAGGGACGTCCATTTCCATAGCGCCTCGCAGGTATCGCTAAAGGAAGTTCTTCCATGGCAGGGTCTTGATCTTCTGGTCCTTCATCCTCGGATAGAACTTCTTCATCGAGGTCCGATCCCCTGAGGTTTTCTTCTTCTGCATTCTCTTCCATGGGATTTTCCTCCACTGGGTTTTCTTCCATCGGTTCTTCCTCGGGGTCTTCCCCTATCGGGTTCTCTTCAGGATCTACTTCTTCTTCATCAGAATCAGCTATCATGCCAAACTCTGGGGCGGCTGCTCTTTCGTCCTCTGAATCGTTGTTTTCGAAGTTGACCTGTGGACCATTGACCTCGTCATCGGAACTCGTCAGTGTGTGATCTAAGGAAACGCATGACTGTATATCCTCATCTAGATGCGGCGCTGCTCCAGGGTGGGCCATGTCTGAAAGAAAAGAGTCATGATTAGACAATGGAATACATCAAGGAAAGCTCAGGGTACGAAATATAGGAAAATATGCGGTTGCAGGAACTGAAAGATCAGAATGAAAGTACTGTGATAATTAATAGAATTTGACATAGAGAAAGCATGAGAATGATGCATGTATTATGATTCAAAATTTATTTCATTCAACTAAAAGTTCAACGGATACAAAGGTTCAAATGGAAAGAATTGTTTATAAGAGGATGACAACATAATACTGAAATTGGAAAACATCTAATTCTTCTTTGACTGTCAGAACGCTGCATCATCGTTACGCGAGTTGAATCCTGCGTTAGATCCGCCTTATCGTCGAAGTCCGAACTACGCGGTAATCCTCACTTGGTAGAAGTGGGGAGTGTGGACGAGCTTCCTCCTTGTAGTTCTTTCCTTTCTGGGCAACCGTTGATGAGATGTTTGTCGGAACCGCATATCAGACATTTCCCTTGGGCACGGCGACAATCCTTCTGAAGATGTCCTGGTCTCTTACAATATCCACAGCAAGGGTTCTTCTGATGCTTCTGTTGACGCTTCATCTTCTTCTCTTCTCCTCGTCTAACGGGGATCCCTTTATGATAGGAGACTCCCGCTGGTGCCTGATTCACCTGTCTTCTCAGACCTTCAGCCAACAAGTCGTTTGTTCGCTCCTGGGCTTCCTTTAGACCTCTCAGTGCACTCAGAATCTCAACGGTCCGATTCTGGGGAGCGGATAAAGATGAAGAGTCGTTGGAAGACATGATCCGGAAACAACAATTTGAGGATGATATAAGTCACAAGCTAAATGAATCGAAATATGGTATGGATAGGACAAGGATTCAAGAATATCAGAGATGATGAATTTTATTACAAGTGGAGAATCAACCGTATGACTTTAAGTCACCTAAACCGAATACGGTAGTGCAATTGCAACCACGTAATCTTGTCAGGTCACCCGAAACCATAGCGAATGGATAGCTGAACACACGATGTGAATATGGATCAAGAGTGACAAGTTTACAATCTAGACCGAGTGATGTCTTAGATTGCCAAACTATACACGGAAAACTGCAATCCCAAACGATGCAAAACCTGGCTCTGATACCAACTAAACCATGTCACGCCCCGCTTCCCAAAATACGGAATACGAGGGGTAGACAAGGCCAGCCATGCTCCTACGGTCAAGGAAAAGTCCTGCCGTAGTCACACTTCGGCTTCTAGTTTATCATGGTAAACAGTAAACGATGCGCAGGTAATGAGAAATGCAGTAACTGAAAGATACAATAATGTAAACTGACCTGAAGTGGAACAAACGGATGTAACTAGGAACGGCAAGTCAGGAAGTCTGTGATGCACTGGTCCAGGATAAATCGTCTTCTCGCACTGAGCATGCATACTCAGGTCGTCAGAGCGACACAATAGCAATATAATATATATAAAATCAAGTAACAGTTCTAACAGTGATAATAGATATGAACAACAGTAAATCAATGACAGCATGAATATGAATGTGCAGTAAGCAATGCAGCGGAACAGTAAATCAGTATAACGATATGTCACGTATGCCACACAGTATATAAGGAATAAAATGCCAGTATCCCTATCAGTCTCTAAGTCTCACTGTACAGGTCACTAAGCCTATCGTCAGTCCAAGTGTGAGAGTCAACCACTCGCGAGTGTCCTCCACCCAAGGGTAGAACCCAAGGGCAAGGGACCACGGGCCCAACATGTAACAAGAATATCACGGTGTATATATCACGTACCCTGTAAATCTCCATATAACTCCCTAAATATATAAGCCGGCATGGGACTCCCGAGATTCTGTTGAACTCACACTTAAACTACCCCACACCCCATGGTCTACATCAAACGCTAACCATCAACCTAAGTACTAATCGATCCGTGACAAGTCTGCGCGAGAACTGGAGGCAGGACCTCCATCGAGCACGTCCCGACTAATACCTAAGATAAACGGCAGTGTCTGGTGTCTTATCTGTGACACCCATGCAACGCTTCCATAAATGTCCCATTCCACTTATAGTCACACGTGCACGCATCTCACAGACGTCGACAATGCAAAGAAATAATAGGATCGCTGATTGTGTACCAGTACGTATCACTTTCACTTAATCACGGATACACGAACACTGACGTACTTGCCACAATCACCACTAAAATCTAACACTGGGTAAATGCACGATGTCACTAGGTTATCACTTACAATGATATGGGTATGATGTGATGCATGAACAGTATAAAAAGCACAATTAAGGTATCATAAAAACAACAGTCTATTACTTGCACGATTTATCATGAAATATATGTATATAATTTGGCGAAATGATAAACAGATAGTAATTAATATGTTCAGTTAGCTATCCATATAATTTGGTTTCGAGCCAATCGGCTTTCAGGATCATTAGTTATAACTGTTTCATTTTAAGCGCACGCGGCTGGAAATCCGGTTTCAGAATCAGGAATCCACTTCGCAACGCATTTTCACCCCAGTTGGGATCATAATTTAGCGACGCTACAGTTGAATGAATTCTAGGGTTTTCAGTAAAGTTTTCAACGCAACAAACGGATCTTCAATCGCGTCTGTACGTTAGGAGTTATAATCTGTTTAATATCAACATGTCAATTCTGATTCTGCTGGGACTGTTATGTGTCCCGATCTTCTAAATTACAGATTAAATATCAAACGGTAACGAAACAGGATGAATTCAATTGTGTTGTCTAACTAACAGATTTATCTATAATAAACAGCGGAGTTCCGCAACCTACGAGGTAAGGAAATCCTATGGTATCCAATACGGAACAGCAAGCACGACTGGAGTCGCTCTGGACTGCAGTCCAGAGTCATACTCCGATCCGAATATCATCACAGTTTAAATACAGAAAAGTCTGTAAGCTAGTATAGGATTAAAGTTCGTCGAGTTAGCTTCGATTTGAGCCCTCTAACACACCATTCTAATATGTATATGATTTATGGTGAATTTAACGGTTTTCAGGTGCAACAGGATTACAGTTTTACGGTTAAACTTGGGGGCAGTTGTTTTAGTCATTATCGATTACATCATCCAACAAAATTCACACACTATGTTCACAGCCCTACGGGCCAACCTACACCATTGAGTTCCGTCAAATTTGATAATGTTTTACTAAGGGAACAAGCATCGAACAGTTACGGCACATAATAGTTTTAAACTTGTAACATTATAATTCATTTATTTAACGATTGTAATTTAGATAAATAGCATGTAAGCAAGTAGAATACTTGCCTGGGAACGTCTCGGGGTCGTACGGCAACAGTGTCGTCACGGACGCGCGATATACGCCGCGGAACAAGTTCGCGTGAGCCTCGATCGAAACACGGGTTTTACGTCGGAGTTGCCAAGTGCTCGTTGGGGGTATGGAGTGTGCTCTGTGGGTGGCCTGGGACTTGCTGGGGTCGACGATATCGACGGTGGTCGCTCCGGCGACGTGCACAGTGCAAGTGCAGAGAGAGTGGGGTTTTCTTTTGGAGAGAGAGAGAGAGAGAGAGAGAGAGAGAGAGTGATGAGAGTTAGAGAGAGACAGAGGGGGAGAGAGAGGGTCTGAGAGTTAGAGAGAGATGAGATGCAGAATGAGAAAGAGAGGGATGGGAACTGTGAGAGAGAGGGAGAAAGAGAGAGTGAGAAATGAGAGAGAGAGAGTTGAGACAGAGAGTTAGAGAGAGAGTGATCGGGAGAGAGAGTTAGAGAGAGAACGAGTGTGTGCCCTGAGAGAGAGACAGTGAGGGAAAGGGAAATCGAGAGTGAGAGAGAGAAGGACAGAGAGAAGAGGGGGAGCAATGAGAGAGAGAGGGGGCGAGATAGAGAGAGACACAGGGGAGAGAGGAAGAGCAGAGAGAGAGAGTTTTGAGAGTGTGACGAGAGGGGTCGAGAACAGAGGAGAGAGAGAGGTAGTGCTGGCGGTCGGTGGGGCTTGATTGCCGACGAGGTAATGGTGGCGGTGTCGTGTGCACAGGGGTTGGCCGAGATTGGTGCAGGGACTCGGCTCGAGCTTGGGTGCAGTGAAGGAGGGAGCTCGTGGGTTTGGGTGTTGCGTGGCTGGAGAAGTTGGGGAGAGGGCTCCGTTGATGGGGAGAAGAGAGTGAGGGAGTCGACGAGGTAGCTACGGTGTCGTTCTCGTCGTCGTCGTCGACGGTGGGAAAATGGTTGCAGGGAGTTTTTTGAGGAGGGAGTGAGAGCGAGCGAGGGAGGGGAGTAGTGGGTAGAGGAGAGAGGACGCACGTCGTGGGTGTAACGTGCACGCGAACGTCGGCGGAGGCGGAGGCGAGAAACGCGCGACGTGGTCGCGAAGGAAACGCGCGCGAAAGGGGGAAGGAGCCGTTGGGGAGATGTACAGTAGAAGACGGGTCGGGTTGTGAATGAAGCGGGCGCGGGTGCTGGACTGAAGTAGAACGGGCCGGCCAAGGAAAACAGAAATTTAATTTTTAGAATTCTTGGGGGAAAATGGGCTGGGCCGTTCAAAAATAAAATGAATTTCATTTTATGAACTGAGGGAAGAGCGGGCCTGGGCCAGAGATTAAAAATAAGAATTAAACTAAATTAGGAGAAGGATTTGGGAGATGGGCCGAGGAAAAATTAGATAAGAAAAGGAAGGATCGGGCCAGAAAATTCAAAAGGAAGGGAAAATTAAATAAATAATTTAAGAGGGTGAGCCGGAAGCGAGCAGGGCTAGAGAAAATATAAGGGAAAAATTTAGGAGAAAAGATTGAGTGGGCTCGGGCTGAAATAAAATAAGAGTAAAAGAATTATAATGGAATGGGAAAGGGAATGGACTAAAATTTAACAATGAGTTTAATTTAAAAGAATGGGCTAGGTTTGGGGTTGGATAAAAGAAAATGGGGTTTTAAAAATAAGTTTATAAATAAACTAAATAAAATTTATAAATAGAATAAATAAAGTTATAAATAGAATAAATAAAGTTATAAATAAATTAAATAGAATTATAAGGTAACAAAATACAGATTTTGGTATAAAAGGGGCTGGGTATTACAGGAGCACCCAACAAAATCAACACTTTGTTGCAGTGCATGGAGTCCAACCAAGATAACTTGACATCCAGACATCAATCAGAAGTCACCACTTCTCATGGCCTGCCGATAACAAGTTGGATCATCACCACATGATGCAAGCTCTTTGTCACTGTCAACGGAGAAACCGTAGTACCTCTCTGGTGGCTAAGGTCACCTACCAAATTTGCGGAGTGGCTAAGGTTTGTCAGGGGCAATTGAATTTTCAGGTTCTACTAAATATTTAGTAACTATTTGTGGTTCTGGAATCGCTTCCAGGTTCACCATACTCCCACTAATTTATTTTGCAAGAAATTCCTTTTCTAAAAAGGTGGCGTGTTGAGAACAAAACAACATTTGATCCTAAAAATGGTAGAAAGTTAAACCCTCGTCAATATCCGGGATAACCCACAAACTGCCATTATTGAAATGTGCCTTGAGTTAATCCGGATTTTGGTTTTAAGCATAAGCCGGTCAACTCAACATATTAACAATCTTAAGATGGTAACATATTCTATATCACATATAGAATTTGAGACACTGATTTAGGTAGAACCAGTATCAATTGATATGCAACTATTTCTAGTGCATCCCTTTATTGAAAAAGGCAATTCAGCATTACTCATCAAGAAGCGGACTCTAGGATGATTAATCCGAGAGAGGATCAAATTCTCGATTTTATTATTACGGAGTGCCTAGCATAAGTATCCATATCTTCAAATACTTCGAAGAATTTTGATACTTCCGATATTTGGTTCTTTACTTTATTCCTATATCTTATTAACTTCTTAATTGTTTAGACTTTCCATTTCAACAAGAATGCATGTCTAAATTCAGAGAACTTATAGGAAAACAGAACGAAGTATGATTACCATCTCCTAGTCCGTGCGAACACCGGACAACATACATCGTCACGTATAAGCCCTATAAGTTCATTAACTCATACTATGTATATTGTAATTTGAAAACTGTATTTTGGTTAAGAATGTACATCCTGTTTTTCAATGCACCTTACCCAATCATCAAATGATAAAGGCAAATGTTCATAACATAATTTTTGAAAATTTATATCCCACTTTATCAAATAAAGAGACGAATATATCAGTTTTTAAAAGTCGGTGCATAATAACAGATATTCAAAACCAAAAGTTTGCCGAAAGGCAAAACCAGGTGATTTCCTCAATATCAACAATTGCTCTGATACCTGACATTGAGGATCAAATCACTTTTTCCAATAATCTATCCTTCTCAGTATCTGTAACAACTTACAGATATAGGATATTGATCCGGTATTTATATACCCAGGAATTAGAATTAATTGGAAAACAAGTTTTCGAT
The DNA here is from genome assembly GCA_030015575.1 of Agapanthus africanus. Lineage (NCBI taxonomy): Eukaryota > Viridiplantae > Streptophyta > Magnoliopsida > Asparagales > Amaryllidaceae > Agapanthus > Agapanthus africanus. The sequence continues at coordinate 780,627,115 of CM057337.1, forward strand.
TACAATCACATAGAAAACATGAAACATTAAAATGTTTCAAGGGGTGGCCGGGTATTCCAAGTAATTCCTCTTTCATTGCCCAGCGTCATATCTGTAGTTGCATTTTTCTTTCCGCTCACTTCGTTCCCTATTGTTGTTTTTCTTTCTTACCTAGTGTATACCGGACTTATACTAGTTGGTTTTCTTCTCCCATTCCTTTCAACTCCAGCATCGGGATTGGAAGAAGACTATCCAACAAGCGTAACTGATATATTCTCCTTATTTAAGGAGCTCTGAAACTTGAAATAAGGTCGAGAGGAGAGATAAATGAATTGTATCATATACAATTCACTTTCTCCAGAACCTACGACCATTCTCGACTGAAACAATTTCTTCGAGTTCGTATCTAACTATACGATGGCATTCCAAATATTATGGATCTCTGTATCATATACAGAGTGTTCAGGAGGAAACAAAAGGGGAAGTGGGAGGGGTAAGGACATATGCGATTATGTCGTGAAATAGGGCAATTATGACATTACAAAACCTTTGATTGTAAAAAGGTTCGGTTAACTAGGTTTACAAGTTTTTAATTTAGGGTCAGTCTTAAGTCACTGCCAGAGAGAGAGAGAAAAGAAACACTCATCGTGCACTCTAGTCATGATTAGATCGATTAATTAATTTATCTAATCCGGTCTCACACTGTTTAGTCGAATTCTATTTCAAACCCTAAAAGGAGAACTAGCCGGGATTATTTATAGAAAATCTCCTGAGAGTAACTATTACTCACAGTGGGAATCAGGATCCAAACTATCATGGAGTGGTAACCTTGACGGGGTCAACAAGTCACCCCACACCATAAAAGGTATGCAATCTCATTGCAAGTTTCAACACTTGAAACTCCCGATATCGGTTTTTACCCCTAACGGCTTATGATCTTAACTATGGTCAACAAATCATAAGTCGCTAGTCAAGTTCAATCCGTCATTTCGTGACTGATTTAAACCTATCCACACGACCCTTAACTATGTTCAATAAGGTCGTATGACTGTCCTAACCAGTTGCATCATATGCAAGCAGGAAGATATCACTTAACTACCGTACAGTACGCTTTAACTATACTCAATAAATGCAGCACAAATACTAAGTACTCTATTTCCTGAAATGACAGAGGGCTATGACTGGTTTTTAAGAAAACGTTTAACGTAATGAACTTGATCTCATTGTAGAAACCGAGTGGTTTTGCAAATTTATAATTATGTAAACTATTGCTTGAGTGCGGATTCCACATGAAGAGATCAGGGCACTTACCCCATTGAATGAGGTGCAAGATATTCGTAACTGAATATCTCGATACAAAGAAAAAAAACTACGGCTATACAATTTGCAAATTTATAGTAACATAAACTTTTTCTTAAGAGCGAACTCCCTGTGAAGAGATCAAGGCTCTTCCCTCATCGAATGAGGTGCAGGATATTCCTAACCAAATATCTCTTGGAAAGCAAAAGATTTGTCTATAACACCACAATATCTGATATTTAGTTTCGACAACGTGCTTTAGGTTTATTATCTTTGCATTAATCTGAATCAATGCAATCCTATCAAAAAGATAATCACATTACTTAGCATCTCCTCACACCATTTCAAATAAAGCATGATATGAAAAGAAAAATAGAATGCACATATACGCTATCCGCATTCGCCATGGGGCTCCGAGTCTTCACCGTAAGGTTACTTAACTTACGGCAGGGCAGGGGAGGGACTAGCATGGGTGTATATCTTATACATATATCAATATATCATCATATAAAATATTGCAGGCAGATAATCATCATTACAACTAAGCGATAAATATCATCACAGGAAGGTAATCACATCACAAGCAAGTAATAAACATCACAGAAGGAATGGTCGGTGTTTCCCCCAGTCAGAGCAAAGCTCTGTTCAAATTTTAAAATTTGAAATGAAGCAGCGCTCACGTGCAAAGCATGAGTGCGCTGCGCCAAGAGCGCCAGTGCTCTGAAATAGTGCTCACGTGCAAAGCACGAGTGCGTTAGCGCCAAGAGCGTCAGCGCTCTGAAGCAGCGCTCACGTGCGAAGCACGAGTGTGCTAGCGCCAAGTGCGCCAGCGCTGAGAGTCAAAGACTCTGAGGCAGCGCTCACGTGCAAGGCACAAGAGCGCCAAGCGCTAGAACTAAATATTCTCCACCGTTGGATCAAAGATCCAACGAAGATGATAAATCATCAAATTACCAGGATAAAATTCTTTTAAGCAAATACTCCTCAGAATCTTTTCAAACAAGGAAGAGTGTGCTCTATAAATCATAGCACCATTGGATCAATGATCCAATGGTGATTAAAAATCACCAAGGAACAGAACAAGTTCTGTATGGGGAAAAGATTTTCATAATCTTGTTAAAAACAAGAAAATCTCCTTCTGTAAAACAGAAGCTCTTGGATCAAAGATCCAACGGTGGGAAACATTCCCAAATCAATCAGAGAAAAGATCTCTTCAACTGATTCAACAAATCAGCCTCCCCTATATAAAGGACCCAAGACTTCAAGTCTGACACAGAGGAACCCCCCCCCCCCCACACACACAAGCTTTGAGAAATTTCAAAGAAAAGAGCAAGCTCTGAGAAGAAGAACTTTTCTTCAAGGTAAAAACAGAGAGATAAAAAACATCTCATCAAGGAAGAAGAACATAGTTCTTTTTCAGATCATAAATCTATAAGACATAGGTCTTTCACAAAAAGAGATTATAGCATCTCATCATAAAAAAGGGGAGAGAAGAATTTCATTCTCTTCAGATCATAGATCTACAAAGACAAAGTCTTTCACAAAAGAAAATAGAAGAGATTGTAACATCTCCTATAAAAATAAGAACTTTGTTCTTAGAACTATGAGACAAAGTCTCTTGTAAGCAAGAACTTATTTCTTAGATCACAAAATTGATTAGAAGCGCTCCGCACTCATTGTCTGGCGCTCAGCGCCAAGCGCGCCACGTGCTCCTCACGTGTGCCCTACTTCATAAGAAGCGCCTTAGTGCTCCAAATCTGGTGACCAGCGCCAAGCGCACCACGTGCTCCTCACGTGTGCGCTACTTAACAGAAGCGCTCTGCACTCATTGACTAGCGCTCAGGGCCAAGCGCGCCACGTTCTCTTCATGTATGCGCTACTTAACAGAAGCGCTCTGCGCTCATTAATTGGCGCTCAGCGCTAAGCACGCCACGTGCTCCTCACGTGTGCGCTATTTAAAAGAAGCACTTTGCGCTCTTTGACTGGTGCTCAGCGCCAAGCGCGCCACGTGCTCCTCACGTATGCGCTACATAACAGAAGCGCTCTGCGCTCATTGACTGGCGCTCAGTACCAAGCGCACTACGTGCTCCTCACGTGTGCGCTGAAGGAACATAAACTGTTCTTTAAATAAAGCCCCAGAGCTATAATGAGTGCTCAACACTCTGTAAAAGATAAAAACAGTTGTCAGAACCCAAACCAATGCTCAGCATTGTTAAATGAAAAGGGACTGAGCCTAATTAAATGTCCAACATTTTAACTGAATGGGCCGAGCCCAAATTGTCCACAGATCCCTAATTAAAATTAATTGAGCCCATATGCTCATAAATCTTTGATTTTAGTCCTAAATTGGACTACAGATCTCCCAACCAATATTGGTTCAAGGGTACATCTCTTCACTCCCCTGATATTTTTCGTTGTAATCCTTCAACGTCTACAGAGAGGTGATGGGTCCCGACAACCAGACATTCCACGGACTATGAGGTCCCTAAACTCATGGACTATGATGTTCTTAAACTTATGGACCGCAATGTCCCTAAACTAAACCCCTATAGACTATAACGTCTTTAAACTGGACTATGATGTCCTTAAACTTTACGAACTATGAGGTCCCTAAATTCACGGACTATGATGTCCTTAAATTTTATGGACTATGAGGTCCTTAAACTCATAGACTATGATGTTTTTAAACTTTACAGACTATGACGTCTTTAAACTATGGACTATGATGTCCTTAAACTCCATGGACTATAATGTCCTTAAACTTATGGATCGCAACGTCCCTAAACAAAGACAATAGAGCCCAAATGCTCTTTTGTTGGATCTAAATGATCCTGTTAAGTAGATCTTAGTCTAAAATTAGACTAACGTATCCTTAACAAACGTTTAGGTTGATCTTAGTCTTAAATGAGATTAATGATCCTTAAACCCAACCCAAAACCAAATCTAAGAAAATACGGATTTGGACTAATCCACGCCCTACGGGCGACAACATAAATTAGTCTCCGTATACAATCCACGGACAACCAAAAATAAAACAAACATACATGACACGAAGTGACCATCTGGAGAAGGAGAAAGTGGTTACCGCGAAGCGGTAGTGTAATTAACTGTAGGGGTTTGCGCCTGCAGGGAAGAGCGTCCCCACAATCATAAAACCCCTCACAATGATAGGGAATCTGACGAAGTTTGCTAAATCGGACGCATCCGTCTAAACTTTCGATACGTGGTGCCATAAATCAACTTGGCATCTTCAAAGAGGTGGACGGATAAAACCAAATAGCATCTGTCTCCAAATTTAGGCAATACGAACCTACACGGTTCCGTCTTTTTTTTCGGCGGTAAACAGATTCTGGCACGCCTGGTGGGACCTTTTCCTCTTTCTATTCCACACTTCGTATGTCGTGTTTCGCGAACGAATCGCGGTTTGCTATGGTTGCCCCTGGATTCGAGGTACTAAGATTTGGTGTCTTGCTTCCGTGCAGATCAATGGCTTCCAACTGCACCAACTGCAACAACTGCAACAACTCCCGCTCCGTCCTCGCAGGAGGAGTGACTTATGGGCCTCAAGCGGCCTCCGTTTTCACGATGCCAGTGGAGCAGGTGACACAAGCCACCACTGGGTTGTTCTTTGGGACCATGCTCCCACCAGTAAGCTTCAACGTCCCACTGCTGTTGCAAGATGCTCCGAAAAAGTCGGTCTTTGATTGGCTTACAACTGCCGCGGCCCCTCTTAACGGGTCGCCCAAATCCAATGCCTCGGTCTTTAACAAACTTGGCCAAAACTCCAATGGGCCCATGAAGAAGCCCGCGATCCCTGAGGGGGTTATCCCAAAATGGATAGCCATCCTTGCTCCAGTGAACGAAATCATCAAAGTGGCTTCTCCTGCTAAGGGGTCGGTCTTCACAAGACTGGCTATTCCAGATCCCTCTCCAGGTGAAGTAACCAAGGCTGCTTCCCCTGCCAAAAAGTCGGTCTTTTCAAGGTTGGCCATCCCCTCTCAATTGGCGTCGGTCTTCGACAGGCTAACGACGACAACAGCCCCTTATCAAAGCGGGGAGCATGTAGAAGCTCATCCAACAGCAGAGGTGGTCCCGTTCACTCGACACGCTCGACATCGCCACTGGCGACGGATGAGAAAAGTTGGGGGCAATTCCCCTTCTGGATTTACTCCGCCAGCTCCAATGATGGAAGTTGATGCTGCTGTTCCAACTAGAAACAGCTTTGAACCACCTAACAGGTTGCGCAAAAACTCACCAACCGCCGTGCTAAAAAGATCTCCTACGCTTGTGGAGAACGTTATAAAGGTGAAGCCAGAGCAGCCCCCTTAGCGGCTGTCCTCTAAAATCCATAGGGTCTGGCGAAGGGTCCAAGACTCTGTGATTAACCAAGGCTACTCCTGCCAGCCAAAGAAAATGAAGGTTCGGCAAGATAAGGACCACCCTGTCATGCTACAGAAGGTGTCGTCTACTTGGGTGCCCGCTGCAACGGCCCCCTCAGCTTCGACCGCTCACAAAAGAAGAAGGTCGGAGAAAATTCCCGCGTCTGCGACGAATCTAAAGGGTGCTGAACCTAAACGCCCTAAGTCTGGGGGCATGGTGGTGCACACTGTTTATATGGCTTCCGAAAAAGAGGAAAGCCGTGCTTCTACGGGTCACCGATCGCTCACCCGATAAGTAACAAAGGCTCAGGAGCAACAACAGCAAAAGCTCCAAGAGTTGCTAACGAAAATGGCCGCACTCACTGGGCCAAAAGAAATCCCCGAAACATCGTCGGAACAGCGTCAAGAACAGGAGACTGATGCTGAATTCCTCCGAAGAATGCTCGAGAGGAAAGAAAAAGAGGCCGCGGAACAAGCGGCCAACATAAAACAAATGACACTTTTATTCCAAGATATGGTCGGGATGATGATATAGCCGGATCCTCCAGCTGAAGACCCCTCGATTATCCTTGAAGACGACAGAGGGGAGACATCGAACCCTCTTCCGGCTCTATCAGCAGCCAAAGAGGAGACCATCTCCAAAGCTGCCCTGGATGACTATATCGCTCAACAGATACGGGCTCATCAAGCGAGCAAAGCGGCCGGCCAAATCGTCAAGACTGGACGACCCTATCCGGGTTGGTACGATCAAATAAAGTACCCGCCAGGATATACGATCCCTAAGTTCCACGTATACAAGGGGACATGCAATCCCCATCAACATGTCGCTCAGTTCAGGGCTCTGTGCGGCAACACCGGAGGTGACGATAAGCTACTGCTTTGCCAATTCGTTGGCAGCTTGTCAGAGACAGCATTCGAGTGGTATTCCGAGCTCCCGAATGACTCTATCAAAACATTTACGGAAATGGAGGTACTGTTTACACAGAGATTCACAAGCGCTAGCGAGCGCACCCCGATCACCGCACTAATTAACTCCAGGGTGAAGTCTGGCGAAACATGGGTTCAGTACGCGATACGGTGGCGGAATCTATGGTCGAAGTGCGAACAGCGCATAAAAGAGGCTCCTGCAGTAGGCATGTTCGTAGGTACCCTCGATCCGCAGGCGACCATATCCTAGTTCATGATGTTTTTTAAGCCGACTACCTTCCAGGCCTTGATTGACAAATTGGCCCAAATGGATCAGATGGGCCATAGACCGTTTTCTTCGAAAATAGAGCCTCGAAACGAAAAGGGGAAGGGGAAAGCGACCTTCGTTGCCAATGCTCAACAGCAGCCTAGTGGTCCAAAACCAGCTGATCGCCAAAGTGATAGACATCGACTCTTCAACGAGAGGCTAAAACGCCCTTATTCGTTTCCCCGGGATAAAATGAGAAGACTGTTCGAGTTGGCGGTGCGCAACAGGCTCATCATCCTACCGGATCCGAAATGCCCACTGCAGCCCGACGACGTCAACAGTCCCAACTACTGCCCCTACCATCGAATAATAGGCCATCCAATCGAAGATTGCTTTGTCTTCAAAAACTTGATTGAACACCAGTACCAGCAAAGCAAATTCGCGTTGTCTGAAAACTTAAGGGTAAACCCGCCACAATCACACGCTCCGAAAAAGATGGACACACTGGGGGCATCATGCTCATTCATAGATGAAGCTCTATGGGAAGTTGTTTTTTCAGCCAAAACAAAAAGAATGCTGAAAGATCTCCAAGCATGTCCGGTGATTAGGTGGAAGAACCCGCTGGAACCCAAGGTCATTGAGGGGATGCTGAAGCCACGCCCAACGCCGAAAGTTGGTAAAGGTGGACAAAACATTCAGGCCAGGCCTCCAAAGTCTTTAAAGAAAAAGAAGAAGGCCAAGAAGCCCGTTCAACCCGAAGACAGTCGTACAGGTCTGCAGAAATATATCGATGCACTGGCAGAATATAACCAGAAGGCACGGACTCCAATCACGTTGGATGAATTCTTTAAGTATGTTCTCGAGAATGAACCCGATGACGCTGACGGAGAAGACTCATCAGATGAACCTAATAAATATGTTGCGAGCTGCCACATGATCTCTCACTCGATAAATGGCAAAGAAGCTCTTGATACAAAGAAACTGGGGGCAGATCCCGAAACGGAACTCCTTGAACCGTCAGACAAGATGATTGACATGTTGCTGAACGAGGCCTGTCAAAAGAGCAAAGCTGATCGAGAGCGCGAAATGGCCATATTTGAAAAAGCCAAACGCCGACGGCTGGACAAAAGGGTTGAAATACCCCAACCGGATGGAAGCACTTCTGCCGCCAGCAAAAGCAGGCTTAAGATAAGGAAGCAGTTCGCCAAAGCTCTGTCGATGGGAATGAAGTTGCCACCTTTCAAAGAAGACACTTCAGAAAATACATTCCCCGACGAACTAAATGCACATCCAAACTACTGCTTATACCATCGGAGGATCACATACCCTACCAAGGAATGCATGGCCTTTAAGAATTGGTGGCAGGGATACGTTGATCATCGGCAATATTTCAAGCGGATGAAGCGCAAAACGCGTCGAGAGCAGAAGAGCACGACAGATGAGCGCAAAAGAACTGCCGGCAACTGTCACATGGTTGATTCTGGGGGATCGCAAGTTCCCACCTTCGGGAGCGATTCCGATGAAGAAATAGCCCTCGGCCCTTTCTTCAAGGAATCCATCTCCGAAACAGAAGAGATAAAGACCTGCAAGAACATTCAGCTGCGTAATCGCACGTTACCTGAAAAGAATCTCGGACCCACAAATAAGGGATCGAACAAAAAAGATAAGGGGAACAAAAAAGTCCCTGAAGATATCGCCATCAATGACCGAGTTGTCGAAGAGCTGGCAGCCAAGGATCCGCCCAAGAAAAATAAGGTGGATTACAACGTCCTGGCACACCTGAGGAAGATACCCTCGCAGCTAAGTATTCTCGATGCCCTTCTGTTATCTAAAGAGGCGAGAGATTCTTTGATCAAGGCACTACAAGAGCCCGAGCGGTTCTAAGCTTTCCTTGTCGAAGAAAAGATGAAGGACGAGCTAGAAGAAGTGCACGCTGCTGAAGTCACTTTCGGCGATGAAGACCTCTTCCTCGGAACATGCGAGCACAACCGTCCCTTATACATCACCGGATACTGCCATGACATCAAGATAGGGAAATCCTAGTTGATAAAGAATCCTCTGTCAACCTCTTAAATGTGAGGGTATTAAAAGAAATCTACATGAGCGTTCAACACCTCGCTCGAGATAAAATCACTATCTCCGGATTCGACTCCCAGTCATCACGGACGCTCGGGTCTATGATACTAACGTTACGCTTTGGGCTTCTCATCACTGACATCAAATTTCATGTCATTGATGCCAAGACATGCTGCAACGCTTTGCTCGGCAGGCCTTGGTTGCACGTGTACAACATCATCCCTTCTACACAACATTAGTATATGAAATATTTCAAAGATGGTCTCGAGTACACCGTAATGCGGGAGCTAAATCCATTCTCCATGAATGAAGTCCGAAAGTACGAAGATGCAAATTATTTCTTACCAGACTTCGAAGACATGGAAAGATGCCATAAACCGGAGGACAAGCAAAAAGCTATCACCACTATTCCAGTCTTCGGGAGTGATACCGAGGAGGAAGAAGAAATAGTCTATTCAGGGCCGCTCCAATACAACAAGTCTGGACCGTCCACCCCTATGTTGATCTTCGGCAGCGACTCTGAAGATGAGGTCAATGCAGTATTTTCTGTTCGACCATCCATACAAGTCGTGCCAGGCGACGAACGGAGTTTGCAAATCGCTATGGTTCCGCGGCAGCACTATAAAGAGCTCGACGCACTTAATACCTATAATGTGCAAGAACTGCAGACGCTCTACGTTCCTCTCAGGCGAAAAGATGAAAAGGCAATCCTCTTTTATCGATCCACGGAAACCAAAGTGGAGAAAGAAATCTGGCATGGTGCCGATTCTACACTTGACAGGCTCCAGCCTATCCGTCTGCCCAGATATTACACAGAAGGATTAAAAAGGATGTTGAGGCGCCAAGGCGTACCCTTCAAACAGACTACTCGACAAGCTCAGTTCTACAACAGGATCTGGAACGTCCCCGGAACTCAGCGAAAATTGCCCAACGGGAGAATGGAAACGATCGGGCTTGGATATGTTCAATCCAAGAAACGGGAACGATTCCATAGCTGCTACGTTATACATGACTTCAATGAAGAACGAGACGCTCTATTAGAAGACGCTGCAGTTGAACCAAAACAAGATCCTGCCACAAAAATGCCGAGTTCGTCGTTTGAAGAACAGATGGACAAGCTAATAAGTGAAGCGGGTCAAAAGGTCCGGGATGACCACAACCGTGAAATGGCCATTTACAAGAAAGTCAGGACGCAGCGCCTCCTTCAGCAGGCTACGGAGAATGACGATGCCCTTCGTCACCAGCCCGTCATACGGAAGACCCGACACGGAGGCAAAAACAAACTGAAGAATGGAAAAAAACGTTCGACAGCGGCAAAGCGGGTCCAAGAAGCCACGTGATCGAGAATTGAGCAGCCAGGATTCGTCTCTTATAAAGAAGATGGGTCGAGCATATTCTTTTCCCCAAGATAAGACAAGGAAGATATTTGATCTTGTCATGAAACAGCAAATGATTACGCTCCCGGAGTCCAAGCACCCCGAACAGGCAAACGAGGTCTATCAACTAGATTAATGCTCCTATCACCGAGCGATAGGACATCCCCTTGAAGATTGCTTCACATTCAAAGACTGGGTAGAAGACCAGTATCAGCAAGGCAGGTTCGCTCTATCTAGCAGTTGGAAAGTAACCCCACCACAGAAGCATGTACCGAAAGCCACGTATATAGCGAGAGTAGAACTGGATCAACATTGGTCTTGGAAACGATCTCACACCTGTCACGTGATAACGATGTCGGAAGAAGGAGAGCACGAGAATATGGATGACCTATTCTGGTGCTTCAAAAACGACGATGAAGAGGAATCGATCTCGGAATTTCCACCGGCGCCAAAGGAGTTGGAAGACGAGATACATACTACTGCGGACAACCTAAGGAAAATCGATTTGGGGATGGAAAACGACCCACGGCCTACATTCGTCAGCGAGCTGCTACCTAAAAAACAGGTAGCTACGCTAAAAGACGTGCACATGCAGTATAAAACTACTTCGCATGGAACTATTCTAAAATGCCGGGGTTAGATCCAGAAACAGCGGTGCATAAATTGGCGATATCTCCGGACGTCAAGCCAGTCAAACAAGCGCCAAGAAGGATGCGGCTCGAACTTGAAATGAGCATCAACGCCGAAGTTAAGATGCTAATCGACTCCGACTTTGTCTAAGAAGTCCAATACCCTGACTGGATCGTCAACATTGTCCCAGTGATGAAGAAGAATAGGACGGTGCGTATCTGCGTAGACTTTTGGGACCTCAACAGAGCTTGCCCAAAGGATGATTTTCCTGTACCGGTTACCGAGCTGATGATAGACAACACGTACACTCACGAAGTCTTCTCCTTTATGGACGGCTCATCAGGGTACAATCAAATAAAGATGCATCCCGAGGACCAGAACTATACCGCTTTCCGGACCCCTTTGGGCATATTCTGCTACAAAGTGATGCCTTTCGGTCTGAAAAATGCCGGCGCCACCTATTAGAGGGCCATGACGAAGATTTTCGATGACCTCATACATGAAATCGTCGAATGCTATATCGACGACCTCGTAGTGAAGAGTAAATCATACGAGGAGCATTGGGAGCATATGAAGATCGTGTTTCAGCGCCTTCGGAAATACAACTTGAAGATGAACCCTCTCAAATGCGCGTTTGGAGTTTCCTCAGGTAAATTCCTAGGATTCATCGTACGACACCGGGGCATCGAGATAGCCCCGTCAAAGATCAAGGCGATCATGGAAATGCCTTCGCCAAAGACTCTGAAACAACTGCGGTCTCTCCAAGGAAAGCTCGCGTATATCCGGCGGTTCTTAGCAAACCTCTCCGGCAAATGCCGCCCCTACAGTCATCTGATGAAGAAGGGGACCCCGTTCGTCTGGGATCGCAAATGCCAAAGCGCACTGGACGAAATCAAGCAATACCTGCAGAATTCGCCGGTATTGACCGCTCCGGTCAAGGGAAAGCCCCTCATCTTGTACACAACCGCCTTTGAAGGTTCGTTAGGCGCGCTATGGACACAGGAGAATGACCAAAGGAAAGAGAGAGCCCCCTACTTTTTGAGTCCAGTTCTCCTGGGGACAGAAAACAACTACTCCCCTATCGAAAAACACTGCCTGGCGTTAATCTTCGCGATAACGAAGCACCGGTATTATGCTTTGGCGCATGAGGTGTATCTCATATCAAAAGTGGATCCTCTCAAATATTTGATGTCAAGAGCCATACTAACGGGACGGCTCGCTAAATAGGCCCTACTCTTAATAGAATTCTCGATAACATATCGACCGCTCAAGGCAGTGAAAGGCCTGGCCATCGCCGACTTCCGCGCTGAGCATCCTGTAAGTCCACGTTGCCTACCCCGGTGCTTACGGGGAGGCGGAAACGGTATAAAAAATCGATTTTTACAACTTTAGGCAACATGGACTAGCTAAAGGAGGATCTTTGCTAAACATAAACTAACAACCAAGCTAAGAGATTTAGCTACTCGGTAAAATGGTTATACCTAAGTCTTGAAGTCCTTCTCTTCTTGCTCCTTGGAGTGGGATGAACGGGTCGTCGTCGTCGCCTTCTCTTGCCGAAGAAAGATCCACCCGAGGGCCTCTACCTTTGGCTCCTACCACAAACTAGAAGTAACTAAGGTGCTTGGTGTGCTAAACCTAGAACCTTAGAAAGAGTAGATAATGATTTTGGTGTTTTATCTCAAAAGTTTAATGGTTCTCAACTCATGAGAGGGAGAGCTTTGAGAGAGAGGAAGAGGATGATAGAGAATGAGAATGAGAGAATGATAATAGTTTTACAACCATAACCAATATATGTGAATTAATCTAATTAATAATATTAATCCAAATGAAAAAGGTGATGGTTGGTTTGATAAGACCATTATCATTTCACATTAAATGTTTTTGCAAAGATCAAAAAGCATCTTTGGAGTGAAATGATGATGGTCAATGTTTCAACCATGGTCAACAAGTCAACCTTGGTCAACAAGTCAACAACCCTAACCATAACTCAATTTCATTTAATTTATATTATTAATTGATATTTCACATACTCATTAGGGTTTGGAAAAAGACAACTGTCAACTGAGCATACACACCCGTTCCAAAACCCTAATGAAAATCCTCTTCCTTTGCCTCAGTCAACTGTGCATACACACCCGCATTCGTGTTCCGAGGAGCACGAATACAATGAGATAAAACTAACCCCAAAGCATATACTAGGATCTGGCTCAAACCAGAACCCGCTAGTAATGACAGTCCGGACACTAAACGTGCACAAGTGCGCGGATGTGAACGAACCCTGTCGCAAAACCATGCGATCTCTACTCTGTTTTGCCCAAAAGTGAATAACCCTCTGTGTGGGACTCTAAAAACTCGATACTATGCTGGCAGTGGATTTAACCACAGACCGCAAGCGGCACTAGCTGTACGTAACGGTCCCCAGGTAGATGCCGATAAGAAGACCGACGAGGTAAACCCATCTGAACTCCTACTGAGCCTGAATATGACAGTCTCCGTACAGTCCGGTCTGTTCGTCTAAGAATATCGCATGGCGGGCCTAGGGGGCGGTAAACGTCAGTCCCCTAATAGCGGTACAAGTCGTGTCGGAGTGTAGCCCAGAACACCCTGAGATAACACTGGAAACCTACCAGTATATCTCGCTTGCCCTGGCCAGGGACTTTGTGTAATGGCTCTCCTAGACACAGCGCGATATCAACCCCCAATACCAGGAGAGACGAATCCTGTCTAACCTTCACTGCCTCTAAGTGCTTCGGGACTGCACCCAACTGCTACCTGTTTGCACGACTCCTTTGAGCCATGGTAGGGTAGCAATCTAAGAACAGTGGGAACACACTCGAGGCGGAGTGACAGTGTCAAGTCAACGGACTAAGCTGTACTCATGTCACCTGGGAACTGATAACTGACGATAGGTATAATACCAACCAACAGTTCCCGACGAGTCCTGTCCAGTGTACTCGTAACCTAATGAGCACCCGCATACTATCTCAAGTATGACGTACTGACGGCTGTGGGACTGACTGTCTCCCAAGATGGGATGAGAAGCGCATACGCTAGTCTACTCCGGAGTATCGATACCCTGTCTCGATAGTCCTACGACTAGGGACCTGCATAAGGATGTGCTTGTGGATTACCCAGCCCCCACAAGTGTGACTGCCATCACAACGCTGGTAATCAAGCAAAGATCCTAAGGGCTCCACTAATGTGTAAAGGCGATATGCTATAAGAAACGCATGCACACATTAAAGCAGAAACAAACCAAGTAGCATATTACTATTTTGAGAAAGATTGTCTATACAACTGTGAATATCCCAAGCTTCCATCAAGTAATATAAAAACTAGTATGATACAGTAATGGCCTCTAGGGCATATACACTAACAATCTCCTACTTGCACTAAGGCCATGTACTGGCGTATCGAAGACCTATCATCTCGATCAGCCGCTCGAACTGAGTCTGGGGTAAGGCCTTCGTGAATGGATCAGCAGTGTTATCTTCCGCAGCAACTCTCCGAACCTCGATCTCCTGGCGACCCACGATCTCCCTGATCAGGTGATACCGCCTCAAGATGTGCCTGGACTTCTGATGGGACCTGGGTTCCTTCGCTAAAGCTATAGCCTCGTTGTTGTCGCAATACAGAGCTACTGGATCAACAATGGACGGAACCACCTGAAGTTCTGTCAGGAACTTCCTTATCCATACGGCTTCTTTTGAGGCATCTGCAGCAGCGATATATTCCGCTTCCATCGTCGAGTCAGCAACGGTTTCCTGTTTCGAACTCTTCCAACACACCGCCCCTCCATTGAGGGTAAAGACATAACCCGACATGGACTTGGAATCATCCTTGTCACTTTGGAAGCTGGAGTCAGCAAAGGCCTCGATCTGGAGGTCTTTTCCTCCATACACCAAGAACATCTCCTTAATCCTTCTCAGGTACTTGAGAATGTTCTTTACCGCTATCCAGTGTTTCTCCCCAGGGTTTGACTGATACCGGCTTACCACACTCAGTGCATAAGCTACATCTGGTCTGGTACACAACATCGCATACATTATAGAGCCTACCGCAGAAGCGTAGGGTATAATAGACATGCGATCCCTTTCCAAATCAGTCTTGGGAGACATCTCTTTGGAGAGAATGATCCCGTGACAAGCCGGTAGATTACCGCACTTGGAATCTTCCATAGTGAATCTTTTCAGTATGGTGTCGATGTACCTGGACTATGAAAGTCCTAATATCCTCTTGGATCTGTCACGATAGATCCGGATCCCCAGAATGTAAGAGGCATCACCCAGGTCTTTCATGGAGAACCTGTGTGACAAGAACCCTTTGACAGATTGTAGCATAGGAATGTCATTTCCTATCAAAAGAATGTCATCCACGTACAAAACGAGGAATACGACAGTTCTTGCTACAAATCTACTATAGATGCATGGTTCATCTGGATTTTTGATAAAGCCAAATTCTTTGACCGTCTCATCAAAATAGATGTTCCAACTCCACGATGCCTGCTTTAATCCATAGATGGACTTAAGCAACTTGCATACCTTTCCGCTTATCCCACTCTGAATGAAACCCTCTGGCTGGTCCATATAGACACACTCCTCTAAATTTCCATTTAGAAAAGCGGTCTTTACGTCCATCTGCCAAATCTCATAATCGTGGAAGGCAGCAATGGCAAGAAGGATCCGAATGGATTTCAGCATAGCCACTGGAGAAAAGGTTTCGTCATAGTCCAAACCAGGTCTTTGACGAAAACCCTTTGCAACAAGTCTAGCCTTATAGGTCTCAACCTGTCCATCTACACCAATCTTCCTTTTGAAGATCCACTTGCATCCTACGGGTTTTACCCCATCTGGAGCAACGTCCAACGTCCATACTTTATTGGTGTACATGGACTCCATTTCGGTCCGCATTGCATCCAGCCATTTTACCGAGTCAACGCTCTGAATGGCCTGCTGGAAGCTAGTCAGCTCATCACTATCAATGATGCAATCCTCTCTATCCCCGTCTATGAGAAAACCGTAGTATCTCTCGGGCGGATGAGACTGCCTACTACTCCTGCGAAGCGGCGCAGGAATGTCCTGTTCTTTTGAGCCCTCTGGTTCTACTAAGCTTTCAGTAATAGTCTGTGGTTCTGGAATTTCTTCCAGTTCTATTGCGCTCCCACTTATTTCCTTTTCTAAGAACTGGTGTTCCAGAAAGTGGGCATTACGAGAAACAAAGACCTTTTGTTCCACTGCGTAATAGAAAAGATACCCCCTGGAGTTCTTTGGGTATCCCACAAACTTGTACAGTACTGAGCGTGCCTCGAGTTTGTCCGCATACTGCTTTTTGACAAAAGCTGGACATCCCCAGATCTTCAGATATTGAAAATAGGGTTTCTTCCCACTCCATATCTCATATGGTGTGGTAGGCACAGTCTTAGTTGGAACTCGGTTCAAAAGGTATGCAGCTGATTCTAGTGCATATCCCCAGAATGATCGCGGTAACTCAGCGTTACTCATCATGGAACGTACCATATCCAATAGGGTCCGGTTTCTTCTCTCCGATACACCATTATGTTGCGGAGTGTATGGAGGAGTAAGCTGAGAGAGAATTCCATTCTCTTTTAGGTAATCCAGGAACTCGGCACTCAAGTATTCACCACCTCGATCAGATCTCAGTGTCTTGATACTTTTGCCTGTTTGTTTTTCTACTTCATTCTTATATTCCTGGAATTTTCCAAAGGCTTCGGATTTATGTTTCATTAAGAAGACATATCCATACCTTGAAAAGTCATCCGTAAAAGTAATGAAGTAAGAATAACCGCTTCACGCATGCGTAGACATTGGACCGCACACGTCGCGGTGTACGAGTCCCAAGAGCTCGCTCGCTCTTACTCCGTGTCCAGTGAACGGAGTCTTTGTCATCTTTCCTTTGAGACAGGATTGACAAGTTGCATATGATTGATATTCGAGATTTACTCACTCCATCCTTATTACCTTTAGAATCTTCATTTAAGTGAAGTAGCCTACTCCGCACTACGGATCCAAATATCCTTCTGTATGTAACTTCGTCAACCTTCTCTCATTGATGTGACCCAGTCTACAATGCCATAAGAAAGCCTGATTTGTTTCCGGAGACTTTCTTTTGTGTGTATTCTGGACATTGAAAATCTGTGGTTGGTTTAATACGTATATACCATTGCTTAATGTACCTGACCCAATCAGAACTTGATTAAGGTGAATGTTTACAACATTGCTTACAAATGCAAATTCATAACCTTCTTTAGATATTAAAGATACAGAAATGATATTACAAGTTGCATTGGGTACAAAAAAACAATTACGTAAAACCAAAACATGTCCATCTGACATTCCCAGGTGATAGCCCCCTACGGCCTCAGCATCCATGCTAGCTCCGTTTGCAACTCTGAGGGTCATATCACCTGCCTTCAAAACCCTAAGCTTTCTCAGTGCCTGCAAATAATTACAGATATGAGATCCTAATCCGGTATCCAATACCCAGGAAGTAGAGTTTATTGATAGACAGTTTTCAATAACATACACACTTGAAGCTGAAGCCGCAACTTGCTTCAGATCCTGGTTTCTGGCCTTCCAAGCCCTGCAATCTTTTTTCCAGTGTCCACTCTTGTGACAGTAAAAGTATTCTTCCTTTCCCATAAGCTCTCCCGCTACCTTTGTTGCCTTTGCCTTTCCCTTCGTATCCACTTTACTAACACCGCCCCTTGGTTTGGTGGGGGGTTTTCTTCTTCTTTCCCTTGGCTTTCGCCTTGGACCTAGAAGAGGAAGATCCTCCTACAAACAAAGTGGATGTTTCCCTACCTTTCTGTAGGGTTCCCTCTGCACTCCTCAGCATGTTGAGGAGTTCTGAAAGTTCAACCTCTTTTTCTTGCAAGTTGAAGTTCAGGATAAACTGGGTGTAAGTGGAAGGAAGGGACTGGAGAATCAAGTCCGTGTAGAGCTCGTTCTCCAACGTGGTCCCAAGGTCCGCGAGCTCTTCTATATAGCCAATCATCTTAAGCACGTGTTCCGCTACCGATGATCCGACGGCCAATCTCGCCGAAAACAGCTTTTTCGAGACTTCGTATCTGGCGATACGGGATTGCTCTCTATACAGTTCTTTTGTATGGAGAAATATGGATTCGAGGTCCATATTCTCGTGCTTTCTCTGATGTTCATTGTCCATAGAGGCAAGCACGAGGCACTTGGCCTTCGCGCAGTCGATTTCCCAGGTCTTACGGATTTCCTTATCCGCGACGCTGGTTTTGGGACCTGGGACAGGGGGAGCTTTGGTGGTAAGGAGATACCCCAACTTGTCATAAGTGATTGCCATTTTGACATTCCTGAGCCAATCTTTGTAGTTTGGCCCTGTCAGTATGTTTTTATCTAGTAGTAACTTAAGTCCAGTCATGATGTTTGGTCGCTGCAATTAGGAAAGAGAGAAGAAACACTTTAGCATGATGCTCTTGCGAGTTTAGAGTGGTTTTTAATTTGTCTAAACAGGATGGCTTCCACTGTCTCTCGAATCCCTCCTCAAACCATAAAGGAAGAATTAGTCGGGACCAATCTCACCGTACAATTCTTGCTTAACCGTTCAGCCAGGCCAGTGTCGGTACTTCGAGGGAGGTTTTCCAACGCTTTCGCGAAGTTCCTTAATTAAATAATCTCTTTTCCCTGTGGGCGTAGCCCCGCTAACACCTTTCTAGACATCCACTTGGTTTATAGCATTGATTGTTAAGTGAGAATCACAGTAGGATCGTAATCCAAATATCATCGTGTGATAAAACTAAAGGAATCCTACCAGAATCATCACACTCCAAATGTTATGCAGCACTAGCAAGTTTCAGTTTCTTTTGAAACTCTCGATGTGGATTTTTGCCCCATGCTCTTATGACCTTGGCGTGAGGTCAAAATGTCATAAGTCACATGTCAAGTTCTACCCATCATTATCCATGTTAATTTGAACCCACCCGTACCTACCCTTGACGTAGGCCAAAACGGCAGTACGACTGTCTCAAACCAACGCATTCTATCTATGCAACAGATAAATATCCGGCAGCTACCAATCACTATGCCTTGGCGTGAGGTCAAAATACATAGCTTGAATACTACCGAATATTTAACTGAAATGATGGAGGGCTACGAATGGTTTTGGCGAAACCGTGAACGTAGTGAACTTGATATAATCGATGGAACTAGATAGCTTTTAAAAGGAGTGGTTCAAGCTCCGCATTTAAAAGTTGGTTTTTGAAAAGAACCGAGTGGTTTTGAAAGTGTTTCAACGACTTTTACTTGGTTTATTTTCTTGCATTAATTTTAATGCGTCCTATCAATTAATCCTACCATTGCAGAAAATAACGAAAATACGACGTACGCTTATGCCATCCGCATTCGCCACGGGGTCCCGTCATCACCCGTTAGGTTACTTAACTAACGACAGAGCGGGGGCTGGACTAGCGCGGATGCAAAACATAAGCAACGCCTAAATAGATATCATATATAGATATATACATTCGTCACACGCAATGATAGCCATTCCAGATCACAGATGAACACATTGGATATACTAGGAATCCGCATTCCGTACGAGCCTGTAACGAAGAGCGGATTACACGGTCGCGATGAATAGCCAAACCCCACTCTAGACCCCTACGGGTGCGGCAAACTACCCGCCAAGTACCCGAAGTGAAGCAACCTCCCTCAACAACGTGAGTAGGCCACTCGGCACTTCGAGATACCCGGTAGTTTGTGCACCCCACCTTGGGTCTATCCTAGGAGCAAAAACAGTAAAAGAAATTATACAATGACGGTTACAACCCTATCCCGGTTGTGCGGCCATAAATAATATTACATCAATTACAAATTTTACATGAATTGAAAGATAAAGAAAACTCTCATCTCACAACCCCCCGGCTATTCATCCGCGACAATCCAACGAATTTATATACACAAACCATCAACATTACAGATCACAGATATGTATAACCCCCACTAATCAACGTATAGCGATTAGCAGACGTTTAATACATATATCACATCACAGATATAACCCATTAGCCAAAGTCTAGAGAAGTTCGATCAAAATACAGATTTGTAACCACCCGAAAAACAAATTTGTTCTCTGGAAAATCTGGGCAGAAAAAAACCATCCTAAAAATCCCAAAACATCAATATAAGAACATTGCAGGAGAAACGACCCACGGCCGAGTCAACTCGGCCGCGGATCCGCGGCAAGAGCATGTTCTTGCCGCGGTTCCGCGGTGAGTTGGTCGACTCGCTGGATCGTTTTTCTTGGGTGTTCTGTAAAAACACTGAGCCGATTTTTAGTGTATGATTTATTATTTTTAAAGCAGGTTTAAAAATCGGCAGAAAGTTAGGTTTTTGAAACTTGTTTTGCGATTTTTTTCCGATCGAAGTTCTAGATACTTTGCTAACTTGCTAGTTTGTGTTTAGCTAGGCTCTGATACCACTGTAAGTCCACATTACCCACCCCGGTGCTTACGGGGAGGCGGAAACGGTATAAAAATCGATTTTTACAACTCTAGGCAACATGGACTAGCTAAAGGAGGATCTTTGCTAAACATAAACTAACAACCAAGCTAAGAGATTTAGCTACTCGGTAAAAGGGTTATACCTAAGTCTTAAAGTCCTTCTCTTCTTGCTCCTTGGAGTGGGATGAACGGGTCGTCCTTGTCGCCTTCTCTTGCCGAAGAAAGATCCATCCGAGGGCTTCTACCTTTGGCTCCTACCTCAAACTAAAAGTAACTAAGGTGCTTGGTGTGCTAAACCTAGAACCTTAGAAAGAGTATAGAATGATTTTGGTGTTTTATCTGAAAAGCTTAATGGTTCTCAACTCATGAAAGGGAGAGCTTTGAGAGAGAGGAAGAGGATGATAGAGAATGAGAATGAGAGAATGATAATAGTTTTACAACCATAACCAATATATGTGAATTAATCTAATTAATAATATTAATCCAAATGAAAAAGGTGATGGTTAGTTTGATAAGACCATTATCATTTCACATTAAATGTTTTTGCAAAGATCAAAGAGCATCTTTGGAGTGAAATGATGATGGTCAATGTTTCAACCATGGTCAACAAGTCAACCTTGGTCAACAAGTCAACAACCCTAACCATAACTCAATTTCATTTAATTTATATTATTAATTGATATTTCACATATTCATTAGGATTTGGAAAAAGACAACTGTCAACTGTGCATACACACCCGTTCCAAAACCCTAATGAAAATCCTCTTCCTTTGCCTCAGTCAACTGTGCATACACACCCGCATTCGTGTTCCGAGGAGCACGAATACAATGAGATAAAACTAACCACAAAGCATATACTAGGATCTGGCTCAAACCAGAACCCGGTAGTAATGACAGTCCGGACACCAAACGTGCACAAGTGCGCGGATGTGAACGAACCCTGTCGCAAAACCATGCGACCTCTACTCTGTTTTGTCCAAAGGCGAATAACCCTCTGTGTGGGACTCTAAAGACTCGACACTACGCTGGCAGTGGGTTTAACCACAGATCGCAAGCGGCACTAGCTGTATGTAACGGTCCCCAGGTAGATGCCGATAAGAAGACCGACGAGGTAAACCCATCTGAACTCCTACTGAGCCTGAATGTGACAGTCTCCGTACAGTCCGGTCTGTTCGTCTAAGAATATCGCATGGCGGGCCTAGGGGGCGGTAAACGTCAGTCCCCTAATAGCGGTACATGTCGTGTCGGAGTGTAACCCAGAACACCCTGAGATAACACTGGAAACCTACCAGTATATCTCGCATGCCCTGGCCAGGGACTTTATGTAATGGCTCTCCTAGACAAAGCGCGATATCAACCCCCAATACCGGGAGAGACGAATCCTGTCTAACCGTCACTGCCTCCAAGTGCTTCGGGACTGCACCCAACTGCTACCTGTTTGCACGACTCCTTTGAGTCGTGGTAGGGTAGCAATCTAAGAACAGTGGGAACACACTCGAGGCGGAGTGACAGTGTCAAGTTAACGGACTAAGCTGTACTCATGTCACCTGGGAACTGATAACCGACGATAGGTATAATACCAACCAACAGTTCCCGACGAGTCCTGTCCAGTGTACTCGTAACCTAACGAGCACCCGCATACTATCTCAAGTACGACGTACTGACGGCTATGGGACAGACCGTCTCCCAAGCTGGGATGAAAAGCGCATACGCTAGTCTACTCCGGAGTATTGATGCCCTGTCTCGATAGTCCTACGACTAGGGACCTGCATAAGGATGTTCTTGTGGATTACCCAGCCCCCACAAGTGTGACTGCCATCACAACGCTGGTAATCAAGCAAAGATCATAAGGGCTCCACTAATGTGTAAAGGCGAAATGCTATAAGAAACGCATGCACACATTAAAGCAGAAACAAACCAAGTAGCATACTACTATTTTGAGCAAGATTGTCTATACAACTGTGAATATCCCAAGCTTCCATCAAGTAATATACAAACTAGTATGATACAGTAATGGCCTCTAGGGCATATACACTAACACATCCAATACCTGCCGATTCACCCCTAAATTGCGAGTTGCCGGATGAGCACGCGTTTGACATGATTGACCGGGAGAGAAGAGAGAGTGATACTCGATGGGAACTCTACTTCGACGGGGCATCTTCCATGAAGAAGCGAAAGCATAACTCCCCCATAATCAAATTTGAGGTAGGCCTCATCTTCGTGACTCTACAAGGAGGGATAATGTGCTTTGCCTTCTCCTTAACAGAGCCGAGGATGAACAATGAAGCCGAATATGAAGCTTTGATAGTAGGACTTGAGATTGCTATCGACATAGGAATCGAAAACCTCCTCATATATGGAGACTTCCAACTGGTCGTTAGCCAAGTAAATGGCGACTATCAAACATGCAAACTAGAGTTAGTGAAGTACGGTGAGAGAGTACAACAATTGCTGACCCAAATCCCTGCCTACGCCCTGGAAATCTTACCGCGTGCGGAAAATAGCAAAGCGGACGCGTTAGCCAAACTCGCTAAAGAACTGGCTGACGAAAACCTCAATGACATGAGGATCGTTGTGCAAAGCCGTCGGGTTTTTGCACCAGCAGAAATATCTCCATAGTCGCCTGAAGAAAAAGAAACGACCAAACCAACGGCCTTACAAATAAAAGACCAAGAAAAGGCTAAGGATTGGAGAGAAGTCTTTATAGACTACTTCAAATTCCGATGAACACCTGAAGATGCATCCTCGAGACATCAGCTCATGAAACGAGCTCTGTCTTTCGCCTTCGTCAATGATACTCTATACAAGAGATCGTTCAACTCTCTATGGCTAAGATGCCTGGGACCGGAAGAAGAAAAGAGAGTCGTCCAAGAAACTCACGACGGACTCTGCGGTTCTCATCAAGCCAGACTAAAAATGAAGCTGAAGATCAAAAGGATGGGCTACTATTGGCCTACGATGATCCAAGACTGTCTCAAATAGGCAAAGCAGTGCCACTTGTGCCAAATTCATGGGGACTTCATCCACCAGCATCCAAATCCGCTAAACCCAACGGTGGCTAGCTGGCCGTTCGAAATGTAGGGAACTGACATAATCGGGCCCATCGAACCAACATCATCCAGAGGACATCGGTTCATATTGGCGACAACCGATTACTTCTCTAAGTGGGCAGAAGCCATACCACTAAGTGAAGTGAAGACGGAGAATATTCTCCACTTCTTCAAGACACACGTCATTTATCGGTTCGGCACTCCGCGACGGATTATCTCTGATAACGGGCCAGCCTACAGAAGTCACAAAATCAGCCGCTTCACACAGCAACATAATATAGACTGGAGATACTCTTCGGTCTATAATCTCCGAGCTAACGGTCTAGCTGAGGCCTTCAACAAGACCTTGACGAAGATCATAAAGAAGACGGTGTCCAAAAAAAATGATTGGCATGAGAGATTGCATGAAGCACTCTGGGCGTATCGAAATACGTTTAAAACGGCCACGAATACAACGCCGTATGCATTGGTATTCGGCACTGAAGCAGTACTCCCCTTGGAGATAGAGCTACCATGAGTGGCGGTTCATTACGAGCTAATAGACGAAAAAAATACTCATCTTCGGCTTGAGGAGCTCGACGCCCTTGACGAAACCCGGCTCATGGCGCAGTAAAACCTGGAGGCTTACAATGCAAGGATGACGCGCTCGTACGAAAGATTGACTAGGCCGAGAACATTCCGCCAAGGCGAACTCGTGCTAGTCGTAAAAATACCTATGATCCCTAATCGTGCCAAACGGGGGAAATTCGAGCCAAACTATGAGGGCCCGTATATCATAGACAAGGTCTACCAAGGTAGGGCTTACTTACTCATAAATATGCATGGCGAAAGACCCTTTAGGCCAATAAACGGCCGGTTCTTGAAAAAATACTACGCCTGACCGAAACGTCTGTAAACTACTACAAACCGCAGCATCCTAGGGCTGACGCAAAAAAAATAATAAAATAAAATAAAATAAAGTTATGTCCATAAGCAAAACAGGCACGGATGAAAACTTGAAAGGGCTCTGTGAGTAAAAACAGCAGGGCAACCAGCGAGTTTTGTGAAAACCCGAAAGGGCGCAATCTCGTTAAAAGACACTTGCAAGATCCTCTAGACCTTGTAAAGAGAAAATACCTTGTGAGATCCTTACGACTCACAAGGGAGCAACACACTTAGGGATGCCCACGATTCCTAAGGAGAAGTTACACTTACGAGATCCTCACGACTCGTAAGGAGAATTCCCCTATGAGACCCTCACGACTCATAGGATTCAAAAGCCTTAAGCTACAGGGGTCTAAACCTGTTCTTAAGCCGTCATACACCCCAATATTGTCCTACAAACGGTTTAATACTAGCCCTTGTATACAATCCACGGGAACAAATAAACGTCTCCTCCACCAAGTTCCACCAATAGCCTGAAATTCCCCTATTCGGTGTACAAACACTTGTAAGTCCTCTCGACTTATAAGGAGAAAACACTCTTATAAGATCCTTACGACTTATAAAAGAAAACGCACTTGGGAGTCCTCATGACCCCTAAGGAGAAACGCACCTACAAGATCCTCACGACTCGTAGGTAGAAATAGCTTTATGAGACCCTTACGGCTCATGAAGTCAAAAGCCTTAGTTGGCAGGATCTTAACCCTGTTTGTTAAGCCACCTTTGTTCGACATCGACAAAGGAAAATGATGATTCGCTCCTGGCAATATCCAAGTTGTAGCTGTTCCCTGATTAAAAATCAGGAAAAAGCATCAGAAGAGGCATCACGTCCTCACACGTGACCAGTGGTCACATGTTGGCACGTGATGGTTAAACAGCGGCCAGAGAACAGAACGCAGAAGAAGAGAAGCCCATTCCGGAGGTCACGTGCTGACACGTGACCAGGGGGCACGTGCTCACACGTGACCAGGGGGCACGTGCTCACACGTGACCAACGGTCACGCGGCCACACATGACCGGCTTTAAAAGCCTTATTCTTTAACAGAATTAAATTCTGAGAAGAGATCTTTCAAATCTTTCCAAAATAGAGAAGAATTATCTGAAATCGTTGGATCAAGAATCTGAAGGTGATTAAATATCACCAATTTATGGAAAAATCTTGGACATGGAAAGATTTCCCCCTAAATCTAACCGAAATAACAAAGAGATATCTTTGGATTTAAAATCCAATGGTAAATAAAATTCACCTAATAATCTAAAGGCCCAGATTAATGATGAAGATAAATCAAGTCTCTCTATAAACAAATCAAATCTTTCAATGAAACATTCACTAAAGCAGATTGATTCTTTTCCTTCTCCTATAAATAAGAGCCAAAGGAGAGAGAGAGAGAGAGAGAGAGACAGATATACAGAGAGAGAGAGATATAGAGCCTTGGAATCCTGAAAATTCAGAAGAAAGAATTTGATTCTCTGCAAAAGAAAAAAAAACCTAGGTAAGAAAAGAGAGGCTTCAAAAGAGAATTTAATTCTCAAAAGAGTTTAACTCTTATATAAAAGAACTTAGTTCTTTCTCTGGTTGAGGATCTGCAAAGTGCACATCTCCCCATGAATTGAGAATTTAATTCTCATTAGGTTGAGATCCTGCCATGCAGATCCAAAACATAGAGGAAGAACTGAGTTTTGAGAATTTAATTCTCACAGAATGATAGGAATTTAATTCCTTTGAGATAAAGTTAGGGTTTAACCCTATATTATAGGAATTTAATTCCTTCAAAATAGACAGAACCAGGGTTTAACCCTAATTGAGAACTTAATTCTTTCAAAATCACAGGAATTTATTTCCATTAAAAAAGAAATTAGGGCTTCACCCTATGCCAGAATTTAATTCTTTACATATATGGGGAA
This sequence comes from Agapanthus africanus, assembly GCA_030015575.1. Lineage (NCBI taxonomy): Eukaryota > Viridiplantae > Streptophyta > Magnoliopsida > Asparagales > Amaryllidaceae > Agapanthus > Agapanthus africanus. The sequence continues at coordinate 780,653,397 of CM057337.1, forward strand.
TTTAATTCCTACAGAAAAGAAATTAGGGTTTAACCCTATCTAAGAATATAATTCTTCAGAAGAAAATAGGAATTTAATTCCTCTAAAGTTTATTGCTAGGATTTAACCCTTTGAAAAATTTAATTCTTAAAAGGTGAACAAATCTTTAAAACATTTTGAAGAATTTAATTCTTAAAAGATGAACAAATCTTTAAAACATGCAAAGAACCAGAGTCACGTGCTACCACGTGACCCCTGTAAAGATCCACAGAAAAGAACTTTGAGGCAACGTCTCACGTGCCCCACGTGACCCCTGAAGGATACAAAGAAAAAGCAAACAGAAGTTATGGGCGCCCTCACATGCTACCACGTGACCACTTGGCAAAGGCTTTAACAGTTGAAAAACCATATTCCCATCACGTGACAGCACGTGATGCTCCAAGAGCAATTATAGGAAGTATTCGATACTTTTGGCAGAATAAATAAGGGGAATCTGGGCGCTCTCACGTGTCCACACGTGACCCCTCTCTCCTTAGTGTTTAACACTAATTTGAAACCTCTGTTCCAGTGTTTAACACTGATTTGCTTTAGTGTTTAACACTAATTTGAGATCTCTGTTGCCAGTGTTTAACACTGATTTGCTTTAGTGTTTAACACTAAATTGAAAACCCTGTTGCTAGTGTTTAACACTGATTACCTTTTAGTGTTTAACACTAGTTTGTTAATCTTATTCCCAGTGTTCAACACTGTTGGTCTCTAGTGTTTAACACTAACTTTAGCCCAATTGGCTAAGTTTCTAGAGGCAAAGCCTCTTCTTCAATGAGCCAACAGAGGGCCAATATTCTAAACATGATTGGACTTAGCCCAAGATGGCCATAAGTCCTCAATTCAAACTTAACTAGGCTAATAGGCTTATAATATTATTAATTGGTCTTGGTTCCAAATTGGGCCAAAGACTATTTAATCTACCTTGGTTCAAGGGTAAATCTCTTCACTCCTGTGATACTTGACGTTGTAATTCCTCAACGTATTCAAAGAGTGACGGGTCCTGATGACCTCACATTGATACGGACTGTGGGGTCCTTAAACTCATGGACTATGAGGTCCTTAACCTTGACCGTGATGTCTTAAAACTAATGCCGGACTGTGGAGTCCTTAAATCCTCGGACTATGATGTCCTTAACCTTGGCCGGAATATCTTAAAACTAACAACGAACTATGATGTCCTTAACCTTGACCGTGATGTCTTAAAACTAACGTCGGACCGTGGAGTCCTTAAATCCACGTACTATGATGTCCTTAACCTTGACCGCAACATCTTAAAACTAACATTGGACTGCAATGCCCTTAAACTACCTATTGACCGCAATGTCACTAAACTAAACAACAGGGCCCCCCTTAATTGCTCTCTTGTTGGATCTAAACGATCCCGTTAAGTTGATCTTAGTCTAGAACTAGACTAACGTATCCTTAACAAGCGTTTAAGTCGATCTTAGTCTCAAACGAGGCTAACGTATCCTTAAACCCAAACCCCCAAACCCAAATCTAAGATAATACGGATTTGGACTAGTCCACGCCCTGCGGACGACGACATAACTCAGTCTCCGTATACAATCCACGGGCAACCAAACATAAAATAAACACACACGACACGAAGTGACCATCTGGAGAAGGAGAAATTTGTTACCGCAATGCGGTAGTGTAATTAACTACAGGGGCTTGTGCCTGCAGGGAAGAGCGTCCCCACAATCAAAAACCCCTCAAGCGAGGGTGAATCTGACGAAGTCTGCTATATCGGACGCATCCGTTTAAACCTTCGATACATGGTGCCATAAGTCAACTTAGCATCTTCGGAGAGGTAGACGGATAGCACCAATTAATCTGCCCCAAATTTCAGGCAAGACGTCCCTGTCGCGCCGTCTTTCGGAGGGGAACAGATTCTGGCACGCCCGGTGGGACCTTTTCCTCTTTCCACTCCACACTTCGTGTGTCGTCTTCACGAACAAATCGCGGTTTGTTAATGGTTGCCTTTGGGTTTCAAGTTACTAAGATTTGGACTTTTGCCTGTCGCAGAAATCAAGCATCAATAGCATCCAACTGCTCGAGCTGCTCGAAATGCAAGTGCAACAGACGCTCCGCCTCACCTGGAGGTGTAGCCTATGGGCCTCAAGCGGCCTCCATCCTTGCCATGCCAGTGGAACAGGTGACTCAGGTCACCACCGGTCTGTTCTTCGGGACCATGCTCCCGCCTGCAAGCTTCACCATTCCAGTGCCCACACCGGAAGCGCAAAAGAAGTCGGTCTTCGATCGGCTCACTGCTACAACAGCCCCTCTCAACGGGTCGTCCAATGTCAAGCCGGCGGCTTCGGTCTTTACCATGCTGAACCTGAACTCTAATGGGCCTGCCAAGAAGCCCATGACCCCCGACAAGGCCATCGCAAAGAAGACAGCCATCTCCATTCCTGAAGTCGTCAAGACGGCTTCTCCTGCTAAAGAGTCGGTCCTTTCAAGGCTGACTATTCCGGCTCTTGCTCCTGCTCGAGGGTCTGTTTTTGACAGATTGAACATCGCCACTCAAAAGACATCAGCTTTCAAGAGGCTGGCACCAGCGGCGTCTCATCCGGATAGGGGGCAAGACGAGACTATCCCTATCGCCGAGCCAGTCCCAACGGCTCGACACGCTCGACGTCGCCACTGGCGCCGAGTAAGGAAGGCCGGGGGTAACTCCCCTACAGGGCTAACCCCACCGGCTCCGATGCTAGAAGTTGATGCTGTTGTTCCAACGGGAAACAGCTTTGAACCGCTAAGGGGGGTACGCATGAACTCTCCGACTGCCATGCTAAAACGATCTCCTCCACCTGCGGAGAGTATTACAGATGCAAAGCCGGAGCAGCCCTCTCAATGGCTATCCTCCAAGATTTATAAGGTCTGGCGACGGGTTCAAGACTCAATAATCGACCAAGATCACTCTCGCCGGCAGAAGAGGGTGAAGGTTCAGGAAGAGAAGAACTGTCCTGTCAAACAACAAAGGACGACAACCACTTGGGTGCCCGCTGCAACGACTCCCTCAGCGTCAATTACTCAAAAGAGAGGAAGGTCGGAGAAGGTCCCTACGCCTACAGCTAACGTTAAAGACAGTAAGCCTAAACGCCCTAAGTCTGGGGGCATAGTGGTGCATACCGTTTACATGGCATCCGGGAAGGAGGACAGCCATGCATCTACAGGTCATCGACCGCTCACGCGATCGGTGACTAAAGCTCAGGAGCAGCAGCAGAAGCTCCAAGAAATGATGAATGCGATGGCCGCACTCACTGGGCCAAAAGAAAGCCCCGAAGCATCCTTGGATCAACGCCAGGAGCAGGAAACTGACGCTGAATTCCTTCGCAGGATACTGGAAAAGAAGGATAAAGAGGCTGCGGAACAAGCAGCCAATATAAAGCGAATGTCCCTCCTATTCCAGGACATGGTAGGAATGATGATTCAACAAGATCCTCCTGCTGAAGATCCTCCGATCGTCCTTGAAGATGACAGGGGAGAAACATCAAATCCTCCACCGGCTCTGTCAACAGCCAAGGAAGAGACAATCTCCAAAGCTGACTTGGACGAATATATAGCTCAGCAGATCCGGGTGCATCAGGCGACTGAGGTAGCCGGTCAGGTCGTAAAAACGGGACGACTATATCCGAGCTGGTATGATCAGATCAAGTACCCGCCGGGCTATACAATACCGAAATTTCATGTCTATAAGGGGACGGGCAATCCCCACTAGCATGTTGCCCAGTCCAGGGCGCTTTGCGGCAACACCGGCGGTGATGATAAACTGTTGCTTCGCCAATTCATCGGTAGCTTATCGGATACAACATTCGAATGGTACTCCGAGCTCCCAAACGACTCTATTAAGACATTTGCGGAGATGGAGCTGTTGTTTACCCAGCGTTTCGCAAGCGCCAGCGAACGCACTCCGATTACGGCGTTGATTAATGCCAGGGTGAAACTAGGCGAGACGTGGGTCCAGTACGTTATACACTGGCGAAACTTGTGGTCTAAATGCGAACAACACATTGAGGAAGCGCCCGCGGTGGGCATGTTCGTGGGTACCCTAGATCCTCATGCAACTATCTCCCAGTTCATGATGTTCTTTAAGCCAACCACGTTCCAGACTTTGATCAACAAGTTGGCCCAGATAGGTCACAGACAGTCTCCCCCGAAGCCAGAACCTCGGAATGACAAGGGTAAAGGGAAGGAAACCTTCGTTGCGAACGCTCAGTAGCAACCCAATGCCCCAAAGCTAGCGGATCAACTGGAAGAAAGGCGGCGGTATTATAATGAGAAAATGAAGCGCCTCTACTCGTTCCCGCGGGATAAAACGAAACGGTTATTCGAGCTGGCAGTACGCAACAGGCTTATCAACATGCCAAACCCAAGGCGACCACCGCAACCCAGTAAGGCGAATAACCCCAATTATTGCCCTTACCATCAAACGGTAAGCCATCCGATTGAGGATTGCTTCGTCTTCAAAGGATGGATTGAAAATCAATACCTACAGGGAAAGTTTGCACTGTCCGAAAAGTGGAAGGTGAACCCGCCACAACCGCACACTCCTAAAAAGACGGACACACTGGGGGCAACTTGTTCCTTTATTGAAGAAGCTCCATGGGAAATCGTGCTTTCAGCAAAAACCAAAAGGATGCTGAGTGATCTTCATACATGTCCGGCGGTCGAATGGAAGAACCTGCTTGAACCTCGAATCATCGAAGGGATGCTGAAACCGCGCCCAACTACAGAGATCGGTGGTAATAGCCCAAGTACTCACACCCAACCGTCAAAATCTTCGAAGAAAAAAAAGAAGAAATCCAAGAAGCCAGTGAAGTCTGGGGACAAGCGCACGGACTTGCAGAAGCAGATTGACGCGCTGGAAGAGTACAACCAAAAGGCGCGGACTCCCATCACACTCCAAGAGTTCCTCAACCACGTCTTTCAGGTGGAAGATAATGGAGAGAGCTCGTCGGATGAATCCGAGGGAAACGTGGCGAATTGTCATATGATCTCCCACTCGTTTACAGACGATGAAAAAACCCCTGGCGCTCAGAAACTGGGGGCAGAGCCTGAACCGGAACTTGGGTGGCCGACAGACGAAATGATCGACGCTTTTCTGGATGAGATTCGTCTGAAAAGTAAAGCCGATCGGGAGCGTGAGATGGCCGCATTGGAAGGAGCCAAACGTAGGCGTCTAAAAGAAAGATGCGAAGCACTCCCTCCAGATCAAAAGACATCCGATGCGAATAAAAATATATTCATGACGAGGAAAAGGTTTGCCAAAGCCATGTCAATGGGAATGAAGCTACCACCCTCGGAGGAAAACACGCTCAATGGGGGGAGAAGCACCCTAATTACTGCTCATATCATCGGATGATTTCATACCCCACTGAGGAGTGCGACACTTTTAAGATATGGTGGCAGGGATATATTGCTCACCGGCAACATTTTAAGCGAATGAAACGCAGAACTCGTCGGGAGCAGAGAAGTACAACCGACAGGCACAAAAGAACTACCGGCAACTGTTACCCGGTCAACGCCGAAGGATCACAAGTTCTCACCTTTGGGAGCGACTCTGATGAGGAAATGGCTCTGGGCCCTCTCTTTAAAGAATCCATCTTAGGGAAAGAGGAAGAACCAGCGGCCAGCGAAAACATTCAGCTGCGCAATCGCACGCTTCCGGAAAAGAACCTCGGACTCGCAACTAGAAAAGATAAGGGAAAGGAAAAGGTCGCTGAGGATATCGCATTAGACGACCAAGTCATGAGAGAGCTGACTGCCAAGGACCCGCCCAAGAAGAGTAAGATGGACTACAACATCCTAGCACACCTGAGGAAGCTACCTTCGCAGCTCAGCATTCTCGACGCCCTCTTATTATCAAAAGAAGCGAGAGATTCATTAATCAAGGCGCTACAAGAGCCCGAGCAATTCCAAGCCTTCCTCACCGAATAGAGGATGAAGGATGAACTGGAAGAAGTACACACGGCCGATATCACTTTCGGTGACGAAGACCTTCTCCTCGGGACGTGCGACCACAACCGTCCCCTATATGTCTCTGGATACTGCCACGATATCAAGATAGGCAAAATCCTGGTGGATAATGGGTCCTCCGTCAATCTCCTTAATGTTCGGGTGTTGAAGGAAATCTGCATGAGCGTTCAGCACCTCGCTCGGGACAAAATTACCATCTCCGGTTTCGACTCCCAGTCATCACGGACTCTCGGATCTGTAATATTAACATTACGCTTCGGACTACTCATCACCGACATTAAGTTTCACGTCATTGACGCCAAGACCTGCTATAACGCCTTGCTCGGTCGTCCTTGGTTACACGAGTACAACATCATCCCTTCTACGCAGCACCAGTGTATGAAGTATTTCAAGGATGGTTTCGAGTATACCGTAACAGGAGAGCTGAATCCGTTCTCCGTAAACGAAGTCCGCAAATACGAAAATGCAAAGTACTTTTTGCCAGGTTCCGAGGATATAGAGAGGTGTCGCAAACCAGAGAACAAAGCCGCCGCCACCATTCCTGTTTTCGGGAGTGATACCGAAGAAGAAGAAGAGATAGTTTACTCTGGGCCGTCTCGACGCAACAATCCGGGACCGCCCACCCCCATACTGATCTTCGGAAGCGATTCGGAAGATGAGGTTAATGCTGTGTTCTCCAGTCGACCGTCAGTACAAGAATTCCCTGGTTGCAATCGAAGTCTGCAAATTACCATGATTCCGCGGAAGCACTACAAAGACCTTGATGCACTTGAAGCTTACAATGTGCAAGACCTGCGGACATTTTATGTCCCTCCCAGGCGAAAAGGTGAAAAGGAAATCCTACTCTACCGGTCCACGGAAACAAGAGTAGAGAAAGAAATCTGGCACGGCGCAGATTCTACACTTGACAGGCTCTAACCCATCCGTTTGCCCAGATATTACACAAACGGACTAAAAAGGCAACTAAAGCGCCAAGGGGTACCCTTAAAACAGACTGTTCGACAAGCTCGGTTCTACAACAGGATTTGGGATTTCCCTGGCATTCAGTGCAAGTTGCCCAACGGGAAAATGGAAATGCTTGGGCTTGGATATGTGAGATCCGGGAAACGGGAACGATTCCACGGTAGCTACGCCATATATAACTTCGATGAAGAGGAGGACGCCTTGCCAGAAAATGCCGATCCTTTATCAAGACTAAATCCCGCAATCAAAGTGCCGAGTCCGTCATTTGAAGAGCGAATGGACAAGCTTATCAGGAGAGTGGGTCAAAAATCTCGAGACGGCCATAACCGCGAGATGGCCATCTACGAGAAAGCCAGGACGCAACGCCTTCTTCAACAGGCTGCCAAAGACGAAGATGCTCCTCCCTGTCAACCCGTTGCGCAAAAGGCCCGACGCAGAGGCAGAAGTAAGTCAAAAAGCGGAAAAGGGGGTCGACAACGACAACGCAGGATCAAAGAGTCATGTGATCGGGTATTGCGCGGTCCGGATTTGTCCCTCATGAAGAAGATGAGTCGAGCGTATTCTTTCCCTCAAGAAAAGACGAAGAAGATACTCGATCTCGCTTTAAAGCATCAAATGATTACACTTCCGGAGTCTAAGCATCCTAAGCAAGCTAACGAGGTCTCTCATCCGGGCTATTGCTCTTATCACCGAGTAATAGGACACCCTATCGAAGACTGCTTCACCTTCAAGAACTGGGTCGAAGACCAGTACCAACAAAGCAGGTTTGCTCTATCCAGCAGCTGGAGGATAATGCCACCACAAAAGCACGAACCCAAAGCCACAAGAGCAGAACCAGATCCACATCGGTCTTGGAAGCGAGTTCGTACTTGTCATATGATAACAATATCTAAAGGAGAGCCCGAGAACATAGATGACCTTCCTTGGTGCTTTGAAAACAGCTATGACGACGAGGTAATCTCAGAGTTTCCGCCAGCCCCAAAAGAGCTGGAAGATGGCATGCATACTACTGTGGATAACCTCAAGAAGATTGAGTTGGAAACGGCAAACGACCCACGACCGACATTCGTCAGCAAACTGCTATCTGAAGAAAAGGTGGTTGCATTAAAAGACGTGCTTATGCAGTATAGAGATTGTTTCGCATGGAACTATTCCGAAATGCCAGGACTAGATCCAGAAATAGCTGTCCATAAATTGGCGATATCCCCGGACGTTAAGCCAGTCAAACAGGCGCCGAGAAGAATGCGGCTCGAGCTTGAGATGAGCATCAACGCCGAAGTCAAGAAGCTGATCGACTCTGGCTTCATCCAAGAGGTTCAGTACCCTGATTGGATCGCCAACATCATCCCGATAATGAAGAAAAATGGGACAGTGCGCATATGCGTGGACTTCCGGGATCTCAATAAAACTTGCCCGAAGGACGATTTCCCAGTGCCGGTCACCGAGCTGAAGATAGATTATACGTCCACTCACGAAGTTTTCTCCTTCATGGACGGCTCATCGGGATACAATCAGATAAAGATGCATCCCGAAGACCAGAAGCACACCGCTTTCCGGACTCCTCTGGGCATATTCTGCTACAAAGTTATGCCCTTCGGTTTAAAGAATACCGGTGCCACCTATCAGTGGGCCATGACGAAGATCTTCAATGACCTCATACATGAAATCGTCGAATGCTATATCGACGACCTTGTAGTGAAAAGAAAATCATACGAGGAACATCTTGAGCATCTGAAGATCGTATTTCAACGCCTTCGACAATATAACTTGAAAATGAACCCACTTAAATGCGCGTTCGGGGTGTCCTCGGGTAAATTCCTAGGGTTCATTGTCCGGCACCGGGGTATCGAGATAGATCCGTCGAAGATCAAGGCGATCATAGAAATGCCACCGCTAAGGACTCTCAAACAATTACGGTCTCTCCAGGGGAAGCTCGCGTACATCCGACGATTTATAGCCAACCTTTCGGACAAGTGCCGCCCTTACAGTCACCTGATGAAGAAGGGAACCCCATTCGTCTGGGATCACAAATGCCAAGGCGCGCTGGACGAGATCAAGCAATACCTGCATAACCCGCCGGTGTTAGCTGCTCCAGTCAAGGGAAAGCCTCTTATTCTTTATACCACAGCCCTCGAAGGTTCCTTAGGCGCATTATGGGTACAAGAGAACGACCAAGGGAAGGAGAGAGCGCTCTACTATTTAAGTCGAGTTCTACTGGGGGAAGAAAGCAATTATTGCCCCATCGAAAAGCACTACCTGACGTTGATCTTCGCGATAACAAAACTCCGGCACTATGCATTGGCGCATGAGGTCCGTCTTATATCAAAGGTGGACCCCCTTAAATATATAATGTCAAAGGCCATATTGACAGGGAGACTCGCTAAATGGGCCCTACTCTTGATGGAGTTTTCAATAACCTATCAGCCTCTTAAGGCAGTGAAAGGCCAAGCCATCGCTGACTTCCTCGTTGAGCATCCAATACCTGCCGACTCTCCTTTGAATTGCGAGCTGCCAGACGAACATGCGTTTGACACGATCGACGGAGGTGGTACCCGGTGGGAACTCTACTTTGACGGAGAGTCTTCCATGAAGAAGCGCAGACACGGCACCCCTATAATCAAGTCAGGGGTAGGCCTTATCTTCGTGACCCCACAAGGAGGGATAATGCGCTTCGCCTTCTCTTTGACAGAGCCGAGGACGAACAATGAAGCTGAATACGAAGCTTTGATAGCAGGCCTCGAGATCGCCATCGACATGGGAATTGAAAACCTCCTCATATACGGAGACTCCCAACTGGTCGTTAGCCAAGTAAACGGCGACTACCAGACGTGCAAGCCAGAGCTGGTGAAGTATGGCGAGAGAGTACAGCGATTGCTGATTCAAATCCCCTCCTACATGCTGGAAAGCATACCGCGCGCGGAAAATAGCTAAGCGGACGCATTGGCCAAGCTCGCTAAAGAACTGGCCAACGAGAATCTCGATGACGTCAGAATTGTGGTACAAAGCCGTCGAGTACTTGCCCCAGCAGAAATATCTCCGGAATCACCCGAAGAAAGGGGAGCAACTGAGCAGACGGCCCTGCAGATAAATGACCAAGAGAAGGTTGAAGATTGGAGAGAAGTCTTCATAGACTACTTCAAATCCCGTCGAACGCCTGAAGATGCGTCCTCAAGACATCAGCTTGTGAAACGAGCTCTGTCCTTCGCCTTCGTCAATAATACTCTGTACAAGAGGTCATTTGACTCTCTGTGGTTGAGATGCCTGGGACCTGACGAAGCGAAAAGAGTCGTTCAGGAAGTTCACGACGGACTCTGCGGTTCTCACCAAGCAGGTCCGAAGATGAAGTTGAAAATTAAACGGATGGGCTACTATTGGCCAACGATGATTCAAGATTGCCTCGAATATGCAAAGCAATGCCACTCATGCCAGATTCATAGGGACTTTATCCATCAACATCCAAATCCTCTGCATCCCACAGTGGCTAGCTGGCCGTTCGAAATATGGGGGACTGACATAGTCGGCCCTATCGAACCAGCATCATCCAGAGGACATCGTTTCATCCTGGCGGCGACTGATTACTTCTCCAAATGGGCAGAAGCAGTACCGTTAAGGGAAGTGAAGACAGAGAATATTCTCCATTTCTTCAAGACGCACATCATTTATCGGTTTGGAACTCCGCGACGGATCATCTCCGATAACGGTCCAGCCTACAGAAGCCACAAGATCAGTCGCTTCGCACAACAACACAACATAGACTGGAGATATTCCTCAGTTTATAATCCCCGAGCTAACGGTCTAGCTGAGGCTTTCAACAAAACCTTGATAAAGATCGTGAAGAAGACGGTGTCCCGAAACAAAAAGGACTGGCAAGAGAGACTGCAAGAAGCTCTTTGGGCTTATCGGACTACGTTCAAGACGGCCACGAACACAACGCCATACGCGTTGGTATTCGGTACAGAAGCGGTACTCCCCTTCAAGATAGAGCTACCTTCTCTACGAGTGGCAGTCCACTACGAGCTGATGGACGAAGAAAATGCCCACCTTCGGCTTGAGGAGCTTGATGCCCTTGATGAAACATGGCTCATAGCACAGCAAAATCTGGAGGCTTACAAAGAAAAGATGACGCGCTCATATGAAAAATTGACCAGGCCGAAGACATTCCGCCAAGGCGAACTCGTGCTAGTGGTCAAAAGACCTATGATCCCCAATCGCGCCAAGCGGGGAAAATTCGAGCCGAACTATGAAGACCCATATATCATAGACAAGGTCTACCAGGGTGGAGCGTATCTGCTCATGGATATGCAAGGTGAGAGACCTTTCAGACCAATAAACGGTCGCTTCCTGAAGAAATACTACGCTTGACGGGTTAAGGCCTAGGTCAATGATAGATGACGACGACTATGTCCGCTCGCCATCTTCCTAAGCCCGAACTCTATAAGTAGTAACCGGCCTTCTTCAACAAAGGACCGAAACGTCCTTAAACTAATAACGGATCGAAACGTTCTTAAACTAATAACGGACCGAAACGTCCTTAAACTAACAATGGACCACTATGTCCTAAAACTAGCTGTTGACCGAGATGTCGATAAACTACGGTGGATTGCAATATCTCAAAGCCGATAAAAAAAATAATATAAAAAATATATATATAATAAAAATAAAAATGGTATGTCCATAAGCGAAATGGGCACGGATGAAAACCCGAAAAGGCTCCGTGAGTAAAAACAGAAGGGCTACCGGCGAGTGTTTGTGAAAACCCGAAAGGGCGCAACCTCGTGAAAGGACACTTACAGGGTCCTCACGACCTTGTAAGGAGAAACCACCCGCGTGAGATCCTTACGACTCACAAGGGAGAAACACACTTAGGAGTCCTCACGATCCCTAAGGAGAAATTACACTTGCGAGATCCTCACGACTCGTAAGGAGAACTCCCTTATGGGACCCTCACGGCTCATAAGATTTGAAAGTCTTAAGTTACAGAAACCTGAACCTGTTCTTAAGCAACCCCCCCCCACAACCTTCGATATTGCCCCACAAGCGGCTCATACTGGCCCTTGTATACAATCCATGGGCACGAATAAACATTTCCCTAACCAAGTCCCATCCGTGACTAGGGATATGTTCATACGGTGAACAACCCTTGTAAGTCCTCTCGACTTATAAGGAGAAAACTCTTTTGTAAGATCCTTACGACTTACAAGAGAACATACACTTAGGAATCCTCACGATTCCTAAGGAGAAAACACACCTACAAGATCCTCACGACTTGTAGGGAGAAATACCTTTGTGAGACCCTTACGGCTCATGAAGTCAAAAGCCTTAGTCGACAGGACCCCTAACCCTGTTTACTAAGCCACCTTTGTTCAACATCGACAAAGGCAAATGATGATTCGCTCCTAGCAATATCCCAGTTGTAGCGGTGCTGATGCCGAAATCGGTGTATAAATCCAAGCTTGCAGCGAAAAGCCAACAAGCCACACATGCACACGAAATAGCCGAAATGATGGGGCAACTTGCGACAAAATCAGCAAGTAAAAATGTATGCATGAAAAATAGCCGAAATGATTGGGCAACTCGCAATAAAAAGTAGCGAGTGAAAAATAAAATAAATAGCCGAAATGATTGGGCACCGCGAAAAATAGCCGAAATGATGGGGCAATCGCGACCTTCACGATATAAAAGCTGAAATGATAGAGCATCACGGAAAAAGAAATAAAATAAAAAGCAAATTTATGCCCTACAGGTGATGTTACGTCAATCCCTGTATACAATCCACGGGCGCAAACAAAGAGGGAGTCACACTCCTCCTTCCCAGGTTTTATCGAAAGAAGAAGCCAAATCTCGACGAGCCACAAAGATCGTTTCAACATTCGTCTCATTGTGGACACAACATCAAGCAAAGCGGAGCAGCGGCAACTCCCAGTTCCATGATTCGGCGGTGTACAGATCACCGAAAGTCAAATCCCAACTCCGTGAAATGCGGATACAATCAACAAAATTCCTGGTCACGTGGAACGCGGATAGCGTCACTCTTTAACCCCGTGGAAAATGTCCAGAGCAGAGCCTGGTCCTCGCAGAACACGGCAGTGAACCCGTAGGAAGCATCCAGAGCAAAATTCCTGGTCACGTGGAACGCGGATAACGTCACTCTTTGACCCCGTGGAAAACATCCAGAGCGGAGCCTGGTCCTCGCAGAACACGGCAGTGAACCCGTGGGAAGCATTCAGAGCAAAATTCCTGGTCACGTGGAACGCTGATAATGTCACTCTTTGACCCCGTGGAAAACGTCCAGAGCGGAGCCTAGTCCTCGCCAAGCACGGCAGTGAACATGTATGAAGCATCTAGTGCAAAATTCCTGGTTACGTGGAACGCGGATAACGTCACTCTTTGACCCCGTGGAAAACGTCCAGAGCGGAGCCTGGTCCTCGCCAAGCACGGCAGTGAACCCATGTGAAGTATCTAGTGCAAAATTCCTGGTCACGTGGAATGCGGATAACGTCACTCTTTGACCCCGTGGAAAACGTCCAGAGCGGAGCCTGGTCCTCGCAGAACACGGCAGTGAACCCGTGGGAAGCATCCAGAGCAAAATTCCTGGTCACGTGGAACGCAGATAACGTCACTCTTTGACCCCGTGGAAAACATCCAAAGCGGAGCCTAGTCCTCGCCAAGCACGGCAGTGAACCCGTGTGAAGCATCTAGTGCAAAATTCCTGGTCATGTGGAACGCGGATAACGTCACTCTTTGACCCCGTGGAAAACGTCCAGAGCGGAGCCTAGTCCTCGCCAAGCACGGCAGTGAACCCGTGTGAAGCATCTAGTGCAAAATTCCTGGTCACGTGGAACGTGGATAACGTCACTCTTTGACCCCGTAGAAAACGTCCAGAGCGGAGCCTGGTCTTCGCAGAACATGGCAGTGAACCCGTGGGAAGCATCCAGAGCAAAATTTCTGGTCACGTGAAACACGGATAACGTCACTCTTTGACCCCGTGGAAAACGTCCAGAGCGGAGCCTAGTCCTCGCCAAGCACGGCAGTGAACCCGTGTGAAGCATCTAGTGCAAAATTGCTGGTCACGTGGAACGCGGATAACGTCATTCTTTGACCCTGTCGAAAACGTCCAGAGCGGAGCCTAGTCCTTGCCAAGCACGGCAGTGAACCCGTATGAAGCATCTAGTGCAAAATTCCTGGTCACGTGGAACGTGGATAACGTCACTCTTTGACCCCGTGGAAAACGTCCAGAGCGGAGCCTGGTCGTCGCAGAATACGACAGTGAACCCGTGGGAAGCATCCAGAGCAAAATTTCTGGTCACGTGGAACGCGGATAACGTCACTCTTTGACCCCATGGAAAACGTCCAGAGCGGATCCTGGTCCTCGCAGAGCACGGCAGTGAACCCGTGTGAAGCATCCAGAGCAGAGCCTAGTTCTCGCCGAACACGGCAGTGAACCCGTGTGAAGCATCTAGAGCAAAATTCCTTGTTACGTGGAACGCGGATAACGTCACTCTTTGACCCCACGGAAAACATCCAGAGCGGAGCCTGGTCCTCACCGAACACGGCAGTGAACCCGTGTGAAGCATCCAGAGCAAACATCGGACTGTGGAGTCCTTAAAATCCACGGACTATGATGTCCTTAACCTCGACCGTAATGTCTTAAAACTAACGATCAACCACCATGATTCTAGACTGAATTTACTTTGGTTCAAGGGTACATCTCTTCACTCCTTTGATGTTCGTCGTTGTAATTCCTCAACATCTTCAAAGAGGTGACGGGTCCCGGTAACCAAACATCAGATTGTGGAGTCCTTAAATCCACGGACTATGATGTCCTTAATCTTGACCGCGATGTCTTAAAACTAACACCGGACTATGGAGTCCTTAAATCCACGGACTATGATGTCCTTAACCTTGACCGTGATGTCTTAAAACTAACACCGGACTGTGGAGTCCTTAAATCCACGGACTATGATGTCCTTAACCTTGACCGTGATGTCTTAAAACTAACATCGGACTATGGAGTCCTTAAATCCACGGACTATGACGTCCTTAACCTTGACCGTGATGTCTTAAAACTAACATTGGACTGTGGAGTCCTTAAACCCACGGACTATGAGGTCCTTAACCTTGACCGCGATGTCTTTAAACTACGGTACCTTGAAAAAAATCCCAAAGCAACCCTTGACCCCGTGAAACACGGATAAGGGCGACCGCACCCAGCACTTGCGGGTCCTCACGACCTGTAGGGAAGAAAACTCTCTTGTGAGATCCTTACGACTCCCAAGGGAAAACCCGCTTAAGAATCCTCACGATTCTTAAGGAGAACTTACACCTACGGGATCCTCTTGACCTGTAGGGAGAAAAACTCTTTATGAGACCCGTACGGCTCATAAAGCTCAAAAGTCTTAGGAGGCAGATTTTAACCCTGAATCCTAAGCCATCATTGTCCTGCAAAGAGATCAAAATAGATTACCCGCAGAACTCATTCAAGTAAAAGAGACACACCATTGAGAAAAAAAATGTCTTTATTCATAAACCAAAATGGATACAAAGTACAATTCATGAAAAAGCAAAAAAGAATATACTCTCATTCAGGAGTATGTACAAAAAGAAAGGAAAAGATACAAGTTTTCAAGCCGGCGGGTGATTTAGCAATTTCGCTAGCTCATCCTGCTTTTGCTGGGCCACAGCTTCATGATTCAGGATCGCCAGAAGACGAGCCTCCGCCTAAGCCTGCTGGGCCTGATACGAGGCGAGCCGGCCTTCGAGCTCTTTCTCAGTAGCCTTGTGAGCCTCGACCCTTTCGCTTGTGAACACGACAGCTTTATCAAGAGCCACCACCTCTTTGATAGACTCTTGAAGCACCCGCCAGAGTTCATACGCTTTATTGGTTTTGGCTGTGAGGCTGGTTTGAAGCTCGCTCAATGCCTTAGAGGCCAACTCCCTTTCCGAGAATTTGCAGCCGAGCCTCTTCTCGTACGACACGATGTTCGCCATACATCGCTCTATCAGACCGCGCAAGCCCGCTTCTACGACCGCAGCCTCTGAAACGGGACATGTACGCTCAAGACTGTATAAACAAGCCCCCAGTCGATAGCAATAGTCGATCTAAAACACGCGCACATCATCTGGTATGGGAAGCAACAAGAAAAATTTCCGATGTATATCCTATCAAGCATGCATTCGCAACTATATGAATATCCGAAAAGAAATAATACCCAAAGCTCTGATGTGCATGCAACATGATGATAGTGTTCGCAATTAAAGAAAGTTCTCATGGGAAGAATACAAAGCTCATTTATGCAAGCAAGACATACATACGAGTACCCAGCATACATGAAAATTCAATATAAAGCATGCGAAAACTAATTTGAATATACTACGCTAGCAGGAAAAGGTCACCAAATAAAGGATCGGTAGCACAAGGATTAACAAAACAAAGAACAAAATTCTCCATCTCTCTCTCTGCTTTCTCCAACACATCAAAGCGACGGTTCTCGCGAGGAGTCGCTCCCCACCGATTGGCCCCATGTTCGTCCGCAAAAGCAGACATAACAGCCCACCGAGCTCTTATTTGGCTCAACAGGTGAACTGAGCGATCTTTCAAAGCCTGAGTAATCAGGCACGCCTCGTGAAAACCCTCGAGCTTTTCTTCAGCCGCGTCAAGCATCGCCAGGGTCATCTCCGCCGGGTGAGGAGGGAAGTCGGCAAGCACGGCAGCAAGAATCATCCGGAGCCAGAGGGAGCCCATTGGGAGGGGGACCCCCTACGGATCGAGAGTTCATATGCCGCTGAGTCACATTCGTCGTCAGTAAGGAGGGGATCCACCAATCGTGCGGCAAAGCGGGGGATCATCTCCTCGATAGGAACTTCCCATAGCTGTCGACGAGCATGAGGGCGGTTGCAGGCCATGGCACCCAGTTGTTTCCTCAAGATAAATCGCACTAAATCGAGAATAAATTTCTCTGTGAAGAGAAAAAGAAGGCCATGGCCTCAGATTATAAAGAGGGGCATTAAATGCTGCGAAAGGAGAATCCTGAATGGCGGGACTATTTCCAAGACCCAAAAAAAGGGAAAGCATTGGAAATCAAGGAAATGGGACTATTTCCAAGGCTCCTTTTTAGCATTAAATGTTGTACACGGAGAATATGGCATGGAAAACTAAACAGCCCCATCAAAGGGACCCCACGTGCGGAGCGCGTGAGCACCAAACTTGACGTGTACGGAAAAGTGAAATGGTGCTTTATGCACTAAACACATCAGCAACAACAATAGCAAAAATGACAAAATTCCGCAAAAAAGGCATGCAAACACAGAAGGGCACAATAAAACTTATCATTCATACTTTAAAAAGTTCATACAAAATAAAAAAAAGGGGGGGAAACGATTACAACGGCAAGACCTCGGACGCGGGGCACGGATTGAGAAACTCAAACGTGGCTCTGTCCAAGATCCTCCAAGCATTTCGAACCATCCAAGTATGTTTTCTCTCGTGGTCACAAGCGTCAGGGTCCTCACGAATGTCTTCTACCCTCCGATAGGCAGCAAGTATGGTCGACTACTGAAAAGCCTGGTGCAAGAGATCAATGAGGTCGTCTCGCCTCCTCTTCGAGATTAGGCTCATCAGGTACACCGAATGTACCTTATCTTCGGCGACGTCCAAGGCTCTGAGCGGCACGCCGGTGCAGAAGAGAGGGAGCGCCTCCCAAATCGCTAGCACGATGAGTCTCAGAAGAGAAGAGCGGCGAGGGAGTAGCCGACCATTGTACTCGTCGAAGCGGCTCATGATCTCAGCACATTGAGCGTTGGTGAACTCCTGGTCCTGGCTGCGGCCCAATGCACGGATATTCCCGTAAGAAATGATCTCATCAAGATCATACAAATGGGCATCCATGATACCTAAAATAACGATCATGGAAATTCATTACAAACTTCTTCCCCCCGGTTGAGAAAGAGAACTCAGGGCAAAGAAACCCATGAAGTCCCCATGGGAAGAACTTAGTTCCTCATAGGAATCAAATTCCTTCTTGAAAAAGGGAATTAAATTCCCAGAAGTTTGTTGTTCCAGAGCCAGAGCTCCTTGAGGATGGATTTAAATTTCATGGAAGGGACAACCGACACCATCATCTCCCTAAGGGTTAAAGAGACCCTAAGAGATCTACAGTTTGAAAATTAGATGGGTTTCTGTTCTTGTGGAAGAACTTAAAACAAAAAGAAATGTGTGTTCTTGTCAAAAGGAAAAACCCTTGATCTGAATTTTAAATCCCGTGGTGGTTGCTGAGAAAGTTCTCCGATCGTTCAAAGATCTTTACCTGAAGAAAGGGTCTTCTTGGAATAGAGTTAAACTCTGGAAAAAGTTTAAGGCAGAGAACTAAGCTCTGGAAACGAGAATTAAATTCTCAGAAAGAAAAGTTTGCAAGGAGGAAGATGAAGCAAAGTGGAGGCTCTTCTGAAAGGACATGGGCATTTATAGGATGGGATGGAAAACGTTTCATCTACCCTACTCCCAAGGCAGATCCGACGGTCACAAAAGTGACAGCGTTGCACTCACGTGCAGATACGTGAGAACAACGCTGTGGGGACATTTGTTCCCTGATTAAAAATCAGGAAAAAGGTTCAGAAGAGGCATCATGTGCTCACACGTGACCAGTGGTCACGTGTTGGCACGTGATGGTTAAGCAGCGGCCAGAGAACAGAACGCAGAAGAAGAGAAGCCCATTCCGGAGGTCACGTGCTCACACGTGACCAGGGGTCACGTGCTCACACGTGATCGGCTTTAAAAGCCTTATTCTTTAACAGAATTAAATTCTGAGAAGAGATCTTTCAAATCTTTCCAAAATAGAGAAGAATTATCTGAAACCGTTGGATCAAGAATCTGAAGGTGATTAAATATCACCAATTTATGGAAAAATCTTGGACATGGAAAGATTTCCCCCTAAATCTAACCGAAATAACAAAGAGATATCTTTGGATTTAAAATCCAATGGTGAATAAAATTCACCTAATAATCGAAAGGCCCCGATTAATGATGAAGATAAATCAAGTCTCTCAATAAACAAATCAAATCTTTCAATGAAAGATTCACTAAAATAGATTGATTCTTTTCCTTCTCCTATAAATAAGAGCCAAAGGAGAGAGAGAGAGAGAGAGATAGATATACAGAGAGAGAGATATAGAGCCTTGGAATCCTAAAAATTCAGAAGAAAGAATTTGATTCTCTGCAAAAGAAAAAAAAACCCAAGGTAAGAAAAGAGAGGCTTCAAAAGAGAATTTAATTCTCAGAAGAGTTTAACTCTTATATAAAAGAACTTAGTTCTTTCTCTGGTTGAGGATCTGCAAAGTGCACATCTCCCCATGAATTGAGAATTTAATTCTTATTGGGTTGAGATCCTGCCATGCAGATCCAAAACATGAGGAAGAACTGAGTTTTGAGAATATAATTCTCACAGAATGATAGGAATTTAATTCCTTTGAGATAAAGTTAGGGTTTAACCCTATATTATAGGAATTTAATTTCTTCAAAATAGACAGAACCAGGGTTTAACCCTAATTGAGAACTTAATTCTCTCAAAATCACAGGAATTTAATTCCCTTAAAAAAGAAATTAGGGTTTCACCCTATGCCAGAATTTAATTCTTTATATATATGGGGAATTTAATTCCTACAGAAAAGAAGTTAGGGTTTAACCCTATCTAAGAATATAATTCTTCAGAAGAAAATAGGAATTTAATTCCTCTAAAGTTTATTGCTAGGGTTTAACCCTTTGAGGAATTTAATTCTTAAAAGATGAACAAATCTTTAAAACATGCAAAGAACCAGAGTCACGTGCTACCACGTGACCCCTGTAAAGATCCACAGAAAAGAACTTTGAGGCAACGTCTCACATGCCCCACGTGACCCCTGAAGGATACAAAGAAAAAGCAAACAGAAGTTATGGGCGCCCTCACGTGCTACCACGTGGCCTCTTGGCAAAGGCTTTAACAGTTGAAAAACCACATTCCCATCACGTGACAGCATGTGATGCTCCAAGAGCAATTATAGGAAGTATTCGATACTTTTGGCAGAATAAATAAGGGGAATCAAGGCGCTCTCACGTGTCCACACGTGACCCCTCTCTCCTTAGTGTTTAACACTAATTTGAAACCTCTGTTCCAGTGTTTAACACTGATTTGCTTTAGTGTTTAACACTAATTTGAGATCTCTGTTGCCAGTGTTTAACACTGATTTGCTTTAGTGTTTAACACTAATTTGAAAGCCATGTTGCTAGTGTTTAACACTGATTACCTTTTAGTGTTTAACACTAGTTTGTTAATCTTATTCCCAGTGTTCAACTCTGTTGGTCTCTAGTGTTTAACACTAATTTTAGCCCAATTGGCTAAGTTTCTAGAGGCAAAGCCTCTTCTTCAATGAGCCAACAGAGGGCCAATATTCTAAACATGATTGGACTTAGCCCAAGATGGCCATAAGTCCTCAATTCAAACTTAACTAGCCTAATGGGCTTATAATATTATTAATTGGTCTTGGTTCCAAATTGGGCCAAAGACTATTTAATCTACCTTGGTTCAAGGGTACATCTCTTCACTCCTTTGATACTTGACGTTGTAATTCCTCAACGTCTTCAAAGAGGTGACGGGTCCCGATGACCACACATTGATACGGACTGTGGGGTCCTTAAACTCATAGACTATGAGGTCCTTAACCTTGACAGTGATGTCTTAAAACTAATGCCGGACTGTGGAGTCCTTAAATCCTCGGACTATGATGTCCTTAACCTTGACCGGAATGTTTTAAAACTAACAACGGACTATGATGTCCTTAACCTTGACCGTGATGTCTTAAAACTAACGTCGGACTGTGGAGTCCTTAAATCCACGGACTATGATGTCCTTAACCTTGACCGCAACGTCTTAAAACTAACATTGAACCGCAATGTCCTTAAACTACCTATTGACCGCAATGTCACTAAACTAAACAACAGGCCCCCCTTAATTACTCTCTTGTTGGATCTAAACGATCCCGTTAAGTTGATCTTAGTCTAGAACTAGACTAACGTATCCTTAACAAGCGTTTAAGTCGATCTTAGTCTCAAACGAGGCTAACGTATCCTTAAACCCAAACCCCCAAACCTAAATCTAAGATAATACGGATTTGGACTAGTCCACGCCCTACGGGCGACGACATAACTCGGTCTCCGTATACAATCCACGGGCAACCAAAAACAAAATAAACACACACGACATGAAGTGACCATCTGGAGAAGGAGAAAGTTGTTACCGCAATGCGGTAGTGTAATTAACTGCAGGGGCTTGCGCCTGCAGGGAAGAGCGTCCCCACAATCAAAAACCCCTCAAGTGAGGGGGAATCTGACGAAGTCTGCTACATCGGACGCATCCGTTTAAACCTTCGATACATGGTGCCATAAATCAACTTGGCATCTTCGGAGAGGTAAACGGATAGCACCAATTAGCATCTGCCCCGAATTTCAGGCAAGACGTCCCTGTCGCGCCGTCTTTCGGAGGGGAACAGTAGCGATGCTGATGCCTAAATTGGTATCAGATCCCAAGTCCCATACTCGCGATAAAAAATCAGCGAGCCAAAAATGCATATGAAATAGCCGAAATGATGGGGCAACTTGCAACGAAATCAGCAAGTAAAATATATGCATACAAAACAGCCGAAATAATTGGGCAACTCGCAATAAAATGCAGCGAGTAAAAAAGAAAAATAGCCGAAATGATTGTGCACCGCGAAAAATAGCCGAAATGATTGGGCAATCGCGACTTTTGCGATACAAAAAGCTGAAATGATAGAGTATCGCGGAAAGAAAACAAAATACGTATAAAATGAAACTTTTGCCCTGCAGGCGAGTCCATATTGTCCCCTGTATACAATCCATGTGCATAAACGAAAAGAGAACCACATTTCCCTAGATTCTGTCGAAGGAAAGCCAGGTCTCGACGGCGACATCTAAAGCCTAGAGATCAGCAACGACGTTCCCCCTCATTCCAGCAGGATACAGACGCAACATCACCAACCGGAGCCACGGCAAAGTCCCTAGTTCCAAAACTCCACGGTTCACAGACAACCGAAAGTCAACCCTGACACCGAAACGGTGAAAGTCAACCCTGACACCGTAACGGCGAAAGTCAACCCTGACACCATAACGGCGAAAGTCAACCCTGACACCGAAACGACGAAAGTCAACCCTGACACCGAAACGAGGAAAGTCAACCCTGACACCGAAACGGCGAAAGTCACCCCTGACACCGTAGAAAATAGAGAAAGTCGATCTTCGACACCATAGAAAATGGAGAAAGTCACCCCCAACATCGTAGAAAACGGAGAAAGTCGATCCTCGACACCGTAGAAAACGGAGAAAGTCACCCCCGACACCGTAGAAAACGGAGAAAGTCGATCCTTGACACTGTAGAAAATGGAGAAAGTAACCCCCGACACCGTAGAAGACGGAGAAAGTCAATCTTGACACTGTAGAAAACGGAGAAAGTCAACCCTCAACCTCCCCGTCAAAGCAACGCTTCAACCCGGGAACAAGTCAACTCATCAATCACTTACGAGTCCTCTCGACTTGTAAGGAAGAAAATTCTTTTGTGGGATCCTTATGACTCTCAAGAGAAAAAACGCACTTAGGAATCCTCACGATTCCTAAGGAGAAAATACACCTACGAGATTCTCTCGACTCGTAGGGAGAAATTTTTTTATGAGACCCTCATGGCTCATAAAATTGAAAAGTCTTAGGCGACATATCTGAACCTGTTTTCTAAGCCATCGCTACCCTACAAAGAGTTCAAGATGAACTGTTCTCATCTACAGGCCACAACTGCTAAAGTAACATACCAACAACACAGCAAAGATAAAAAAGCGACAGTGGGAGATAAGAAAATTTTGTCTTTATTCATAAATTCAATTGAGTACAAGATACATCATATAAAAGAATAAAAAAATGAATAAGGGCATGTTATTCATAAATTACAAGTTTTCGGTTGATACAAATTGGACGCAAATTTAATCTATCTGGCCGCAATTTGAGGCCAATGGCTACTGAGAAAGAGGCGTTTTTAATAAATCAGCAAGCCGCTCTCGCACTCCTCTCAACTCCCTTTCATGATCAGCCGTCGTGGCCAACTCCGCTTCAATTCGAGCCCGTTGCTGCAAACAGGATGAAACCTTCTCATCGATTTCCTGCTGAGCGGCTTCATGACTCTGCGTAACCCGCTCAGTGAAGTCAAGCTTCTTCCTCAGCACCAACCCGTCGGAAATACATCGATGGAGACCTTCAAAAATAACGTTTAGCTATGCAGCGTTCGCTTTGACCTCGGCACGCAATCAGACAGATTCGGTTGAAGCCTCCTCGCATTCTTTCTGCCTCAAGGTCGCCTCTTGTTCAAAATGGCAAAAGAAAGGAACACTCTGCTCAACCCATACAGCTCGCCGGGAGTTCAAAGCCAATACCTCCGGAGCGGGATGCCTGAGCTCAATCTCATGAAGGCAGGACTCGATCTTCCTGCAGTAATTAACCCAAGACTCGACGACGCCTTTGCTATGGAAGTTCATAAGCGTCGCCAATATCGGATTAATCTCAGCAGCAAAATCTGCAGCGAATGTAGGGGCCTCCGCATCAAGCTCCTCGATAGATTCACTCAACATACGCAGGCTGGTCACAGCGCCCTTGGAAGATGGACATCTAGAAAAGGGCTCTGCCGGCATTAGGATGCGAGACTTAAAGGAAGCTGGAGCCGGTGCGATTGCTGCAAAATGAATTACGGTTAAAAGCTGACTCGCGAAATAAAGAAATCACACGAGCGATGAAGTCTACTATACCGGCTGCGATAGGTGGAAAAGTTGGGAGTACCGGTAGCATGACTATTCTCTTGTCCCCTCCTCCAATCTGTAACGCTGCAGTCAATTCAAAGAAGAATTAGCAATGACATGGTTGCCCATAAAAGAAAGGAAAGGATGTCGGTTGAAGACTATACTCACCGACACCAGCAGGTGGAGCAATCTCCGACTGGAAGGAGAAATGCTGGTTCAGCACCTGATATAGGTGGTCAAAAAGGATTCCTGCAAAGTTGCGACAACATACTGTCAATACGAAGAAGATGGTATCCATAATTGAACCAAATAAGTCTCAAACCCATACCTTCCAGCATTTGAAAGGATATGGGAGAAGATGAAGGGACGACTAGCGTCAGAGCAGCGACTGGTGATGCTTCTTCAGATGGTACAACCACAGGATTCACCGCACCTGTACTCAAGACAAACAACATATCATTAGAAAGGCTGAACAAGATTGAAAAGCTTGAAAATAGCAAATCAACAATTACCTGGAAGATCAGAGAACAAAACCATGGCAGAGGCATCACCGGGTGCAACGGCTTCTTCGCTCTCATTTAGTGGAATAGTTTCGGCGCCCGTGGCTTCATCCCCTGATTCTACAAGAGCTGTTGTGACGCTTGCGATGCTCGCCGATATCGGGGAGCCGCAAAGGGAAAAAGCGGCAGTTTGGACGGTCCCGGACTCCCGAGAGAGAGTAGCCGCTTTAGACTCGGTGGTTGTCGTCATCTCACCTACTACCTCATCATCAGGACTTGGCCTTGCAGGATATGGTATGTAAGAATTTGAAGATCAAACTCTAAGAAAAGACTCAGTGTTATGTTACCTTGGGATGTCTTTTCGGCTTCTTCCCGAGCCGCGCGCACCATTTGTCTTTGGAAGGTAGACATGGCGGCTGGGGCGTCTTCGGAAGAGATAGTGACGGATGGAATGGCGCATGAACCCGCACCCACGGCCAAGCTGACATCATGTTCCCTCGCCGCATGCTTTCTGCGCTTCTTGTCAGCCTTGGCAGCGAGAAAAGACTTCCTCAAGACCTCTGTCAATGTGACGTCATCATCCGAGCCAGGAGCTACCTCTGGAGCCGTTACGGCATCCATCATCGGCTGCTTAAGCGAAGCCTCTTTTGGCAATACTGGGGGAGCTAGGACTCTGGCAGCCAGCCCTGGAAGCGTCGCCACACCACCATGCCGGATCGGCACTGCACTCGGGATAACCTGAGTCAAAATAGTCCCTGTAAAAAGATGAAAAAGAAGGGTCAGACTACCCATGAAGAAAAAGGGAATGAAGGCATAATGAGCCGAAATATACCGAGGCCCAAGGAAGCTCGAAGCCTCTCTTTCTCCTCAAAAGTCTTGAGGGAAGCTACGAGAGCCTCTTCGGCGGAGATACCTGTTGAACAAGAAAGAGTCAGTCAAAGCCTAATAATTAAAATAGCGGCGAAAAGATATGACCGAAGTATACCTGATTGTGCGATGGTGTTTAGTGCCGCTTCATCGCGAGCTAGTTGCTTTGAAACAGCGATAGCAGCCTCTAGATCGGTATCATCCGGCGCCATAAACAAACCTTCGTTGGTTCCATACTCACTTAGGCCCTCGCTGTAAGGAGCATGAGGCTCCTGGCTGAATACAACGTCTGTAGAAAGTATCGACATCTTTTTCTTCTGCGAGCGAGTGCCGGGAGCCGATAACACGAGCTTGCGCTTGGCGGGCAACTTCCGGCGGCGAGTCCAGATCTCCGCACCTACGCCAAAATCGGGAGACACCACAGCTGCTGCTTTTACAGGCCCGTGGGGTAGAGGCGGCTCAGGCATAACACGTGGTACCACAGCCGCAGCAGCTTCTCTTAAGGGAGGACGGACGATGGTCCGTTGCTTAAGGGAACGGCCGGATTACCAGCGTGGGCGGTGCCCTTGCGATCGAGCAATAATCGCTTTTCTTCCCTAATAACGATGCCCATCGAATGCTGATACCACACCACATATGTGTTCAAGATTCGCGGAACGCAACTCGGCTCATTGATAAAGAAATTGGAGCCGGTGTTCAAACGCATAAAATGGTGTAATGCGTTGCGAATGCCTTCTTCTGTAGCAGCTGGCTCAGCTAGGAAGGCCTCGAGCGGGACGCCTTGTTTATAGCCTGATTGCTGGGCGAAACGGTGCGGGTTGTACCTCATGAACAACGCCGAATTATTTTGCCTAAACACGAGAAAGCCCGGCCTGATGGAATATAGATGAAGAATCTCTCGAGCTTTCAAGGTAGAGGCCCCATTTTTAAAAGTATCGCGCAGAGGCTGCAACGTTTTTGCGGATTCTTTTCCAGTGATGAAAACCTTATCGACAAAAGTCATGACATCCCCAACAGTACGCGGACGAAGGAGCAAACTCCTAGCCTCCCCCTGTGTCGGATTTAAAACAGACACGTCAACTAGGCGCATAATCCGAGGGAAGTTGTAACTGTCGAAGAAACGAGGTCGTTTATGGGCACCAAAAGAGCCAAGTACGTGCAGCTTGATCCATGACGTAAAATAATGCAGCGAGAAAGTGACGGGCTGTACCCCCGGCTGAGTGGTGTCCACCGCTAAGCTGAGACCATGGTACAGGTGTGCCAACCCAGCAATCCCGATAGCCACTTGCATTCCCGCAACCATACGATGGGCTGGGTAAAAGACTGATGGCCTCATATAACGAGGGTGCATTGGAAGCATGAACCAGTTCAGCCATAAGCTAATGAACCCCAGCACGAACGTCTTTTCATCGACATCCGGAGCAGCAAGCTTCGCGAAGGGAACGACAGGAGCAGCCGGACTAAAGAATTTTTTTAAATCCGTCTCCGCCGTCGGTTGGTTATCCAAACCAAAACCAAATGGATCGTTAAGCTTGGCGACCAGCGCAGCTTGCTTCGATAAGGCTTCCGGACGAAGAAAATGAGCGATGAAGTCTGCGTAGCTGACTCCATGCCCTCCGGATTCCAGAAATAGACCTTCATATATATTCAACACCTTGATCAAGCTCAGGAATTTGTGTTGAATGACGTTCTCCGGGGTAAGGCCCATTACCACTGATTTGGTGGCAAAGATATACTCGTCCAGAGGAAGTAACTCCTCGTCGTGTTCTCCCCTGACGGGTAAGCCAGAGATCTCTGCAAACTCCTCTAAAGATATTGAGACTTCTCGATCCGACAAAAAGAAGGTGTGGGACGGAATATTCCATTGCTCCAGAAAAGCCTTGATCCACCATGCAGGAGGCGCGGAATATTGAAAGAGAGACGCATAAACGGCGGGGTACAACCCAAGCTTCAGTTGCAACGATCTCTTGGCCGACAAAATGTAGCGGGCCCACTGTAAATACCCAGCTGGATGATAAGGAGTTAGGCCTATCATGAATGGTTGTCCCCAAGGGCGCAACTCGCTCTGGCATATACGCCGTCCTAGAGTATCCAAAGCCGCCGCCGGCTGTACGGGTATCACGGCCATAAAAGGTTAAAGGCGACCCTCTGAGGTCCAGTTGACCTCCTCCACAGCATAGTTCACTGGAGGTGCATCGGCGTAAGGAATCATAGAAATAGGCTCCGAAGGTGCCGCGCAAGAAAAGCTCCGCCGACCCCTGATGATCTGACTGTACCATGTTCCCCATAAATGAAGATTCTTTTGCTCTGGGTCGTGATCTTTGATCAATGCGAAGACTTCCCTGTCCACAGGTGCTTCAGGGAATGCGCTTTCCGAACGGACGAACGGGAAAGAAATGTCTAAAGACATAGTACATGCGCGAAAAAGAACAAAAAAATTAGCCGTCAATGCTACAGTTTAAGTTCTGTCACTTGGTACTTTAAATTCGTACCGCACTGCAATGCAGTGGAAAAGGACCAAAGGGAACCCACACAATCTAGACGATGGCTAATCATTAATAAAACAGTCTCATCATGTGATGAGACAGTCATTAAATGAGGAAATCCTAAGAGGATTCTCATTTAATGAGAGCCCCTTGGGCCAAAGAGTAAATCTCCCTTGAGAGCAGCGCTCTACAACAGATATGACATATGTCATAATTAATGATAAAGGGAATAAAAATTCCCTCAAAAATTCTAAAGAGCAATGCTCTGCGAAGAAGATGAAGAATCCATCAAAAACCCTAAAAGCAAAGCTTTACTGAGTTAAAAACTCTGAGATCTTTAAGATCTGCGAGATGAACTCTAAGAGTTCTTCTTTAATAGGTTAAGAAATCCTAAAAAAGATCTCTTTAGATTTATGATTTCAAAAGAGAAAAGCTCTATTAAGAGACTCTAAAAATCTATATGATTTAAAAAGAGCAAGGCTTTGTTAATGGGTGAAACCCTAGATTACAAAGTAATCCCGTCAAAGATTTAATCTTTACTTGAAATTTTCGACAGGGTTCTGTCTCTAAGAGAAGTTCTTAAAAAGAGTTGTGCTCTAAAGGAGAATTAATTCTTAGAAAAACAAACAAGAAGATGAACAGAGGTCATCTCAAGGGCCAAAGGCCCTATTTATAGGCACTAAGAGCCGTTTCAACTTCTAAGTTGATCTAATGGTGGAGATGCTGCCACCGCTGCACTTACGTATGAGCCACATGAGCGCAACGGTAGGGGGGCATTTGTTTTCCCCAATCAGAGCAAAGCTCTATTCAAATTTTAAAATTTGAAATGAAGCAGCGCCCACGTGCAAAGCACGAGGGCGCTCGTACCAAGAGCGCCAGCGCTCTGAAGCAGCGCTCACGTGCAAAGCACGAGTGCGCTAGCGCCAAGAGCGCCAGTGCTCTGAAGCAGCGTTCACGTGCAAAGCACGAGTGCGCTAGCGCCATGAGCGCTAGCGCTCTGAAGCAGCGCTCAAATGCAAAGCACGAGTGCGCCAACGTCAAGTGCGCCAGCGCTAAGAGTCAAAGACTCTGAGACAGCGCTCACATGCAAGGCACAAGAGCGCCAAGCGCTAGAACTAAATATTCTCCACCGTTTGATCAAAGATCCAACGAAGATGATAAATCATCAAATTAGCAGAATAAAATTTTGTTAAGGAAATACTCCTCAGAATCTTTCCAAACAAGGAAGAGTGTGCTCTGTAAATCAGAGCACCAATGGATCAATGATCCAATGGTGATTAAAAATCATCAAGGAACAGAATAAGTTCTGTATGGGAAAAGATTTTCCCAATCTTGTTAAAAAAAAAAAGAAGATCGTCTTCTGTAAAACAGAAGCTCTTGGATCAAAGATCCAACGGTGGGAAACATTCCCAAATCAATTAGAGAAAAGATCTCTTCAACTAATTCAACAAATCAGCCTCCCCTATATAAGGGACCCAAGACTTCAAGTCTGACACAGAGGAACCCTCCACAAGTTTTGAGAAATTTCAAAGAAAAGAGCAAGCTCTGAGAAGAAGAACTTTTCTTCAAGGTAAAAACAGAGAGATAAAAAACATCTAATCAAGGAGGAAGAACATAGTTCTTTTTCAGATCATAGATCTATAAGACAGAGGTCTTTCACAATAAGAGATCATAGCATCTCATCATAAAAAAGGGGAGAGAAGAATTTCATTCTTTTCAGATCATAGATCTACAAAGACAAAGTCTTTCACAAAAGAAAATAGAAGAGATTGTAACATCTCCTATAAAAGTAAGAACTTTATTCTTAGAACCATAAGACAAAGTCTCTTGTAAGCGAGAACTTATTTCTCAGATCACAAAATTTATCAGAAGCGCTCTGCACTCATTGTCTGGCGCTCAACGCCAAGCGCGCCACGTGCTCCTCACGTGTGCACTATTTCATAAGAAGCGCCTTAGTACTCTAAATCTGGTGACTAGCGCCAAGCGTGCCACATTCTCCTCACGTGTGCGCTACTTAACAGAAATGCTCTGCTCTCATTGACTGGCGCTCAGCGCCAAGCGCGCCACGTGCTCCTCACGTGTGCGCTACTTAACAGAAGCGATCTGCACTCATTGACTGGCGCTCAGCGCCAAGCGCGCCACGTGCTCCTCACGTGTGCGCTACTTAACAGAAACACTCTGCGCTCATTGACTGGCGCTCAGCGCCAAGCGCACCACGTGCTCATCACGTGTGCGCTGAGAGAACATAAACTGTTTTTTAAATAAAGCCCCAGAGCTATAATGAGTGCTCAGCACTCAATAAAAGACAAAAACGGTTGTCAGAACCCAAACCAATGCTCAGCATTGTTAAATGAAAAAGGACTGAGCCTAATTAAATGTCCAACATTTTAACTGAATGGGCCGGGCCCAAGTTGTCCACAGATCCCTAATTAAGATTAATTGAGCCCATATGCTCATAAATCTTTGATTTTAGTCCCAAATTGGACTACAGATCTCCCAACCGATATTGGTTCAAGGGTACATCTCTTCACTCTTCTGATATTTGTCGTTGTAATCCTTCAACGTCTTCAGAGAGGTGACGGGTCCCGACAACCAGACATTCCACAGACTATGAGGTCCCTAAACTCATGGACTATGATGTCCTTAAACTTATGGACCGCAACGTCCCTAAACTAAACCCCCATAGACTGTGACGTCTTTAAACTGGACTATGATGTCCTTAAACTTTACGTACTATGAGGTTCATAAACTCATGGATTATGATGTCCTTAAACTTTATGGAATGTGAGGTCCTTAAACTCATAGACTATGATGTTTTAAACTTTATAGACTATGAAGTCTTTAAACTATGGACTATGATGTCTTTAAACTCCATGGACTATGATGTCCTTAAACTTATGGACCGCAACGTCCCTAAACTAAGACAATAGAGCCCAAATGCTCTTTTGTTGGATCTAAATGATCCTGTTAAGTAGATCTTAGTCTAAAATAAGACTTACGTATCCTTAACAAACGTTTAGGTTGATCTTAGTCTCAAATGAGATTAACGATCCTTAAACCTAACCCAAAACCAAATCTAAGAAAATATGGATTTGGACTAATCCACGCCCTACAGGCGACAACATAAATTAGTCTCCGTATACAATCCACGGGCAACCAAAAATAAAACAAACATACATGACACGAAGTGACCATCTGGAGAAGGAGAAAGTGGTTACCGCGATGCGGTAGCGTAATTAACTGCAGAGGCTTGCGCCTGCAGGGAAGAGTGTCCCCACAATAAAAAAACTCTCACAATGAGTGGGAATCTGACGAAGTCTGCTACATCGGCCGCATCCGTCTAAACCATCGATACGTAGTGCCATAAATCAACTTGGCATCTTCGGAGAGGTGGACGGATAAAACCAAATAGCATCTGTTCCCAAATTCAGGCAAGACGAACCTATGCGGTTCCGTCTCTGTTTTCGGCGGTAAACAGTCGGATCACCTAGGAATCCCACGTTTCGTTCGAGCCATAAATGAAACGCGACATTCCCCGGTCATGTGAATAGCTCTTACGCAGCCCAAAGCATACCCCTACGGGTGCGGCAAACTACAAGGCAACCCAAGAAACAAAAAAACCCAACATCATCATCATGAGGAGGCCACCTGGCACTTTCTTGAATCCGATGACTTGAGCACTCCTCCACGGGTTTATTCTATACCCCCTAAAAACACGGCAAGCAACCCGCCAATTCTAGACTCGAGCGACCTGATCTCAACTCTTTAAGATGGCCACCTGCTGTAATCTAGAATTTGGTTGCTCGAACGCTTCTCCGCGGGGTAATCCTAAACCTGTATTATACAATAGCGACAACGATCACAAGTTAATCGTGTCCCGACAAATAATAAAATATCGCGGTGACGACGACCACAAATCGGTCGCTCGCCCCGAAAAAGAATATACATATAGCGGAAACGGCGACCACAAATTAGAGCTCGTTCCGAACAAATGAATATACAAGATGGCTACAAGCATGAATGAAAATAACACTTATCGCAACATCACACTTCCGTACGGGGGCTATTCATTTCGCGACAATCCAATACATTCAAACAATTCTATATATCAACATATATCAACAACATACACAATAACAAATGCACAACCTTGTCTAATTGATCACATGGAAATTATGCGGCGTTTATAAACGCATATCCTTATTGTATCCGTGTTCGAGCCGACTAAATCAAACACTTTGATTTAGTCGATTCGAACCATGATATTAGAATTCATAAACCGCGAGATTGCTAACTTGAAATTCCAAAAACTGAATTTCAAGTTCATCCCGACAACGAAAATCCCCTCATTTTTGCGCGAAATCGAGCTCTGATAACCTCAAATCGGGGCTGATCAGCCCCACATCAGAGCTGAATCATCCCCAAATCGGGGGTAATCCAGTGGCTAATTCAGCCCCAAATCGGGGCTGATCCGGTGGCTAATTCAGCCCCCGATGCGGGGCTGAATCGGCCATGGTTCAGTCCTGAATCAGGGCCGAATCGAGCTCAAATTGGGTGGGTTCATGTTATTGTTAGCCTACTCTAAACTCTTGGTCCGAACCAAGAATCCGGTAGTTCCGGCACAAGTAAAAATGAGAGCTTTTTATGCAAATATTTAAAACTTGTTTTGAAAAATTTGGGTTTCATGAATTCCAATGTCACCAAAATAATTTGTAGTCTTTTGGTATAACTATGTACCACTGTTGGGTTTCTAGGCTTGTCTAGTAGGGTTTAAAATGCGGCGGAAGCGGTAATTTTAAAAATCTAGAGAGCTATAGCAAACTCAAACCAAAAAGCTAAACTTACATCTAAACTAGTAAGCTAAAAACTAAAGTTTAGAGGGCTGCAACATTTGTAGCGCGTTATCCATCTCTCCTTGGACTCCGGCTAATCTCCACGAAACCCAGAACAAGCTTGCTTGATGATTTCCTTACCGAAGATGATCCATCTTGAGATAACTCCAACACAAACTCTAGCTTCAAATTGATCTCATCAAAATGAAGTAATTAACCCACTAATTAAACTTGCTAAGAAAGATTAGTAGAAGATATAGAATAATTAGCTTACTTAATTTTTCTCTTTTCTTTTTCATTCCTTACTTGAAGAAAAATCAAGAGAAGGAAGAAGAAGCATGGAGAAGATGAGAGTATGAAGAAGATAAGCATGGCTAAAATATGAGAACAAAACAAGAATGGGTCATAACTCACGAGTCATCAAAAAATAACACCTCATGAATTCTACAACCATCTTAATCCATGCCTCATTCTCATTTTTCCATATAATTCTCATACTCCCATCATATATGTATCAACATACATGTCACAATATTTATATCAAATAGAAATATAATTAAAGAGAAGAAAATAATAAAGTGAGCATGATATTAATTAATATATAAATATATCAATATATAAATGTATATTTAATTATTAAATCAATACTTGATTAATAATCCGGCTATCTCATGTATATACCGGCTAATATCAATAAACACCCGATTAAAATACGTGTATCAAATACCCATATTTAATTGAACTCCTGTACGTATCCCTATACGTGTCCTACATCATTTCGCATATGCTGAGAAACCTCTGTGTGAGACTCTAAAGACTCGACAATACGTTGACAGTAGGTTAGGATCATATCCATAACCCATAAGCATATCAGTGGTACTAGCTGCACGTAACGGCTACCCAGGTATTGATCGAAAGAATGTCAACGAGCAAGCCCATCTGAACCCTGCAAAGTCTATCAGTGACATTACCGTACAGTCCGTTCTCTTCATTTAAGAATATCGCATATCTGGTCTAGAGTTTGGAATCTGTCAGAGCCTAATAACTCGATAAGTCGTGCGATAGATGACTCATAAGCAACCGGAGATATAAATGATAACACTTATCGGTTTATCTCCATTGTGATGGCTATCGACTTATGGTTGTAGTCATGTCCTGCACAGCGCGAAATCAACTCCCTACATCGGGAGAGACGAATCCCCTCGACCGCTCACTGCCTCCACGTGCTTCGGGACTATACCCAACAAAAACCTGTTTGCACGACTCCTTTGAGTCGTGGTAGGGTAGAAGTCTAAGTATAGTGGGTACACACATGAGACACTATGACAATCTCAGGTTCTAGGGACTACTCTGTACATAAGTCATAAAAGAACTGCTACCTGACATTCGTATATTACCAACTAAGAGTTTTCGGTGAGTCCGTCCTGTGTAAGTCATCCAATGAGCACCTGTATTCAATCCTCGATGTCAAACACCAATAGCTATAGAATTAGCTATCGCCCTCCAACCGGGTCAGGAAACGTACACACTAGTCTAAACTGGAATACCGATACCCAGTCTCGATACTCCTACGACTAGGGACATTTAAGGATGTGCTTATCGACTACTCAGGCACTACTAGTATGGTCTCCATCATCGACCTGGTAGTCAAGCAAAATCCTAGATTTTTATCTCATATCTAAATGATACGTGATAGTAAACAAAATGCATCACATGAAAGATAAAGACAAACCAGATAGCATACTATCATCTCGAGTGAGATTGTTCTCTCATATAGGTCCTCCTCCAATTACAATAATTGCCTTGAGGGCACCTATATCAAAAACCTTTTGCTCCTTAATAAGATCAATTTCTATAATTACATGGAGCGTTTCATTCACGCCTAAATAGGCATATTTTAAGTGTGATGGAAGAGATTTAAGCTCTAATTTCGGTGTATCCTCAATTGATGGATGCAAAAGAGGTCTAGGCTCAAAGAATAAAGGCTCAAGTGGGGATTTTCCCACGTATGCTATTGGAGTAGACTTCTCAATATAAACAATCTCTACTTTAAATAGTTCCTCAATGTTTTGCTCAAAATAGCAGTTGTCGAAATCAACTTCCTCCTTATATAGAACTTTATTGATTACGTTGACTTCAAAGAGCTGTTTATAAGGGTCACTTGGCTGGCTTCCTAGATTAAAGATATTTAAATCAACTATCATGTTACAAAAAGAAAGTTTCATTGAACCATTTCGACAGTTAATCAAGGCATTAAATGTGGCAAGGAAAGGTCGACCTAAAATCACTGGAATTTGATTCCTAGGATTTGATATTGTTTGCGTTTCTAAAATAATAAGGTCAACAGGGAATATGAATTCCCCTATTTTGATCAACACATCCTCTATCTCACCCTTAGATGCTTTAATAGAGCGATCGGACAACTGCAATGTGACTTTGGTGGGTTTAAGCTCACCCAACCCTAACTGCCCGTAGACTGAAAAGGATGGAGGTTCACACTAATACCTAAGTCAAGTAAAGCCCCATTAATGACCTTTTCTCCTATAATGCATAAAATAGTAGGACAACCGAGGTATTTATACTTTATAGGCATAGCATTGGACAAGACGTCACAAATATTTTCAGCAAGAAATACCTTCTTAGACACGTTTGTTTGTCTCTTCTTTGTACATAGGTCTTTAAGAAACTTAGCATAGGTAGGAACTTGCTGAATTGCGTCTAAAAGAGGTATGTTCATTTTGACCTGCTTGAACATCTCCAATACCTTCTCCGTGTGTGCAGCGTGCTTCTTAGACTTCAAACGATGAGAAAAAGGTGCTCGTGGTTCAAGATAACTATCAATAGAAGGAGACTGGAATGTAGGAGCAGGATTATGAATGGATGCCGGCTGCACATTTGAATCAGAAGAGGATTGCTCATCATCAGCTGGTATAACAATAGAATCTTCAGGCATCATTACTTGCTTATCAACTTGTTTGCCATACCTCAAGGTTGTAATTGCATTTGCTTGAGCAGGATTCATACCTTCCTTAGGATTCGTAACATGTTGATTAGGAAAGGTGCCTCTCTCTCTCTCCCCCACTACCACTGCTATTTGGCCAATTTGCATTTCAAGCCGTGCTATAGCTTGTTGATTAGTAGTTAAGGCTTGATTAGATGCTTGAATAAATTTAGCCAACTGCTTTTCTAGATTAGAAGAGACTTGAGCATTAGCAGAAATAGATTGGCCATTGGTTTTCATAAAGACATCTAGTCCTTTCTCTAGGCTGACGACTCTCCCACTCTCATTCCAAACCACTTGAGGTGTGTACTGTGTGTTGGGTTGGGAAAGGTTCGTTGTGGGTCCCACCTTTTAATTTTGGAATTGTTGGCTCATATTGGAATTATTATTTATACCTTGATTCCAATAAAGGTTAGGATGGTTCCTCCAACCATGATTGTATGTTTGAAAGTAGAGGTTGTTATTAGGTCTTTGGAATGCAACATCAACAGATTCTTACCCTTGATGACCAACAATTAAAGGACATTCTTCAGAAATATATTGGAAGCTTTGGCAATTTATACAAGAGACTTCACTAGCTTGATTAACATGGGAGGGTGTAGTCACTTACATCATTTCAAGTTTGCGCATGATTGCAGCTAACTTAGATTCCAGACCTGTGGAAGTCTCTTCTACAAGCATTTCTTCTTTGGAAGTAGTGGTCTCCCTCTCATTAGCACTTTCCTATTGCATGGTTTTATCAGATAAATTTTCTAAAAAACTCCATGCAGTATTTTCGCCTTTTTTCATAAAATCTCCTGACACGTGGATTTTAACATTGTCTTAGAGTTATTATCTAACCCTTCGTACACAAGTTGGCATAGCTCCCACTTTTTTATCCCATGGCGAGGACATTTAATTATATGTCTTTAAACGTTTCAAAATATTTCCAAAAAGATTCCCACATACTTTGACGAAACAATATAATTCGTTCCTAAATTTGGCAGTTTTAAAGTGGGTGTAAAATTACTTTTAAAAAGTTTTAATAAATTCCTCCCATGTGATTAGTGTTTGTGGAAATGCTGTATAGCCAATGTTTGGCCTTGTCAGACAAGACAAATAGTATTAACCCAAGTTTTACCGAATCCGCATTTAATTGCTTTAACTTTAGCATTTGGCAAAGACCCTCAAATTCCTTAATAAAGACATATGCGTCTTCAGATTCAAGGCCATGGAATTTGGGAAGAGAATTTATGAAGGATAGTTTAATTTCGAAGTTGTCACCAGTTACTATTGGTAACTGAATGCAGGATGGTAAAGAGATACGAACATGATAGTATCTATCATGAAGTGTAGGTTCAGCGGGATCAATATCACCCATGGTGTTTACTTTATCTAAACGAAATAAGCGGTTTTTAATCGTCCCTGCCTCAAACTTTCATGCACCAGAAAAGTAAGAATATAATAAATTACATTCTTTTTTTTACAACTAAATATGTAGAAAAGGAAAAAGTAAAATTAAAACTAAATTAAAATTAAAGTGCTTAAAACAGGAATTGAA
This sequence comes from Agapanthus africanus, assembly GCA_030015575.1. Lineage (NCBI taxonomy): Eukaryota > Viridiplantae > Streptophyta > Magnoliopsida > Asparagales > Amaryllidaceae > Agapanthus > Agapanthus africanus. The sequence goes on from CM057337.1 coordinate 780,690,413, forward strand.
AACTTACAACCTACAACCTAAATCCAAGATTTGTCTAAGGTCGAGCCACAACCAAAATTCTCGACCAAAGCCTTTGTAAGCAAGATTCGCTGCAAACTGGAAGGTTGAAGTGTTGTGGATTTGCTTCGTTACGCTGGCATTCTTGACACTTCATCCTGATCCAATCTGAAATTGAACATAGAATTGAAAGAGAAACTCGGCGATTCGCTATGTGGGCCCGGCTTTTCGCCGACTTTTGTTGGCCGATTAGTCAGATATTTTTCTCCAGACTATGTCTCGCTCCAAATCGTCTACTGCAGTGCTAAATTTCTTGAAATAAAAATTAAAAATAGCATAGTAAAATAAAGAAAAATAATTCAAAAAAAAAACTAACTAAAATTGCTACCGTCCTCCCCGACAACAACGCCAAAAACTTGATGGAGATTTTCTTAGTCTTAAATTTATACAGCAAGTATACAGTCAATCGATGTAGTATTGTGGGTCGATTCACAGAGATGATGGCAACTCTAATTATTCTAAACGAATTAAATATTAAAACTTTGAAATAAAGAACTATACTAATGAAAAATAATATTTTAAAAGAAAGTAAATAGCAAAATTAAATAGATTCTTAAAATAGAGAAAAACCTAAGGTTTATAATTATCTTTTTCTAATCATAGTATTTTAAATAAATATCTTCATTTTCTTGATTTTCCACCTTTAAATTAATTACCTATTGTTCCCCTGAAATTTAAACAATATAAAAAGAGTTAAGCTCTGCTAAATTTTGTTGAAACAGTGCTTCACGTGCCCCTCACGAGGGCGCCAGCGCCAGCGCCAACCCCTTAGGATTAAATCCTATGGCGGCGGCGCACGTGAAACTCACGTGGACACAAATGTGCAAAGCACATAAGCGCTAATCATAAAAAAGAATTTAATTCTTAAATGGCGCTTACATGCACAACACGTGAGTGCCGTCGCCCAAATTTATATCAGTAGAATTAAATTCTACATGAGAATATTTCCCTAACAAAAGTTGGGATACTCTTTGTTAAACAGAACCGTTGGATCAAAGATTCAGTGGTGATGATAAATCATCAAACAATAGAATTAAATTCTATTCTGAGGAATATTTTTCCTCAATCTTTACAAACAAAAAAAAGATTTCTCTCTGTAAAACAGAGAGCTCTTGGATTAAAAATCCAATCGTGATTAAAAATCACCGTTTTACAAAATAAATTTTGTATATGGGAAAATATTTCCCTAATCTTGCTAAAAACATGAAACATATTCTGTAAAACAGAAACATTTGAATCAAAAATCCAACGGTCGGTAAAATTCTCCAAATCAATTTTGAGACTAATTAAATCAATTGGAATCTCATAATGAGAGATTTTCTCAAAACTAATTAACAATTTGCCTCTACTATATAAAGGACCCGAGACTTCAAGTCTCATATAGAAGGAACCCCCCATAAACTTCTAAAAAAATACAGAAAGTTTCCAAAACAACAGAGAACTCAATTCTCAAGAAAAGAAGAAAACTTTCCTCCTCAAAACCCTAGGTAAAGAAAATACGGAGATCAAAATATCTCTTTTTACCTATCTAAGGGTTTAACCCTACTCAAATAATTTAGTTCTTTCTCTGGATCAGAGATCCACAAGACAAGTCTCCCACAAGTTGAGAATTTAATTCTCATCGGGAAAATCTTGTTCTTGAGAATCAAAGATTCAGAAACGAACTAGGTTAAAAGAAATAAAAAGGAAAAGAACATGTATTCTGGGAATTTAGTACCTCCGAAATTAGGGTTTAACCCTACATAAAGAATTTAGTTCTTAGAAAAAGAAAAAAAGAACTTAGTCCTCTAATAAAGGGAAAAAACGATCCAATGTCTTTAAAAATAGAGATCTTGATGATCATTAATGGCCAAAATGGCATTAACAGAGATTTAATCTCTAAAAAAGAAAAAAGATTAACGCCTCACGTGTTCCCTACGTTGGCGCCCTCCCAGCAGCGCCCAGCGCCTCACGTAAAAAACACGCGGGTGCCCAAAGCAGAGAGCCAGCGCCTCATGTAAAATACACGTGGGCGCTGAATTAAAGTGATTATCACTTCATATACAGCCAAAACGATGAGTGCTTAGCACTGATTGGGCAGTGCCTAGCGCCTCACGTGCTCCTCACGTGGGCGCCATAAAAAAGGTGCTTAGCACCTCATATACAGCCAAAACGGCTGAGTGCTTAGCACTGATTGGACAGTGCCCAGCGCCTCGCGTGCTCCTCACGTGGGCGCCATATAAAAAGTATTTAGCGCTTCATACATAGCCAAAATGGCTAAATGCTTAGCACTGATTGGGCAATGCCCAGCGCCGCACGTGCTCTTCACGTGGACGCCACATAAAAAAGTGTTTAACACTATATATATATATATATATATATATATATATATATATATATATAACTGAGTGCTTGGTATTGATTGGGCAGCGCCCATAACTGAAGGCTTCATATGATACCCATGTGAGTGCCAGAGCTTCAAATAAGTGCTTAGCACTTTTGCATAAATAAAGGGGGCTAAACAAACAGAGCCCAAATAAGTGCTTAGCACTTTCGAACACAAAAAAAAAAGATTGAGCAGACTAAGCCTAAATTGGTTTAGTCTCTCTAAAAAGGTTTTCTTACAACTGAGCCCAAATGCTCTGTTGATGGATCTGAAATAAAAATGATCCTCGAAATTTTGCTAAGTTGATCTTAGTCTCAAATTAGACTAACGTATCCTTAGTTAAAATAATTGAGCTCATATGCTCATTTGTTTCTAAGTTGATCTTAGTCTTAAATATGACTAACGATCCTTAGATCAAATTCTAATATCGTATGAACTGATGGACCTCACAAATATGAGAAATGCGTCCTAAGTGCATTCCCGTTGGCAAAACAAGCTACCAATGTGGACCCCGTCAAGCAAATTCTTGACCTAAACCCAAATCTCAAACATATAGATTTGGACTAAATCGTGCCCTACGGACGACGACATAAACTAGTCTCCATATACAATCCACGGGTAACTACATAAAAACAAAATAACACACGACACGAAGTGAACTGCTGGAGAAGGAGAAAGTGGTTATCATAATGCGGTAACGTAATTTACTGCATAGGCTTGCGTTTGTAGGGAAGAGTGTCCCCACAATCAAAAACCCCTCACAAATGAGGGGGAATCTGATAAAGTCTGCTACATCAGTCGCATCTATCCAAACCTCTGATATACGGTGCCATAAATCAACTTGGTATCTTCGAAGAGGTGGATGGAGAAGTCCAAATAGTATCTGCCCCCAAATTCAGGCAAAACGATCTTTCCCAGTTCGTCTCTGTTTTTGGCGGCGAACAGATTCTGTCACGCTCGGTGGAACCTTTTCCTCTATCCACTCCACAATTCGTGTGTCGTATTTCACGAACAAAATCGCGCTTCACTATGATTGCCCTTGGATTCGAGATACTAAAACTCGGCGTCTTGCTCCTGTGCAGAGAAAATCAATGGCTTCCAATTGCACCTCTTGCAACAGCAACTCCCGCTTCACCCCAACCGAAGGAGTGACCTATGAGCCCAACGCGACCTCTATTTTCTCAATGCCAGTAGGGCAAGTCACACAAACCACTACCGGATTGTTCTTCAGGACCATGCTCCCACCTGCGAGTTTCGGTGCCTCAGCGCCACAAGAGAAGCTCCCTAAAAGTCTGTCTTCGATCGACTGGCAACCACAATGGCTTCTCTCAACGAGTCGTCCAAATCTGGCGTCTCAGTCTTCAACAAGCTGAGCAAAAGCACAAAGGGGCCTGCAAAGAAGCTCGTGATACCTGAAGGGGATACCCCAAAACGGCTGGCTCTCCCAACTCCTGCTACGAGCGAAGCCGTTAAAAGTGCTTTCCCCATCAGAAAGTCAGCCTTCGAAAGATTGGCCGACCCTCTCCAAACTTTAATCAGGACGTCGGTCTTTAACAGGCTGACGCCAATTGTAGCTCCTCAGCAAAACCAGGAGCATGATGAAGCCATTTCCAAAATTGGGGCGGTCCCTTCAACAAGGCACGATCGACGTCGCCACTGGCGTCGAGTGAGAGAAACTGGAGGCAACTCTCCCTCTGGACTCACTCCACCAGCTCTAATGGTGGAAGTCGACGCTGATGTTCCAACCGGGAACAGTTTTGATCCGCTCAGGAGGGTGCACAAAAACTCTCCAACAACGGTACTAAAGAAATCATGCCTGCCTGCTACAGCGCAGGCAACCCCGAGCAGCCTCATCAGCGGCTCTCCTCCCAAATTCATAGGGACTGGCGAAAAGTCCAGGACTCCGTGATTGACCAGAACTACTCTCGTCGACCGAAGAAATCGAAGGTTCGATAAGAAAAGGACTACTCCTCCGCCATACAGCAGAGGACTTCTCTTAAGCAGGTGCCTGTCATAACGGATCCTTCAACTCTAATCTCCCATAAAAGAATGAGGTTGGACAAAACTTTACCACCTGCGGCAAATTCCAAAGGCGATAGATCTAAACGCCCTAAGGCCGAGGGCATAACCATACATAGGGTCTACATGGTGTAACGACTCTGTTTTAATGTACAGAAAATTTTTAAAGTTAATGTACAAATGGAGTATTTGTAAATCCTGAGCATAAGTTATAAATTTGATTTATTTTTAAACAGCAAGAAATAATTTATAGCTCACTGGTAAAGCCTTGCACTGCTGTGACGTAGCCCCTGTATTCAAATACCCCCTGCCACATATTATTTTTGCTGATTTTTCTTTTAACCTTTTGGAAGCCCAAAAGTAACACGTGCAATAAACGTAAAATGAAAAGTCACTAAAAAATAAAACATGTGCAAAATACTATTAACTACGACTAGGACACGTGGCAAGATCCAGAGCCCAAACCCCCCAACTTGGCCAGCAAGATTGGACTTGGGGCCAGTGCCACCGGTCCCCCCCGTAGCTAATGCTCCAAAAAAAATTCCCTAGCACCCTTTGGCCTCCCCCACTAACCCTAGTCTGTTTGATTTCCCTGCACATTTCCAGAGAATTAAAATGAGGCATTAATCCAAAATGTTAATACATTTTAATTCCATTCTTCAATACCCTAAACCCTAATTTCTCCTATAAATAACACCCTACAACATAGCCCTCCTCATTCAGAAATCCATTGCCAAAACTCTCTAAATTTTCCAAGTCCAAGAAGTTGTACAAGTGGAGTTAGCTCAAGGTCAAGTTCCGGCGATGACTTGGGACAAAGCCGGCGACCCCGCGACTCCACAACGCTTGCAAACCCATTCTCAACCTCCCCTCTCTCTTCTAAATCCGTAAGTCCCCTCTCCCCTCTAAATCCGTAAGTCCCCTCCCCCCTCCTCTCTTTCTATTAAAAAGACTTCTCTTTTCAAAACTCGTCGGAAGAGGAGTTAATCCGACTTCTGATTCTAATTTCTTTAAAAACTCAATTTTTCTTAACCACAAATTAACCATCTCTTCATATCTTGTTTAGCAATCATAAGACAATATGTAGAACAAGTTTCAATTCAAAATTATAATGTTACACAACTTTTAGTTCACTTTTACGGTTAAATCTCATCAAGTATACCAACCATATTATTTCTTTATTTTGCTCATATTACTTTTAGAAAATTACACGAGGTAATGACCTACCTCATCACAACACTCATTTTGACATAGCACGATGGCTTGAGAACGATATTTTTGTGGCTAAGACGAATTTTACATTTAAATACCATAAACTATCAAAACCGTATTTTTCAAATTGTTTTAATCAAATTCCATATGATTATATCCTTACAACCCATTTTGGGGAATCCGATTTGGTTGGTGCGGATTATCGCACATCCATCGGACTAGTAGGGCGAGATGCAGACCTCCTCACGGAGTATACGATCTCGATGGAATTTTTACTATAATTTTTTAGAAAACGTGATTTCTATTAATAAATAAATTCTATTTTTAATAATTATATATATATATATTATCAAAATACTTATTTTAAATATATAATATATTCCACGTTTTCTAAATCAAAAGAAAAGAATCACAAGTTTCATGAAAACACCATCAAGAATCAATACAGGACAATTTACATGAAAATACCACATACTATTCAATTTAGGTTTATATCCACTAGAATATTTCATCTTTTAAAATTTACATCTATGAAAATCCTAAATACGATAATTAAATACTTGAGGTGTATTTTGAAACAATATCAAAACTATTTTTCATAAAACCCCCTCAAGTTATATTAAATTACAATAAGGACCTTAGTAAATATAGGTTTAAGCGGGACAAGTTCTCTTGAGCCTCAGAGAGCCGGAGAATTTGGGTGCTTGCCTATTTAAGGTAGACAACTAAAACGAGGTTATCAATAAGGTAATTAGCCTAGAAAAAGTCATAAATCCTGCCGTCCATGTGCAGCAGTTACCGATAACTCCAAAACTAATTCAGGACATCAATTCATTTTAAAGTATCTGACTCAGTCAGAGTCTCGGTATAATCTGAAATCAATCCATCCTTGAATACAATTCAAGCATAACTCCAATTTAACATGAATCCATTTATACCAGAATACAATCTATATCAACATGAATTGATTTGACTGAACCATGGATATACATTTGACATTGTTTACATGATTATCCGCTTATATTCTTTCTGTTTACATGAACTACTGATATCATGGTATCGGCAAGTCTTACATCTATTAAACAAAACAATACACATCAATACAAAATACATTACGGGGTTTTAAAGGGGTATACTGGTACGGAATGTGTTAAAAGTGGCACGAGACGGTCACTTTAATACACCTAACCTGAACATCCATTGCCGTTGTCCCGTGGGTTTTGACGGGGCTTTGTGATCCGTATACCATAGTCTATGGGGTAAGCTGGACTCCTCTCATATACACTGGCATAATTCTGTACCAAGCTACAAACAACTGCGTTAACATAACTATCATCTTTATACCAGTTATAATCTTTTACCTGTCTATTCTCATTCTACATCTCTTGGGACTTACCGAGCGATTGTTCGCTGACGACATTCCTTTTCTCTTATTTCTTTAGAATGTTGTCAGGGGGATCTGATTCTTTGGAGATCGAGCCCAGCACAGACGACTTGGAGCAGTTCTCAGAAGACCCAGAGCTCTAGTCACTTGTATATACTTTACTTTCAGTTCATGTCATTGTTTAGGCATTTCTTTTCAGTCTTGTATTTACATTTTTAGTTGTATTGTAAAGGATATTTAATAAATAAAAGTTGCTATTCATTTACATCTCATGTCTTACTTGTGTACTTTACTATATTGCTTATTTACGCTTAGTGTGTTTACTTCTGAGTAAATACGTCGCGTGACCCGTCATGTCTCCTTACCGTACTCTCGGAAGCGGGGTGTGACACATAGTTTCGGGAAAAGAAGAAAGCCATGCTTCGGTGAGTCACCGACCACAAACTCGGTCGCTGACCAAGACTCAGGAGCAACAACAGAAGCTCCAGGATATGCTAACCAAAATGGCAGCACTTACCAGACAAAAAGAAAGTCTGGACAAAGAAGCTGAACATCGCCAAGAGCAGGAGACCGATACAGAGTTTCTACGAAGGGTGCTCGAGAGAAAGGACAAGGACGCCACTGAACAAGCTACTAACATAAAGTAGATGGCTCTCTTGTTCCAGGACATGGTTGGAATGATGATCTAATTAGAACCCCGGCCGAAGATCCGCCGATAATCGTTGAAGATGATAGGGGGAAACATCAAACCCTCCTCCGGCCTTATCAACAGCCAAGGAGGAAATCATCTCCAAGGCCGTCCTTGATGATTATATTGCTCAACAAATAAGTGCTCATCAAGCTAATGAAGTTGCTGGCCGAATTGTCAGAACTGGACGACCGTATCTACGCTGGTATGATCAAGTCAAGTACCCGTCGGGGTATACGATCCCCAAATTCCATGTGTACAAAGGGACAGGCAACCCTTACCAGCATGTCAAGCAGTTCAGAGCTCTATGCGGCAACACTGGAGGAAACAACAAATTGTTGCTTCGCCAGTTCGTCGGCAGCCTGTTAGAAACAGCCTTTGAATGGTACTCGGAGCTCCTAAATGACTCCGTAAAAATATTCATAGAGATGGAACTGCTGTTCACCCAGCGGTTCGCCAGCGCGAGCGAGCGCACTCCAATTACGGCATTAATCAATGTCAGGGTAAAGCCAGGAGAAACTTGGGTCCAATACACGATCCGGTGGTGGAACCTGCGGTCAAAGTGAGAACAACGCATTGAAGAATCTCCCGCTATGGGCATGTTCATCGGGACCCTAGATCCTCAAACGACTGTGTCCCAGTTCATGACATTCTTAAAACCAACCACCTTCCAGGTTCTGATAGATAAACTGGCCCAAATGGACCAGATGGGCCATGGGCGTTCCTCCTCAAATAAGGACCCTTGAAATAACAAGGTAAAAGGAAAGCGGCCTTCGTTGCAAATACGCAGCAGCAACCGAGTGGCCCAAAACTGGCTGCTCGCCAAAACAACACGTTTCCGCGCCCATTCATGGAGGAAGACTAGGACGCGTTTACTCGTTTCCCCGCGACAAGATGAGGAAACTATTCGAATTGGCAGTGCGTAATAAAATCATCACATTGCCAGACCCATGGCGTCCACCGCAACCCGGCGACATCAACAACCCTAATTACTGCTCCTATCACAGAATGGTGGTCACCCAATTGAAGATTGTTACATCTTCAAGAAATGGGTCGAAAACCAGTATCAACAGAGGAAATTCACGCTGTCTGATAACTGGAGGGTAAACCCACCCCAGAAGTATACTCCTAAAAAGGTGGATGCGCAGCGGCATCATGCTCACTTGTGGAAGAAACTCTATGTGAAGTCGTTCTTTCAGCAAAAACCAAAAGAATGCTAAAAGATCTACATGCATATCCATCAGTCTGGTGGAAAAGTCCACTTGAACCTGAAACCATTGAAGGGATACTGAAACCACGTCCCGCACCGAAAATTGTTGATGAGGGGAAAAAACCCTCAAGTCAAGCCTTCGAAGTCTTCAAAGAAAAAGAAGAAGACCAAGAAGCATGTGCAGCCTGCCGAGTATGACGACAAGCGTACAGATCTACAAAAATACATTGACGCACTGGAGTGGTACAATCAGAAGGTGCGAACACCGGTTACTCTCGAAGAGTTCCTCAAGTATATTCTTGAGGATGAAGATAGTGACATTGATGGGAAAAATGACTCATCAGAAGACACCGAAGACCGTGTAGCAAGTTGCAACATAGTCTCCCATTCGTCGTTATATGACGAAGAAGCTCTTTCAGCGTCAGAAAACAACGCAGAGAAACTGGGTGCATAATCAACGCAAAAATCCACGGAACTGCCAAAAGACCCGGTTAATAGGCTGTTAGACAAAGCCTTTCAAAAAAGCAAAGTTGACCGAGAACGCAAGACAGCCATATACGAAAAGGCTAAGCGTCAGTGTTAGGACAAAGAAGTTGCGGCAAGGATGAGTCATAAAGTACTCCAACCAAACCAAAGCACATCTGCTACAAATAAGAGCAGGATCAAAACAGACAAGCGGTTCGCCAAAGCCCTGTCAATAGGGATGAAGCTGCCACCTCTCGTAAGGAACACTCCCAGGGTCATATGCCTCGATGGAGAAGATGCATGCCCAAACTACTGCTTATATCATTGGAAGGTCACCCACCCCACCGAGAAATGCAGTGCCTTCAAGAAGTGGTGGCAAGGATACGTTTCCCATCAAAAACATTTCAAGAGGATGAAGCGCGAAGCTCGTGCTCGTCGACAGCAAAATAGTGCGATGAAGACACATGTAGAAATGACTGGCAACTGTCATATAGTTGGTACCAGTCCAGAAGGGGAAAACCCCTAAGTTCTTACCTTCGGGAGCGATTCTGAGGACGAAATACCCCTCAGCCCTCTCTTTAAAGACTCCACCTCCGAAAAAGGAGAGGAGGAGAAGAACTGCGAGAATATTCAGCTACGTAACCGCACGCTGTCTGAGAGGAACTTTGGACCTAAAAAAAAAGTTTGAGCAAAAAATACAAAGGGAAAAAAAATCTTTGAGGAAATTGCCCTCAACGATGGAGTAGTCAAAGAGCTCGCAGCAAGGGACCCGCCTAAGAAAAACAAGGTGGATTACAACGTCCTGGCACATCTGAGGAAAATACCCTCACAACTGAACATATTGGATGCCCTCCTCCTGTCTAAAAAGTTACGAGACTCCCTGATCAAGGCATTACAAGAGCCCGATCAGTTCCAAACTTTCTTCGCAGAAGAGAAGATGAAGGATGAGAAGATAGAGGTATACACGGTTGACATTACATTCTGTGATGAAGATCTCCTCCTTGATACATGCGAGCATAATCGCCCATTATACGTCACTGGGTACTGCCACGACATCAAGATAGGGAAATCCTTGTCGATAACGGTACCTCCGTTAACCTTCTCAATGTAAGAGTGCTGAAAGAGATTTGCATAAACGTACAGCACCTCGCCCGAGACAAAATTACCATCTCCAGGTTCGACTCACAGTCGTCACGGACGCTTGGGTCCGTAATACTGACGCTGCGCTACGGGCTGCTCGTTACTGACATCAAATTTCATGTTATTGACGCTAAGACTTGCTATAACGCTTTGCTCGGCAGGCCTTGGTTACATGAGTACAACGTCATCCCTTCTACACAACACCAATGTATGAAGTATTTCAAGGATGGCTCGGAGTACACCGTCACGGGAGAGCTAAATCCGTTCTCCGTAAATGAAGTCCAGAAATACGAAGACGCAAAGTACTTCCTACCAGACTTCGAGCATACCGAAAGGTGTCACAATGCGGAGAATAAACAGAAGTCCATCGCCACTATCCGAATCTTTGAGAGCGATACAGAGGAAGATGAAGAAATAGTCTATTCGGGGCAAGCCCAAAAAGAAAACAATAAGCCCGGACCATCGACTCCTATCTTAGTCTTTGGCAGCGACTCAGAGGATGAGACCAACGCAGTGTTCTCCATCCGCCCTTCAATGCAAACTTTTGCCGGAATAGATCAGAGTCTACAGATTACAATGGCTCTGCCTCGGCATTACAAGAAACTTGATGTGCTTCATACATACAGCGTACAAGAACTGCAAACTTTCTACGTACCTGTCCCCCTCCGAAAGACGGCGACGACGTGAAGACGTCTTGCCTGAGATTCAGGGCAAATGCTATTTGGTTTTATCCGTCCACCTCTCCGAAGATGCCAAGTTGATTTATGGCACCGTGTATCGAAGGTTTAGACGGATGCGGCCGATGTAGCAGACTTCGTCAGATTCCCCCTCGCTTGAGGGGGTTTTGATTATGGGGACGCTCTTCCCTGCAGGCGCAAGCCCCTGCAGTTAATTACGCTACCGCATCGCGGTAACAACTTTCTCCTTCTCCAGAATTTCACTTCTGGTCGTATGTGTTTGTTTTGTTTGTGGTTGCCCGTGGATTGTATACGGAGACTAAGTTATGCCGTCACCCGTAGGACGTGGATTAGTCCAAATCCGTATTTACTTAGATTTGGGTTTGGTGTTTTAGTTTAAGGATACGTTAGCCAAATTGAGGCTAAGATCAACTTAAACTTTTGTTAAGGATACATTAGCCTAATCCCCATACTAAGATCAACTTAACGGGATCGTTTGGATCCGACAAGAGAGCAATTAGCTCTATTGTTTAGTTTAATGACATTACGGTCGATTTCCAGTTTAGGGACATGGTGGTCCATTGCCAGTTTAAGGACATGGTGGTCCATATTTAGTTTAAGGACGCTTAAGTCCGCGGGTTTAAGGATCCCACAATCCGTGTTTTAGTTTAAGAACGCATAAGTCCGCGGGTTTAAGGATCCCACAATCTGTATCTTGGTTTAAGGACGCTTAAGTCCATGAGTTTAAGGACCCCACAGCCCGTGTTGATGTGTGGTTGTCGAGACCCGTCACCTCTCTGACGTCGTTGAAGGATTACAACGATAGGAGTCAAAGGAGTTCGGAGATGTACCCTGGAACCGGATGTAAATTGATTTAAGAGAGCAGCTGTGCTCAGTCAATTTAATTTGAGAACTTACGGCCATCATTGGGCTAAGTCCAGTTGAAAAATGTTCAACGCTTTTATTTGTTTTTGGCCTATTAGGCCTTTGCTAGGGCTTTGCCCATTTTTAATAATGCATAACATTAATCTTGGTCTCTGTTGGACCTTTATTTAGGCTCTGCCCCTTTTTAAATGATGCACAGCATCTATTTTTATTTGGGCTCTGATGCATTGCATCTGTTTGAAAATAATGCATAGCATTAACTAGGCCTGTTAGGCTTTTTTAATTGGGCTCAGCCCTTCTTTTTAATGATGCAGTGCATCAATCATCTGACAGTGGCCATGTGGCCTGTCAGGCGCTTTGCGCCAATAAATGAGCCCAAGCGCTTGCGGGGGTGACACGTGTCGCGCAAGCGTAGTGCGCTGCACCAGTGCACTGCGCTTGCGCTGCCGACACGTGGCGCGCTCTGGTGAGTTGCGCCAAATTCAGAGAGCAAAGCTCTATCTTAAAAGCGCACAGCGCAAGTGAGTCAGATGCTAACACGTAGCGCTCTCTGATGGCTTACGCCAACCAAGGAGCGCAGCAGTGCAGTTTTTGCAAGTGTAAGGCACTATTTCAATAATCTTGAGAATTTTTAAGATTCTAGAACCAATGGTTCACAAGTGCATAGCACTATTTTTTTTTTTTTATTATTGAAGATCATTGATCTTGTTCTTAGATCAATGATCTATTAGAAGAAATTCTTCTATCTTAAAGGTTTGTACCTTTTTCTTCTTGAAATTTCTTCAGAGTTCTCTCTGTTTGAAGTTCTTGATCTCTCACAATGTTGATGATCTTGATTTGGGGTCTAGGGGCCTTTATATAGCGCCCATAAATTTGTTAAATTTATTAAAGAGATCTTTCTCTGAGTGATTTGGGGAATTTTCCCCACCGTTGGATCTTTGATCCAAGAGCTTCTGTTTTACAGAAGGTAATCTTCTTGTTTTAACAAGAACAGAAAAATCTTGCTAGAATTTAATTCTGTTTGGCGCAAACGCCCCAGCGCGTGACACGTGTCAAGCAGCGCAGAGCACAGCGCAACTGCGCTGACACGTGTCGCGCAGAGCACAGCGCAACTGCGCTGACACGTGTCGCGCAGCGCATCTGCGCTTGCGCATCTGCGCTGACACGTGTCGCGCAGCGTAGCGCTCGCGCAACTGAAGCGTTGCTTCCTTTAATTTTGTTTTAAATAGAGTTTTGCTCTGATTGGGCGCGCTGACTTGGGCGTTGCGCTGATGTATCAGTTTTTAACACGTGGCACGTTGCGCACAGCGCAAAGAATCTGAAGCGTTGCTTCGAATTTTGAATTTTGAAATTCAAACAGAGCTTTACTCTGATTGGGGGAAACAAATGCCCCCCACCGTTGCGCTCACGTGGCGCGCACGTGAGTGCAGCGGTGGCAAGATCCTGGCCGTTGGATCAACGGGTGAGCTGAAAGGGCGCAAGCGCCTTATAAATAGGACCCCTGGCCCTTAGAAATCTTTACCATTTCCAAGATTTTGATTTCCAGAGCTTTGCTCTTGTTTGCAGAACTCTAGAGCTTTGCTTTCATTTCCCAAAGTTAGAAAACTTTAGGTAATAATTAATTTTAAATTAAATTAAATCAATTTTAACCAACAGAGCCTTGCTCTCATAAATCTTTTGATCTAAAGAAATCTCCTTTGGGGTTTCATAAACAGAGCTTTGCTCTCAAGAATTTGTTTCAGGGTTTCTTAGCCTATGAACAGATCTTTGCTCATATTGACAGAATATAGATCCCTGATCTTCTGATGATGAACTCTTAAGAGTTTTTCATATGGATCTTTAAGATCCCAGAACTTCAACTTTTTAGGAATTAATTAAAAAAAAATTCCTTTGATGAAATTTTTTAATTATTACAGAGGTAAGCTCTTTCAAAGAATCTTATTCCCCTAAGACCAGGGTTTGACAAGTGTCACTCTGTGACAGAGCTTTGCTCTGAAAGAGAAGATTTTCTCCTTGTCTCTAGAGATTTTTTATTATTAATGGGAATATTCTCTTGGGGACCAACTGACAATCTCATCCAATGATGGGGTTGTCTTATTAACCGACGTATTGTCATCCAGATTTTGTGGGCCCCCCTTGGTCTCCTACCCACTGCACTGCAGTGTGGTGTAATTAATTTTAATTTAATTTTAATTAATTTTTAATTTAAAATTTTTTAAACGCTAAGCGTTGGAGTTGCAACACTAACGGCTACTTTTGTTCCCTTGCAGTGACCATGTCTCTCGATACCTCATTCCCGTTTGCTCGTTCGGATGAGGGGTTTCCTGAAGCGCCCTTGGACCGCGAAGTGTTAGCTATGATCAAGGACCATGACCCGGAATATAAGAGTCTCCACCTTTGGGGGTCATGGTATAATCAGATTATCATGGGTCGACGGAGCTTCACGTGTGCAGTGCCGGCGGAGCCCATTATGGCGATCCATTATGCCAGCCCACCCCCGGTGCAGTACGCCGTGGAGATGGTTGATTGGACATCGAAGGGCTTTCTTCATCCTGCCATAGATGCAACCCGGTCCAGCGTCCTATGGTTTTGGATATCCTGGGACGCCGTATCTGTCAAGGCGAGGCGTGACCTTGGGGGCAATCATATAACATAGGTCTGATCCCCTACCACCCGATCGGCTATCTGCCGTGGGCTCGGTATATCCTGTCGACGAAGAAGTCGCGGTTGATAAGGTTAGGGTTGTACACCGCGGTCTACGTCTCCCTCTTCCAGTATCCCACGCTTCCAACCTGGTGGTTCAAGGCTTTCTTGGAGCAGTGGAACATTCCTACTCATACCTTCCTTGCAATGGATCGGGAAGTGTCAATTTCCCTGGAGGAGTTCACAGAGGTCTCCGGTCTACAGGTTATAGGGGAGCACTATGAGGAGTTGCTTCCGACAGACGAGTATGTCTTCGGTGCTAAGCCGGCGGTAAGGGGCCTCACTCCGGAGAATACTATTCAACACCAATTCCCAAGTCTGATCAAAGTGTTGAACATCTACGAGGCCCTTTTCATCGAACGTGGGAGTCGCGGAGTTAGTTTTGAGAATTTCATCGCTCGGTTCCTTCACCCAAGTGTCCTCTCGGCGGAAGCTGCCAAGTTTTCCACCCTTGACGACCGTTTCGGTCTAGGTTTGGATAACCTACCGGCGAAGGAAATAGACCAAAAGGGTTTTTTCCTTCCTAACTCCCCGACTGTGTCTTTTGTGGAAGCTGCAGCCCCCGGGATGGACGAGGAGGCCTTCTTTTTAGGATTTCTTGGGCTATGGCTGAGTTGGTTTGCGCTCCCAATGCATTCTCGCCATATGCGGCCCTCTGTCTTTTACCCAGCTCACCGGATGACCATCGGGGTAAAAGTGGTCGTTGAGATCGCCGGCTTGGCACACTTGTATCACGGCCTCAGTCGAGCGGCGGATGCTAATGAGCCTGGGGTGCTACACGTAATCTTCCCGATGCACTACTTCGTATCATGGCTCGAGCTACACACATCGGGTGTCTTCGGCATGCATAAAAGGCCCTCGTTCTACGACAGATGCAGCTTCCCTCGCATCATACAGTTGATTGGCGCATCAATTGTGACTCCATCACCACGAAATGCCAGGGGTTTACTCCTTCGCCCCCACACCGTTGGAGACGGGATGTCTTTCATCGACAAGGTGTTGACTATTGGAAAGGCATCTACTACTGCAGTACGGCCATTGCAAGACACTTTCAAAGATGGAGCCTCAGTTTTGACGGCCTGGGAGACCCTCCACTTATATTCTATCAGACCGGGCTTCCTGGTGTTCAGGAAGAACGGTGCGGTGATTTTCATGAGATACAACCCGCACCGTTTCGCCCAGCAACTGAGCTACGATCAAGGGGTGCCGTTGGAGGCTTTCCTGCTGGAACCCGTCGCTACCGAAGAAGGGATGCGGAGCGCGCTTCACCACTTCATGCGTCTGAATACAGGTTCCCACTTTTTTATCAGTGAGCCAGCTTGCGCCCCACAACTCCTCAGGGTATATACAGAATGGTACACTCATCGACGGGAGCCGTCATAAAGGAGGAAAAGCGATTGCTGGTCGACCGTAAGGGTGTGCCTCCAGGTAGCGACCGCAACGCTCCTTTAGTGCCAAGGACCCCGGTAGTTCCCCCTCTAAAAGATGTTAGAGCCGGACCATCGCGTGCGCAGAGTCCTCCACGCGGGTTGCCGCTTCCCGATGTCGCGGATGCACCACCAGCGTCTTGTGCTCCAGTAGAGACAGTGGTTGTAGCCTCGCCGGAGTCTGGTGTGGGTGCGGACATCGGGACCCGCCGCCCCAAGGTGCCTGCAAAACGCAAATCGATCCCGGGTGCACCTAGGGTTGGTGGGCAGAAGAAGAAAAAGAAGTCGCTCTTCGCCGCTGACGTCGCGTTCGGTCAGGAACCCCATGCTCCCTATGGTGAGGGCCTGAGTGAATATGGGACTAACGAGGGAGTAGTCATGCCGCCAGATGACACGGACTTGGAGGCTGCCCTCGTAGCTTCGGAGCGGTTGCCGAGGCGCGACGCATGGCTGGCTAAACTTGCGGAATCAGGTAATCACTAGTCGCTTTTTTTATTGCATCATATTTTTATTATTGCCTCTGACTAACATTTTTCCTTCTTTTCTTCCAACAGGCATCACCACTGAAGAAGCCATTGCCGCTTCCCTCAAGACTTTCCAAGAGGAGGAACGCCTTAGAGCGTCCTTAGGCCTTAGTAAGTTTCGATTCATCAAGTTTTCATTTTCCTTGTGTTATGGTCGATCTAACCTCTCCCTTTTTATCGCAGGAACCTCAATGTCGATCCCGCTAGGTGATGCGGAGACTCTTCCCGGGCCAGCCGCCGATGTTTCTGCCTCCTCGAGGCTACCACGAGAGGTCCGTCTTGAAGAGCCGATGAGAGATGCCTTAAAGGCTCTAGAGGCATCACTGAACGAGGACGATGACACCTTGATGAAGGAAGCATCGAAGAGGTCCATCACGACAGCCCGGGAGGAAAGGAAGCGGTTGAGGCACGAAGCAAAGGCACGCAGGGCTGCCTTGGCCATTGAAGTGGGCCCAAGCACCGTCCCTCGTGCGATACTCCATCAGAAGAGCCCCCGGTCGCCTTGTCTATGTCTCATAGACAGGCGGTACGCGCCAATAGGGAGGCTAACGATAAGTCCACCTCAGGTAATATTTCTTTCAGAATTTTGTTGTAAGAATTATAAAGTTGCTGGTTCTTATATATCCTGTCCTGCAGGGCCAAGTCCAACCGAGGGGGAGGCGGAGGCCGTCGAATCTGAGGGGCTAGAGGGAGAGGTATTGGTCGCAGCCGAGCCGATGGCGGATGACACAACCGGGATTGCTAGGCCCGAGCCAGTGGCTGACGAAATAGTCATGTCCACTATGCCTGAGCAAGTGGTTGATGCCGAGCCCGAGGTAGCAGCGGACGGAGCGACTGAGACCGACGACCTCATGGCGATGGTGGATGAGACAACCGTGCCTGCTGAGCCCAAGGGAGTAGTGGGTGAGGTGGACATGATTCCTGAGGATGAGCCGACCGCTCTTTCTCAGGAGTCAGGCAATGTTCCGGTCATAGCTCTCCCCGCCTTTGGCCCTCCGCCGTCTCCTGGCCTCGCGAGCACAACGACGGCCCCCGTGGAGTCTGGGGATGAGGCCACAGGTGGTGGACTTATGTCGATGGAGGAGGGAGACGCTTCCGTCTTGGCTGGAGGCTCATCAGGTAAATTTCGGATTACCGTCCCTCTTCTTTATCTTGCAATCGCTTCTGACAGGTTTATCTTTGTTTTTTAACGCAGGTGCGGCCAGTGCCGATGCTCCATCGCTTGAGGGAGCGCCGTCAACTACTGCTTTGGCGGTGGTCACCTCACAGCCCTCTCTCGTACCATCGAAGATGTTGGAAGGTATGAGTCTGCAACTTATTAGTCTTATTTTTCGGACGCATAATTTATGTGCTAAAATCATACTGTTGTGTCTTTTCAGGAGTACTTTTTGATCATCTTTATCAAGTGTTGCTCCCACACTTCTCCTTCCCATCTGAATTCGCTTCTCCCTCTGGTGGCGCTGGTGAGTATGGTTTCCAATAGATATCTTTCTTTTTCAGTGATGGAATTATTTCTAACTTTTTCTCGTCCCGACTGCAGTGCTACAAATTGAAGGAGGGAATGAAAGATCGGCCGCGCCACCGGCCCTTCCGGCCTTGCCACCTGCCGCAGCTGGTACAGCAACTATCGCATTGATAACTCCCTTCATTTTTTATTTCTTGAACTGCTATCTGATCATATCTTTTTTTAGCTGTCGTTCCGGTCTCAGCGCCCTTCGAGCCTCGTGTCATAATGCTGGCGGGCCCTTTCCTGAGACGTCCGTCCTCGAAAGGTGTCGCGAATAGCCTACGCATGTTGAGCGACTACATCGAGGAACTCGACGTCGAGACTCCTACATCTGCTGCGGATTTCTCTACGGCGGTTAACCCGATGCTGGTGATACTCGTAAATTTCCATGACGAGGGCATCATCGCATCTTGGGTTAACCACTGCAGGGAGATCGAGGCTCGTCTGTATCAACTGGAGTTTGTGCGCCCTACTCCCGAGACCTTAGCCGCAAGCAATGAAAGAGCAGCGTGGATCGAGCAAAGCGCTTCTTACGTCCACCACTTGGAACAAGAAGCGGCTTTAAGGCTGAGGGAATACCAAGAGACCTCGAGCGAGACGGCTCGTCTGCGTGCTGAGGTTGAGGCGAATGCTGCTCAAGTGAAGGCTATCTTTGAGGGCCTCCTGGAACGCATCTCTCATGGGCTAAACTTGAAGCGAAAGCTTGATGTCGCCGAGCGTGACACTCCAGGCCGTGAAGCTGCTCATCAGGCCGTTAGGGAGCAGCTTGCATCTGTCTTGCAGCAGCGGGCTCAAGTGGAGGCAGATCTGGCGATGGTGGCCGATCAGGAGAAAGTGTGGAAGGAGGTGCGCGAACAATTGCTAGAGTTATGCAAGACGCTTCCTTCCCAGTAACTCCCCTTGTATCTATATACTTGTAAAAAAAATTCTTTTTTCGAATAAGATGTATCCATTCTTTATTCTTTTGTACGCTTCACCTTGTACCTGATTAAATTAATAAATAAAGATATACATTTTTCTTTGCAATGTTTTGTATTATTTCTTTGCTTTCTCCCTTCTCTTATTATCAACATGCTGTCTTGATAAACATAACTGACAGATAATAGAGTGAGCATCTAGATTTCTCCAAGAGATAGCGATGGCTTAGGTCGCAGATTCAGATCTGCTGCCTAAGACTTTTCAACTCTATAAGCCGTGAGGGTCTCATAGAGACTTTTCTCCCTACGGATCAAGAGGATCTCGTAGGTGGATTTTCTCCTTAGGAATCGTGAGGATTCCTAAATGTGTTTTCTCTTATAAGTCATAAGGATCTTATAAGAGAATTTTTCTCCCTTACAAATCGAGAGGACTCATAAGTGGTTGGTAAGTTGACTTGTTTCCGGGTCGAAGTATTGCTCCGATGGGGAGGTCGTTGGCAGACTTGTTTCCGAGACGGAGGTCGTTGGCTGACTTGTTTCCGCGACGGAGGTCGATGGTTGACTTGTTTCCGCGACGGAGGTCATTGGATGACTTGTTTCCGAGACGGAGGTCATTGGCTGACTTGTTTCCGCCACGGAGGTCGATGGTTGACTTGTTTCCGCGACGGAGGTCATTCGCTGACTTGTTTCCGAGACGGAGGTCATTGGCTGACTTGTTTCCAAGACGGAGGTCTTTGATTGACTTGTTTCCGGGTCGGAGGTCGTTGTTGACTTGTTTCCGAGACGGAGGTCTTTGATTGACTTGTTTCCGGGTCGGAGGTCGTTGTTGACTTATTTCCAAGACGGAGGTCTTTGATTGACTTGTTTCCGAGACGGAGGTCGTTGATTGACTTGTTTCCAAGACGGAGGTCATTGATTGACTTGTTTCCGGGTCGGAGGTCGTTGTTGACTTGTTTCCGGGTCGGAGGTCTTTGATTGACTCTAGGTTGTCTGTGAACCGTAGAGTCTTGAAACTGGGAACTTTGCCGTGGCTCCGATTGGTGATGTCACGTCCATGTCCTGCTGGAATGAGGAGGAATACCGCTGTTGGTCTCCAGGCCGTAGGTGTAGTCGACGAGACCTGACTTCCCTTTGACGCAGCTTGGTAGGGAAATGTAGTCTCCTTTTTTGTTTGTGCCCTTAGATTGTATACAGGGATTGATGTGATCTTAACTGTAGGGCAAAAGTTTCATTCATTTTTATTATTTTATTCCCGCGATGCTCTATCATTTCAGCTTTTTACATTGCGAAAGTCGCGATTGCCCAATCATTTCGGCTATTTATTTTATTTTTACTCGCTGCTTTTTATTGCGAGTTGCCCAATCATTTCGGCTATTTTGCATGCATACGTTTTTACTTGCTGCTTTTTATTGCAAGTTGTTCCATCATTTCGGCTATTTCGTATGCATGTACGGCCTACTGGCTTTTCACTGTAAGCCTGAAATTAGACACCGATTTCGGCATCAGCACCGCTACAACTGGGATATTGCCAGGAGCGAATCATCATTTGCCTCTGTCGATGTCGACCAAAGGTGGTTTAGTGAACAGGGTTAAGGTCCTGTCGACTAAGGCTTTTAACTTCATGAGCCGTAAGGGTCTCACAAAGGTATTTCTCCCAATAAGTCGTGAGGATCTTGCAGGTGTATTTTCTCCTTAGGAATCGTGAGGATTCCTAAGTGTATGTTCCTCTATAAGTCGTAAGGATCCTACAAGAGGGTTTTCTCCTTGTAAATCGAGAGGACCTACAAGGGTTGTTCATCATACGCACATATCCCCAGTCATGGATGGGACTTGGCTAGGGAAATGTTTATTCGCGCCCATGGATTGTATACAAGGGTCAGTATCGAGCCACTTGTAGGGCAATATCGAAAGTTGTGGGGGGGGTGCTTAAGCACAGGTTCAGATCTCTGTAACTTAAGACTTTCAAATCTTATGAGCCGTGAGGGTCCCATAAGAGAGTTCTCCTTACGAGTCGTGAGGATCTCGTAAGTGTATTTTCTCCTTAGGAATCGTGGGGATCCCTAAGTGTGTTGCTCCCTTGTGAGTCGTAAGGATCTCACGCGGGTGGTTTCTCCTTACAAGATCGAGAGGACCGTGTAAGTGTCCTTTAACGAGTTTGCGCCCTTCCAGGTTTTCACAAACACTCGCCGGTAGTCCTGCTGTTTTTACTCACGAAGCCCTTTCGGGTTTTCATCCGTGCCCATTTTTCTTATGGACATACCGTTTTTTTTTTATTCTTTTTTTTATTTTCTCTTTTTTTTTACGAGGTCGCGCCCTTTCGGGTTTTCACGAACACTCGCTGGTAGCCCTGCTGTTTTTACTCACGGAGCCCTTTCGGGTTTTCATCCGTGCCCATTTTGCTTATGGACATACCATTTTTTTTTATTCTTTTTTTTATTTATATTTTATATATATATATATTTTTTTACTCATCTCGTCAGCCTGAAGATGCTGCGGTAATAGTTTAAAGACGCTTCAGTCCTTCGTCGGTTTAAGAACGTTTCGGTCCGTCCAGGAGAAGGCTGGCTACTGCTTATAAAGTTTGAGCTTAGGAAGATAGCGAGCGGACATAGTCGTCGTCATCTATCATTGACCTTGGCTGTGGCTCATCAAGCGTAGTATTTCTTCAGGAAACGACCGTTTATTGGCCTGTAAGGCCTTTCACCGTGCATATCCATGAATAGATAGGCTCCCCCTTGGTAGACCTTGTCTATTATGTACGGGCCTTCATAGTTTGGCTCGAATTTTCCCCGCTTGGCGCGATTGGGGATCATAGGCCTTTTGACCACTAGCACGAGTTCGCCTTGGCGAAATGCCCTTGGCCGGGTCAATCTTTCATACGAGCGAGTCATCTTTGCTTTATAGGCTTCCAGGTTTTGTTGCGCTATGAGCCGGATCTCATCAAGGGCATCAAGCTCCTTAAGCCGAAGGTGAGCATTTTCTTCGTCCGTCTGCTCGTACTGGACTGCCACTCATAGAGAGGGTAACTCTATCTCGAAGGGGAGTACTGCTTCTGTACCGAATACCAGCGCATATGGCGTTGTGTTCGTGGCCGTCTTGAACGTAGTTCGATACGCCTAAAGAGCCTCTTGCAGCCTCTCATGCTAATCCTTTTTATTTCGGGACACTGTTTTCTTCATGATCTTTGTCAAGGTCTTGTTGAAGGCCTCGGCCAGACCGTTAGCTCACGGATTATAAACCGAGGAATATCTCCAGTCTATATTGTGTTGTTGCGCGAAGCGACTGATCTTGTGGCTTCTGTAAGCTGGCCCGTTATCGGAGATAATCCGTCGCAGAGTTCCAAACCGATATATGATATGCGTCTTGATTAAATGGAGGATATTCTCCGTCTTCACTTCCCTCAACAGTACTGCTTCTGCCCATTTAGAGAAGTAGTCAGTTGTCGCCAGGATGAAACGATGTCCTCTAGACGATGCTGGTTCAATGGGGCCGACTATGTCAGTCCCCCACATTTCGAATGGCCAGCTAGCCACCGTTGGATGGAGTGGATTTGGATGCTGGTGGATGAAGTCCCCATGAATTTGAAATGAGCGGCACTGCTTCGCATACTCAAGGCAGTCTTGAATCATCGTGGGCCAGTAGTAGCCCATCCGTTTGATCTTCAACTTCATCTTTGGGCCTGCTTGGTGAGAACCGCAGAGTCCGTCATGAACTTCCTGAACGACTCTTTTCGCTTCGTCAGGTCCCAGGCATCTCAACCACAAAGAATCGAACGACCTCTTGTACAGAGTATCATTGACGAAGGCGAGAGACAGAGCTCGTTTCATAAGCTGATGTCTTGAGGACGCATCTTCGGGCGTTCGACGGTATTTGAAGTAGTCTATAAAGACTTCCCTCCAATCCTCGGCCTTTTCCCGGTCTTTTATTTACAGAGCCATTTGCTCAGTCGCTCCCTTTTCTTCGGGTGATTCTGAAGATATTTCCGCTGGGGGGAGCACCCGACGGCTTTGTACCACAATTCTTACGTCATCGAGGTTCTCATCAGCCAATTCTTTAGCGAGTTTGACCAACGCGTCCGCTTTACTATTTTCCGCGCGCGGTATGTTCTCCAAAGTATAGGAGGGAATTTGGGTCAACAGTTGCTGCACCTTTTCGCCATACTTCACCAACTCTGGCTTGCACGTTTGGTAGTCGCCATTTACTT
Organism: Agapanthus africanus; assembly: GCA_030015575.1. Classification (NCBI taxonomy): domain Eukaryota; kingdom Viridiplantae; phylum Streptophyta; class Magnoliopsida; order Asparagales; family Amaryllidaceae; genus Agapanthus; species Agapanthus africanus. Next base: position 780,713,797 of record CM057337.1, read on the forward strand.
GACTGATGACCAGCTGGGAGTCTCCATATATGAGGAGGTTTTCAATTCCCATGTCGATAGCGATCTCGAGACCTGCTATCAAAGCTTCGTATTCGGCTTCATTATTCGTCCTCGGCTCTGTCAAGGAGAAGGCGAAGCGCATGATCTCTTCTTGTGGAGTTTTGAAGATGAGGCCTACCCCCGACTTGATTATAGGGGTACTTTGTTTGCGCTTCTTCATGGAAGATGCTCCATCGAAATAAAGCTCCCATCGAGTATCACCACCGTCGATCGCGTCAAACGCATGTTCGTCTGGCAGATCGCAATTCAGAGGAGAATCGGCGGGTATCGGATGCTCAGCGAGGAAATCGGTGATGGCCTGGCCTTTCACTGCCTTGAGAGGCTGATAGGTTATCGCGAACTCCATCAAGAGCAGGGCCCATTTAGCGAGTCGTCCCGTCAATATGGCCTTCGACATTAAATATTTAAGGGGGTCCACCTTCGAAATGAGACGGACTTCATGTGCTAACGCATAGTGGCTGAGCTTTGTTATCGCGAAGATCAACGCCAGGCAGTGTTTTTCAATGGGGGAGTAGTTGCTTTCTGCCCCCAATAGAACTCGACTTAAGTAGTAGAGTGATCTTTCCTTCCCTTGGTCGTTCTCTTGCACCCATAATGCACCTAAGGAACCTTCGAGGGCGGTTGTATAAATAATGAGGGGCTTTCCTTTGACCGGAGCAGCTAACACTGGCGAATTCTGGAGGTGGTGCTTGATTTCGTCCAGCGCACCTTGGCATTTATGATCCCAGATGAACGGGGATCCCTTCTTCATCAGGTGGCTGTAAGGACGGCACTTGCCTGAAAGGTTGGCTATAAATCGCCGTATATACGCGAGCTTCCCTTGAAGAGACCGCAACTGTTTGAGAGTCCTTGGCGGAGGCATTTCCATGATCGCCTTAATCTTTGACGGATCTATCTCAATACCCCGATGTTGGACAATGAATCCCAGGAATTTGCCCGAGGAAACCCCGAATGCACACTTGAGAGGGTTCATCTTCAAGTTGTATTGTTGAAGGCGTTGAAATACAGTCTTCAGATGCTTGAGATGTTCCTCGTATGATTTGCTTTTAACCATGAGATCGTCGATATAGCATTCGACGATTTCGTGTATAAGGTCATCAAAGATCTGCGTCATGGCTCTCTGATAAGTGGCACCGGCGTTCTTTAGACCGAAGGGCATCATCTTGTAGCAGAATATACCCAAAGGAGTCCTGAAGGCGGTGTGCTTCCGGTCTTCGGGATGCATCTTTATCTGATTATACCCTGATGAGCCGTCTATGAAGGATAAAACCTCATGAGTGGACGTATTGTCTATCATCAGTTCGGTGACTGGCACTAGAAAATCGTCTTTCGGGCAAGCTTTATTGAGATCCCGAAAGTCTACGCATATGCGCACCGTCCCATTTTTCTTCATCACCGGGACGATGTTGGCGATCCACTCGGGATACTGGACCTCCTAGATAAAGCCAGAGTCGATTAACTTCTTGACCTCGGCGTTGATGCTCATTTCAAGCTCAAGCCGCATTCTCCTCGGCGCCTGTTTGACTGGCTTGACGTCCGGGGATATCGCCAATTTGTGCACAGCAATTTCTGGATCTAGTCCTGGCATTTCGGAATAGCTCCATGCGAAGCAATCTTTATGCTGCATAAGCAGGTCTTTTAATGAAGCCACCCTTTCTTCAGATAGCAGCTCGCTGACGAATGTTGGACACGGGTCGTTCGCCGTCCCCAACTCAATTTTCTTGAGGCTATCCGCAGTGGTATGTATTCCATCTTCCAGCTCTTTTGGTGCTGGTGGATATTCTGAGATCACCTTATCGTTGCTGTTTTCGAAGCACCAGGGAAGGTTATCCATGTTCTCGGGCTCTTCTTTTAATATTGTTATCATGTAACAAGTACGAATTCGCTTCCAATCCCAATGTGGAACTAGTTCTTCTTTCGTGGCCTTGGGTTCGTGCTTCTGTGGTGGCGTTACCCTCCAGTTGTCAAACAGAGCGAACTTGCCAAGCTGATACTGATCTTCAACCCAATTCTTGAAGGTGAAGCAGTCCTCGAGAGGGTGCCCTACCACTCGGTGATAAAAGCAATAGTCTGGGTGTGAGACTTCGCCTGCTTGTTCGGGGTGTTTAGACTCCGACAGTGTAAGCATCTGATGTTTTAGAGTGAGGTCAAGTATTTTCTTCGTCTTGTCCCGAGGAAAAGAGTACGCTCGACCCATTTTTCTTATGAGGGATAGATTGGAACCGCTCGATTCCCGCTTGCGTGGCTTCTTAATCCCGCCTTTTTGCTGTTGAGCGTCCTTTTCGCGTTTCGACTTGTTTCTGCCTCTGCGTCGAGCCTTCTTTATAACAGGTTGACAGGGAGCGGTATTTTCATCTTTCACCGCTTGTTGGAGGAGGCGTTGTGTTTTGGCTTTCTCGTAGATTGCCATTTCGCGGTTGTGATCGTCTCGGACTTTTTGACCAGCTTCCCTTATAAGCCTGTCCATTTGTTCTTCAAACGACGGACTGGGCATTTTTGCATCAGAAACTTTTACTGGTTCAGGATTAGCATCTTCCCATTGAGCATCCGCTTCTTCATCAAAGTCATGCACGATGTAGCAACCGTGTAGTAGCTCTCGTTTCCTGGACCGAATGTATCCAAGCCCGATTGTTTCCATTCTCCCATTAGGCAACTTGTGCTGAGTCCCGGGAACGTTCCAGACCTTGTCATAGAACTTGGGTTTTCGAGTGGTCTGTTTGAAGGATATCCCCTGGCGCTTCAATAGCCTTTTCAAGCCTTCTGTATAATATCTGGGCAGACGGATGGGCTGAAGCCTGTCAAGCGTAGGATCTGCACCGCGCCAGATTTCTTTCTCTACTTTGGTTTCCTCAGAGCGGTAGAATAGAATTGCATTTTCGCCTTCTCGCCTGGGAGGGATATAGAACGTCCGCAGCTCCTCTACACTGTAGATATCAAGTGCATCTAGTTCTTTATGATGTTTGAGCGGCACCATGGCGATTTGTAGACTTTGCCCTTCGTCAGCGGACGTTTGTATTGAAGGTCGAGCAGAGAATACAGCATGGACCTCATCTTCCGAGTCACTACCAAAGATCAACATGGGAGCGGACTGTCCCGGACTGTTGTGTTGGGATGGACCAGAATAAACTATCTTCTCCTCCTCCTCGGTATCACTGCCGAAGACGGGGATGGTGGCATTAGCTTTATTCTCCGGTTTGTGACACCTCTCCATATCTTCGAAATCCGGTAAGAAGTATTTGGCATCTTCATATTTGCGGACTTCGTTCACAGAGAACGGGTTCAGTTCTCCCGTCACGGTATACTCGAGACCATCCTTAAAAAACTTCATACACTGATGTTGTGTAGAAAGGATGATATTGTACTCGTGTAACCATGGTCGGCCGAGCAGAGCATTGTAGCATGTCTTGGTATCTATGACGTGGAACTTAATATCCGTGACGAGTAGCCCAAAGCGTAGCATCAATATCACAGACCCAAGAGTTCTTGATGACTGGGAGTCGAACTTGGAGATGGTGATCTTGTCCCGAGCAAGGTGCTGGACTCTCATGCAGATTTCTTTTAACACCCGTGTATTGAGGAGATTAACGGAGGATCCATTGTCGATCAGGATTTTGCCTATCTTTATATCGTGGCAGTATCCCGAGACATAGAGGGGGCGATTGTGTTCGCACGTCCCAAGGAGAAGGTCCTCGTCGCCGAAAGTGACATTGGCCGTGTGCACTTCCTCCAATTCATCCTTCATCTTTTCTTCAGCCAGGAAAGCTTGAAATTGCTCCGGCTCCTGTAGAGCTTTGATTAACGAGTCTCTCGCCTCTTTTGATAATAAAAGGGCATCAAGAATGCTGAGCTGCGAGGGTAGCTTCCTCAGATGTGCTAGAACGTTGTAATCCACCTTATTTCTCTTCGGCGGGTCCTTGGCATTTAGCTCTTCCACAACTTGGTCATCCAAGGCGATATCCTCAGAGACCTTTTCTTTCCCTTTATCTTTTTTGTTTGAAGGTCCGAGATTCTTTTCGGGGCAGCGTCCGATTACGCAGCCGGATATTTTCACAGACCCTCGGGTCTTCTTCTTTTCCCGAGGTGGACTCTTTAAAGAGAGGGTTAAGAGCCAGCTCCTCGTCGGAATCGCTCCCGAATGTAAGCACTTGTGATCCCCCGGCGTTAACCATACGACAATCGCCGGTAGTTCTGTTAAGCCCTTCGGTCGTATTTTTCCACTCCCGATGAGTTTTGCGCTTCTCCCACTTAAAATGCTGTCGGTGAGCAACATATCCTTGCCACCATCTATCAAAAGCTTTGCACTCTTCAGTGGGGTGCGAAATCTTCCGATGATAAAAGCAGTAGGAGGGGTGCATTTCCGCTTCACCAGTAACGCTTTCTTCAGAGGACGATAGCGTCATACCCATTGATATAGTCTTAGCAAATCTTTTCCTCGTCTTGAATTTTCTTTTGTCCGTAGTGGATGTATTTTGCTCCAACGGAAGTGTCTCAGCTCTTTCGTCAAGTCCCTGGCGCTTGGCCCTTTCAAATATAGCCGTCTCGCATTCCCGATCATCTTTACTTTTCAACAGAGCTTCGTTGAGGAATGCGTCAATTACTTCATCCGATGGCCCCAGAATTTTTGGTTTAGGATCTGCCCCCAGCTCTTCAGTGCAAGGAGTCTCCTCATCGTCTGTGAACGAATGGGAAATCACATGGCAGCTCGCCACGTATTCCTCAGATTCATCCGACGAACTTTCTCCATCACCTTCCTCTTGAAAGACGTGGCTGAGGAACTCTTGGAGTGTAATGGGAGTCCGTGCTTTCTGGTTGTATTCTTCCAGCGCGTCAATTTGTTTTTATAAGTTCGTGCGCTTGTCACCAGGCTTCACGGGCTTCTTTGATTTCTTTTTCTTCTTCTTCGAAGATTTTGACGGCTGGTTTTGAGTGCTTGGGCCATTACCGTCGATCTTTCGAGTTGGACGCGGCTTCAACATTCCCTCAATGATCTGAGGTTCCAACGGGTTCTTCCACTTGATCGCTGGGCATGTATGAAGATCGTTCAGCATTCTCTTCGTCTTAGCTGACAGCACAACCTCCCATGGGGCTTCTTCAACGAGAGAGCATGTTGCCCCCGGCGTATTCGTCCTCTTAGAGGTGTGAGGTTGCGGCAGATTCATCTTCCATCTGTCGGACAATGTGAACTTGCCCTGTTGATACTGGTCTTCGAGCCAATTTTTGAAGACGTAGCAATCTTCGATCGGATGACCCAGTACTCGATGACAAGGACAGTAGTTGGGCTCATTGACATCATTTGGTTGCGACGGACGTTTTGGCTCCGGCAGATTTATGAGTCGGTTGCGCAACGCCAGCTCGAATAATCTTCTCGTTTTATCTCGGGGAAACGAGTAAGGGCGTCCTAGCCTCTCCTCAAGGGGTACGTGCGGACGCATATTATTTTGACGAACAACCGGCTTCGAGTTGCTCGGTTGTTGTTGAGCATTAGCGACGACGATCGCTTTTCCCTTCCCCTTGTCATTTCGGGAGTCCGGCTTTGGAAGAGTGGGTCTATGGCCCATCTGATCCATTTGCGCTAGCTTGTCAATCAGGGCCTGGAAGGTAGTCGGCTTGAAGAACATCATAAATTGCGAATGGTTGCTTGCGGATCAAGGGTTCCCACAAACATACCCACTGCAGGAGCTTCTTCAATGCGTTACTCGCATTTTGACCATAAGTTCTGCCACCTTATAGCGTATTGGACCCATGTCTCGCCTGGTTTCACTCAGGCGTTAATCAGTGCCGTCATCGGGGTGCGTTCACTGGCGCTTGCAAAACGCTGGGTAAACAGTAGCTCCATCTCCGCGAAGGTCTTGATAGAGTCATTTGGGAGTTCAGAGTACCACTCGAACGCTGTATCTGATAAGCTTCCAACGAACTGGTGAAGCAATAATTTATCATCGCCGCCAGTGTTGCCGCAGAGTGCCCTGAACTGGGCAACATGCTGGTGGGGATTGCCCGTCCCCTTATAGACATGGAACTTGGGAATGGTATAGCCCGGCGGGTACTTGATCTGGTCATACCAGCTCGGATATGGTCGTCCTGTTTTTTACGACCTGACCGGCTGCTTCAGTCGCGTGATGAACCCGTATTTGTTGGGCTATGTACTCGTCCAAGTCAGCTTTGGAGATTGTCTCCTCCTTAGCTGTTGACAAAGCTGGCGGAGGATTCGACGTTTCTCCCCTATCGTCTATAAAGACGATTGGGGGCTCTTCGGCCGGAGGATCTTGTTGGATCATCATCCCCACCATGTCTTGGAACAAGAGGCCCATACGCTTTATGTTGGCTGCTTGTTCAGCAGCCTCTTTATCCTTCTTTTCCAATATCCGACGAAGGAACTCGGCGTCAGTGTCTTGCTCCTGGCGTTCATTCGAGGACGTTTCAGGGTTTTCTTTTGGCCCAGTAAGTGCGGCCATCGCGTTCATCATCTCCTGGAGCTTTTGCGGTTGCTCTTGAGCTTTGGTCACTGACCGTGTAAGCAGTCTATGACCTGTAGATGCACGGCTATCCTCTTTACCAAACACCATGTATACTGTATGAACTATTATGCCCCCGGACTTAGGGCGTTTAGGTTCACCACCTTTAGCATTTGCCGTGGGCGCGGGGATTTTCTCCGGCCTTCTTCTTTTATGGGCCGTTGAAGTTGAGGGGGCCGTTGCAGTGGGCACCCTGGCGGTTGTTGTCCTTTGCTGTTTAATAGGACGGTCTTTTTCTCCTTGCACCCTCGCCTTTTTCTGTTGACGAGAGTGATCTGGGTCAATTACGGAGTCTTGAACCCTTCGCCAGACCTTGTATATTTTGGAGGACAGCCGTTGAGGGGGCTGTTCCAGCTTCGTTTCCGGAACTCTCTCCGCAGGTGGAGGAGATCTTTTCAGTGTAGCATTTGGAGAGTTCTTTCGTACCCTTCGAAGTGGCTCAAAGCTGTTCCCAGTTGGAACAACAGCATTAACTTCCACCACTGGAGCAGGTGGAGTTAGCCCTAAGGGGGAGTTGCCCCCTGCCTTCCTTACTCATCGCCAATGGCGGCGTCGAGCATGACGAGCCGTTGGGACTGGCTCGGCGATAGAGACAGCTTCTTTTTGCCCCCTGTCCGGATGAGGCGTCGCTGGTGTTAACCTCTTAAAGACTGAGGTTGTCCTTTGAGGGGTGATATTCAATCTGTCAAAGACAGATCCTCGAGCAGGAGCAGGAGCAGGAATAGATAGCCTTGAAAAGACTGACTCTTTGACAGGAGAAGCTGCCTTGACGACTTCTGGAGTAGCGGTTGTTGCCTTCCTCGGGACAGCCACTTTAGAGTTCATGGGCTTCCTGGCGGGCCTATCAGAGCTTTGATCCAGCCTGGCAAAGACAGAGGCCGTTGGTTTGATAGTGGACGACCCGTTGAAAGGGGCCGTTGTAGCAGTGAGCCGGTCGAAGACCGACTTCTTGTTCGCTTCTGGTGCAGACATGGGCATGGTGAAGCTTGCAGGCGGGATCATGGTCCCGAAAAACAGGCCGGTGGTGGCTTGGGTCACCTGTTCTACCGGCAGGGCAAGGATGGAGGCCGCTTGAGGCCCATATGCTACACCTCCAGGTGAGGTGGAGCGTCAGTTGCATTGGCACTTCGAGCAGTTCGAGCAATTAGAGGCCATTGATGCTTGATTTCTGCGCCAGACAAAAGACCAAATCTTAGTAACTTGAAACCCAAAGGCAACCATTAACAAACCGCGATTCGTTCGCGAAGACGACACACGAAGTGTGGAGTGGAAAGAGGAAAAGGTCCCACCGAGCGTGCCAGAATCTGTTCCCCTCCGAAAGACGGCGACGACGTGAAGACGTCTTGCCTGAGATTCGGGGCAAATGCTATTTGGTTTTATCCGTCCACCTCTCCGAAGATGCCAAGTTGATTTATGGCACCGTGTATCGAAGGTTTAGACGGATGCGGCCGATGTAGCAGACTTCGTCAGATTCCCCCTCGCTTGAGGGGTTTTTGATTGTGGGGATGCTCTTCCCTGCAGGCGCAAGCCCCTGCAGTTAATTATGCTGCCGTATCACGGTAACAACTTTCTCCTTCTCCAGAATTTCACTTCGTATCGTATGTGTTTGTTTTGTTTGTGGTTGCCCGTGGATTGTATACGGAGACTAAGTTATACCGTCGCCTGTAGGACGTGGATTAGTCCAAATCCATATTTACTTAGATTTGGGTTTGGTGTTTTAGTTTAAGGATACGTTATCCATATTGAGGCTAAGAACAACCTAAACTTTTGTTAAGGATACGTTAGCCTAATCCCCAAACTAAGATCAACTTAACGGGATCGTTTGGATCCGACAAGAGAGCAATTGGCTCTATTGTTTAGTTTAATGACATTGCGGTCGATTTCCAATTTAGGGACATGGTGGTCCATTGCCAGTTTAGGGACATGGTGGTCCATATTTAGTTTAAGGACGCTTAAGTCCGTGGGTTTAAGGATCCCACAATCCGTATCTTGGTTTAAGGACGCTAAAGTCCATGAGTTTAAGGACCCCACAGTCCGTGTTGATGTGTGGTTTTCGGGACCCGTCACCTCTCTGACGTCGTTGAAGGATTACAACGATAGGAGTCAAAAGAGTTCGGAGATGTACCCTCGAACCGGATGTAAATTGGTTTAAGAGAGCAGCTGTGCTCAGTCAATTTAATTTGAGGACTTACGGCCATCATTGGGCTAAGTCCAGTTAAAAAATGTTCAACGCTTTTATTTGTTTTTGGCCTATTAGGCCTGTGCTAGGGCTTTGCCCATTTTTAATAATGCATAGCATTAATCTTGGTCTCTGTTGGACCTTTATTTGGGCTCTGCCCCTTTTTAAATGATGCACAGCATCTATTTTTATTTGGGCTCTGATGCATTGCATCTGTTTGAAAATAATGCATAGCATTAACTAGGCCTGTTAGGCTTTTTTAATTGGGCTCAGCCCTTCTTTTTAATGATGCAGTGCATCAATCATCTGACAGTGGCCATGTGGCCTGTCAGGCGCTTTGCGCCAATAAATGAGCGCAAGCGCTTGCGGGGGTGACACGTGTCACGCAAGCGCAGTGCGCTGCACCAGTGCGCTGCCGACACGTGGCGCGCTCTGGTGAGTTGCGCCAAATTCAGAGAGCAAAGCTCTATCTTAAAAGCGCAAAGCGTAAGTGAGTCAGATGCTGACACGTGGCGCTCTCTGATGGCTTGCGCCAACTCAGGAGCGCAGCAGTGCAGTTTTTGCAAGTGCAAGGCACTATTTCAATAATCTTGAGAATTTTTAAGATTCTAGAACCAATGGTTCACAAGTGCAAAGCACTATTTTTATTTGTTTTTTTTATTGAAGATCATTGATCTTGTTCTTAGATCAATAATCTATTAGAAGAAATTCTTCTATCTTAAAGGTTTTTACCTTTTTCTTCTTGAAATTTCTTCAGAGTTCTCTCTGTTTGAAATTCTTGATCTCTCACAATGTTGAAGATCTTGATTTGGGGTCTAGAGGCCTTTATATAGTGCCTATAAATTTATTAAATTTGTTAAAGAGATTTTTCTCTGAGTGATTTGGGGAATTTTCCCCACCGTTGGATCTTTGATCCAAGGGCTTCTGTTTTACAGAAGATAATCTTCTTGTTTTAACAAGAACAGAAAAATCTTGCTAGAATTTAATTCTGTTTGGCGCAAATGCCCCAGCGCGTGACACGTGTCGCACAGCGCAGCGCAACTGCGCTGACACGTGTCGCACAGACACGTGTCGCGCAGCGCACGGCGCAGCGCAACTGCGCTGACACGTGTCGTGCAGCGCACGGTGCATTGCAACTGCGCTGACACGTGTCGCGCAGCGCACGGCGCAGCGCATCTGCGCTGACACGTGTCGCGCAGCGCACGGCGCAGCGCAACTGCGCTTGCGCATCTGTGCTGACACGTGCCGCACGGCTCAGCGCATCTGCGCTGACACGTGCCGCGCAGAGCGCATCTGCGCTGACACGTGCCGCGCAGCGCAGCGCTCGCGCAACTGAAGCGTTGATTTCTTTAATTTTGTTTTAAATAGAGCTTTGCTCTGATTGGGCGTGCTGCCTTGGGCGCTGCGCTGATGTATCAGCTTTTAATACGTTGCGCGTTGCGTGCAGCGCAAAGAATCTGAAGCGTTGCTTCGAATTTTGAATTTTGAAATTCAAACAGAGCTTTGGTCTGATTGGGGAAAACAATACCTTCTAGGCAAAGAGATGAAAAAGCAATTCTCTTCTACCAATTTACGGAGACCAAAGTAGAAAAAGAAGTCTGGCGTGGTACCAATTTTGCACCCGACAAGCTTCAACCAATCCGTCTGCTTAGATATTATGCGGAGAGATTGAAAAGGCTGTTAAGATGTCAAGATGAATCTCTTGAACAAACTTTTCGACAAGTCCAATTCTAAAAAATGATTTGGGATATTCCCGGGACTCGGCAAAAGATGCCCAACGGGAAGATGGAGACAACCGGGTTCGGATACGTTCGGTCCAAGAAATGGGAGTAGATCCACAGTTTCCGTATCGTAAACAGCTCCAGTGAAGGGGAAAACACTCTTCTAAATAGTCGTGACGTCAAATCGGAGCGAGATCCCGCTCTAAAAATGTTAAGTCCGTCACTGCAAGAGCAAATTGACAGGATAATAAAAGAAGCTTGTCAAAAGAGTCGGAACAGTCACAGCCGCGAAATGGCCATTTATGGAAAGCCAGGACGCAGCGTCTTAGTAAGAAATCTGTGGAGAAGAAAGACTATAATGCTCTCCATCCCTGGCCCACTGTATGTTCTCGCGAAAAGGGAAAATCTCGAAATAGAGGTAAAAAAAGGCAAAGAATGCAAACAACGTTCGAAAATAACAAAGTGAATCCAAGATGCAATGCAATTGAGAAAGACTCGGTTGAAGCCCCTCCTTTATAAAGAAGATGGGTCGAGAATACTCTTTCCTTCAAGACAAGACAAGAAAAATATTTAACCTTATCATGAAGCACCAAATGATGACACTTCCGGAGTCTCGACATCCCGAACAAATAAGCGAGGTCCATCATCCGGATTATTGCTCCTATCGCCAAGTAATAGGTCATCCCCTTGAAGACTGCTTCACCTTCAAAGACTGGGTAGAAGACCAGTATCAATAAGGCAGGTTCGCTTTATCCACAGCTGGAGGGTAACCCCGCCGCAAAAGCATGAGCCAAAAAGGACCTATATCGTCAGGATAGGACCAGCTCAATATCAATAATGGAAGTGAACTCGTACCTGTCATATGATAACACTCTCAAAAGAAGGAGGGCACGAGACTATAGATGACCTCCACATGTGCTTCGCAAATGAAGACGAGGAAGAGGTGATCTCAGAGTTTCTACCAGCACCAAAAGAGCTGGAAGTTGGAATACACACTTTGGCGGACACCTTAAGAAAAATTAACCTGGGGACGGAAGATCAACCGATACCAACGTTCGTCAGTGAACTGCTATCTAAAAAACAGGTGGCCACGTTAAAAGACGTGCTTATGCAGTATAAAAATTGCTTCGCTTGGAACTACTCTGAAATGTCGGGTCTAGATCCGAAAGTGGCAGTACATAAACTGACCATATCACCGGACATAAAGCTAGTCAAGCAGGAGCCAAGAAGGATGCGACTCGAACTTGAGATGAGCATCAACGCTGAGGTCAAGAAACTAATCGACTCCGGCTTCATCCAAGAAGTTCAATATCCTGACTGGATTGATAATATCGTTCCAGTGATGAAAAAAATGGAACGGTGCGCATCTGCGTGGACTTTCGGGACCTCAACAAAGCTTGCCCGAAGGATGATTTTCCAGTACCTGTTACCGAGCTGATGATTGATAACACATCTACCCATGAGGTCTTCTCCTTCATTGATGGATCTTTAGGATACAACCAAATGAAAATGCATCCTGAAGACCAAAAGCATATTGCCTTCCGAACCCCATTGGGCATATTCTACTATAAAGTGATGCCCTTCGGTTTGAAGAACGCTGGCGCTACCTACCAGAGGGCCATGTCAAAGCTCTTTGATGACCTTATACACGAGATCGTCGAATGCTACATCGATGATCTTGTGGTGAAGAGTAAATCTCTTGAGGAACATTGGGAACATCTAAAAATAGTGTTCCAATGCCTCCAGAAGTATAATCTGAAGACGAATCCTCTAAAATGTGCGTTTGGAGTTTCCTCAAGCAAATTCCTAGGATTCATCATACGTCACCGGGGTATCAAAATTGATCCCTCAAAGATTAAGGCAATTACGGAAATGCTCACGCCAAGAACCCTCAAACAACTGCGGTCTCTCCAAGGAAAGCTCGCGTACATCTGGCGGTTCATAGGCAATCTCTCCGGAAAATGTCGTTCCTACAGTCATTTGATAAAGAATGGGACCTCGTTCGTCTGGGATCAAAAGTGCCAAAACGTACTAGACGAAATCAAGCAATACCTGCAAAATCTGCCGGTATTGGCCACCCCGGTTAAGGGAAAACCCCTTATTCTATATACAACAGCCCTTGAAGGTTATCTAGGTGTTCTATGGGCACAAGAGAACGATCAGGGAAATGAGAGAGCTCTGTACTATTTGAGTCGAGTTCTCCTGGGGGCAGAAAACAACTATTCCCCCATCGAAAAGCATTGCCTAGCTCTGATCTTCGCAATAACGAAGCTCAGACATTATGTCTTGGCACATGAAATCCATCTCATATAGATGGTAGATCCTCTCAAATATTTATTGTCAAGGGCCATATTAACAGGAAGGCTTGCTAAATGGGCCCTCCTCCTGATGGAGTTCTCGGTAACGTATTAACCCCTTAAAGTAGTGAAAGGTCAGGTCATTGCCGACTTTCTCATGGAACATCCGATACCATCAGACTCCTCCTTAAATTGCGAATTGCTAGACGAACATGCGTTCAATACAACCGAAGAAGAAAATGATTACCAATGGGAACTCTACTTCAACGGAGCATCTTCCATGAAGAGGCGAAAGCAAAACACCCTTATAATCAAAGCCAGTGTGGGCCTTATCTTCGTGACTCCGCAAGGAAGGATATTGCATTATGCCCTCTCCTTAATAGAGCCAAGGACTAATAACAAAGCTGAATACGAATCTTTGATAGCAGGTCTAGAGATCGCTATCGACATGGGAATCAAAGACCTCCTCATATATAGAGACTGCCAGCCGATCGTTAGCCAGGTAAAGGGTGACTAATAGACATGCAAGCCAGAACTGATAAAGTATGGAGAAAGAGTGTAGCAATTGCTGATACAAATCCCCTCCTACACCCTGGAGAGTATACCGCGTGCAGAAAACAGCAAGGCGGATGCATTAGCCAAATTGGATAAAGAATTGGCCGATGAAAATCTTGATGACGTAAGGATTATTGTGCAAAGCCGCAGGGTTCTCGCGCCAATGGATATATCTTCGGAAGACCTAATAGAGCCATCTGAAGGAAAAGAAGTGACCGAACAGGTAGCTCTTCAAATAAAGGACGAAGAAAAGGTCAAGGACCGGAGGGAAGTTTTTATAGACTACTTTAAGTCCCAACGAACGCCCGAAGACGCGTCGTCTAGACATCAGCTCATGAAACGAGCTCTGTCTTTCACCTTCGTCAATGATACTCTATATAAGTGATCATTTGATTGTTTATGGTTAAAATGCCTAGGGCCGGAGGAAGCAAAGAAAGTCGTCCAAGAAACTCACGACGGACTCTGCGGTTCTCACCAAGCTGGACCAAAGATGAAGCTGAAGATAAAAAGAATGGGTTACTATTGGCCCACAATGATTCAGAATTGCCTCGAATACGCGAAGCAGTGTCACTCGTGCCAAATTCACGGTGACTTCATCCACCAACATCCAAATCCACTACATCCAACAGTGGCTAGCTGGCCGTTCGAAATGTGGGAAACCGATATAATTGGCCCCATTGAACCGACATTATCCAAAGGACATCAGCTTATATTGGCAACGACCGATTACTTCTCTAAGTGGATAGAAGAAGTACCACTAAGGGAGGTGAATACGGAGAATATCCTCCATTTCTTTAGAACCCATGTCATTTATCGATTTGGCACTCTGTGACGAATTATCTCGGATAATGAGCCAGCTTATAGAAGTCATAAAATAAGCCGCTTCGCACAGGAACATAAAATAGATTGAAGATACTCTTCAGTCTATAATTCTCGGGCCAACGGTCTAGCTGAAGCTTTCAACAAGACCTTGATAAAGATTATAAAGAAAACAGTGTCCAGAAACAAAAAGGACTGGCACGAATGGCTGCATGAAGCTCTCTGGGCGTACCGAACAACGTTCAAGATGGCTATGAATACAACACCATATGCGTTGGTGTTCGGCACGGAAGCAGTACTCCTCCTGGAAATAAAACTCCATTCTCTATGAGTAGCGGTTCGATATGAGATGACAGATGAAGAAAATGCTCATCTTCTACTTGAGGAGCTCGATGCCCTCGACGAAACTCGCCTTATAGCACAGCAAAACCTGGAGGCTTATAAGGCTAGGATGACATGGTCATACGAAAGACTGACTAGGCCGAGAACATTTTGCCAATGTAAACTCGTATTAGTCGTCAAAAGACCAATGACCCCCAATCGTGCAAAATGGGGGAAGTTCGAGCCGAACTATGAAGGCCCATATATCATAGACAAAGTCTATCAAGGTGGAGCTTACCTGCTTATGGATATACATGGCGAAAGACCCTTCCGGCTAATAAACGGTCGATTCCTAAAAAATTCTATGCTTGAAACATCGTGACTTAGGTCAAAAATAGATGACGACGCTTGTATCCGCTCGCTATCTTCTTGAGTCAGAACTCCGAGAGTAGTATCCAAAAAGCTCCGCCGCCTCAAAAACGGCGACAACGGACCGAGATGTCCCTAAACTAACAATGGACTGAGATATCCCTAAACCAACAACGGACCGAGACGTCCCTAAACTAATATTCGTCCCCAAAATGGGAATGTTGGATCGAAAAGTGCTTAAACTAAAAATTCGCCTCAAACACGGTAATAATGGACCGGAACGTCCCTAAACTAGTGCATCGCCCCAAATATAGTGATGTGCTCCCTTGAGATCTATGTTGCAATCGAAGTCTTAGCAGCAAAGGTTTCAACTCAAGTCCCACTAGCTGCACAGCTACTCCAATAATAGAGCCATCCCCAAGTCCCACTGACAAACAGATGGGAACCTGCGACGAAACTACTTTCGGTAATTCCATCATAAAAAAAAACGGTATGCCCACAAGCGAAATGGATGCGGATGAAAACCCGAAAGGGCGCCATGAGTAAAAACAGCAGGACTACCGGCGAGCTTCGCGAAAACCCGAAAGGGCACAATCTCGTTAGAAAAAAGAAAAAAAAAACCTACGTGAGATCCTTACGACTCATAAAGGAGCAAGACATTTAGGAGTCCCCATGATCCCTAAGGAGAAATCACACTTGCGAGATCCTCACGATTCGTAAGGAGCACTTCCCTTATGAGACCCTCACAGCTCATAGAATTCAAAAGCCTTAGGCAACAGATCTAAATCTGTTTCCTAAGCCATTGTTGCCCTACAGGAGATCCCATATTGACCCTTGTATACAATCCACGGGCATAAATAAATATATCCCCCACCGAGTTCCATCTGTGGTAAGAAATATCCCCATATGGTGAACAACACTTGTGAGTCCTTACGATTTACAAGGAGAAAATACTCTTGGAAGATCCTTACAACTTACAAAAGAAAATATCACTTAGGAATCCCCACGATCCCTAAGGAAAAACTACACCTACGAGATCCTCACGACTTGTAGGGAGAAACACCTTTATGAGACCCTTACGGCTCATAAAGTCAAAAATCCTTAGTCAAAAGGATTCTAACCCTGTTTGCTAAGACACCTTTATCCAAATTAACAAAAGAAAATGATGATTCGCTCCTGGAAATATCCCAGTTGAAGCGATGCTGATGCATAAATAGGTATCAAATTTCAAATCCTCTCATGGCAAATGATGATTCGCTCCTGGCAACATTCCAGTTGTAGCGATACTGATGCCACAATGGGTATCAGGACCAAGTCCCCAACTCGCTACAAAAATCAACGAGCAAAAATATACATATAAAAAAAACCGAAATGTTTGGGCAACTCACAATAAAAAGCAGCGAGTAAATAAAAAATATAGCCGAAATAATTGGGCACCGCGAAAAATAGCCGAAATGATTGGGCAATCGCGACTTGCGCGATATGAAATGCTAAAAAGATAGAGCATCGTGAAAATAAAAAATTATAAAATGAAATTTCCTCTGCCCTACAAGTATGTCCATATTGACTCTTGTATACGATCCATGGGCACAAATGAAAGAAAGGGACCATATCTCCCACCACGCTTCATAAAAAGAAGAACCAAGTCTTGACGGTTTATATACAACCTAGAGACTATCCAGGCGTTGCTTCTCATTCTGGAAGAACGCAGACGCAACGTCACTATTAAACAAGAAAGACCTAAGGGTTGAAACAAAAATGGAGTAATATCAAAATCCTAACTCCAAGTCTTGACGGTTCATATACAACCTAGAGACTATCCCTATGTCCCCTTCTCATTCCAGCAGGGGCAGACACAACAATCAAATAAAAATGAAGTGACGGCAAAATCCTTACTTCAGGTCTCAGTGGCAACATCTAAAGCCTAGAGATCACCCCGGCGCTCTTCTTATTACAGCAGGGTGCGGACACAACAATCAGATAAAAGTGGAGTAATGGAAAAATCCTAGCTCCAGCTCGACGTGCTTCTCATGTCAACAAGATGCAGATGCAACGTCAACAAAGACCCAAGGGTCAAATAGAAATGGAGTAATAGCAAAATCCTAGCTCCAAGTCTTGACGGTTCATATACAACCTAAAGACTATCTCGACGTTCTCCTTCATTTCAGCAAGATGCGGACGCGACTATCAAATGAAATTGGAGCAATGGTATATTCCTAGCCCCGAACTTCAATTGCAATACATACAGCATAGAGGTCTTACAGATATCTACCCTACTTCAGCAAAGAATTGGCGCGACATCGTCAAAGAAAAAATGAAATGACGGAATATTCTTAATTTTGGGTCTTGATGACAACTCATATAAAGCCTAAAGACTGTTGGAGATCATCCCACCCCAGAAGAGTGTGGTTATAACTCATCGGGGCTCCTAATTAAGCCAAATCTTAAGTAAAAAGTGTCATGGCAAATTCCTAATGCTTGCTCTTCCGACAGTAATATAACCTAAGGAGATTACTTGAAGACGCCTTGTCCAGCCCCCGAAGAAATCATAGCTACGACGGTCGTGGGGTTACTCGAAAAACAGCTTAAAGACTGTATATCGAGGAATACACCAGCCAACGCGACGATACCACGGACTAAAACCCTAGTATCACAAACCTAACGGATCTCTGTCGTAAAAAGAATGGGGGTTATCTACATACAACGTTAGGACAAGTTTGCCTGTAAACTCTAGGAAGGTAAACTAAAGAAACTCCGAAATGAGTACATAAACTAGAGACTCCGAAACATGTGCATAAACTAGAGACTCCGAAACGAGTGAATAAACTAATTAGCGCTAAATTAAGACATCAAACACAGAGGAGCGCATGCAGAAAAAATGTATATTCTTTATTCATGAATCAAAGTGTTTGAAAGATACAATTTATATAAAAAGGAGGGATACAATTCTAGCTTTTAAGAAGGCGGGGCTTTCAATAAAGTGGCAATCTGCTCACTCTCTTGCCACAGCTCCTCCTCACACTTCACTATTGCAGCCAGCATTGTTTCGACTTGGGCCCGTCGTTGCAAGCATGAAGAAAGCTTCTCTGTAATCTCCTGCTTAGCAACTTCGCAACCTCTTATTCCCCACTCAATAAAGTCAAGGTTCTACCTCAGCGTCACTCCTTCAAAAACGCATTATTGAAGATTTTCAAAGATAACTTGCAGTTGCGCGGCATTCGATTCGACCTGAGCACACAATTGGATGGATTCACCAAAAGCTGTCTCATGCTCCTTTTGCTTTAGAACCAACTTCTGCTCGAAGTATTGAATGGAAGCGGAACTTTGCTCGATCTATGCAACCAATTGTGCCTTCGAGGATAATACCTCAGGTGCAAGGCGTTTGTGCTCAATCTTATAGAGGCAAGCCTCAATTCGCTTACAGTAGTCAACCCAAATACCGAAAAAATTTCATTGTGGAAAGTCACAAGGGTCACCAGCATAGGGTTGACTTTGTTCGCAAAGTCCGCAGCAAAAGTGAGAGCTTCGATATTAAGGTCTTCAATAAATTTGCTTAGCATCCGCCTGCTATTTGTTGCAACCCTAGAAGACTAACGCTTAGTGAAAAGCCCCGCGGGGATAGAAACGTGAGACTCAAGAGGAGCCAAAGCTGGTGTAGCTGCTACAGAGTAAGACACGCACAAAGAAGGTCAGGTTTCAACATAAAAAATAAAAAAGAATGACGATGAATGAGATCTAACATACCAATAGTCAAAAGTGGCAAATCAGGGAGCATGGGAGGCACAACTATTCCTTCGTTCTCTCCCACGAGCCGTAAGACTGTGGTCAATACGAGAAAAGCTTAGAAATAGAAAGATTACTCGTAGAAAGATGAAATAAAAAATGAAGAATATACTAACCAATGCCCGAAGGAGGGACAAATTCCGATTGGAAGGCGAAGTGCGAGCTTAACATTTGGCATAAGCGGTCAAAAAGCACTCCTACAGGATTGCAACAATATACGGTAAATAAATTAATCCAAGAAATAATATCTATACTGAAACAAGGAAATGAAAAATCTTTACCTTCCGTCATTAAACCGGATAGAACTCGGGGAGAGGGGTACAAAAGAGATAGGTGGAGCAGCGACAGTCATGGCCACGGCAGATGGTGATTTTTCAATCAGCACAACGTCAGGGTTTACCGCACCTATACTCGGAATAAAGGAGATATCAGTGAATATGTCTAACAGGATCGAGAACCCAAACGTAATAACACGAGGAATACCTGACGGGGCAGAAACCATATCGGTGTCTGGAGCGCTTGTGACGGCTTCCTCGATTTCCACCATCATCGGGAAGATGGATTCAACGTCTACAATTTTGTCCCCCGAATCAATAAGGGCCGTCATTATGCTCGCATCACCCGCCGATGTCGGGGATCCACAAGGGAAGAAACGGCAGTTGGAACAGCCCCAGATTCGAAAGGAAGGCCTGACGCTCCAGACTCTTCAAACGCTGGCACCTCACCCGCCATGTTAACACCTAAACTTGGCCCTGCTGCATCATTTAAGGACAAATGTGTTATAATTAAAGAAAAACTGCTGTGGAAAGAAACCTGGAAAAATAAATAAGTCCTACTAGGTTTCAATAAAGGATCGTGCGCTGTTTTAACTTGAAGTAACCGCTCAGCCTCTTCGCGAGCCGCACGCGCAATCTGCCTATGAGCGGTTGACAAGGCAGAAGGAATGTCTTCTATGGGAACATCAGGAGGTCGTGTATCACTCGAACCTGCGCCTATGGCCAAGTTAGCCTGATGCTCCCTTGCTGCGTGCTTTCGGCGCTTCTTCTCAGTTTTAGCTGTATGAAGAGATCTCCTCAAAACTTCCGAACGTCTTTATCTAAATCAGGCTCGGCCTCCGGATCTGCTGCAACGTCTATCATCGGCTACTTTAGCGACGCTTCTCGTAGTGGCCCTGGGGTGACCTCAACTGTAGCCGATAGCTCTGAAGGCTCCTTCGCACCACCACCTAAGGACAGCATCTCACTAGGAGCAACACAAGTTGCGATGGTTCTTGTTATAAAAAAAAGAAAGAGAGAGAGAAAGGAGTCAGGGTGTGAATGAAATGAGCTAAATATGTGTATTCAAAGGTATCACAAAATGAATCATACCGAGACCCATAGAAACGCGAAACCTCTCCTCCTCCTCAAATGTCTTGAGGGATGCCAAAAGAGCCTCTTCAGTGGAGATTCCTATTAAGAAAAGAGAGTTAATAAAGCATAATAAATTCATACACACACACACACACACACAGAAGAATGTAAATGAGATATACCTGACGCCGCAAGAGAAGCAAGCACTGCTTGCTCGCAGGCTAATCTTTCAGAAGCCTCAATAGTGGCTTGAAGATCAGTGGCAGCATTCTCATTAGTAGAAGCCCCGAACAGACTGTCATTGATGTCGTATTCAGACAAGCCCTCACTGTAGGGAGCATGCGGCTCTTGGCCGAAGACAACATCAGTCGAAAATAAAGATTTCTTCTTTTTCTGCGAGCCGGCAACAACACCCGACGATAAAAGCTTACGCTTTATAGGCTTCTTGGGACGACGAGTCCCGATTTCTGAGCCAATAGTCGACTCAGGAGATACCGCCGCTACCACAGGAGCACTTACGTTTGGCCATGGCTTAGCCGGAAAGGCTCGCGGGACTACAGATGCGGTGCTCTCTCTTAAAGAAGGACGGACAACTGCCCGTCGCTTCAGCGGAACTACAGAGTTACCAGCCGGGACGGAATCCTTATGGTCAAGAAGCATCCACCTTTCCTTCTTGCCAACGGAACCCATTGCATGCTGATACCAAGCGATATAAGCATTCAAGGCCTTCAGGATATGACTCGGCTCACTGATCAGGAAATGAGACCCCGTATTTAGCCGCATAAAATTATACGCTGCATTGCAAACGCTATCCTCTGTAGTAACCGGATCAATGAGAAACGCTTCAAAGGGAACGCCTTGGTTGTAACCAGATTGTCGGGAAAAGCGATGCGGGTTATATCTCATAAACAACACCGAGGCAATCTGTCTGAATACAAGGATATCCGGCCTGATAGAATACAAATGCGCAATCTCCCGGGCTCTCAAAGCAGAAGCTCCATCTTTGAAAACATCATGGAGCCGCTGGATTACTTTAGAGGGTTCATTACTAATGGTCAAAACCCAGTCAACGAAGGTCATGCTGTCCTCAGCCATGCGCGGATAGAGAAGCAATCGCCAAGCCTCTCGCTATATTGGGTCTGGAGAAGAAGCATCAACCAATTGCATGACCCGAGGGAAGTTGTACCCTTCGTAAAATCTAAGCCTTTTATGCACGCCAAACACACCCAACACGTGCATCTCGATCCAGAAGGTGAAGTAGTGTAAGGGGAGATTTACAGGCTTCAAACCCGGCTGGGAGGTGTCGGCCGATGTACTTATGCCATGATACAAATGGGCCAGTCCGGCAACCTCAACAGCCATACGCATCCCCACCGCAATGCGATAAGCCGGATAAAAGACAGACGGTCTCATGTAGCGAGGGTGCATTTGGAGCACAAACCAGCTCAGCCACAAGCCAATAAAGCCTATGAAAAATGTCTCCTCATCAATATCCGGAGCAACAATCTTTGCAAAAGGGACGATGAGGGTATCCGGAATAAAAAAAAATGCTTTAAATCCGCCTCTGCAGTTGACAATTTATTCGAGCCAAATCTGAATGGATCATCGAGCTTGGCAAACTTTGCAGCCTTCTTCGATAAAACCTCCGGAAGAAGGAAATGGGCGACGAAATCAGAAAAGCTAACCCCATGCCCCTAGACTTCAGAAACAAGCTCTCATAGATATTCAGCACTTTGATCAAACCAGGGAATTTATGTTGGATAGCGTTTTCCGAGGTAAGGCCCATGACTACGGACTCGGTGGCAAAAACATACTCGTCAGGAGGAAGTATCTCCTCGTAATGCTCCCCTCTGATGGGTAACCCGGAAATTTCTGCGAATTCTTCCAACGAGATCGATACTTCACGGCCCGATAAAAAGAATGTGTGGGTCGGAATATTCCACTGCTCCAAGAAGGATTTAACCCACCACACATGAGGAGCGTGGTAATAAGAGAGAGAGACGTAGACCACCGGGTACAATCCGGTCTTCAGCAGCAGCAACTTCTTAGCCGACAAAATGTAACGGGCTACTGCAGATAACCAGCCGAATGTCAGGAGGTCACTCCTATTGTATAAACCTGACCCAAAGGACGCGCTTCTCCTTGGCATATGCGACGTCCCAGAATATCTAGGGCCATCGGTGGCTGAACGGGTATCGACGCCATAGAAGGTTGGAGACGACCTTTCCAGGTCCAATTGACCTCTTCCACTGCATAAGCCACCTGCGGAGGGTCAGCATAATGAATCGACGAGATCAGTTCTGATGGCACCGCACAAGTAAAGCTGCGCCGACCCCGGATAATATAACTGTATCACGATCCCCATAGATGAAGAGACTTCTGCTCTGGGTCGTAGTCCCGGATTAGCGCAAAGACTTCCCGATCTGTAGGCGCGTCGGCAAAAGTGCTCTCCAAACGGACAGAAAGAAAAAAGGAATCGGAAGCCATAATACCTAAAAAAACCGTAGAGATTTGGGATTGGTTTAATGCAATTAACTGCAACTGAGAGCCTTAGTATTTTCAGTACACCCAAATCTATGCTCCAATATGGCATAATAAAATTACTGCAGTCAAAAAAAAGTGGGCCCCACAAAATCAAGGTGATGGCTCATCAATGATGAGACATGCACCCATTGTGAGAATCCAAAAAGATTCTCATTAAATGAATAATTCTATTGAGCAGTGGAGTTAAAAACTCCAAATGTTCTCGAAAAAAGCCCTGCAACAAATTCAAATCTGTGAAAAGGGGTATTAGAACTCTCTCTATATATATAAAAAGAGGGGGGAATAGGAAAGCAGAATAAAATTCCCTAAAAGTTAAAAAAAATTCTCAGAGCTAAGCTCTGTAAGACAAAATGGAATTAAAATTCCTCAGATAATGGGATTAAATCCCAGAAGTCCCCCATGTTGGGAGATAGATGGAATTAAATTTTAGAAACCCTCAAAGAACAAGATCAATGATAGGGTAAAACCCTAAGAAAAGAACTAACAGAGATTTAAGACCTACGGTTCATTTAAAAAGGGGTGAGAAGTTCTTCTTAAGATCTCTGAGAGATCATTTAAAAAAAAAGAGCCAAGCTCTGTTAATTGGTTAAAGAACCAAGAAAAGAAAGAAGGTTCTTTTAAGAGTTGAACTCCGATCATGATCCTTACCAATTTATTTGACAGAGTTTAACTCTAAAAAAGTTATGTGGACAGATATCTAAACACTGAGATGAGAATTAATTCTTAAGGAGGAAGAAGACTCAAGAAAGATGATGAGATAGCAGTCATCTCAAGGGTCAATGACCATATTTATAGGATATGAAGGGACGGTTCGACTCCCTAGAAAATCAAACGGTGGAAAAAGTGACACCGTTGCACTCACGTGGGAGCCACGTGAGAATAACGGTGGGGGGTATTCGTTCCCCCAAAATTTAAACAATATAAAAAGAGCTAAAATCTGTTAAATTTTGTTGAGGCAACGCCTGATTGATTGTGCCGAAAAAATTTTGTAAATAACCGTAATCACAACGGTGTCGCAAGTAGCTAGCCGCGATGAGTACGGTTCATCTGCAGGAAAACGTGAACTCTTTTCTTGTTTTAGACGAGTTGATAAACGAGATGGGTGATTGTTGTCGTTCTATTTTAATACGGATGTAAAATTTATAATAAAAAGGCTTGTAGGGTTCATAAGACTTGGTAGTTAATGGATGAATAGTAAAAATGACTCTTTTGATCTTTTAATAGTTTAAAACTAGAGCGATAGCGATGAATGTGGATTATGGTTCTTAGAGAGAATTAGGGTTTCCCACTACCGACCCTTTTCTGTCCATTAATCTCTATTCATGTCAAGCCTTTAACAAAACAAGTGTTTAACCATTCTCAAATCGTGGTAGTGACTATCGATAAATTGATAGCACGCCCGATAAGGAGATTAACATTTATTTTGCTAAAATTTATAAACTTTCAAATATTAAAAAGAAATTAAAAGATTTTTCATCCATTATTCTACCCTATCCTACAAATCCTAGCAAGCAAGAAATTTCTCGCTCATGGTTAGTAGCGATATAGATGAAAGGGTGAAGAAGAATGAAACCATAATTAAGATGCAGAAAAGTAATGCGTAAAAGTAAATGCAAAAAGAATTAAAATAAAAACTACATTTATTAATCAACTATTGCATACAACTTTTCTCCTTAGAAAGTAGATTACAAGAACCCTAGTTTGCTCTAGATCTCTCTCTTTTAAGGAGGTAGATGAATAGATAATTATGTGATCACTTGGATGATTTTGAATGCACAGCTTTCGGTCCTTTATATAGTCCTTGAAACCAGAAACCCTAGATTCCATATGTGAGTAGATACTATTAAGATCAGATCCACAAAATCCCACATCGAACGGCTATCAAGGAGCCGCGGAACCGCCACATTATGCCACATTTGGCCACGGTTCAGCTGCATCAGAGTGGAACTAGGTTTTGAGATTTTTTTCTGGCTTTTTGTGTTGATATTTGGAAATCCTTTTATGTATAGATTCTGAAAATATTGCTTTGAGTCTCTACTGTTGCTTGATTTCTCGATTTGCTTCTAAAATTTGGCAGATTCGGTTTCGATATCCCAATTTGACTTGGATCTCTTACTTGGATTTCAGACCTGAGGTAATACCTGCACAATATCTCAAATCAAATTGTTAGTAGCATTTTATATTTTTGAGATATTATTCCAACCATTTATAAGATATTAAATTTTAAGAATATTGATTAGGAATATTTGATATGATATGCATATTTTAATTACTAATATTTCATTTAAATATTATATGCATATATTTCCCCTAATTATATTAATTATAAATATAGAAACATATGATAATAATGTTTTTACAAATAAACCCACATATGTTCTTTATTCACAATAAACACCTTTTAACACTTAACAATAGCAGGGAAAATGTTCAATCAAATGTGCAATATTTTAGACTAATCAAATACCCCTAAACTTATTTTTGATCGTCCCGAGCAAACTAGTTATTAAAAAAACCTAACTAGCACATTTTCGTAGGCAACACGATTGCACTTAACACGTGCAACAAGCCTTTAAACCTCTAAGTATCCCTAGTAGGAGGATTGTTGTTTCCTAAGAGTTTTCAGCGGATTACATCCACAAAATCCCATAATAAAAGAAAGAAGATGAAACTTACATACAAGGATAAGGAACTTATAAAAGAAAGAACTTGAAAATAAATGTTTCAAACTACACTAGCTTTTTAGTTGTCATGAGCCATATCTTAACAGACATGAAAAATATCAGAAATCATATCATCCCTCAATAAAACATTGTCTTTAGTCTTCCTCCCTATCTTTCTACCAAACATCGATCATATACCCCTACGTGTGTATAAAAGACATCCCTCCACTTAGATAATTCAATTCAATCTATCATACTCTTGTCCATCTTGTTTAGGACTTTTTAGTCGGTGAATGTTTTAGATGGATTTGCTCACATATTCTTCATGCAACCGTTAATACTTCTTGAGGTACTAACCAACCGATTACCAAATGTGCTCACTCTTTTAGGTGTAGTTAGCAATATCCTAGTCTTGCAACACCTAAGGTTTAGCAGTGACTCCCAAACTAGTTGGTCTAAGGCACTAGGTGATAAAGCACCCTTACTATATTTTTTTATGCTACCTTAAGTGATTGCAAAACCAATGTTTATTTTTCTTCAACTTTTATATGTGTCATTTATATTTAGTTGATTTATATATTTTTTTCTTGATACTAAAGATTTTAGACAAGAGCATTTCAAAGTATCCTCTACTATCAGAAGTTTCAAGATGTGTGCAAGTGTATAGTAGGGTATTAACGTTCAGAAGTTCGGACTCAAGAATAGGGCCTATTTTTTAGACTTGTTTCTATTCGCAGATCAGTAATTCTTTTCATCTTACTAACCCTTGGGACAACAGCTCATGACTACCTATTACTAGCTTTGTTTTTAAAACATCTAATTTTCTTGCTTTTCTTAAATTTCTATCTTTTATATGTATTTTTCACTTTCAAACTTTTATTTTCAATTTTTTCAGTATAATGCAAAATGATACATGAATAAGCACAAACTTCCCCCCCCAAATCTGTTTGCAGCAGTGTCCTCACTGATGTCAACTTTTAATCTCAAAACCTATAAACTTGAGAGGAAAAGTTCTCAATGTTTAGTAGAGGGGACAAGAGTTAATGATAGTGAAATCCTCTCCCAAACTTATTTTTGGCTCACAATCATGCAAACAAATTTCTATTCTTTTAAGAGCCATTTTCAAAATATTTTCTTTCTCCCCCCCCCCCCCCTCCCCTCCAAACTTAAGTAAAACAGTATTTTTAAGTATTGAAATTTAACATAAGAGGGGGAAAATATTATTGGTCTATATAAAGCTTTACAAAGACCAAAATTCAACACCAACCATTCGAATATTTTATCAATGTAACACCATGGTTGGTAGATGATCATGTTATATATAGACGTGAAGACGTGGGGAGGAGATAAGAGATATAATTGAACGGGTTTATGTCTCGGTTGGTAGAGACGAAACAATGATGGTGGATGAAAATGAGAATATGAAAGATAAGGAATAAGTGGCATAGTTACATTCTTGTACGAGATAAGAAGAAGGGGTGGCAGTTCAGTTTCTTTGGGTGGAGGTTGATTCATCACAACATACACGTCTTTTAGGAATGCGAGTTCCTCGGAAAAAATGTCTTCAAAACTTTTATCGATATTCCGAATGATAATCTTATCGGAAAGAAAGGTATGATACCCGGATAGCTCGACTAAATCATTCGAAAAGTCAAAGGATTCGGACTTGGGTGTGGACTTGCCGATAGTAGGGTCCTCACGAGTATAATAAATAGCCGGATCAAACAATAACGCACTAGTGGCGTCAAGATCATTATCGTGAAGCTCCTCAAATTCGTAACTGTCGGAAGCTATCTTGTCGACAGAAATACATCAATTATATGAGCATAAGGTTCAGAGGGTTGACTTCCTAATTTATAGATATTAAGCTCAATTGTCATCTTCCCAAAGGACATGTTCATTGAACCGTTACGACAATTGATTATTGCGTTGGAAGTTGCTAGAAAAGGTTGACCTAGAATCACTAGAATTTGGTTCCGTAGGTTTGCCACAGGCTATGTATCTATAACCATAAAGTCCACATGAATTATAAATTTCCTAACTTTGATTAACACGTCCTCTAGCTTACCCTTAGGGTGGGTGATAGATCGATCGGCCTTTTGGAGAGTGCAGTGCGTAGGTTTCAACTCTCCTATGCCTAATTGCTTATAAACAGAATACGGAAGTAAGTTAACACTAGCACCTAAATCGAGTAGAGAGCGATTGATATTCTTTCCCCCAATAGCAATAGATATTGTAAGACAACCAGGGTCCTTACGTTTCTTGGGCACTAATTGGGTAAGAGAATTGCTCATATTACTCGCTAAGAAAATTTTTTTAGGCACTTGAATTTTTCTCTTCCGCACAAGTCCTTTAGAATTCTCGCATAGGATGGAACTTGTTGGATAGCATCTAAGAGAGGAATATTTATGTTAACTTGCTTAAAAATTTCCACATCTTCTCCATGTGTAGACTTGGTCTGTTGGCCCTCAACCTATTTGGAAAAGGAGCTTTATCAATAAGGGTTGGGTCTAACATTTAAGGAGAAGTTTATGGGGATGGAATGGATCCCAAAATTGGATTTGGGATGGTTGTAGATAGTACTTCCTTCAAGGAAGTGGGCTGACGGTTCAAGCCAAGTGGAAAATGGAGAATAGGTTCGGAAGAAGATGTTGGATCAAACGAAGTAAGAGTTGAAGTAGTAGCTGGGGTATCATCAATATCATCAACTTCAACTTGTTCACTAACCTGGTTATTCAGTACTCTTCCCGATCTCAACGTGGTTATGGCACTCACGTTATGGTTTTGTTGGTGAGGATGAGATTTGCGCTGTGTGAGTGGCCGGGATTTGGTAGAGATTGAGATGGAAGTTTCCCTTTCTCTCTCTCACTCATAGCGGAATTTAACTGTGCAATCTGTGCTTCTATAGATTTTATGCTTTCACCGTGGGAAGTAGTGTGTTGCACTAATATTTGGATAAAAGACGTTAAATTAGCCATCGTTTGGGTGGATTGTTTAATAAACGTTTCTAAGTTTCGTTCGAGTGCAGAGATTCTATCGGTACCGGCCGTTGGAAGATTAGTCTGTGATTGGAAAGAATTATTATAAGGAGCAACGTTGTTGGCCGGATTTTGAAAAGCTTACGATTGAAAGAGCTGTTGAATTTGTTGTTGTGGCGGTTGTTGCTGTGGAGGAAGCCTTTTGATAGTTATTTTGGCTTGGGAACTAATTTTGATTTTGAGATTGGTTTTGGTTCCAAGCAAAATTAGGATGATTCCTCCATCCCTGATTATATGTAGATGAATAAGGGTCATTCCTAGGTTGTTGCTGAAAAACAGCATTGGTTTATTTATGACCTTGAGATGGAGGATTCAAAGGACATTCTTCTGTTAAATATGATAGGTTAAAACAGCAACCATACACAGTTTGGGGAGCGTAACTTAGTTTAGGGAGGCTGAAGAGAATTTGTTTTCCATAGGTTCGAGTTTCTTTTGCATCACAGTCATTTCGGCTTTCACTGCGATGAAAGCGTCAAGATGATGGATACCTGCCCTAGATGACGACGATGTCGGTTTAGTGCTCTCCCATTGTAACATTTGTTCGGCGAGATCTTCCAAAAGTTGCCATGCTTCGCCATTGTATTTTGACATGAAATGACATTGACAAATGGTTTCTAGCATTTGTTTTGTCACTGGATTAACACCCTCATATACAATGTGGCAAAGTTTCCATTTATCGATTCCTTGATGAGGGTATTGGACAAGAAGATTTTTAAACTGTTCAAAGCATTTTCAAAAGGGTTTGTTGGAAAGTTGGGCAAACTGGTTTATCTCGCTCCGAATACGGGCGGTCTTATGATGAGGATAGAATTTCTTAAGGAATGCTATAACGAATTCATCCTATTTACCGATAGAATGTGTGGCGGTGCTGTAAAGCCATTTTTCTGCGAGATCGCACAAGATAAAAGGGAGAAGACGTAATCGTAGAGTATCCCTGATAGATGGGTGGTACTCATCATAGCACATACGTTTTCGAACTTGGTTATGAAAACGTATGCGTCTTCAGATTCAAGCTCGTGAAATTTGGGAAACAAGTTGATAAAGTGAGGTTTAATTTCATAATTATCTCCATTGGCTGGTGGAAGAGACAGACACGTAGAAAGGGGTCAGCGTACGGGATAGCATCTGTCTTGTAGAGTGATGCGTGGTGGATTTTGCGCACCTGCGGGTAGTGGAAGGGTGGTGTCGTTAAAACCCGATGGAGATCCGTTCATTTCGGGAGATGTGGTGGGTGAAGAAGAAATAGAAGATGAAGAAGCACCGACTTCGGAGTCGATAGCAAAAATGCGGATGTTCCCCTCCGAAAGGCGGCGCACAAGACTGCGATGTCCTGACGCTGAGATTCGGGGCAGATGCTATTTGGTTTTATCCGTCCACCTCTCCGAAGATGCCAAGTTGATTTATGGCACCGTGTATCGGAGGTTTAGACGGATGCGGCCGATGTAGCAGACTTCGTCAGATTCCCCCTCGCTTGAGGGGTTTTGATTGTGGGGACGCTCTTCCCTGCAGGCGCAAGCCCCTGCAGTTAATTACGTTACCGCATCGCAGTAACAACTTTCTCCTTCTCCAGAATTTCACTTCGTGTCGTGTGTGTTTGTTTTGTTTGTGGTTGCCCGTAGATTGTATACGGAGACTGAGTAATGCCGTCGCCCGTAGGACGTGGATTAGTCCAAATCCGTATTTACTTAGATTTGGGTTTGGTGTTTTTAGTTTAAGGATGCATTAGTCGCGTTGCGGCTAAGATCAACTTAAACGTTCATTAAGGATAAGATAGTCTTGTTTGAGACTAAGATCAACTTAACGTGATAATCCATTTAATATCTGGCCATCGGAACTCGTCACCTCTCTAACGTCGTTGAAGGATTACAACGGCAGATGTCAGAGGAGTTCAGAGATGTACCCTTGAACCAAGGTTGATTTGGAGTTTTATAGTCCGTTTGATTGTTTAAGGATACGTTAGCCGTGTTTGGGGGCTAAGATCAACTTAAACGGGATCGTTTAGATCCGGCAAAAGAGCATTTGGAGGCTCTATTGTTCCAGTTTAGGGACGTAGTGGTCCATAGGTAGTTTAGGGACGTTGCGGTCCATGTTCCAGTTTAGGGACGTGGTGGTCCATGTTCCAGTTTAGGGACGTGGTGGTCCGACATTAGTTTAAGGACGTTTCGGTCCAACATTAGTTTAAGGACGTTTCGGTCCAACATTAGTTTAAGGAC
This sequence comes from Agapanthus africanus, assembly GCA_030015575.1. Taxonomy (NCBI): domain Eukaryota; kingdom Viridiplantae; phylum Streptophyta; class Magnoliopsida; order Asparagales; family Amaryllidaceae; genus Agapanthus; species Agapanthus africanus. Next base: position 780,744,220 of record CM057337.1, read on the forward strand.
GTTCCGGTCCAACATTAGTTTAAGGACGTTCCGGTCCACGAGTTTAAGGACCCCACAGTCCGTATTGATGTGTGGTCGTCGGGACCCGTCACCTCTCTGACGTCGTTGAAGGATTACAACGATGGGTGTCAGAGGAGTTCGGAGATGTACCCTCGAACCGGATATAAATTAATTTAAGAGAACTGCTGTGCTCAGTCAATTTAATTTGAGGACTTACGGCCAAAATTGGGCTAAATCCAGTTGAAAATGTTCAACACCCTTATTTATTTTTGGTCTATTAGACCTGTGCTAGGGCTTTGCACACACTTAAATAATGCATTGCATTACTTCTATTTTTTTTTTGTTTGGGCTCTGCCCATAAAAGATGCAGAGCATCAATTTATTTTGGGCTCTGCAAGGTATCTGCATAGCATTTTTATTATTTTGTTTGGGCTTTGCCCATTTATAAATGATGCAGAGCATCAATTTAATTAGGCCTGTTTGGTCTTTTAATTGGATCTGGCCCTTCAGTAAAAGAAATGCATTGCATTTGTCAGGCGCTTTGCGCCAATCACTGAGCGCAAGCGCTTGTGGTGAGGACACGTGTCATGCTCTGGTGAGCGCAAGCGCAACGGCGCAGTGCGCTGCGCTGTTGCGCTGCTGACACGTGGCGCACTCTGGTGAGTTGCGCCAATTTCAGAGAGCAAAGCTCTATTTCAAGAGCGCGTAGCGCAAGTTGTTCTGTGGCCGACACGTGGCGCTCTCTCAAGAGCGCAACAGCGCAGTTTGGAAGTGCAAAGCACTAAGAATCTTTTAGATTCAAGAACAGAAGTGCAGAGCACTATTTGATTTCTTGATCTAATTTAGATCAAAGAGAAATAAGTTTTTCTTTTTGTTTCAAGAACCAGAGGTTCATAAAAGTGCAAAGCACTATTTTTTATTTTTGTTGCTTTCTTGTTTTTAAAGAACCAGTGGTTCATAAGAAGTGCAAAGCACTGTTTATTATGTGAAGAACATTGATCTGGTTTTTAGATCAATGATTTATTAAAAGAGATTTCTTCTCTCTCGTGAAGGTTTTTACCTTTTTCTTTGAAATTTTCTCAGAATTCTCTCTCTGTTTGAAGCTCTTGACTTTTTTCAAGAAAATGTTCATGCCTTTGAATTGAGGTCTGGGGTCCTTTTTATAGTGCCCATAAATTAGTTAATTTTGTTGAAGAGATCTTTCTCTGAGTGATTTGGGGAATTTTCCCCACCGTTGGATCTTTGATCCAAGGGCTTCTGTTTTACAGAAGAAAATCTTCTTGTTTTAACAAGAACAGAAAGATTTCTTTAAAATCTTAATTCTGTTTGGCGCAAATGCCCCAGCGCGTGACACTTGTCGCACAGCGCAGCGCAACTGCGCTAGCGCATCTGCGCTGACACGTGCCGCGCAGCGCAGTGCCTGCGCAACTGAAGCGTTGCTTCCTTTAAATAGAGCTTTGCTCTGATTGGGCGCGCCTTCTTGGGCGCTGCACTGATACATCTGCGCCTGACACGTGGCACGTTGGGCGCAGCGCAAAAGATCTGAAGCGTTGCTTCATTTATTAAAGTTTAAATTTTCAAAGCAAAGCTTTGCTCTGATTAGGGGGAGATGAAGCGTCCCGCCTCGGAATTTGAATAGAGCTTTGCTCTGATTGGGATAAACAAATGCCCCCCCCACCGTCGCGCTTACGTGGCCCCAAACGTAAGCGCAACGGTGGCGGAATTCCAACCGTTGCGGCAACTTTGGAAGTTGAAAGGGCACTTGATACCTATAAATAGGATCTTTGGTCCTTCATAGATGATTATCATCTTTAAAATCCTCATTTTCAGAAACTTCAGAGCTTTGCTCTTGCCTTCAAGAACTCTCAGAGTTAGATTTTCTTTAAGAGAAACTATTTAAGTAAGAATTAATCTTAAATTAAATCAATTTTAATTAATAGAGCTTTACTCTCATAGATATTTGATCTAAAGGAAAATCCTTTCTTCACCAAATAGAGCCTTGCTCTCAGGAATCTGTTTCAGGGTTTCTTAACTCATGAACAGAATCTTGCGTCTTTTGGCAAAACATAGATCTCTTTGATCTAAAAAAAATGAACTCTTAAGAGTTCGAATATGCATAATGAGAATTAAAAATGGAGTTTTGTATTTAACGGATTATATCATCTTTTAATAGTAACAATCTTAGAGTTTCTCGGGGGATTTATTTAAATTCCCCCTATTAGGATTCTGGTAATCAGTCCTGCTTGCAGAGCACTGCTCTCGGGGAGTTTAACTCTCTGTGTATATTATTTTTCTTTTTATCGCTAAACTTCCTGTGGCATTTCCTCCAGGCATAATGGCGGTGCGTCTATACAGTTTGCACGAGTTCATCACCTACGACGATATCCGCGCACAGGGCCGTCATCAAAACCAGGAGTTTACGGACGCCCAGTGTGCGGAGGTCATGGGTCACCTCAACGCAAGCGCCGGTTGGCTGCTTCCTCGTCGTTCATCTCTCTTGAAGGTCATGCTGGGAGCAATATGGAGAGCACTTCCGGGGTTTCACGAGGCCCTACCGCTCAATGCGCTGGATGATGCTGAAGATAAGGTGCATTCAGTGTACCTGACAGGGCTGATCTCGAAGAAACGGCGGGACAGCCTCATCGACATTCTACATCAAATTTTCCAGCAGACGACGATAGTCGCTGCTTATCGAAGGCCGGGAGGGCTTGTCGAGGATCTTGACACACAGGAGCGCGAGAGGCTGTGCACAAGAATAATCAGAAAGGCTAGAAGAACTCTGGATGGCCTTACTTTTGAATTCCTCAATCCGTGCCCTGGATCTGAGATTATCCCATTGTAATAATATTTTTCGTTTGTTACTTTTATGATTGTAAGAACTTTTGGCAATATTAATGGAAAAAATTTATCCCAGCCCGTCTTTATTTTCCGTTCTGAATCTTTTGCTTATGTATGGATGAGTGTGTCTCGAACGCCTGATCAAATGTAAATCGGATGCTCTTTCTGTCGCTTTCTTCTTTCTCTTATTATCAGCATGCCACCTGAGTAAACCTGGTCAACAGATAATAGAGCACGCGTCTTAACTTTCTTAAGGGATAGCGATGGCTTAGGCCGCAGGTTCAGATCTGCTGCCTAAGACTTTTCAACTCTATGAGCCGTGAGGGTTTCGTAGAGATTTTTTTTTCCCTACGGATCGAGAGGATCTCATAGGTGGATTTTCTCCTTAGGAATCGTGTGGATTCCTAAGTGTGTTTTCTCTTACAAGTCGTAAGGATCCTATAAGAGAATTTTTCCCTCTTACGAGTCGAGAGGGCCCGTAAGCGGTTGTTTCCCTCCTTGTCGAGATTCAACTTTGGAGAGTGAGATCCGTGAATAGTATGCAAGAAATCTTTTTGGATCGACTTACAGGGTCCCATTGTTCGGGAAGCAAGCTTTTTGATTCCTGCTGCCTAGGGCTTCATCTTGCAATTTGAGACGAATCGGGAATTTCCCGCGGAGACACTGGTTTCTCTGCGAGCCGACGCGAATCAGGAGGCTCTCGTCAAGGAGTGTTTGTATCCGTGAGTCGAGGAATTTGCTAGGGATTATTTGTTTCCCAAGAACCAAGGATTATTTGTTTCCTTGGAGTTTGAAACGAGTCGAGAATTTCCCACGGAGGCACTGGTGGCTCTGTGAGTCGACGCGGATCAGGAGGCTCTCATCAAGGAGTGTTTGTATCCGTGAGTCGAGGAGTTTGCTAGGGATTATTTGTTTCCCAAGCGCCAAGGATTATTTGTTTCCTTGGGGTTTGAAACGAGTCAAGAATTTCCCACGGAGGTACTGGTGGCTCTGCGAGTCGACGCGGATCAGGAGGCTCTCATCAAGGAGTGTTTGTATCCGTGAGTCGAGGAGTTTGCTAGGGATTATTTGTTACCCAAGCGCCAAGGATCATTTGTTTCCTTGGGGTTTGAAACGAGTCGGGAATTTCCCACGGAGGCACTGGTGGCTCTGCGAGTCGACGCGGATCAGGAGGCTCTCATCAAGGAGTGTTTGTATCCGTGAGTCGAGGAGTTTGCTAGGGATTATTTGTTTCCCAAGCGCCAAGGATTATTTGTTTCCTTGGGGTTTGAAACGAGTCAAGAATTTCCCACGGAGGCACTGGTTGCTCTGCGAGTCGACGCGGATCAGGAGGCTCTCATCAAGGAGTGTTTGTATCCGTGAGTCGAGGAATTTGCTAAGGATTATTTGTTTCCCTAGCGCCAAGGATTATTTGTTTCCTTGGGGTTTGAAACGAGTCGAGAATTACCCACGGAGGCACTGGTTGCTATGCGAGTCGACGCGGATCAGGGGGCTCTCGTCAAGGAGTGTTTGTATCCGTGAGTCGAGGAATTTGCTAAGGATTATTTATTTCCCTAGCGCCAAGGATTATTTGTTTCCTTGGGGTTTGAAACGAGTCGAGAATTTCGTACGGAGGCACTGGTTACTCTGCGAGTCACGCGGATCAGGATGCTCTCGTCAAGGAGTGTTTGTATCCGTGAGTCGAGGAATTTGCTAAGGATTATTTGTTTCCCTAGCGCCAAGGATTATTTGTTTCCTTGGGGTTTGAAACGAGTCGAGAATTTCCCATGGAGGCACTGGTGGCTCTGCGAGTCGACGCGGATCAGGAGGCTCTCGTCAAGGAGTGTTTGTATCCGTGAGTCGAGGAATCTGCTGAAGATACTGGTTTCTTCGGAGTTGGACTGAACCGTCAAGATTTGGCTTCGTCTTCTGGCGGAGCCTGTTGGGAAAGTATGGTTACCTCTTTGTTTACGCCCTTGGATTGTATACAGGGATCGATGTGATCTTAACTGTAGGGCCAAAGTTTTATCATCATTTTTTTTGTTTTATCTCCGCGATACTCTATCATTTCAGCTTTTATATCGCGAAGGTCGCGATTGCCCAATCATTTCGGCTATTTTTCGCGGTGCCCAATCATTTCGGCTATTTATTTTATTTTTACTCGCTGCTTTTTATTGCGAGTTGCCCAATCATTTCAGCTATTTTGCATGCATACATTTTTACTTGCTGCTTTTTATTGCAAGTTGCCCTATCATTTCGGCTATTTCGTATGCATGTGCGGCCTATTGGCTTTTCGCTGTAAACCGATTTCGGCATCAGCACCGCTACAACTGGGATATTACCAGGAGCGAATCATCATCTGCCTCTGTCGATGTCGAACAAAGGTGGCTTAGCGAACAGGGTTAAGGCGCTGTCGACTAAGGCTTTTAACTTCATGAGCCGTAAGGGTCTCACAAAGGTATTTCTCCCTACAAGTCGTGAGGATCTTGTAGGCGTATGTTCTCCTTAGGAATCGTGAGGATTCCTAAGTGCATGTTCCTCTGTAAGTCGTAAGGATCCTACAGGAGGGTTTTCTCCTTGTAAATCGAGAGGACTTACAAGGGTCGCTCACCATACGAACATATCCCCAGTCACGGATGAGACTTGGTTAGGGAAATGTTTATTTGCGCCCGTGGATTATATACAAGGGTCAGTATTGAACCACTTGTAGGGCAATATTGGAAGTTTGTGGGGGTTTGCTTAAGCACAGGTTTAGGTCTCTGTAACTTAAGACTTTCAAATCTTATGGGCTGTGAGGGTCCCATAAGAGAGTTCTCCTTACGAGTCGTGAGGATCTCGCAAGTATATTTTCTCCTTAGGAATCGTGGGGATCCCTAAGTGTGTTGCTCCCTTGTGAGTCGTAAGGATCTCACGCGGGTGGTTTCTCCTTACAAGGTCGAGAGAATCTTGTAAGTGTTCTTTAACGAGGTTGCGCCCTTTCGGGTTTTCACAAACACTCGCCGGTAGCCCTGCTGTTTTTACTCACGGAGCCCTTTCGGGTTTTCATCCGTGCCCATTTTGCTTATGGACATACCGTTTTTTTTATTTTTTATTTCTACACATTTTTTTTACGAGGTCGCGCCCTTTCGGGTTTTCACGAACACTCGCCGGTGGCCCTGCTGTTTTTACTCACGGAGCCCTTTCGGGTTTTCATCCGTGCCCATTTTGCTTATGGACATACCGTTTTTTTTTTATTATTATTCTTTTTTTTTCTTCTTTTTTACGAGGTCGCGCCCTTTCGGGTTTTCATGAACACTCGCCGATAGCCCTACTGTTTTTACTCACGGAGCCCTTTCGGGTTTTCATCCGTGCCCTTTTTGCTTATGGACATACCGTTTTTTATTTTATTTTATTTTTATTATTTATTATTTTTTTTATTCATCTCGTCAGCCTAAGGATGCTGCGGTATTAGTTTAAAGACGTTTCGGTCTGTTATTAGTTTAAGGACATTTCGGTCCGTCTTTGAGAAGGCTGGCTATTGCTGATAGAGTTTGAGCTTAGGAAGATAGCGAGCGGACATAGTCGTCGTCATCCACCATTGACCTAGGCTGTGGCTCATTAAGCATAGTATTTCTTTAGGAAGCGACCGTTTATTGGCCTGAAAGGCCTTTCACCATGCATGTCCATGAGTAGATAGGCCCCACCCTGGCAGACTTTATCTATGATGTATGGGCCTTCATAGTTTGGCTCGAATTTTCCCCGCTTGGCGCGATTGGGGATCAAAGGCCTTTTGACCACTAGCACGAGTTCGCCTTGGCGAAATGTCCTCGGTCGGGTCAGTCTTTCATATGAGCGCGTCATCTTTGCTTTATAGGCCTCCAGATTTTGTTGCGCTATGAGCCGGGTTTCATCAAGGGCGTCAAGCTCCTCAAGCCGAAGGTGAGCATTTTCTTCGTCCGTCAGCTCGTAGTGGACTGCCACTCATAGAGAGGGTAACTCTATCTCGAGGGGGAGTACTGCTTCCGTACCAAATACCAACGCGTACGGCGTTGTGCTTGTGGCTGTCTTGAACGTAGTTCGATATGCCCAGAGAGCTTCTTGCAGCCTCTCGTGCCAGTCTCTCTTATTTCGTGACACCGTTTTCTTCATGATCTTTGTCAAAGTCTTGTTGAAGGCCTCGGCTAGACCATTAGCTCGCGGATTGTAAACTGAAGAATATCTCCAGTCTATATTGTGCTGCTGCGCAAAGCGGCTGATCTTGTGACTTCTGTAGGCTGGCCCGTTATCGGAGATGATCCGTCGTGGAGTTCCAAATCGATATATGACGTGCGTTTTGAAGAAGTGGAGGATATTTTCCGTCTTCACCTCTCTTAACGGTACTGCTTCTGCCCATTTGGAGAAGTAGTCAGTCGTCGCCAGGATGAAACGATGTCCCTTGGACGATGTTGGTTCGATGGGGCCGACTATGTCAGTCCCCCACATTTCGAATGGCCAGCTAGCCACCGTTGGATGTAGTGGATTCGGATGTTGATGGATGAAGTCCCCATGAATTTTGCATGAATGGCATTGCTTCGCATATTCGAGGCAGTCCTGGATCATTGTGGGCCAATAGTAGCCCATCCGTTTGATCTTCAACTTCATCTTTGGGCCCGCTTGGTGAAAACCGCAGAGTCCGTCGTGAACCTCCTGGACAACTCTTTTCGCTTCGTCAGGTCCTAAACATCTCAGCCACAGAGAATCAAACGACCTCTTGTACAGAGTGTCATTGACAAAGGCGAAAGACAGAGCTCGTTTCATAAGCTGATGTCTTGTGGACGCTTCTTCAGGCATTCGGTGGGACCTAAAGTAGTCTATGAAGACTTCTCTCCAATCCTCAGCCTTTTCCCGGTCTTTTACTTGCAGGGTCGTTTGCTCAGTCGCTCCCTTCTCTTCGGATGATTCCGGAGATATTTCTGCTGGGGCAAGCACTTGACGACTTTGTACCATGATTCTAACGTCATCGAGATTCTCGTCAGCCAGTTCTTTAGCAAGTTTGGCCAATGCGTCTGCTTTGCTGTTTTCCGCGCGCGGTATGTTCTCCAAAGTATAAGAGGGAATTTGGGTCAACAATTGTTGCACCTTTTCGCCGTACCTCACCAACTCCGGTTTGCACATTTGGTAGTCGCCGTTTACTTGACTAACGACCAGCTGGGTGTCTCCGTATATGAGGAGGTTTTCAATTCCCATGTCGATGGCGATCTCGAGGCCTGCTATCAGAGCTTCGTATTCGGCTTCATTGTTTGTCCTCGGCTCTGTTAAGGAAAAAGCAAAGCGCATTATCCCTCCTTGTGGAGTTACAAAGATGAGCCCTACGCCCGATTTGATTATAGGGGTGCTTTGTTTGCGCTTCTTCATGGAAGATGCGCCATCGAAATAAAGCTCCCATCGAGTATCATCACCGTCGACCGCATCAAACGTATGTTCATCTGGAAGATCGCAGTTTAAAGGGGAGTCGGCCGGTATCGGGTGCTCAGCGAGGAAATCGGCGATGGCCTGGCCTTTCACTGCCTTGAGAGGTTGATACATTATCGAGAACTCCATCAAGAGCAGGGCCCATTTAGCGAGTCGACCTGTCAATATGGCCTTTGACATTAGATATTTGAGAGGGTCTACCTTCGAAATGAGACGGACTTCATGTGCTAATGCGTAATGTCTGAGCTTTGTTATCGCGAAGATCAACGCCAGGCAGTGTTTTTCAATGGGGGAGTAGTTGCTTTCTGCCCCCAGCAGAACTCGACTTAAGTAGTAGAGTGCTCTTTCTTTCCCTTGATCGTTCTCTTATGCCCATAATGCGCCTAAGGAACCTTCGAGGGCGGTTGTATAAAGAATGAGGGGTTTTCCCTTGACCAGAGCAGCCAATACCGGCGGGTTCTGCAAGTATTGCTTGATCTCGTCTAGTGCGCTTTAGCATTTTTAGTCCCAGATGAACGGGGTTTCCTTCTTCATCAGGTGGCTGTAAGGACGGCACTTTCCTAAAAGGTTGGCTATAAATCGCCGTATATACGCGAGCTTCCCTTGGAGAGACCGCAGCTGTTTGAGATTCCTTGGCGGAGGCATTTCCATGATCGCCTTGATCTTAGACGGATCTATTTCAATACCTCGGTGTCGAACGATGAATCCCAGGAATTTGCCTGAGGAAACTCCGAATGCACACTTGAGCGGGTTCATTTTCAAGTTGTATTGTCGAAGGCGTTGAAATACAGTCTTCAAATGCTCGAGATGTTCCTCGTATGATTTTCTTTTAACCACGAGATCGTCGATATAGCATTCGACGATTTCGTGTATAAGGTCATCGAAGATCTTCATCATGGCCCTTTGGTAAGTGGCACCGGCGTTCTTTAACCCGAAGGGCATCACTTTATAACAGAATATTCCCAAAGGAGTCCTGAAGGCTGTGTGCTTCTGGTCTTCGGGATGCATTTTTATCTGATTATAACCTGACGAGCCGTCCATGAAGGAGAAAACCTCATGAGTGGACGTATTGTCTATCATCAGTTCGGTGACTGGTACTGGAAAATTGTCCTTCGGGAAAACTTTATTAAGATCCCGGAAGTCTACGCATATGCGCACTGTCCCATTTTTCTTCATCACTGGGACGATGTTGGCGATCCATTCAGAGTATTGAACTTCCTGGATGAAGCCAGAGTCGATCAGCTTTTTGACCTCGGCGTTGATGCTCATCTCAAGCTCGAACCGCATTCTCCTCGGCGCCTGTTTGACTGGCTTGATGTCCGGGGATATCTCCAATCTGTGTACAGCAATTTCTGGATCTAGTCCCGGCATTTCGGAATAGTTCTACGAGAAGCAATCTCTATGCTGTAGAAGCATGTCCTTTAACGCGGCCACCCTTTCTTCAGATAGCAGCTCGCTGATGAATGTCGGTCGCGGATCGTCTGCCGATCCCAACTCAATCTTCTTGAGGTTATCTGCAGTAGTATGTATGCCATCCTCCAGTTCTTTCGGAGCTGGCGGAAATTCTGAGATCACCTCATCATTGCTGTTTTCGAGGCACCAAGGAAGGTTGTCCATGTTCTCGGATTCTTCTTTTAGTATTGTTATCACGTGACAAGTACGAATTCGTTTCCAATCCCAATGTGGAACTGGTTTTTCTTTCGTGGCCTTGGGCTCGTGCTTTTGTGGTGGCGCTACCCTCCAGTTATCGGACAGAGTGAATTTGCCAAGCTGATACTGATCTTCGACCCAATTCTTGAAGGTGAAGCAATCTTCAAGAGGATGCCCTATTACTCGATGGTAAGAGCAATAGTCCGGGTGTGAGACTTCGCCCGCTTGTTCGGGATATTTAGACTCCGGCAGTGTAAGCATCTGATGTTTTAGAGCGAGGTCAAGTATCTTCTTCGTCTTGTCTCACGGAAACGAGTATGCTCGACCCATTTTCTTCATAAGGGATAGATCAATAACGCTCGACTCCCGTTTGCGTGGCTTCTTAGCCATGCTTTGTTGTTGTTGAGCGCCTTTTTGGCTTTTCGACTTATTTCTGCTTTTGCGCCGAGCCTTCTTTATAACAAGTTGACAAGGAGCGGCATTTTCATTCTTTACGGCCTGTTGGAGAAGGCGTTGCGTCTTGGCTTTCTCGTAGATGGCCGTCTCACGGTTGTGATCATCTCGGACTTTTTGACCAGCTTTCTTTATAAGTTTGTCCATTTGTTCCTCGAACGACGGACTGGACTCTTTTGCATTTAGAACTTTTACTGTCTCAGGATTAGCGTCCTCCCATTGAGCATCTGCTTCTTCATTGAAGTCGTACACGATGTAGCAGCCGTGTAGTAACTCTCGTTTCTTTGACCGGATGTATCCAAGCCCTTTTGTTTCCATTCTCCCATTAGGTAGCTTGCGTTGAGTTCCAGGATCGTTCCAGACTTTGTCGTAGAACTTGGCTTTTCGAACGGTCTGCTTGAAGGATATCCCTTGGCGTTTCAGCAGCTTTTTCAAACCCTCCGTATAATATCTGGGTAGACGGATAGGCTGAAGCCTATCGAGCGTAAAATCCGCGCCATGCCAGATTTCTTTTTCTACCTTGGTTTCTTCAGAGCGGTAAAACAGAATTGCTTTCTCGCTCTCTCGCCTAGGAGGGATGTAGAATATTTGTAGCTCTTCTACGTTGTAAATATTAAGTGCATCCAGTTCTTTATGGTGTTTAAACGGCACCATGGCGACTTGCAGACTTTGCTCTTCATCAGCGAACGTTCGTATTGAAGGTCGAGCAGAGAATACAGCATGGACTTCATCTTCCGAGTCGCTGCCAAAGATCAACGTAGGAGATGATGGTCCCGACTTGTTGTGTTGGGGCGGACCTGAATAAACCATCTCCTCTTCCTCCTCGGTATCACTGCCGAAGACAGGGATGGTGGCGTTAGTTTTATTCTCCGGCTTGTGACACTTCTCCGTATCTTCGAAATCCGGTAAGAAGTATTTGGCATCTTCGTATTTGCGGACCTCGTTCACAGAGAACGGGTTCAGTTCTCCCGTCACGGCATACTCGAAACCATCCTTAAAATACTTCATACACTGATGTTGTGTAGAAGGGATGATGTTGTACTCGTGTAACCATGGTCGGCCGAGCAAAGCGTTGTAGCATGTCTTGGCGTCTATGACGTGGAACTTAATGTCCATGACGAGTAGCCCGAAGCGTAGCGTCAGTATCACAGATCCAAGAGTCTTTGACGATTGGGAGTCGAACCCGGAGATGGTGATCTTGTCCCGAGCAAGGTGCTGGACGCTCATGCAGATTTCCTTCAACACTCGCACGTTGAGTAGGTTAACAGACGACCCGTTATCGATCAGGATTTTGCCTATCTTTATATCATGGCAGTATCTCGAGACATAGAGAGGGCGATTGTGTTCGCACATCCCAAGTAGAAGGTCTTCATCGCCAAAAGTAACATCGGCCGTATGCACTTCCTCCAATTCATCCTTCATCCTTTCCTCGGCCAGGCATGCTTGGAATTGTTCTGGGTCTTGGAGCGCCTTAATCAACGAATCTCTCGCCTCTTTTGATAGCAAAAGGGCGTCAAGAATGCTGAGCTGTGAGGGCAGCTTCCTCAGATGTGCTAAGACGTTGTAATCCACCTTATTCTTCTTTGGTGGGTCTTTGGCAGCTAGCTCTTCCACCACTTGGTCATCTAAGACGATATCTTCAGTGGCCTTTTCTTTCCCTTTATCTTTTTTGTTCGAGGGTCCGAGGTTCTTTTCGGGCAGCGTGCGATTACGTTGCCGGATATTTTCGCAAACCTTTGGTTCTTCTTCTTTTCTTGAGGCGGACTCTTTAAAGAGATGGGCAAGTTCTAGTTCTTCATCAGAATCACTCCCGAATGTGGGCACTTGTGATCTACCGGTGTTAACCATGCAACAATCGCCAGCAGTTCTTTTAAGCCCTTTGGTCATATTTCTTTGCTCTCGACGAGTTTTACGCTTTTCCCGCTTAAAGTGTTGTCGATGAGCAACATATCCTTGCCACCATCTATCGAAAGCTTTGCACTCTTGAGTGGGGTGCGAAATCTTTTGATGATATGAGCAATAGGAGGGGCACGTTTCCATTTCACCAGTGATGTTTCCTTCAGAGGATGGTAGCTTCATGCCCATTGATATGGCCTTAGCAAACTTTTTCCTCATCTTGAATTGGCTTTTGTCGGTAGCAGAAGTGTTTAGCTCCAGCGGGATCGTCTCAGCTCTTTCATCAAGTCGCTGGCGCTTGGCCCTTTCCAATATAGCCGTCTTGCGTTCTCGATCAGCTTTACTTTTCAATCGAGCTTCGTTGAGGAATGCGTCAATTTCCTCATCTGATGGCCCCAGAACTTTTGGTTCAGGATCTGCCCCCAGCTTTTCAGTGCAAGGAGTCTCCTCCTCGTTTGTGACCGAATGGGAAATCATATGACAGCTCGCCACATATTCCTCGGATTCATCCGATGAACTTCCTTCCTCATCTTCTTCTTGAAAAACTTGATTGAGGAATTCTTGGAGCGTAATGGGAGTCCGTGCCTTTTGGTTGTATTCCTCCAGCGCGTCAATTTGTTTTTGCAGGTCCGTGCGCTTGTCGTCAGGTTTCACGGGCTTCTTAGATTTCTTCTTCTTCTTTTTCGAAGATTTTGATGGCTGGCTGCAAGTGCTTGAACCACCACCATCGGTCTTTGGAGTTGGACGTGGCTTCAGCATCCCTTCAATGACCTGTGGTTCCAACGGATTCTTCCACTTGATCGCTGGACATGTCTGAAGATCGTTTAGCATCCTCTTTGTCTTGGCTGATAATACAACCTCCCAAGGAGCTTCTTTAATGACGGAGCATGTTGCCCCCGGCGTATTCGTCCCCTTAGAGGTGTGGGGCTGCGGGGGATTCACCTTCCATTTGTCAGATAACGCGAACTTGCCCTGTCGGTACTGGTTTTCAAGCCAATTCTTGAAAACGTAGCAATCTTCGATCGGATGGCCTGGTACTCGATGATAAGGACAGTAGTTGGGCTCGTTGACGTCACTTGGTTGCAACGGACGTTTTGGATCCAGCAAATTTATGAGTCTATTGCGCAACGCCAGCTCGAATAACCTTCTTGTTTTATCGCCGGGAAACGAGTAAGGACGCCCTAGTCTCTCCTCAAGGTCTACGTACGGACGCATATTATTTTGACGCACGACCGGCTTTGAGTTGCTCGGTTGTTGTTGAGCATTGGCGACGACGATCGCTTTTCCCTTTCCTTTGTCATTTCGGGAGTCTGGCTTTGGAAGAGGAGGTTTATGGCCCATCTGATCCATCTGTGCTAACTTGTCAATCAAAGCCTGGAAGGTAGTCGGTTTGAAAAACATCATAAATTGTGAGATGGTTGCTTGCGGATCAAGGGTTCCCACAAACATACCCACCGCGGGAGCTTCTTCAATGCGCTGCTCGCACTTCGACCATAAGTTCCGCCATCGTATAGCGTACTGAACCCATGTCTCGCCCGGCTTTACCCTGGCGTTAATCAATGCCGTCATCGGGGTACGTTCACTGGCGCTTGCAAAACGCTGAGTAAATAGTAGCTCCATCTCCGCGAAGGTCTTGATAGAGTCATTCGGGAGCTCATAGTACCACTCGAACACCGTATCTGATAAACTTCCAACAAACTGGCGAAGCAACAGCTTGTCGTCACTGCCGGTGTTGCCGCAGAGTGCCCTAAACTGGGCGACATGTTGGTGAGGATTACCCGTCCCCTTGTAGATATGGAACTTGGGAATTGTGTAACCGGATGGGTACTTGATTTGATCGTAGCAACTTGGATATGGCCGCTCCATTTTTACGACCTGGCCGGCTGCTTCGGTCGCATGATGAACCCGTATTTGTTGGGCGATGTACTCATCCAAATCAGCTTTGGAGATTGTATCCTCTTTAGCCGTCGACAAAGCTGGTGGAGGATTTGATGTCTCTCCCCTATCGTCTCCAAGGACAATCGGGGGCTCTTCAGCCGGAGAATCTTGTTGTATCATCATCCCAATCATGTCTTGGAAGAGGAGGCCCATACGCTGTATGTTGGCTGCTTGTTCAGCAGCCTCTTTGTCCTTCTTCTCCAATATCCGACGAAGGAATTCGGCGTCGGTTTCTTCCTCTTGACGTTCGTCCGAGGACGTTTCAAGGTTTTCTTTTGGCCCTGTAAGTGCGGCCATAGTGTTCATCATTTCTTGGAGCTTTTGTTGCTGCTCCTGAGCCTTGGTCACTGACCTCGTGTGCGGTCTATGACCTGTTGATATGCGGCTATCCTCCTTTCCCGATGCCACATAAACTGTATGAACTATCATGCCCCCGGACTTAGGGCGTTTAGGCTCACCACCTTTGGCATTTGCCGCGGGCGTGGGGGTTTTCTCCGGTCTTCTTCTTTTGTGGGCCGTTGAAGTGGAGGGGGCCGTTGCAGTGGGCATCTTGGTGATTGTTATCCTCTGTTGTTTAATAGGACGGTCCTTTTCTTTCTGCACCTTCGCCTTCTTCTGTTGACGAGAATAACTTGGGTCAATCACGGAGTCTTGAACCCTACACCAAACCTTGTATATTTTTTAGGACAGCCGTTGAGGGGGCTGTTCTTGCTTCGTTTCCGGAACTCTCTCCGCAAGTGGAGGAGATCTTTTCAGTGTAGCGGTTGGAGAGTTCTTACGTACCCTCCTCAGCAGTTCAAAGCTGTTCCCAGTTGGAACAGCAGCGTTGACTTCCACCTCTGGAGCTGGTGGAGTTAGCCCTGAGGGGGAGTTGCCCCCTGCCTTCCTCACTCGTCGCCAATGGCGACGTCGAGCATGACGAACCGTTGGGACTGGCTCGGAGATAGAGACAGCTTCTTTTTGCCCCCTGTCTGAACGAGGCGCGCTGGTGTTAACCTCTCAAAGACTGAGGTTGTCCTTTGAGGGATGATATTTAACCTGTCGAAGACAGATCCTCGGGCAGGGGCAGGAGCAGGAATCGTCAGTCTTGAAAAGACTGACTCTTTGACAGGGAAAGCCGCCTTGACAACTTCTGGAGCAGCAGTTATTGCTTTCCTTGGGACAGCCAATTTAGAGTTCTGATTTAGCCTGGTGAAAACAGAGGCTGTCGGTTTGGTAGTGGGCGACCCGTTGACGGGGGTCGTCGTAGCAGTGAGCCGGTCGAAGACCGACTTCTTATTCACTTCCGGTGCAGGTATTGGCTCAGAGAAACTTGTAGGTGGGATCATGGTCCCGAAGAACAGGCCAGTGGTGGCTTGAGTCACCTGGTCTACCGGCAGAGCGAGGAAGGAAGCCGCTTGGGGCCCATATGCTACACCTCCTGGTGAGGTGGAGCGTCTGTTGCATTGGCACTTCGAGCAGTTGGTGCAATTAGAGGCCATTGAATCTTGAGTTCTGCGCCAGGCAAAAGACCAAATCTTAGTAACTTGAAATCCGAAGGCAACTATTTAACAAACCGCGATTGGTTCGCGAAGACGACACATGAAGTGTGGAGTGGAAAGAGGAAGAGGTCCCACCGGGCGTGCCAGAATCTGTTCCCCTCCGAAAGGCGGCGCACAAGATTGCGATATCCTGACGCTGAGATTCGGGGCAGATGCTATTTGGTTTTATCCGTCCACCTCTCCGAAGATGCCAAGTTGATTTATGGCACCGTGTATCGGAGGTTTAGACAGATGCGGCCGATATAGCAGACTTCGTCAGATTCCCCCTCGCTTGAGGGGTTTTTGATTGTGGGGACGCTCTTCCCTGCAGGCGCAAGCCCCTGCAGTTAATTACGCTACCGCATCGCGGTAACAACTTTCTCCTTCTCCAGAATTTCACTTCGTGTCGTGTGTTTGTTTTGTTTGTGGTTGCCCGTGGATTGTATACGGAGACTGAGTAATGCCGTCGCCCGTAGGACATGGATTAGTCCAAATCCGTATTTACTTAGATTTGGGTTTGGTGTTTTTAGTTTAAGGATGCATTAGTCGCGTTGCGGATAAGATCAACTTAAACGTTCGTTAAGGATACGATAGTCCTGTTTGAGACTAAGATCAACTTAACGTGATAATCCATTTAATATCTGGCCATCGGGACTCGTCACCTCTCTAACGTCGTTGAAAAATTACAACAGCAGATGTCAGAGGAGTTCAGAGATGTACCCTTGAACCAAGGTTGATTTGGAGTTTTATAGTCCGTTTGAATATTTAAGGATACGTTAGCCGTGTTTGGGGGCTAAGATCAACTTAAACGGGATCGTTTAGATCCGGCAAAAGAGCATTTGGAGGCTCTATTGTTCCAGTTTAGGGACGTAGTGGTCCATAGGTAGTTTAGGGACGTTGCGGTCCATGCTCCAGTTTAGGAACGTGGTGGTCCATGTTCCAGTTTAGGGACGTGGTGGTCCGACATTAGTTTAAGGACGTTTCGGTCCAACATTAGTTTAAGGACATTCCGGTCCAACATTAGTTTAAGGACATTCCGGTCTACGAGTTTAAGGACCCCGCAGTCCGTATTGATGTGTGGTCGTCGAGACCCGTCACCTCTCTAACGTCGTTGAAGGATTACAACGATGGGTGTCAGAGGAGTTCGGAGATGTACCCTCGAACCGGATATAAATTAATTTAAGAGAACTGTTGTGCTCAGTCAATTTAATTTGAGGACTTCTGTTTTACTGAAGAAAATTAATTTATAGTGCTCAGTCAAGGGCTTCTGTTTTACTGAAGAAAATCTTCTTGTTTTAACAAGAACAGAAAGATTTCTTTAAAATCTTAATTCTGTTTGGCGCAAATGCCCCAGTGCGCGACACGTGTCGCGCAGCGCACAGCGCAGCGCAACTGCGCTAGCGCATCTGCGCTGACACGTGTCGCGCAGCGCACAGCGCAGCGCAACTGCGCTGACACGTGTCACACAGCGCAGTGCCTGCGCAACTGAAGCGTTGCTTCCTTTAAATAGAGCTTTGCTCTGATTGGACGCGCTTTCTTGGACGCTGCGCTAATGCATCTGCGCCTGACACGTGGCGCGTTGCGCGCAGCGCAAATGATCTGAAGCGTTGCTTCATTTATTAAAGTTTAAATTTTCAAAACAAAGTTTTGCTCTGATTGGGGGAAGATGAAGCGTTGTTTCATCTTCCGCCTCGGAATTTGAACAGAGCTTTGCTCTGATTGAGGTAAACTTGTTCCCGCCAAAAATTTCTGCGCAAAAGAGTCCAAGGTATCAAATGGCAGCGATACGCTTAAGAAAATGCGAACCAGTATCTTCCGGCCTGTATTTTAATAAACTCCCCAATGCGAAACTGTTAAATTATGATGTTGTTGAAAGCATCTCGAAAAAACCTTCGATTTGATATATTATGGGCCTCATAATTCATCCAGGATCAAAAGTTATGAGCAAATGTGTTATGCACATGTGATCTAAGAAAGAAGATGCGAAACAGTATTTTCCGAGCTTTATTTTGACAAACTCCAGAATGAGAAACAGCTAAATTCTGATGATATTGAAAGCATCTTGAAAAGTCCTTCGATTTGATATATTATGGGCCTCATAATTCATCCAGGATCAAAAGTTATGAGCAAATGTCTATGCACATATGATCTAAGGAAGAAGATGCAAATCAGTATTTTCCGAGCTGTATTTTGACAAACTCCGGCACGAAAAACAGCTAAATTCTGATGATATTGAAAGCATCTCGAAAAGACCTTCGATTTGATATATTATGGGCCTCATAATTTATCCGAGATCAAAAGTTATGAGCAAATGTGTTATACACGTGTAATCTAAAGTAATGCTCTACTACATGGGGAATGCATTTTTTAGTCCCACATCGGGAAAAGGAGAGATGGCTTCTCTACCACGCCCATATAAATAAAAGGGGATACCTCTTAGAAAGATAGAGTTAAATCCTCAAAGGATTCAATACTCAAAGGAGCTTAGTTCTCCAAAGGAGCTTAGTTCTCTAAGATAGGAGCATGCTCCTCCATAATGCGCATATGCACAAGGGCCATGTGGCACTACGTGCAACGCACGTGCGCACCACATGAGAATATTTAATAATATTAAAAGGAGCTTGTTCTCCATATATAGAAGCTTTGCTTCTCCTCATAATGCGCATGTGCGCCACGTGCAACGCATGTGTGCCCGCAATGCGGCACCACGTGCAACGCACGTGCGCACCACATGAGAATATTTAATAATATTAAAAGGAGCTTGTTCTCCATATATAGAAGCTTTGCTTCTCCTCATAATGGGCATGTGCGCCACGTGCAACGCACGCGTGCCCGCCATGCGGCACCACGTGCAACGCACCTGCGCACCACATGAGAACATTTAATAATATTAAAAGGAGCCTGTTCTCCATATATAGAAGCTTTGCTTCTCCTCATAATGCGCATGCGCGCCACGTGCAACGCACGTGTGCCCGCCATGCGGCGCCACGTGCAACGCACATGCGCACCACATGAGAACATTTAATAATATTAAAAGGAGCTTGTTCTCCATATATAGAAGCTCTGCTTCTCCTTATAATGCGCACGTGTGCCCGCCATGCGGCACCACGTGCAACGCACGTGCGCACCACATGAGAACATTTAATAATATTAAAAGGAGCATGTTCTCCATATATAGAAGCTCTGCTTCTCCTCATAATGCGCATGTGCGCCACGTGCAACGCACGTGTGCCCGCCACGTGCGCACCACATGAGAATATTCAAAGGAGACTCGTTCTCCATAGGAGCTTGCTCCCCCCATAATGCGCATATGCGCAAGATCCATGTGCGCTACGTGCAAATATGAGTGCCCAACACGTGCGACACACGTGCGACGCACGTGCGCGAACAAAAAGAAACCTTTTTCAGTACCGAGAGGCTTAAGCTCCAGCCTGTTCTTCCCCCCTAATGAGTGAGACATGGTTCAAATGGTACATCCCTCCACACCTTCGATATATGGCACTGCAATCTCTCAGTGTCGTCGAAGAGGTGGTGGGTCCCAACGACCAATAATCTTTCTTTCTAAAATAAAAAAAAGGGGGATCAACATTTCTTGAAAAAAATCAAGAGCTTCAAACAGAGAGAACTCTGAGAAAAATTTCAAGAAAAAGGTAAAAACCTTCACAAGAGAGAAGAAATTTCTTCTAATAGATCATTGATCTAAAAACCAGATCAATGATCTTCACATAATAAACAGTGCTTTGCACTTCTTATGAACCACTGGTTCTTTAAAACAAGAAAAAACAAAATAAAAAAAATAGTGCTTTGCACTTTTATGAACCTTTGGTTCCTGAAATAAAAAGAAAAACTTGTTTTTCTTTGATCTAAATTAAATCAAGGAAACGAACAGTGCTTTGCACTTCTTTTGTGAACCATTGGTTCTTGAATCTAAAAGATTCTTAAATCATAGTGCCTTGCACTTGCAAACTGCGCTGTTGCGCTCCTAGATTGGCGCAAGCCACCAAAGCGCGCCACGTGTCAGCAGCGCAGGCGCAGCGCATTAGCGCAGCGCACTGCGCTTGCGCGACACGTGTCAACACTACAAGCGCTTGCACTCTCTGAATGGCGCAAAGCGCCTGACAAATGCAAGGCATTTCTTAAAGGGCCAGGCCCAAATCAAAAAGACCTAGCAGGCCAAAATAAATTGCAAAGCAATAAAAAGGGGGCAGAGCCCAAGTGAAATTGATGCTCTGCATCTTTTATGGGCAGAGCCCAAGTGAAATTGATGCTCTGCATCTTTTATGGGCAGAGCCCAAACAAAAAAAATAAAAGTAATGCAATGCATTATTTAAGTGTGGGCAAAGCCCTAGCACAGGTCTAATAGACCAAAAATAAATAAGGGTGTTGAACATTTTCAACTGGACTTAGCCCAATTTTGGCCGTAAGTCCTCAAATTAAATTGACTGAGCACAGCTGTTCTCTTAAATTAATTTATATCCGGTTCGAGGGTACATCTCTGAACTCCTCTGGCACCCATCGTTGTAATCCTTCAACGACGTCAGAGAGGTGACGGGTCCCGACGACCACACATCAATACGGACTGCGGGGTCCTTAAACTCGTGGACCGGAACGTCCTTAAACTAATGTTGGACCGAAACGTCCTTAAACTAATGTCGGACCACCACGTCCCTAAACTGGAACATGGACCACCATGTCCCTAATATGGACCACCACGTCCCTAAACTGGAGCATGGACCACAACGTCCCTAAACTACCTATGGACCACTACGTCCCTAAACTGGAACAATAGAGCCTCCAAATGCTCTTTTGCCGGATCTAAACGATCCCATTTAAGTTGATCTTAGACCCCAAACACGGCTAACGTATCCTCAAACATTCAAACGGACTATAAAACTCCAAATCAACCTTGGTTCAAGGGTACATCTCTGAACTCCTCTGACATCTGCCGTTGTAATCCTTCAACGACGTTAGAGAGGTGACGAGTCCCGATGGCCAGATATTAAATGGATTGTCACGTTAAGTTGATCTTAGTCTCAAACAGGACTATCGTATCCTTAACGAACGTTTAAGTTGATCTTAGCCGCAACGCGACTAATGCATCCTTAAACTAAAAACACCAAACCCAAATCTAAGTAAATACGGATTTGAACTAATCCACGTCCTACGGGCGACGGCATTACTCGGTCTCCGTATACAATCCACGGGCAACCACAAACAAAACAAACACACACGACACGAAGTGAAATTCTGGAGAAGGAGAAAGTTGTTACCGCGATGCGGTAGCGTAATTAACTGCAGGGGCTTGCGCCTGCAGGGAAGAGCGTCCCCACAATCAAAAACCCCTCAAGCGAGGGGGAATCTGACGAAGTCTGCTACATCGGCCGCATCCGTCTAAACCTCCGATACACGGTGCCATAAATCAACTTGGCATCTTCGGAGAGGTGGACGGATAAAACCAAATAGCATCTGCCCCGAATCTCAGTGTCAGGACATCGCGGTCTTGTGCGCCGTCTTTCGGAGGGGAACAGCGAACTAGACAGGCACTAGAATCCCGTGTCCAGCCGATCATGCACTAAGCGGGTTTAGTGCACGTGGCAGCGTGTGATATGTGTGAGAACGCTTTTAAAGAAGGCTTGTTTTGAAAAAGATCGGACATGAGGCTTGACGCAACAAATCACAAAATGCACAATCAATCCCTAGAACTAGGGTCACCTAGGTCAAGTCACTAGACCGCTCCTAGACATTCAAAGGACAAGTCGTAGGATCAATCCTCTACTACCTCCTTATCAATCTTGTGTCCAGGTAAGTGGGAAGTATCCGCTATATGAATCACCGAAATAGCGGGCCTAATTAAGTAACCACTTTCCTTAGTCACACTTGCCTTAGACACTACAAGAGAAATACGGATAAGCAATAGATTACACACGACCTTTCTCTGTCCTAACTGAGCGCGAATGTCCTTAGGGGCTAGGTCTAGATATTTTTTATTAATGTAAGGTGATAGTATGCTCATTTGTGATTTGTGAGGCTTAGGAAGGGTGCTGAAATCCCCACCTAATCTGAATTTGGGTTTATTGCCCCTTAAAGTCCGGTTTAAATATTCAAAAAAACAACCCGAAATCAAAACACGCAAAAGGATTTTTTAGCGGTGCTGTTTGGAAAGAATCCTGCAGGTAAAATCAGATTATTGGAGCTTTAGAGGAGAGAGAAAGAGAGAGATAATAGGGAAATACTAGAGGATTTTAGGGTCTCAATTCTCCCAAAGCGCCGCGGTTCCACAGCCAAATGCACAAATAGCCATGGTTCCGCCGCCGTTTCCCAAGAGCTTCTGCTGAAATTTCTTCTGAGTACCCCGATGCTCTTCCGGTCCAAGTTTAAATCTCCGAATCTCTGTTTCCTTGCTCCAGTTACTCCAGATTCGCTAGCAAAACTCGCACAGTAATCGTTATAAATACAAGATGTGGTTTTGGTTCTCTTTTATTTTATGTTCGCCGGTTTTAATAAGAAATCAACCCGAATAACAAGAAAAAAATTACGACCGTCTCCCCGGCAATGACGCCATTTGATTGATCATGAGAAAAGTGTTTTGTAAATAACCACAATCAAAATGGTGTCGCTAGTGCTAGCCGTGATGAGTACAGGTCGTCCGCAGGGAAATGTGAACTCTTTTCTTGTTTTAGACGAGTTGATAAACGAGATGGGTGATTGTTGTCATTCTATTTTAATACGGATGTAAAATTTATAATAAAAAGGCTTGTAGGGCTCATAGAACTTGGTAGTTAATGGATGAATATTAAACATGACTCTTTTTATATTTTAAGAGTTTAAAGCTAGAGCGATAGCGATGAATGTGGATTAGGGTTCTTGGAGAGAATTAGGGTTTCCCACTATCAACCCTTGTCTGTCCATTGGTCTCTATTCATATCAAGCCTTTACCAAAACAAGTGTTTAACCATTCTTAAATCGTGGTCGTAACTATCAATAAATTGATAGCACGCCCGATAAGGAGATTAACATTTATTTTGCTAAAATTTATAAACTTTAAAATGTTAAAAAGAAGTTAAAAGATATTTCATCCATTATTCTACCCTATCCTACAAACCCTAACAAGTAAGAAATTACTCGTTCATGGTTAGTAGCGATTTAGAAGAAAGGGTGAAGAAGAATGAAATCATAATTAAGATGCAGAAAAGTAATGCGTAAAAAGTAATGCGTAAAAGTCAATGCAAAAAGAATTAAAATAAAAACTATCTTTATTAATCAACTATTGTATACAACTTTTCTCCTTAGAAAGTAGATTACAAGAACCCTAGTTTCCTCTAGATCTCTCTCTTTTAAGGAGGTAGATGAATAAACAATTATGCGATCACTTGGATAATTTTGAATGCACAGTTCTCGGTCATTTATATAGTCCATGAAACCAGAAACCCTAGATTCCTTATGTGAGTAGATACTGATTCCTTATGTGAGTAGATACTGTTAAGATCAGATCCACAAAATCCCACATCGAACGGCTATCAAGGAGCCGTGGAATCGCCGCATTATGCCACGTTTGGCCGCGGTTCAGCCGCATCATAGTGGAACTAGGTTTTGAGATTTTTTCTGGCTTTTTGTGCTGATATTTGGAGATCCTTTTTATATATAGATTCTGAAAATATTTTTCTGAGTCTCTGCCGTTTGCTTGATTCCTCGATTTGCTTCTAAAATTTGGCAGATTCGGTTTCGATATCCCGATTTGACTTGGATCTCTTACTTGGATTTCAGACCTGAACTAATACCTGCACAATATCTCAAATCAAATTCTTAATAGCATTTTATATTTTTGAGATATTATTCCAACCATTTATATGATATTAAATCTTAAGAATATTGATTAGGAATATTTGATATGATATGCATATTTTAATTACTGATATTTCATTTAAATATTATATGCATATATTTTTCCTAATTATTTTAATTATAAATGTAGAAATATATGATAATAATCTTTTTACAAATAAACCCACATATGTTCTCTATTCACAATAAACACCTTTTAATACTTAACAATAGTAGGGAAAATGTTCAATATTTTAGATTAATCAGCGCCTCACGTGCTCCTTACAAGGGCGCCAGCGCCAGCGCCAACGCTAACTCCTTAGGATTAAATCCTATGGTGGTGCCGCACGTGAATCTTACGTGGGTGCCCGCCCATCATAAATAAGAATTTAATTCTTAAGTGGCGCCAATATGCACAACACGTGAGCGCCGGCGTCCAAGTTTATATCAGTAGAATTAAATTCTATATGAGAATATTTCCCTAACAAAAGTTGGGATACTCTCTGTTAAAAATAGCCGTTGGATCAAAGATCCAGTGGTGATGATAAATCATCAAATAATATAATTAAATTCTATTTTAAGGAACATTTTTTCTCAATCTTTACAAACAAAAAAGGACTGCTCTCTGTAAAACTGAGAGCCTTTGGATTAAAAATCCAATGGTGATTAAAAATCACCGTTTTACAGAATAAATTCTGTATATGAGAAAATATTTTCCCAATCTTTCTAAAAATAGGAAAACATATTCTGTAAAACAGAAACATTTGGATCAAAAATCCAACGGTGGGTAAAATTCCTCAAATCAATTTTGAGACCAATTAAATCAATTGGAATTTCTCAATGAAAGATTTTCTCAAAACTAATTAACAATTTGCCTCTACTATATAAAGGACCCGAGACTTCAAGTCTCATATATAGGGAACCCCCCATAAGCTTCTGAAAAAATATAGAAAACTTCCAAAACAACAGAGAACTCAATTCTCAAAAAAAGAAGAAGACTTTCCTTCTCAAAAACCTAGGTAAAGAAAACACGGAGATTAAAATATCTCTTTTTACCTATCTAAGGGTTTAACCCTTCTCAAACAACTTAGTTCTTTCCCTGAATCAGAAATCCACAAGATAAGTCTCACACAAGTTGAGAATTTAATTCTCATCGGGAAGATCTTGTTCTTGAGAATCAAAGATTCAGAAAAGAACTAGGTTAAAAAGAAAGAAAAAGGAAAAGAACATGTATTCTAGGAATTTAATTCGTCCGAAATTAGGGTTTAACCCTACATAAAGAACTTAGTTCTTATAAAAAGAAAAGAAGAACTTAGTCCTCCAATAAAGGAAAAAAAACGATCCAAGGTCTTTAAAAATAGAGATCTTGATGATAATTAATGGCCAAAATGGCATTAACTGGGATTTAATCTCTAAAAAAGAAAAAAGATTAGCGCCTCACGTGTTCCCCACGTGGGCGCCCTCCCAGCAGCACCCAGCGCCTCACGTAAAAAATACGCGGGCGCCCAAAGCAGAGGGCCAGCGCCTCACGTGAAATACACGTGGACGCTGAATCAAAGTGCTTAGCACTTCATATATAGCCAAAACGGTGAGTGCTTAGCACTGAATGGGCAGTGCCTAGCACCTTATGTGCTCCTCACATGGGCGCCATATAAAAGGTGCTTAGCACTTCATATACAGCCAAAACGGCTGAGTGCTTAGCACTGATTGGGCAGTGCCTAGCGCCTCACATGCTCCTCACGTGGGCGTCATATAAAAAGTGTTTAGCACTTCATACATAGCCAAAATGGCTAAATGCTTAGCACTGATTGGGCAGTGCCCTGATTGGGCAGTGCCCAGGGCCGCACGTGCTCTTCACGTGGACGCCACATAAAAAAGTGTTTAACACTATATATATATATATATATATATATATATATATATATTTATATATATATTTATATATATATATATATATTAACTGAGTGCTTGGCACTGATTGGGCAGCGCCCATAACTGAAGCCTTCACATGATACCCATGTGAGTGCCAGAGCTTCAAACAAGTGCTTAGCACTTTTGCATAAAAAAGGGAGCTAAACAAACAGAGCCCAAATAAGTGCTTAACACTTTTGAACACAAAAAAAAAGACTGAGCAGATTAAGCCCAAATTGGTATAGTCTCTCTAAAAAGGTTTTTTTACAACTGAGCCCAAATGCTCTGTTGTTGGATCAGAAATAAAAATGATCATCGAAATTTTTGCTAAGTTGATCTTAGTCTCAAATTAGACTAGCGTATTCTTAGTTAAAATAATTGAGCCCATATGCTCATTTGTTTCTAAGTTGATCTTAGTCTCAAATATGACTAACGATTCTTAGATTAAATTCAAATATCGTATGAACGAATGGACCTCACGAATGTGAGAATGCGTCCTATGTTCATTCCCGTTGGCAAAACAAGCTCCTAACGTGGACCTCATCAAGCAATTTCTTGACCTAAACCCAAACCTCAAATATACGGATTTGGACTAAATCGTGCCCTACGGGTGACGACATAAACTAGTCTCTGTATACAATCCATGAGCAACTACATAAAAACAAAATAACACACGACACGAAGTGAACTGCTAGAGAAGGAGAAAGTGATTATCGTAAGGCGGTATCGTAATTAACTGCAGGGACTTGCGCCTACAGGGAAGAGCGTCCCCACAATCAAAAACTCCTCACAAATGAGGGGGAATCTGATAAAATCTGATACATCGGTCGCATCTATCCAAATCTTCGATATACGGTGCCTTAAATCAACTTGGTATCTTCGGATAGGTGGATGGAGAAGTCTAAATAGCATCTTCCCCCAAATTCGGGCAAGACGATCTATCTCAGTTCGTCTCTGTTTTTGGCGGTGAACACCTATCAATAATTATAAAGCAAAAAGCATACATCCATCGCCATGAACTATCAATCTAATAGAAAGTATAATCCATACGATCTTAGTATTACCCGATCAATCAACAATGAGGAAAGTAATAATTCTAAAGATTAAATTCTAGTTAATTAGGAACTAGTTAGATTTAACCTTCTACTCGGTAAAATTAATGGTCGTCAATCAAAGGCTTATCTTGCTTTATCGACGAGTCTAAACTAACCCTAAATTAATTAGATCGAATATAAATAATAAAAATATGAACGTTACTTTCCCTAAATAACTTTCATGGTTGTCAATCGATCAACAAATTAACTAGTTTATCAGCAATGTGTATTCTTTCCCAAAATAAACCTCATGGTCGTCAATCGCTCATCGATTTATCTAGTTTATCAGAATTGCAAACAAAGAACTTATTTTTATCACTAAGTATTCATCATTAAGATCATAGAAGAAAAACTAGAACAATATAATCAAACACCAAT
This sequence comes from Agapanthus africanus, assembly GCA_030015575.1. Taxonomy (NCBI): domain Eukaryota; kingdom Viridiplantae; phylum Streptophyta; class Magnoliopsida; order Asparagales; family Amaryllidaceae; genus Agapanthus; species Agapanthus africanus. The sequence goes on from CM057337.1 coordinate 780,771,128, forward strand.
CATAGCACAAGAATCATTCAACCCTACATAGACAATTACCTATTAATATCATAAGAATAAAAGCATATAATAAAAAGGAAATTCATTGCATAAAAATTATGGAAATAACTTACAAAACTTTGATACTCTCAAACCCTAGACGGCTATCAACTAAAAGAGGAGATAAAACCCTAAAATAATAATACTGCAGTATATATAGGCTCTCTGGCTGATTACAAGAGATAAAAACATATAATTTTAAATCCATGAGATGCACGTGAAAAATTAGGAGAAAACTCAAACAAAGGGCGGCGATTAGCAGGCCCAAGTCGGCGATTAGCCGGCTAATTAAGTCCGAATGGCTTCATCTTTGGTCGGGTGCCTTGGTTCTCTGATTTGACTCGTTTGGATATCTCCTTAGTTTTCTGGCTTAACTCTTGTATCTGTTTCTTCATTAAATTGTTTACGTCCAACGCATATAAGTCATCTTTTAAGTACTTTTGCATTTGAGACCCTATAATTTGCATTTATTCACAAAACATATCTCAAGCAGCATTAAATAGATTAAATAAGATAAATACAGATACAAAAATGTGCAGTAAACTACACTTATCAGATATCCATAATCAGGTCTTGTAATGATATGACTGGCGTGCTTGGACAGCTAATTTCAAGATTTTCATTAGGATTTCCCATGTTATAATAGTCTTACGGATTTGTGCTAATAGAGACATGCCACTCAGCATCACTAGGATCTGAGACATAAAAATTTTGACGTGCTTGACTTGCTAATATGTAAAGCTCATTCGTGAACGCGAGTTTTGATGAATTTAGTAAGATTAGCCTGTTTTCTACTTTGTATACTCGTCATTCTGTCTTGAGATCATACCACATGCACTTAAACAGGACAACCCTGTATGCACGATAATGCACATGCACTATATTTTGCAGCACACCGTAGTAGTCAAGTTGTCCCGTAGTTGGATTGAGATCTCTATACGATGTGTAACCTCTTGTGGTTGATATAAAAAAAACGCCGCAGTTTTCAAACTTTCTACGTGCATCTCTTGCTTGTGTGTGAAATTTATATCCATTAACGACATAATCAATAAGACGCTCAACTACTGGCTCAGGTTCAAAGACAAGTATTTTTATATTTTCTGTTATGTTGGCATTTACGACTGTATGGACCTAATAAAGCAAGATGAGATTTCAAAATCGCATTTAGTTTAAGAGATGAGACATGAATTATATAGTTGAATATATTTTAGTGTTAAACTTACAAAATGGTTAAACCATGTCGCAAATTCTCGATTTCGAGCATTATTGATATTCCTCAGTAGTGATTGACCTCTCGGCGGTCTGTACCGAGCTTTCCATAATCTAAGTACAAAACAATGTAGTTGGTTAATTTCATATTTATGTGTTAAAAAACATTAGCTTGAAATCATATTATATACTATGAACCAGACTATTTAGATACTCTTGAATACGTCAATCTCGTCGGAGTTAAATAATACATATCTATGTATTGTGTCAAGCTCCTCACTACGAAGTGCGACATGGTTCACGGCATTTATTATGTTCCCACCTCCACGGAAGACAAATATTAATCCTTGTCACTCGTTACCCATAACGTCCTCGTTACGGTGTGGCCTGTTGAATGCAGTCTCGGCCCCTTCAAGATACATAGAACAAAATGTCATGCATTCCTCGGCAAGAAATTCTTTGGTAATCGACCCCTCGGGTCTAGCTTTATTACGGATATATCGTTTTTATCTTAAATATAAACCTGTGGATTTTATTTTGGTAAATTTAATTGATGATATAATAAATATTATTCAAAATTTAAAGTCAACTAATAAATGCATAACCATTGCTTATCTCACGAATGCATACATCCACCAATAATTTATAAGACCATCTAAACGCGCCTCTCTTGCAAGATGAATTATGAGATGCAACATGATTGTGAAAAGCATAGGTGGAAATATCTCTGATCTACAAAATATGTTAGGAATTTTTTCTCCAGATTTCTAAAATCATCTTCCCTATATTCTTTAGAGATTAAATCTCGAAAGCAATGACAAAGATCCATCACAACCGGGACAACATTCTTATCCTTTAACGCCTTAATTGCAACAGGTGGTAATTGTTGCATGATCAGGTGGCAGTGACTTTTGAGGTGAAAAAGTTTTTAATATTTCATGTTCACACACTTAGAGAGATTTGATGAGTAACCGTCAGGAACCCTTACTTACTCAAAAAATCTGAGAAAATCACCCTTCTCGCTAGCAGATATCGTGTACTTCGCTGCAGGAATTGACCATATACTGTTTCCCGCTTCTCATGTGTCACGCCCCGCTGCCCGGTGTACGGGGGCGGAGACATGGCAGGCACGCGACGTATTTACTCAGAATAAATACGTTAAGCGTAAATAAGCAATATATGAAATGCATAAGAAATGACAAGAGATATAATATAAACAGCAACTTTTATTAACATTCATCTTTACAATATATTGCTTTGGAAAAGAAAGTACAATGATATAAAGCAATGCCTAAAAAGTGGCATATGAAATGAAAATAAGTACAAGGAAAAGCTAGAAGTCCTGCTGCTCGATAAATTAGTCAACGTCCTCCTGGCTAAGCTCGACCTCGTCCTCCTGACGAACATTCCAAAGAAAGAAGAGACATGAATGTCGTCAGCGAACTAGCGCTCGGTAAGTCCCAAAAGAAAGACAGGAATATAGCAAGTATAGAGAATTGAATAGTTAAGAGGTATAGGTATATGATTGCTATTCTAACGTAATTGTTTGTAGCTTGGTACAGAAGGTATCAGTGTATACGAGAGAAGTTCATCTTACCCCGTTGACTATGGTAACATGTAGTACAAGGCCCCGTAAAAACCTACGGGACAACGGCACGATAGTTCATGTAGGTGTCTTTTAGTGATCATCTCGAGCCACTTTTAATACATTCCGTACCAATCTACCCCTTTAACCCCGTGTAATGTTTTATATAAATTATAATTATCAGACTTACCGAGACCGTGGATACAAGTTGTTCATGTAGTCAGGTTCAGAATGTAAACAAGTAGTCAGGTAATCAAGTGAAGTTATAGCCATGGTTCGGTCAAGTCAAGTCATGTTTGCATGTTGATATTGTTCTGGTATTCAGCTTTACGTTCAAGTATATATGTTAGAGTTTGGATTGATATTTGAATTGGATTCTGGTTTGATTTGAATTCAAGCTTTATTTAGACTCAGACTTGAGTCAGACACTTAGAATTGATTTGGATACTGAATTATGTTTGGGAGTTATCGGTAATTGCTGCACATAGACGGCATGATTTGTGTTTTTTTCCAAGACAATTACCATTGATAACACCGTTAAGTTGGTTCTAAACATTAGTTTTATGGTTATAAACATAAGGTAAGAATTTGGATGAAAGATATGGAAGAAATAGTGGAATTTTTAGGGTTTAGAATAAGATGTCAGTATTAACTCCACTTACCGACATGTTTTGAAAAAAGATTTTTCAAGAAGAATAAAAGGGATTGAAAGGGACTTACAAGTGAATTAGGTTAAGGTAAAGTAGAAGAAAAGAGATTGGTAGTCGTGGCATCGCCGAAATAGCTTCGATTCCTCGCCGGAAGTTGGTCGTTGGCTAACTCCTCTTCTACTTCATTTGTACTTGAGAAAATTTGAGAGTTTTGGCTAGAATTTTCAGAATGAGGAAAGGTTAGAGCATGGGGTAGTATTTATAGTGTGGAATTAAGATTTTGGGATTAAAAGAGTGAATTAAAATGCATTAAAATGTGATAAATTGAGGAATTGAGGGGTCTCTGTTTGATTGCAGAGAAATCAAACGGTGCAGGGGTGATGGGGTAGGCCAAGGGACTTGTGTGCAAAGCACGGGCACCATCACTTACGGATGGACCGTCGGTACCGGTTTTTCAAGGGTTTTGGCCGGTCGAAATTGGGAGATGGGCCGTAGGATTTGTGCCGCGTGTACTCTTCTGTATTTAAACCCTTTTCCACATGTTTATTTTTCCAGAATTTTCATTTTTATGTGCATTGCACGTGTAAACTTTTGAGCTTCCAAAAAGTTTAAAAGAAAAATCAGAAAAAATTATAATGTGTTTGATGGGGTTCGAACAAAGGGCTACGTCACAGCAGTGCAAGGCTTTACCAGTGAGTTACAAGTTGTTTCTTGCTGTTCATAAACAAAAATTAACTTTTAAATTGTACTCATGCTTGCAAACTCCTTTCTGTACATTAAACTGAAAAATTTTCGTACAGTAAATTCAGAGTCATTACATTCTACCCTCCTTATAAAAATTTTGTTCTCGAAATTTATAATTACATAAGGACTAATTTACAAATAATTGAGGATATCTTGCACGCATGTCATCTTCCAATTCCCAATTTGATTCTTCTGGTGAATCTTTTCTCCACATCTCTCGGACCAAGTTTACGTCCTTGTTCCGTAGTGTCTTCACCTTTTTGTCCAGGATCTTAACGGGTTGTTGCTCGCAAGTTAGGTCCGTCTGTACAGTGAGCTCGGAGTGATCAAGGATGTGACTGGGGTCGCTCACATATCTTCGGAGCTGGGATATGTGGAACACGTTGTGCACTCCTTCCAATGAGGGTGGTAATGCCATAGGTATGCCATTTCTCTGACTCGTTCGAGTATGTCGAACGGTCCTATATATCTCGGACTGAGCTTATCCCTCTTGCCACAACGAATTACTTCCCGGTTTGGAGAGATATTTAAGAAAACAGGATCTCCAGGTTAGAACTCCAAGTATCGGCGCTTTGCATCAGCCCAATGCTTATGTCGGTCTTGGTCTATACGCATTCTTTCCCTAATCGTGCGAACTACATCCACAGTTGCCACGATCATCTCTGGTCCTAGAAGTTCCCGATCTCTGATGTTGTCCCAACTTAGTGGTGAATGACACTTCCTTCTATAGAGAGCTGCAAATGGTGCCATTCCAATACTCGCTTGATAGCTGTTGTTGTATGAGAACTCCACAAGGTGTAGGTGATCTTCCCACGAACCTCTGAAGTCTAACGTACAAGCTCTTAGCATGTACTCCAGAATATGAATTGTTCGCTCAGACTATCCGTACGTTTGTGGATGGTAAGCCGTGCTGAAGTTCAGACTCGTTCCCAGGCTAGCTTGCAGACTCTACCAAAACTGTGATCGGAATCTGGTGTCACGATCGGAGACGATGCAAACCGGTACCCCATGTATTCTCACGATCTTCTGCATGAGTTCATGGGTATAAAAAATAGTACACTTTGAGGTTAAATCTTAGTTTAGATTCATGCTTACCTCCATGTACTTCTTTGCTAACGTCTCGGTAGATTGACCAACTCATAAGGGAATAAAGTGAGCCGACTTGGTGAGTCGATCCACAATAACCCATACTGCATCGTTACCCTTCGTGTTGCGAGGAAGGGCAGTCACGAAGTCCATGGTAATGTGCTGCTATTTCCATTCTGGGATTGGTAACGGTTGAACTAAACCAACAGTCCTATGATGTTCAGCCTTTACTTGCTGACACACCAAACACTTGGCTACGCTTCTGGCTACTTCACACTTCATTCCATGCCACCAGTAGTGTTGCCGTAGATCCTTATACATTTTGGTACCACCGGGGTGTACTGATTACGGAGAGCTGTGAGCTTCTTTCATCAACTCTTCTCGAACAGGACCTTGTGGTACATACTATCTACTTCCATATCTCAAGGATCCATCTTTGTGGATGATGAAGTCGGTTCGAAGTCCACTTTCTACCTGTTCTCGGATCTTTTGCAGCTTGACGTCATTTGCTTGAGCTGCCTTGATCTGATTGACAATAGTAGACTGAACTTGTAAGTTCATCAACTCTAAAGCATTATCTGGCATAACTACCTCGATCTCCATTCCATGCAATTCCTGCTGAAGCTTCCATTGTGCGGTGAGATTCATTGATAATGGCTGACGGCTAAGTGCATCAGGAACTACATTGACCTTCCCTGGATGATATTGTAAGTTGATGTCGAAGTCCGCCATAAGTTCTAGCTATCTTCTCTGCCGCATGTTCAACTCCTTCTGGTTAAATACATACTTCAGGCTTTTGTGGTCAGTGTATATATCCACTCGTTCTCTCAGAAGGCAGTGGCGCTAAATTTTAAGCGCAAAGATAACGGCTACCAACTCCAAGTCATGTGTTGGATAGTTGCGCTCATGAACTTTCAGCTGTTTTGATGGAAAGGTTACAACTTTTCCCTGCTAGTATAGAATACATCCTAATCCCTTACTGGACGCATCGCAATGTACGACGAAACCTCCAGATTGATCCGGTATTACAAGAATAAGAGCTGATGTCAATCTTGACCTGAGTTCTACAAAAACTTGTTCACATGCTTCTGACCACACGAATGCTTCATATTTACGTGTGATCTTGGTCAGGGGTGCTACAATCTTCGAAAAACCTTCAATGAATCTTTGGTAGTATCCTGCTAATCCCAAGAAACTTCGAATGCCCTTCACCATCTTTTGTGTCGGCCATTCGCTGACAGCAGACACTGTAGCTGGATCTACTGAGATTCCTTCGCCTGAAACAATATGCCCGAGAAATCCGACTTGATCTAGCCAAAATTCACACTTTCTGTACTTGGCATAGAGTTGATGCTGTCGCAATGTCTCCAGGACAATCCGCAAATGCTCAGCGTACTCTTTCCGATTCTTTGAATACACCAGGATGTCGTCGATGAAAATAACAATGAACTTGTCTAAGTACTCTCGAAAAACTTGGTTCATCAGATTCATGAATATAGAAGGTGCATTGGTCACTCCAAATGGCATCACAAGATATTCGTAATGACCATAGCGAGTCCTGAACGCCGTTTTAGGAATATCAGACTCTTTGGCCTTCACCTGATGATAACCTGAACGAAGATCTATCTTTGAAAATACACAAGACCCACTTAGCTAATCGAATAGATCATCGATGTGCGGTAGTGGATACTTGTTCTTTATCGCCACTTCATTCAAAGCTCAATAATCTATACACATTCTGTATGAACTTTCTTTCTTCTTCACAAGCAAAACTGAAGATCCCAACTTGAAATACTGGGACGAATCCAACCTTTCTTCAGAAATTTGTCCAACTGAATACGGATCTCCTTCAATCCTTCAGACCTGCATGGGACACCAACAAAACCTGTCACGCCCTGCTTCTCGGTGTACAAGGGAGGAGACGTGGCAGGCACGCAACGTATTTACTCAGAAATAAATACGTTAAGTGTAAATAAGCAATATATGAAATGCATAAGAAATGACAAGAGATATAATATAAACAACAACTTTTATTAACATTCATATTTACAATACATTTCTTTGAAAAGAAAAGTACAATGATATAAAGCAATGCCTAAACAGTGGCATATGAAATGAAAATAAGTATAAGGAAAAGCTAGAAGTCCTGCTGCTCGATGAACTGGTCTACATCCTCCTAGCTAGGCTCGACCTCGAGAGAGTCCGGTCCTCCTAACGAACATTACAAAGAAAGAAGAGACAGAAATATCGTCAGAGAACTAGCGCTCGGTAAGTCCCAATAGAAAGACAGGAATATAACAAGTATAAAGAATTGAACTGTTAAGGTGTACAGGTATAAGATTGCTATTCTAACGTAGTTGTTTGTAACTTGGTACAGAAGGTATCGGTGTATACGAGAGAAGTTCATCTTACTCCGTGGACTATGGTAACATGTAGTATAAGGCCCCGTCAAAACCCACGGGACAATGGCACGAGAGTTCATGTAGGTGTTTTTTAGTGATCATCTCGAGCCACTTTTAATACATTCCGTACCAATCTACCCCTTTAACCCCGTGTAATGTTTTATATAGATTATAATTATCAGACTTGCCGAGACCATGGATACAAGTTGTTCATGTTTCAGGTTCAGGATGTAAACAAGTAGTCATGTAATCAAGGCAAGTTATAGCCATGGTTCGGTCAAGTCAAGTCATGTTTGCATGTTGATATTGTTCGGGTATTCAGGTTCAGGTTCAAGTATACATGTTAGAGTTTGGATTCATATTTGAATTGGATTCTTGTTTGAGTTGAATTCAAGCTTGATTTAGACTTAGACTTGAGTTAGACACTTAGAACTGATTTGGGTCCTGAATTATGTTCGAGAATTATCGGTAACTGCTGCACATGGACGGCAGGATTTGTGTCTTTTTTCAAGACAATTACCATTGATAATACCGTTAAGTTTTCTATCTTAAATAGGCAAGCACTAACTTTCTCCGGCTCCTTGAGGCTCAAGAGAATTGATCCCGCTTAAACCCATATTTACTAAAGTCCTTAACGGTGTTTTATATAGCTCGAGGGGGTTTTATGAAAAATATTTTTAATATACAGTTTCAAAATAATCTCGAGAAGTTATTTATATTATTTAGGGTTTTCATGGATATGAATTTTAAGGGTTTGAGGTATTTTAGTGATAATTACCTTAACTTGAACAGTTCATGGTGTTTTACTGTAAACTTGTCTTGTATTAATATCTTGATTGTATTTTGATGAAACTTGTAATTCGTTTATTTGAAAAAAAATATAAGTTATTATATTTTGAAAATATATAGATTTTATAATATTTATATAATTATTAAAAATTAATTTTTATTATTAAGTAGAAAATTTCGTTTTTCTTTAAAATCATATTAAAAACCTTTCGAGACCGAATACTCCGTGAGGAGGTCTGCATCTCGCTCTACTAGCCCAAGGATGTGCGATAATCCGCACCATCCAATAGCGGGTCCCCCAAAAAGGGTTGTAGAGGCACAATCGCAAAAGGGTTTTAAATACAATCTAAAAGAAAACCGTTTTTATAGTACATGGTATTTTGATGTAATATGGTAACAAAAATATGTTCAAAGGATATCGTACTATGGAAACATGTGTGTATGTGAGGGGTGTGTCATTACCTCGTGAAGTTTTCTAAAGGTATGTTCAAACAAAGGAATAAAAGATGACGTATATAAAGTTCATAGTATTTTCATGTAAAAGGTAGATTAAAGTTATTTAGCATGATGTTTTTAAGTGAAAGTTGGTTCTAAACATTAGTTTTATGGTTATAAATATAGGGTCAGAATTTGGATGAAAGGTATGGAAGAAATAGTAAAATTTTTAGGGTTTAGAATAAGATGTCTGTATTAACTTCACTTACCGACATGTTTTGAAAAAAGATTTTTCAAGAAGAAGAAAAGGGATTAAGAGGGACTTACAAGTGAATTAGGTTAAGGGAAACTAGAAGAAAAGATATTAATAGCCGTGGCGTCGCGGGGTCGCCGGAATCGCCTCGATTCCTCGTCGGAAGTTGGTCGTTGGCTAACTCCTATTCTACTCCACTTGTACTTGAGAAAATTTGAGAGTTTTGGCTAGAATTTTCAGAATGAGGAAAGGCTAGGGCATGAGGTAGTATTTATAGTATGGAATTAGGGTTTGGGGATTAAAAGAGTGAATTAAATGCATTAAAATGTGATAAATTGGGGAATTGAGGGGTCTATGTTTGATTGCAGAGTATTCAAACATTGCAGGAGTGATGGGGGTAGGCCAAGGGACTTGTATGCAAAGCACGGGCACCATCACATACGGATGGACCGCCGGTACCAGTTTTTCAAGGGTTTTGGCCAGTCGAAATTGGGAGATGGGCCGTAGGATTTGTGCCACGTGTACTCTTCTGTATTTAAACCCTTTTCTACATGTTTATTTTTCCATACTTTTCATTTTTATGTGCAGTGTAAACTTTTGGGCTTCCAAAAAGTTTAAAAGAAAAATCAGAAAAAAATTATAATGTGTCTAATGAGGTTCGAACACAGAGCTACAACACAGCAGTGCAAGGTTTTACCAGTGAGCTACAAGTTGTTTCTTGCTGTTCTTAAACAAAAATTAACTTTTAAATTGTACCCAGGCTTGCAAACTCCTTTTTGTATATTAAACTGAAAAAATTTCGTACAGTAAATTCAGAGTCGTTACATCATGGATGCAATTCAGGACGCAATCTCTCTCGCAAGAACCACAGTCGCACCGCAAATGTATCCTTAGATTTGGATTTTATATTCAATAAGATGTTAAGGAGTAGCTCGCATACATTCTTCTCGATGAGCATGAAATCTAAGTTATTACGCAGATTAAGATCGTGCTAATATACTAGCTCGTTGAAAATGAGATTCTTCCTCCAATGATTGCCAGCAACGCGTGGAATTGTATTCTCTGTCGTCTTCCAGAAAACAACAGTATTAAAATCTTGTGTAGCCTCCTATAACTTCAAACCCGTCGGCTCAGGTGGAGCACGCCTATGCTCTTGTTTACCATTGAAATTGTTGCAATTATGACGATATGGATGGTTTCTATCTAACTATTGACGGTGACCTGTGTGACACTTGATCTTCCACGCCCTTCTTTAGAATCACATACGGTTTTCTCTAAACATACCGAGCAAGCATTGTAACCTTTAGTGCTCCATCCAGAAAACATAGCATATGCTGGAAAATCGTTTATTGTCCACAAGAACACCGCACGAATTGTAAATGTCTCCTTCTTATGGGTATCGTAAATCTGTATACTTGGCTCCCACAACTCCTTCAGCTCCTCAATCAACGACCCTAAGTATACATCGATATTATTTGAAGAAGGGCTACTTTCATATATCAATAAAGGCATTTGTGTGTAACGATACTTCATACTCATCTATGGAGGAAGATTATAAAAAACAAGAGTAACTGGCCATATACTGTGATTTTCACTGTGGCTGAACGGTTCCATACCATCTGCAGATAAATCAAGCTTTGCATTACAGGTATCCGCAGCAAAACATTCATACATGGCATCAAAGAGTTTCCACTCTTCACCATCGGCTGGATGGCACAAGATTCTTTCATTAGTGCGATCATTTCAATATCATACTTTCAGCAATTTTTTATGACAGAAATAATCGCCAAAGTTTTTGATTGATTGAAAAATACCTTTGCCAGAATCCGTCTAGGTGCATCGAGTGTAGATTCATCTTCACTGTTATCCCTTCGAGAGACGATCCACCTAGATAAATTGCAAGTTTTACATTTCTATAACTTCTTATCCTCATATGTCCCGTATAACATGCAATCATTCAGACAGGAGTCGATTTTCTCATAACCAAAACCTATCTTTTTCAAGATCTTCTTCATCTCTGTGAAATTTTCCGGCAATATCGCTTTAGAATAAGTCTCCTTTTGCACCTCAAGATACCGATCAAAAGACTTATTAGTCTAATTATTCTAGCATTGATATGAAACATTTTGACAATTCAACCCAACTTAGAGATGTTTGCGCCTTTGAAAAGAGGTACATTCGCATCATCCATATACTTCATATATTTCGTTGATTCTACATCAGGGAGACTACGGATATCTTCCTCTCCGACATTAGGTTCGGGAACAATATCAGGATCAGGATGCATGCCAGTTCGAAACTCGTCCAACATATTATTCAAACCCGTGTCCCTAAAACACGTACGAGAAGGATCTTTTTTCTAATCCAACGACTCGTAGAAAGTTCGACTCTCGGTGCAGATTCTCCATAGTACTTCCATTTTGTATACCCAGACGAAATCTTGTTATTCAGTAAATGGTCATAAACTATATCTTGACGAAGGTCAACGATGTTCATGCACTTTTTACACGGACACGAAATCAATTCTTTAGGGGATCGGTCTCTCGATGCAAATTTCATAAACTCTTCGACGCCGACTTTGTAATCATTACTAAATTTCAACAGTTTCATTCAAATCCTATCCATTACTCTCCGATTTCTGATATCACGTATTACATAATTAGCATATCATTTTGACATATAGTTTATGACTTGTAGGTTAAGTTTAGTGTTTCAGTTTGATCCATCAATACATCATATCGGCAGTCGAGGGTAAGGTTTCTACCCCATTAAGAATTTATAACGCATACACCTCTGTATTTGTGCTTTCATTCGTTTCGAGAAAATTTCGGCAACACCTCCTCTCTGTTCTCTGAGTATACTGCAATTGAAGGGATAATAATCATTTCAATGCTAAATATCAACATTGAAATGACCATTCCCTAGATGTTTGTACACGGAGAACCAGCAAAAAGGTGCCAATGAAACTAACCTCGAAACGAGTGAAAACACAAATGCATGGAGTGTTTGCGTTATAAATTCTTAATTTTTCCACATTGGACAAATCTATCGGTTATGGTATGACTAGTTTTCTCGTCACATAAACGGCATGACAGTTGTCAAAAACAAACGATTAACGCTTGATGTTGACAACCATCAGGTAGTTTTATATCACGGCGAGAATTGTTACGCATATAACTGATAGGCGGGTACTAAGGCGCGTAGTGATTTGTTAAAATTCTCGATGATAACATGGATTTCTATGTTATTATCTAGTTATATCCTTAGACTTGGATAAAGGTTTCGTTTCAATTTTAAAGTTCTCAAGTTTTTAGTTCAGAGTTTCGTAGTTATTACTTAGGATTTCGGTATAACCATTTCTTGGTTTATTATAATTTAATTTTGAGGTTTTCAAGTTTCAAAGTTTTGGCTTTAGGATTTTCAAGTTCTCAAGTTTTTACTTTAGGGTTTTCAAGTTTTCATGATTTTATTTTAGGGCTTTCAAGTTTTCGAACTTTTACTTTAGAGTTTTCAAATTTTCGTTTTCAAATTCTCAATTCCTCAAGTTATTATTTTAGGGATATGAAGTTTTCAAGTTTTTACTTTAGGGTTTTCAAGTTCTCACGTTCTTAAGTTTTTACTTTTCACAATAATCGATCATTCAACACATGTTACTACCATAAGACCGATCACCACAAATTCAACACATGCTACTATCACAAGAGTGATCACCATAAATTCAACATCCACACGACCACAAGAAATTGAAAACCCTAAATATAAAGAAGAAATTATGAAGCCTAAGCTTCGGAAGCTCCGAGTAGAGCCTTGTTGTGGAGCAATCGAGCTTGGAGAAGGAAAGCTACGGTTTCGAGCTCGAGAAGTCGTCAGTGTCGAGCTCCAGCATTATGGAGGAGGAGGGCTACAACGTCGAGGAGGATAGAGAGGGTATCGGCTCAGATCAGGGAGTCGCCGTCGGCTTCGAGGAGGAGGAGGAGGTCGGGGACAAAGGGAGGAGGAGGTCGATGGAAGTCGAGGGGAGGAGGAAGAGGAAGCTGGAGTATTGGGGGCTAGGGTTTGAGATTGATCTCAAACCCGAGGCCCCCTGCTCTTTATTTTTTAATTGGTTTATTCTGTCGGCTATTAGTCGACGAAATAGCCAAACAAAATTAATTAATATTTTGGGGCCGCGGTGGCAACTTAATGGGCTTTATTCCGTCGGCTAATAGCCGACGGAATAAACCCCTCGACGAAATAAGGCATATTTTCCTATAGTGATTATCTCTTATTAATATTTCAAATACTTTTCTTTTTTGTATTTTGTCATGTGAATAGTGTGGGATTTCTCATTGATTGGGTCTAGATGTGTGAGTTGCATTATGTTATATAATCTGGTGGTAAATCGGAGAAATCTCTATGGATGAAACTTACAATGGTTTACCACCCGTGCATGTAGGCTTTGCCGAAGTACGTTAAATTCTCGTCTCACATTTTTTCAAATTTCAAACATATTTTATTTCATGGTATCAGAACGACTTTCGATCCTGCTCGTTTGATCTCTTGATCAAGATCAACAATCCAATTTTCTACAAATCAAAGTTTTCGATCTTGAATGTATTTTTTAGTGTTAAATTTGCCATACCATATTTTTAATCATTACCCATTCAAGGTGAGATCATTCCCCCCCCCCTCCCCCGATGAATTTAAATACTCAGATGTCTAATAATTGTTTGCATGATAATGACTCTCAAGATTTATTTTCTAAGCTAAATCAAGTTGTGAACAATTTTAAAGAATATGGATCAATCAAGCAACACCCTCATTAATCTCATATTTTATGCAATCCATATTCCTTTAAATCGAATTCAAATTTAAATGATTCTTCTATTTGGATAATAGATTCGGGGGTTATAGATCATATAATGAGAAATATTAAATGTTTATCTAATTTTCAAAAGGCCTATAATAATCGTTTTGTTTCCGTTGCAAATGGACCATTTGTCCCTATATAAGGAATAAGTGAGACTAATTTTTTCTGCAACTCAAATAATTTTCAAGTATTGTATGTACCTACTTTTCCTTTAAATCTTTTATCTGCTAATAGACTTGCTCAAATTTTAAATTGCAATGTCACTTTTATGCTAACAGTGTTATATTTTAAGATAGGACTACAGAAAAGAAGATTGGAGAAGGAAAATTCTCAAACGGTCTTTATCTTTTTCAGCAAAAAAATAAAGCATTCACCACAAATTTTGATAACTCTAATTTGTGGCATTTGAGGATAGCGCATCAATCCGATAGAATTTTAAAAGTTTTGATACCTTCAATAGATATAAATTCTCATGCATGTGATCGATGCAAATTTTCAAAACAAATTAGATTACCATTTCAACTTTCTACTCATATTTCTGAAAATCCATTTGATTTGGTTCATTCTGATTTTTAGGGCCCGGCTCCTGTTGATTCATATAATGGTTTTAAATATTTTGTAGCATTCATTGATGATAAATCTCGTACGACTTGGATCTTCTTTTATTGAAAATGAAAAGCGAGATTTTAAATATTTTCAAGGAATTCATAAATATGATTTCAACTCAGTTCAATGCAAAATTAAAGATTTGAGAACCAATAATGGTAAATAATATGATAATAAATTATTTTCAGAATGGTATTATTCATCAAACTACATGTGTCGGTATACCGCAACAAAATGGTATTGCTGAAAGAAAAAAATATGCATTTACTTGAAATTATTAGATCCATAATATTTCAAATGAATGTTCCTAAAATTTATTGGTCTGATACTGTTTTGACTGCTTACTTTCTTATTAATAGGCTTTCAAGTAAAGTTTTGAAAAATAAATCTCCTCAGGAAATTTTAAAGAAATGAATTATTAATTTATCAATTCTAAGAGTTTTTTGTTGTTCATGTTATGTGCATGTTTACAAGAATCATAGAGATAAACTTGATCTTCATGCTATAAAATGCGTTTTTTTGGATAGTGTGCTAATAAAAAAGAATATAAATGTTATGAATCTAAACTAAAGAAATTATATATTTCAAGAGATGTTCATTTTGTTGAAAAATAACCATATTTTTTAAACTCTTAAGATAAATTTCAAGCTCATATTCAGGAGGAGAATTCATCAAATTTTACTTCTTTATTTATAATTGATTTTGATGATTTGCTAGTTGAAGTTGTAAGAAATGAACAGATTCATGACGATACCGATGAGGTGGAGAATTTTCAAGTTGAAAATCAAAATAATGCACAACAGGAAATTCCTATATACTGCCCTGAATCAACACGAAGAATAAGAAAATTGTATAACTCCAGTCGAACCAGATAATTCAATAGCTCCGGTCGAATCAGATTTGCATAGATCTACTCGTACAATTTCTCCTCTTAGTAGGTTTGAAGATTTTCACTTATATAATGCTATATATTTTTATATTGAAAAATATGTGTACTATAAAAAACTTTCTTAAAATTATTTTGCATGTTTGAGTTCAATATCGAATGAAAATGAGCCTACTAGTTTTAATGATACTAACTCTCAACATGTGTGAAGGGAAGCTATGAAAGAAAAAGTTCTGGCTTTGCATAAAATTCATATATTGGATATTGTTAAATTACTGGAAGGTAAAAAATTTGTTGAATGTCGTTGGGTATATAAAATTAAGTGTAACAGTGATGGAACACTTGAAAGATATAAGGCTACATTAGTATCTGATGATGCTCGATATTGGCGACCTCCAAGATCACAACACGTGGCAGATGACGTGTCCCAGAGCTCAGAAGAAGGGGCCAACCAGGCCATCCGTGTACCTGACCCGCAAGCTCTGGCTGGCTCTCCTCAAAGCCCCCTTTAAAACTGGCCTCCTCGGCCTCTCAGCTAATCCCGAACTGCCACTGGTCCAAGACTCCTCGGCCTTCTTGCTCGCTTCCGAGCTTCCCAGCCGAAGCAATCTTTCTCGGTCCCTCCGACCGACCAACTCCACCACTCACAGGCATAACCGCCGCTCCGCAAATCTTGCCATGCGCAGAATCTCCGCCAACAACATCCCGCGTTCCACGCCATCACGATCCTCATTAATGGGCGATCCGCTCTTTACGCAGGCGTGACGTCGGGAGGCGTAACTGCCGGCGAGATCTTCGGTCCTGCTGCTGCGTGCTACCGCCACTAATAAACCCCCATCACAGAGGGGTCAAGTAAGCCATTTTTATTCCACTTAGCCGTTACTCTGCTCGGATCTAGTACTAACTTGATCGTCGGAGGGTCCTGGGTGGTATCAAACCATCCCGGGACTTCTTTGCAGGTACTCGGCGCCAAACTCCTCAAATCACCAATCTCCTCAAACCCATTGAGACGCACACGCAACAGGAGATCATCTCCAGAATTCACCTGGAGATCGACAGAAGACAACATCTGACGGAGACCCGAAAAGGACCTCCATCAGCTGGCGCCGTCTGTGCGAACACAAAACTCCACAAAAACAAAAGTTGGCCTTTCGATCTCCATCCACATGGCGTGCGATCACCCTAAAAATCCAGGTACCAGCCGCCGCCTCCCCCTTATCGGAGGCACGGATGAACCTCCTCCGGCGACCATCGTCAACGCCCTCGCCGGCCGAATAGACCGACTCAAGTCCAAACGGCCAGGACAGGGCCCCAGATTGCCGCTCCTCCGCCTCCAGAAGACTCTGCCCTCGTCGGCACGGCTGACCACCGGCAGGCTACGTCCCATGGCCACAGATCTCATGGGCCGATACTCTTCCTCTAGGCGATCATTGAATCTCCTCTGGCGGAATCGAAACGACGTGACTCTGGCGCTTCGCTTCCCCGCGCAATCGATGCGCGTGCTACGTGCACGTTCACCACGACCGTTCCTATTCCCCATACCTGCAACTGGATGGTCGGGCGAAACCTCATGAAGAATCAGCCGAGCAGCTACCCTGCTCGTTTATCCCTGGCCGGTAGCTTCCCCACTCGCAACGCCTGGGATCAAAGCCCTTGCCAAAAGGCAACCGCGCAGCTTCACTGCCCGGTTATCCTTAGCAGGCCTCCGAAGGCCCCTCCAACGCTAAGGGTCAAAGTCCTCCGTAGAGGCAGCCGAGCAGCTTCTCTACTCGGCTATCCCTGGCCGGTAGCTTCCCTACTCACAACGCCAGGGATCAAAGCCCTCGTCAAGAGGCAACCCAGCAGCTACCCTGCTCGGTTATCCCTGGCAGGTAGCTTCCCTACTGCAATGCCAGGGATCAGAAAGTCCTCCCAGAGGCAGCGAGACCGACCCTCGTTTGGCTATCCCTGGCGGGTAGCTTCCCTACCGCAACGCCAGGGATCAGAAAGTCCTCCCAGAGGCACTCGAGCCCGACCCTCGCTCGGCTATCCCTGGCGGGTAGCTTCCCTACCGCAACGCCAGGGATCAGAAAGCCCTCCCAGAGGCAGTCGAGCCTGAGGATCCCTCGCTCGGCTATCCTTCAGGACAAAAGCCCTCACCAAGAGGCACCGAACAGTAACCCTGCCCGGCCAAGGGTCCTTGGTAGGCTTCTTACAGCCCCTCCCGCGCCAAGGACCAAAGTCTTCCTAGAGGCAGTCGAGTCCTTGCTCGGCTATCCCCGGCTGGTAGCTTCCTACCACAACCGACAGGGATCAAAGTCCTCGCCAAGAGGCACTGGGCAGTAACCCTTCTCGGTCCGCGTCCTGAAGGATCAAAGCCCTCGGAAGAGGCAACCGAGCAGCTACCCTGCTCGGTCATCTCCGGCTGGTAGCTCCCTACCCATGACGCCAGGGATCGAAACTCTCGCAAGAGGCATCCGAGCGGCAACCCCGCTCAGTCATCCCAGGCTGGTAGTTGCCTACCCACGACGCCAGAGATCAAAGCCCTCGCCAAGAGGCAACCGCGCAGCTTCACTGCCCGGTCATCCTTAGTGGGCTTCTTACAGCCCTCCCAACGCTAAGGATCAAAGCCCTCGCAAGAGACAACCGAGCAGCTACCCTGCTCGGTCATCCTCGGCTGGTAGCTCCCTACCCATGACGCCAGGGATCGAAACCCTCGCAAGAGGCATCCGGGCGGCTACCCCGCTCGGTCATCCCAGGCTGGTAATTACCTACCCACGACGCCAGAGATCAAAGCCCTCGCCAAGAGGCAACCGCGCAGCTTCACTGCCCGGTCATCCTTGGTGGGTTTCTTATAGCCCACCCAACGCTAAGGATCAAAGCCCTCGCAAGAGGCAACCGAGCAGCTACCCTGCTCGGTCATCTCCGGCTGGTAGCTCCCTACCCATGACGCCAGGGATCGAAGCCCTCGTAAGAGGCATCCGAGCGGCTACCCCACTCGGTCATCCCAGGCTGGTAGTTGCCTACCTATGATGCCAGAGATCAAAACCCTCGCCAAGAGGCAACCGCGCAGCTTCACTGCCCGGTCATCCATAGTGGGCTTCTTACAGCCCCTCCAACGCCAAGGATCAAAAGCCCTCACGAAGAGGCAGCCCTGCAGCTACCCTGCTCGGCGCATCCTCAGCGGGCATCCTCCTACCTATCAGACGCTGAGGATCTTAAGCCCTCATCGCGAGGCCGCCAAGTTCCTTCCTGCTCGGCGCATCCCAGCGGACGTCCTCCTGCCCATCAGAAGCTGAGGATCTCAAGCCCTCATCACGAGGCCGCCGAGTTCCTTCCTGCTCGGCGCATCCCCAGTGGGCATCCTCCTGCCCATCAGACGCTGAGGATCTGGAGCCCTCACCGTGAGGCCGCCGAGTTCCTTCCTGCTCGGCGCATCCCCAGCGGGCATCCTCCTGCCTATCAGACGCTAAGGATCTTAAGCCCTCATCGCGAGGCCGCCGAGTTCCTTTCTGCTCGGCGCATCCCCAGCGGGCATCCTCCTGTCCATCAGACGCTGAGGATCTCAAGCCCTCATCGTGAGGCCGCCGAGTTCCTTCCTGCTCGGCGCATCCCTAATGGGCATCCTCCTACCCATCAGACGCTGAGGATCTAGAGCCCTCACAGCAAGGCCGCCGAGTTCCTTCCTGCTCGGCGCATCCTCAGCAGGCATCCTCCTGCCTATAAGACACTGAGGATTTCAAGCCCTCATCGCGAGGCCGCCGAGTTCCTTTCTGCTCGGCGCATCCCCAGCGGGCATCCTCTTGCCCATCAGACGCTGAGGATCTCAAGCCCTCATCGCGAGGCCGCCGAGTTCCTTCCTGCTCGGCGCATCCCAGCGGGCATCCTCCTACCCATCAGACGCTGAGGATCTCAAGCCCTCATCGTGAGGCCGTCGGGTTCCCTCCTGCTCGGCGCATCCCTAGCGGGCATCCTCCTGCCTATCAGACGCTGAAGATCTCAAGCCCTCAACGTGAGGCCGCCGAGTTCCTTCCTGTTCGGCGCATCCCCAGCGGGCGTCCTTCTGCCCATCAGATGATGAGGATCTGAAGCCCTCTTCGTGAGGCCGCCGAGTCCCTTACTTCTCGGTGCATCCCCGCTGGTAGCTTCCTACCACAACTGACAGGGATCAAAGTCTTCGCCAAGAGGCACTGGGCAGTAACCCTGCTCGGTCCCCGTCCTGAAGGATCAAAGCCCTCACAAGAGGCAACCGAGTAGCTACCCTGCTCGGTCTTCTCCGGTTGGTAGCTGTCTACCCATGACGCCAGGGATCGAAGCCCTCGCAAGAGGCATCCGGGCAGCTACCCCGCTCGATCGCCCCAGGCTGGTAGTTGCCTACCAACGACGCCAGAGATCAAAGCCCTCGCAAGAGGCACCGAGCAGCTACCCTGCTCGGCCATCCTTCGCAGGCCTCTCACGGCCCCTCCAGCGTCAAGGATCAAAGCCTTCGCTAAGAGGCACCGAGCAGCTACCCTGCTCAGCCATCCTTTGCAGGCCTCAGACGGCCCCTCCAATGCCAAGGATCAAAGCCCTCACAAAGAGGCAGCCCTGCAGCCACCCTGCTCGGCGCTCCCTGGCTGGTAGCTCCTCTACCCCACAACGCCAGGGATCAAGCCCTCATCGCGAGGCCACCGAATTCCTTCCTGCTCGGCGCATCCCCAGCGGGCATCCTCCTGCCCATCAGACGCTGAGGATCTGAAGCCCTCATCGTGAGGCCGCCGAGTTCCTTCCTGCTCGGTGCATCCCCAGCGGGCATCCTCCTGCCCATCAGACTGTGAGAACCTCAAGCCCTCATCGCAAGGCCACCGAGTTCCTTCCTGCTCGGCGCATCCCCAGCGGGCATCATCCTACCCATCAGACGCTGAGGATCTCAAGCCCTCATCGCGAGGCTGCCGAGTTTCTTCCTGCTCGGCGCATCCCCAGCGAGCATCTTCCTGCCCATCAGACGCTGAGGATCTGAAGCCCTCTTCGCGAGGCCGCTGAGTCCCTTTCTGCTCGGTGCATTCCCAGCGGGTAGCTTCCCTACTCGCAAAGCCAGGGATCAAAGCCCTCGCCAAGGGGAAACCAATCAACTTTCCATCTCGTTCATGCCAAACAGACGCTGCGGGCTCGTAGCCCTTATAACGGGGCCCCTGGGCCCATTCGTGCTCGGCACAAATGCGGTGGGCATCCCTCTAACCATCACATGCAGAAGATCCTTGGCCCCAATAAGGGGCATCAGGTCTATCCAAGCCTGAGCGATCCCCCCTCGACTTCGGGTCCATGGAGATGCCTCCTCGGCAGCGCTTGACACAATTGGCAAGCGATCGAAATCAACTCGACGAACGATCGCTAGACAGATGGCCGACCTGACATGGAAGCCTAACGGTGCAAGCAGAGATATTTTACAAGCATTCTTCACAAACAAAAGACGAAGTGCAAACCGATGAAACCAAAGAAAAAGTTTTATTACTAAAAGCAAAGCCTTTACGAAGGGTATTTTGGGCTACCCAGCCTTACAAAATGCCCGGAGGCTTACAAAATTCCAGAAGCAACTAAATAAAAGGAGGAGGAAGACAGGGGCTTTAGGCCTCGGGGCCAGGCGCGACCTCGGGGCGCTCGACATCCACCACGAGACGAGCTGGGTCCTCGGCGGCTTCCTCGCCAGGAATCTCCTGCCCCTGCTCATCGGCGTCTGTGAGGGGGTATTCGGCCCGGAGGTCTTCATCGGCGAACCCCGGCATCCGGGCCTTAACGGCGTCGAGTGCCTCGTGCCAGATGCGAGTCATAGCCACGGCCAGGTCAGCGTAGAAGTCCTTCGACTACTTGTAGCCCTCCACCGCCTTCGCCGCCGAGAGGTCGGCCCATTTCGCCACCTTCAGGTCGGCCGACTTAGCAGCCTCAGCCGTCGCCCCCAACTCCTTCCGGAGGGTCTTCACCGTCTTCTTCAAGTTGCCGGCGAGCACCTGAGCGTCCCCAAGCTTAGCCTCGGCAGTCACGGCAGCCTTACGGTACCGGGCGACCTCCAGTTTCCCGGCCTCCACCTCGTCCTCCAAGGCGGCAACCCTCGCCGTCACCGCCTCCAGCTCCCGCTTGGAGCACTTTTCCAGCGAGACGAGCTGGCCCGCAGCCTCCATTGCCGGGGCTACCACCTTGGCCTCCATGCGCAAGGCGAGGGCAACGTGCTGGAGAACCTGAGAGATAGGAAAGAGATCAGAAAGATGAAGGAGGCACCGAATCTCACAAAGAACCAAACACTTACCTACACGGACTCCTGGGCGATGGACGCCAGCTGAGCCCTGAAGGTCCCCCGGGGGACTTTACCCCCGGCCGATGCCTCTATTTCATGCAGAAGGCTATCCGCAATGGATAGCCCCGAGGGCACTGCGAACCGGAGGCCCCCTTCCTCTACCATGATCGGTGAGGACCGGCCTCGGGAAGATCTCTGGGAGCTCCTTTTGAGCGGCTCCGGGGGAGAGCCGATCTCCTCCTCCGAGACCGGGTCCTCCAGAACCAGGGCCCACTTCCAGCCCGACACTCTGCTGGGACCCGGGGCAGGTCCAACCCCGAACGCTCTCGAAACACAACCACCGGAGAAGGAGGAGCCAGGGCAGGCTTCGTGTGAGAAGAGCTGGCGCCCCCAGCCTTCGTGACCTTCCTCGGCTGGCGCTCCTCGGCTGGCGCATGGAGGCTTTGAGCGAGTCGAAGTCCATGGCTCCTGCATAAAAAATGCAAAGAAGTCAGCAACACAAGCAATACGTAAGACAAAAAGCAAGCCTAACTTACCGACGAACTCAACGGGACTGAGCCTGGCCCAACTCAGGACCCTCTCAGAGAGCAGCACGTCGGATCGGGGGATAGGATCCCACGACGCCACTCTCACCGCGGCGGGGTTATTGGACTGGTTCCCCGGCAAGCATTTCTCCCTCGACCACTTTGTAGGCACGGGCTAGTCCTCGCCCTCGGGAGGGGAAACGAAGAAAAATTTCTTCTTCCAATCATGAATGGAAGAGGGCAGGGCCACGACCCTTGTCCCGGCAGCGCCCCCCGGCCGCTTTCTAAAAGAGAGATAGACCCACCTCGGGTCGCCCGCTCGACCGCCAGGGTGATTTTTGAAGACGAGAGAAGAATCGAGGAGGGAGAGACTGAAGGGAACCGCCTGTAATCTCAGGCGGATCAGGAACCCGAGGAGGATCCTCCACGAGTTCGGCACTAACTGGCCAGGGGCCAAACCGAAAAAGTTCAGCGCTGCGACGACCTCGGGAAAGAAGGGCAGGCGCATCCCGCCCCAAAAAGCTTCCAAATACAGGGCGATCTTCCTGCCCCGTACTTGGTCCGCCCTCTCTCCCTCCTTGGCCAGTCGGAGCATGTAACGAGAGGGGTTGTGGAAGCGAGCCCGAGCATTAGCGAGCTCATCCTCATGCCTAACCCAACACGAGGTGCCGGGGGCCGCATCTGCCGCTTCCTTCCTGGGGGCTGCCCCCGCCGCACGATCTCGGGGAGAGGATCCGACCCCTGCTCCCCGGGGGGACTCAGACACAACTAAAGGGTCCCTAGAACCAACTCCTATAACATCTACTGACACTACAAAGGAAGACATCTAACCTTGCGAAAAGGGATCCTCGGGAAACGAAAGCGGGAGAAAGAAGACGAGCGCCAAGCAACCAATACTTAGAAGCAGGAAATATGAAGGAGTAGGGGCCCAGGGACGGGCCCCACCCCTATTTATTGCTGTAAGCGACATCATCCAACGACGCCCCGTCATCTCCCGCCAAAACGCCTCCTCGTGTCCAGCGGCTCCGATCACTCCACGTGTTGTTCCTGCACTGGGCCGCATACCATCAGACGCCGCAGGCCTGCATATGTCGCGTCGACCAACCGCCGCTTGACACATGGACTGTCGCTTCAGTGGCAGAACGCACAAACCGGCGCACCATCCTTAAATGCAGAGATCTCACCCTGATTCGCTGACAGAAAAGACAGCTGATAGCCCGGGGACGCGTCCCGACGAAACCTTAGGAGGGAGCTCACCCTGGGCGGCCCGGCAGTCCACTCCTGACCCGACTTGCTAGCTGGTCGGGACAAGAATGGGGGGCTAATGATGATGCTCGATATTGGCGACCTCTAAGATCGCAACACGTGGCAGATAACGTGTCCCAGAGCTCAGAAGAAGGGGCCCACAGGGGCCGACCAGGCCATCCGTGTACCCGACCTGCAGGCTCTGGCTGGCTCTCCTCAGAGCCCCCTTTAAAACTGGTCTCCTCGGCCTCTCAGCTAATCCCGAGCTGCCACTGGTCCAAAACTCCTCGGCCTTCTTACTCGCTTCCGAGCTCCCCAGCCGAGGCAATCTTCCTCGATCCCTCCGACCGACCAACTCCACCACTCACAGGCGTAACCGCCGCTCCTCAAATCTCGCCATGCGCAGATTCTCCGCCAGCAACATCCCACGTTCCACGCCATCACGATCCCCATTAATTGGCGATCCGCTCTTTACGCAAGCGTGACGTCAGGAGGCGTAACTGCCGGCGAGATCTTCGGGCTTGCTGCTGCGTGCTACCGCCACTATATAAACCCCCATCACAGAGGGGTCAAGTAAGCCATTTTTATTCCACTTAGCCGTTACTCTGCTCGGATCTAGTACTAACTTGATCGTCGGAGGGTCCTCGGTAGTACCAAACCACCCCGGGACTTCTTTGCAGGTACTCGGCGCCAAACTCCTCAAATCACCAACCTCCTCAAACCCATTGAGACCCACACACAATAGGAGATCATCTCCAGAATCCACCGGGAGATCGACGGAAGACAACATCTGACGGAGACCCGAAAAGGACCTCCATCAGTATCCAAAGGTTTACCCAAACTTATGGTATCGATTATAATGAAACATTTGCACCTGTTGCTAAAATGAGTACTTTTCGTGTTTTATTATCTGTTGCTACTAACTGTTGTTGGTCTTTATATCAATTAGATCTAAAAAATGCTTTTTTGCAAGGTGATCTTTAAGAGGATGTATATATGGAATTGTCTCCGGGTCATCCACTGGAACATAAAAAAGAATTCTCTTGCACACTTCGTAAAGCTATATATGGTTTGAAACAATCTTTCTGTGCTTGGTACTCTAAACTTAGTCATGCTCTTATTGGTATTGGTTTTAAAAGAAATTTTGCTGATTTTTCATTATTTACTGATCAAGGAAAATTTGGAACTATTATTGTGTTAATATATGTAGCCGATATTGTTATAACCGGTGACAATAAAAATGATATAGCTAAGTTTAAAAGTTTTCTTCAAAATAAGTTTGATATCAAAAATCTTGGACAATTAAAATATTTTTTAGGTATAGAAATTGCTTATTCAAAATAAGGTCTTTTTATGACTCAAAGAAAATATGTTTTGGATTTATTAAAAGAAACTGAAAATATGACAGTAAAACCAATTAACACTCCTGTTGATTACAATTGTAAACTTAGTAATGCCAATGGTGAACCTCTTTCTGATATAAGTCATTTTCAAAGTCTACTTGACAAGTTGATTTATTTAACTATTAAAAGACCTGAAATTATTTATGTCGTGAGTTGTGTGTGTTAGTTTATGCATGCGCTAAGAACAAGTCATATAATCGCAGTTGACAGAATTCTGAGATATCTTAAATTTTCGTCTGGAAGAGAAATTTGGATGAAGAATAATGATAACATAAATATTGTTGGATATAGCGATGCGGATTGGGCTTGCACTTTTGTTGGACGAAATTTGGTCATATGGAAAAACAAAAAGTAAAGCGTTGTTGCAAGATCGAATGCTGAGACGGAATATCGTGATATGGCATCTACTACAAGTGAAATTGTGTGGTGGAAGGATCTTTTACGAGATTTCAGTCAACAAATATCGTTTCCAATGGATATATTCTACGATAATCATGCGGCGATATATATAGCATTTAATCCGGTTTTCCATGAAAGAACTAAACATATAGAAGTCGATTGTCATTTTGTCCGAGAAAAAGTGAACGAAAAGATAGTGTGCACTCCACATATTCGAAGCGAAGCTCAACTTGCAGATATTTTAACCAAAGGGGTTACAACATTAAGATTCCATCAGATTTTGTCCAAGTTGAGATCGATTGATATCTATTCCCCAACTTGAGGAGTGTTGGAAAGTATTTGAAATTGATTGATAAATATATTTCCTTGTCTTTTTTGAAAAATATTAATATATTGTTTCATATATTTGTTAATATTTCGATTTTTTTTTGTATTTTTCATGTGGGTGGTGTGAGATTTCTCATTGATTGGGTCCTGATGTGTGAGTTTATAAGGTTATATAACCTGGTAGTAAATTGGAGAAATTACTATGAATGAAACTTACAATGTTTTATCACCCGTACATGTAGGCTTTGCCGAAGCACATTAAATTCTCATCTCATATTTTCTCACATCTCAAACATATTTTATTTCAAATGGCAATAGAAATGAATATGCATGTTTAGATTATGTTTCCTATGGACGAGAAAAACGAGGCTTTCTCAACTGTTTCCTTGGAATGGTTCAAGCTTTCTCTCCAAGAATTGAAGGATATGCTCTTTTATACCCAATGCATTGTTGTTGTTTTTTGTGTTCCACGTTTAAAATTGGTTGCATGGGCAGCAACAGAATAGATTAAGCTTGATTATTTCAAGACATTATAATTTTTAGCTGCATGTGCGGCCACAGAAAAAAGCACAAATTACCTATTTCAAGATATTGTAGCTTTTAGGTAAAATAGTCCAAAGCCTCCGGCCTGCTTCAAACGTTTGTAAAAACCCCTAGGAGTTTTGCTCTTGTTAAAAAAACAAGGGCCCAATCAAAACCCCATGTATATCACTTGCTGCAATATCTAAGCAGTTGCCTGTAACATATAAGCAATTGCAATTGATTGTAATATCTAAACGGTTGCTTGTAATATCCAAGCAGTTGAGGAATAACAAGGCCTATATTAAAATTACAGGGGTTTTAAGACAACTCCTAAACAGGTCGGGGGCTTTTTGATAATTTACCCTAGTTTTTATCGTTCACAAATTTTTTGTTTTTTTATATATTTAATACATGCAAAAAAAACCTAATATTAGTAATAAAAAGATTTTAGGTATCTCTAATGTTATAACCAGAAGAAAAGAGTTTTGAAATAAAAGGAGGCTTTAAATTATTTTTCACTCTTTTAATTTTGGATGTGTCATCTCAGCTCTCTCTCTCTCTCTCTCTCTCTCACCCACAAAAAGTTCTAAAAAAACATTGACCCTCATCCGGATTCGTTTTTTCACGGAGAGTTTCTGTTAGTGAAGACAAAATAACATCCATACTATTGAATCTAATGTTCCAGATTCATTGAAAATCAAAATCAACGATCGAGATTTGTGTGAAACAGGGACCTTATATATTGGTGTATCCTACATGCTTTGCACGTAGGATTTGTGGTGAGGATTTCTTCAGAACACCCATGCTATTGTTTTTTACATAAAAGGGACTCTTTTTTCATTTTTTTCACACGTGACAAACTTTTCATATTTATCTTTAGTATTTCAAAAGGGGGGTTTAAATTGAAATTGCAATGTAATTCTTTGCTGTCATAAACCGCAAGAAATCATTAAGAAAAAAATTTATTAACTTGAAAATTCTGGTGAATCCAAAAAGCTCATGTGAGAGGAAAGAGGATATTTTTTGGCCGATTGCTGCAGGGACTCGCAAACATTTCATATACGTATCAAAGTGTTACTGGACTTTTGTGGTATCTTGATGGCGCACTTGGTACTCAACTCACGTACAACCTGTTGAATCCTACTTATGCAAAATGCAGATTTTTAACCTTTTTTTGACATCAACATACATCATGACCTGTCCAAATTTGGCTTACAGTCAAGCTGGAAAGGGTGTGTGTAGAGTCTACAAGAGAACAGGTAATACTTCTTTTCACAACCAACACTTTCACGAGACAAGGATTGAATTATTGTACCATAAATCCAAATCGCAAGATCCACGCTGCAATCAATTAAAATAAAATATGGTTTTCGATGAAAACATTGAACATGCATCTCCTGTCTTCTTCTTTACCGTCATTGACTCTATATATCCAAGACCAACTGGAATAACTCTTTAAAAGTAAGCCACAGATCTTTAGAGGTATTGAGCTAAGTACAAATCATGATAAAGATGATAAGCAGTAATCTAATGCAAGGCAAGTATGAATTTCAAACTTACTGCATGATCGTAACAGAAATATCTAATGCAAGTGGCTAGAACAATCATGCATGTGTTTTCCCCCACTAATTAAACAAAGCTTTCATCAAGTTGATAATACAATGAGAATATTCTTGATGTATCAATGAGCTGCTCCTAGTGCACGTGCTTGTACTGATGAGCTGCTCCTAGTGCACGTGCTTGTACCGATCGCAAGAAAATGGGACCCAGCAGTCCCCACGAGAATCGAAAGTTGAAATTTTGGACAATAAAAAGATATTATAAAATAATCCGTATGATTACATTCATTAAACCCAAAATATAATCAATGTGTCGTCACACGTACATGAAAATGACCTTCATTGAGCTTTTTCCATATATATTGAAACAAATGTGTATATATATATATATATATATATATATGACGGGTCAAAATTTGTTTAGGACACAAGATAATCTTGAAAATCGAATTTCTTTAATCACTCAAAGCCCGTGGCGGAGCTTGGATATCAGGTAAAACGAAAACTATAGCAGCATACTTGGAGATACCAGAAATCCAAAAATCAAATATAAATTAACAGTAGAACACTTTTGTAGCTAGAATAAATTTTACACCCATGAAAGGATGCAAAATTAAATATGGAAAATAGATTTTTTAACTGCATTACCTCACGCTTGATACCAACCAAATTAATTCTAGCTACAAAAGTGTAAAATTTAACCAAAATAATCATTGTTTTGTGTCGCTTGAGTAAGAGTTTGGACTAATTTAATATGTATATAGAGCTATAAAGTTAATTATATATATATAAATTATATACACAAATATTCCTAGTAGCCCCGAGAAATAAAATCCAAATAATCGAAAATTAAAGTTTCAAGAATATGATATCGGGTGTAGAATTGTGGCATAAAATACCCAATAAGTAATAGAATGTCTTTTTTAATTTTTAAATGGGCTTTTTGAAGTTAGGAAGTCATGGCCCAAAACTGAATTTTGTCCTTTTATATATATATATATATATATATATATATGAGGTTAATGAAGAAAACGTAGGAGGGAATTTCCTCCTATGGCGTCGGAAAAATGCATCCTCCAAGATTTTTTTCGACGATCGGCATACATCATCTCCATCTTTATCATCTAAGATGTGGATACACCAAATTTCTTATGATTATACAATTTTTTCACCGTCGATTTAGTTGGTGCAAAATTAACGGTTTACCGACAATAAAACTTTTTACACTGCTAATTCAACGGTGAAAAGATGGTGGAATCACATGAAATTTGGTGTATGCACATCTTAGATGATAACGATGATTATGATGGATGCCGATCGTCGGAAAAAATGGTGGAGCTTGTAGTTTTTCGACGACATAGGAGGAAATTCCCTCAAGTGGCCTCTTTTCTCTATTATTCTCTCTCTCTCTCTCTCTCTCTCTCTCTCTCTCTATATATATATATATATATATATATATATATATATATATTTCGGTAAATTGTCAAAAAGCCCTCGGCCCGCTCGGAAGTTGTTTAAAAACCCATGTGTTGCTTGTTTTTATCGATCTTCTATTAATGGGCCTGCATTAAGCCGAGTCGAAAAGACCTAGTTCAGCACCGCGTCTCCCCAAATGATTGATCTCATTTTTAAATGAAGGAGAGAACGGTCTTCCTAAAAAAAATTCGACCCAGTTATATGTGAATATGGTAGATACTCATAAGAATAGAAAAAATGGGCTTCAACCCAATTGGTCAGCCTCTTTCTATCACGCGCCGCTTTCCAAAAGACGATAATAGATACATGACGAGATCCGCGACGTATTTATACCGAGAAGAGTCTTTCTCGAAATAAATACGTTAAGTGTATTATAAGCAATATAAATATAGATAACAAGAATTAACAAGAGCATAAATCCAACTATCTATTATATTCAAATCCCACAAACTTCAAGCAGTTGACAAGATATCTGAAAACAAGTTACAATAACATAACGAAGCTTTAACAAAGAGGCATACAGGAATATAAAAGCTGAAAGGAAAGATAGTAGTCCGCTTGGGATGAAAGCTGAGCATGATCCTTCTCGATCGGCTCGATTTCCTCTGTCACTAAGCCACCTGACGAATATTTCCAAAGAAAGAAAGACAACAAGGAATGTCTATCGGCCTATTTGCGCTCGGTATGTCCTCAATAAGGTGTGATAATAAATTAAGCTGATATAATAACAAATATAAGAACCGGTATGATCTATCAAGTAAGCGGGGCAAACTATATAAGTATGGCAGTTTAGTATAAGCATGGTAGTTTGGTATAAGCATGGTGTCGGTTAACATAAGTATATAATAAGTATAACTGATGGGCATGAAGTGACTGGCAATATGGTCTAAAGTGGTCACTACCAGAGTAAGCTAATCTAATATTAGTTCGAGTGTGAGCGTCAACCATCGCAGGAGTATTCTCGAACCCAAGGCTATAATCCAGAGGCAGGGAAACATGGGCCCGAATCAAGAGTTAGTAATGGGACTCCAATCGTCGCAGGAGTATTCACAGACCCAAGGCTATAATTCAGGAGTAAGCAAACACGGGCCTGAATCAAGAGTTAGTAACGAGACTCCAACCGTCGCTGGACTATTCACAAACCCAGGGCTATAATTCAGAGTAAGGAAATACGGGCCCGATTCAAGAGAGTTCATGTGCTAGTATTCAAGGATTCATGTATTACTTAGGGGACTTCTGAGATTCCGTTGATCGAACTCATCACTCGAACTATCCCAACATCCCGTGTATGTTAAACTATAATTAATTATACAAGCCTTACACGAATTCAGGGATATATTAAGGATTACAAGCTCAAGTTAAGTTTCATGTCAAGTTCAAGTCGAGTTCATGTCAAATTCAAGTATTCATGTATACACGTATTCATGGTTCGGGTAAGGTTCATGTCAACATATAATATCTAGTCATGTCATCAAGTACATACAACAATTTAGAGATCAAGAAATAAGGGTACATTTGTTCGCATGGCATGAAATGAGACAAGTACGATATTCAAGCAATATTCAAAAACAATACTGTAAAGAAATGTTGTGAGCTACTAATTACTAAAGTCAATTTAGTTCAGAGATTAAACAAGAAATATAGCCCTAGGTGTTATATAAACGTGAGTTCAAGTCTTACCTAATTACGACTACTGGTTTGGAAGATAAACTCGTTTTCTTATCGTTATGCCGAACAGATTAGAATCTGTCCAGCACCGTCACACATTTTTAAAACACAGTTTGATTTAATTTCCATCGGTTTTCAGATTTCGAAAATTATTATAAACTTATAGGTTTTTTAGTGTACTTATCCAAAAAATTAAGTTCCGCATGATTTGGATTCCTAAAACTCTAGTTATTTTCATATTAATATCAGGTTTTAAAACAAAAGTTTTGATTTCTGGACAGCAACTATGGTTGTCTTGCAGAGCGTTTATCTGGTTGTTCTATACGTTTCTGAAATGCCAGATATATAAGAAAGTTATAGGTCTGTAAATTATGCATTTATACATCTAAAATTTGTTACGAACCGATATCGGGAGTTTGAGATATGTCATATTTAAAAACAGTATGCGAATCAGGACAGATTCTATCTAGATTCGTCACTTAATTTTATAACGCAGATTTCTATAATTTACGTTGGTTTTCAGGAAATCCTTACAACTAAGAAAATCTAGATTTTTCGATCTAGATATCCAAAACACTTAACTTTGCTCAAAATGGATCTCAGTAGACCTAGTTATGTGTTTTCAAAAGTGACCGATAAAAACAATTTTCTGATTATAAAAACGGTGAATAAAAACTACGGAACTCCTAAACCGTTATTCAATCCAATCTGAAATTTTACTGTAGATCTGAAATTCTATATAATATTTATCTAAATGTTCCTAGAATTTCCGAAAATCAAAATTATAACAATAACCTACCACAAAGTTGATTCGGTGTTTAAAAAGGTCGATTTTCAAATACAAAAATGTTTCATTGAAAATTTGGTTTAACTCTATTAAATGAAATGCAGCGAAGTGTAATTTATGTTCTAATACAGCGAGAAAATAACATATGGGGATGAACAATATGAAACAAATATATGATCAAGTCATAAAACTTACATTGAAGCCGACGTAAAAGTTTAACGGGCACTGTTTACAGCATGAATACGGGGACAGATACTATTTGGAACATATCCATTCATCTCTCTGAAGATACCAAGTTGATTTATGGCACCGTATATCGGAGGTTTGGATAGATGCGGCTGTTGTAGCGTGACTTATCATATTCTCCCTCATTTGTGTGAAGTTTTTAATTATGGGGACGCTCTTCTCTGCATGTGCAAGCCCCTGCAGTTAATTACGCTATCACAAAGTGATAACAACTTTCACCTTCTCCAATTGATCACTTCGTATCGTGTTATGTTTGTTTATAAGAGGTTGCCCTTAGATTGTATATGGAAACTAATATACATCATCATCCATAGGGCGCGGATTAGTCCAAATCCATATATATTGGATTTGGGGTTTTGAACTCAGGACGCAGATCTCACATAAATGAGGTCCATCGGTTCATGGGATATATGGGTTTGATTTAAGGATAGTTAGTCGTATATGAGACTAAGATCAACTTAGAAATAATGAGCATATAGGCCCGACTAATCATTAGATCATATATAAATAGCACATGGATAATATACGGTAGTCAATATGGAGACAGTCCGCAAGGCAAAACATATTAGTTCAAGGAAACCGCGATCCATGGAAAACTTGGATAGAGTATGGCTTGTTTATGCCTGTGGATTGTGTACGGGGATTAATATGGTGATCAGCCGTAGGACCAAACATATATTAGTTTAGAGATGTTGCCGTCCATTATTAGTTTAGGGACATTGCGGTCCAGTTTTCATCTTGCGCATACATGTATATGTTACGTGGCGAAGTGAACGATGGTGACATGTGATGCTCCTAATATTGGGGTGTGATCTAATTTGAAGACATTTATATTTCCTTCAAAGATATACATACAAACACACACACATATATGTGTATAAAGTCGGAGCTCAATATGAGATGCGCATCTATATGGGAAGCGTGTCAATATAAGCTATGCACATCAATATGGAAGTGCATTAATGTAAGGTGTATCGATATGAGGGTACGCATCTATATGAAATGCATAAGGCATTCTCTGTCTTGATGAAATTTCATATTTTTTATCGCGTAGGGACAAGAAAAGAGTTAATGGTTGTTGGGACCCGCCACCTCTCTGAAGACGTTGAAGAATTATAACGACATATAACAGAGGTATGGAAAGATGTACACTTGAACCAAATTCCGTATATGAGGGAAGAGAGCATATTGGATCTGAGGATCGTTAGTTTTATACGAGACTCGGATCAACTTAGGTATCATAGGTTGAGGATCATCAGTCGTGTTGGGTTACGCCAGTGCCCCGGCCATCAATCTGTAGCCAAATGCGGAACAAAAACTTTAAAAAACCGACGCTAACGGAACCCGATTCCCGGATCGTACCATTAACCCTATACTAGTTCTATAAAAGGAGTTGAGAGAGATTATACCGATCGATCCGTATCCTTCGGTCTTCAACCTCTGTCCTAAGCTCCTCGCGGCTTCCCCGATCAAGTTTGATCTCCGGTCTCCCTCCGTCGAAGAAGATCCACGTCGAGGGTTCGTAATACGGGCTCCCGCCTACAAACTGAAGCAACTCGGGTATCTAGTTTGCTAGCCTAGATAGCTTAGATGAAGTAGAGTGTGTTTGTGATTACTTTGTCTCAAAACATCTAAGGATTCTCAACTCATGAGAGGGTTTGGGTGGAGGATGAAGAAAATGCCAAGAGGTGAAGAAGTATGAGCTTAAGAGAAGAAAAGAATGCTTGCTGCCTTTTTCTTGTGAGTTGTTTTTCTTTGCTAAAATGTGTGTGTTGTGAGATATTGTTTGTGAGCAACTAAAGAAAATCACCAAGTGAAGAAGTGGCTGCCTCTACACAATAAATATTATACAAGCTACCGAGAATTAGTGTCGGTATGAAACTTATCACCACCTGAGAAACTACCGATCCTAGATCAGTAATTATCGACTACCTTGGCCAAGGATTTCGGGTGATGGCCATCCGTACACAGCGCGACATCAACCCCCAATACCGGATCCCGTGACGATCCGCTCACTGCCTCCATGTGGTTCGGGACTGTACCCAACTAAAACATGTTTTCACGACTCCTTTGAGCCGTGGTAGGGTAGTAATCAAAGCATAGTGGGAACTCACACGAGACAAATGACGATCTCAGGTCGAGAGACTAACCTGTACACATGTCACTAGGGAACTGCTATATGACAATAGGTATAATACCAGCTAGCATGTTCCCGGCGAGTCCGTCCGGTATACTCATAACCTAATGAGCACCTGTATACATCTTAGGTGAACCAACTGACACCAATGGCTTGTGAGACCGGCCACCGCCTCTCGTCGGGGTCTCGATCAGTATACACTAGTCTACTTTGGAGTATCGATGCCCAGTCTCGAAACTCCCTCGACTAGTATAACACCCAAGCCCAATGCTACTAATTTCAGTTACCGTTTGAATGGAGTGTGACCTTCATTTCAGTTATCTTGCTTGATTGTTGCTTACTGTAGATTTTTACCCGGCAAATTCATTTCTGCATATAACAATTTTTGGCATCTAAAATAAAATTAAAAATATTAATCTTGGCCTGCTTGACACCCTTAACCCTGTGGTAGCGTCCGTGCCTCGTGTTCTCGTCCCGTTCATTGAAACGGGCGAGTTTGGACGGCTACGTGCACGTGCGTGTGTCCGTTTTAGGGGTATGCTTTTTGATCATTAAACACTTCATTTTCACTTTTGGATCCCGCTTAAAATTCTATTATTTCAATTTCAAATTTTTGGACCTGACCCGGGCGCGATTTGGAAATGTTTTACTTTGCGCCAAAATCCCAAATTTTAATATATTTAAACCATCGAATATTTTCTTAACTATATAAAATTTTACTGTTCCTTAAATTTAATAAATCTTTAAAAAAAATATATTCCTAAACAAAAAAATAATCCCTCCAACCAATCCCCTCCTTCTCTTTATCCCGCCGGCCCCACCTCCTTACCCTCTCTCTTATATTACCCACTTCTCTCTCTCTCTCTCTCTCTCTCTCTCCCCTCTCTCTCTCTCGCGCGCGCGCTGGGCTCAACCTCGCCTCCGAAACCCTAGGAGAAAGAAAGTCGAAGCCATGGCGGACGTCGTGCAGTTCAGGCTGGAGCGGATGTCCGACGAGCTCGACGATCTCGAGAAGCGCGGCCTCTTCACCCGCCACAAGATTGCCGAGATCGTCAAGCGCCGCCGCGGCCTCGAGTACCGCCTCAAGCGCCCCTCACCTCTCAAGCAGGACTACCTTCTTTACATCGACTACGAGAGGCAGCTCGATGCGCTCCGCAACCTCAGGAAGCGGAAGATCATCGGAGCCATGGAGAAAGAGGAGGAGGGGGAGAAGAAGAAGGGGAAGAAGTAGAAGAAGTCGATCTCCGACATCGCCGGCGTTCTGAGGATCCTGGATGTGTATAGGCTGGCGGTGACGAGGTACAAGGGGGATTTGGAGCTTTGGTTTCGTTATCTGGAGTTTTGCAGGGAGAAGAAGCATGGGAGAATGAAGAAGGTGCTAGCTCAGGCACTTAAATTTCATCCGAAAGTTCCTGGACTTTGGATATATGCCGCGGCTTGGGAATTTGATCAAAATTTAAATGTTACAGCTGCTCGTAATCTCATGTGGAGTGGTTTAAGGGCTTGCCCTGATTCAGAGGATCTTTGGATTGAATATCTTAGAATGGAGCTCACATATCTCAACAAGTTGAGGGCTCGAAAGATTGCTCTTGGAGAAGCAATTGGAACCGTTGAAGGAGAAAACGGGGATGCTGATCAGTGGAAGAAAGAAAACGATGATCTATTCATGCCTCTAAATGAAGAAAAGAGAATGACAATGGATCCAACCCCTTCGCCGGAGCTCCGTCGACGTGATCGGCGATCACCACCCCTCTACAGATCCTCCGAGGTACCACGACCCGTGTGGTTCCACTGTTCGTCGTTTGGGTTCATTCCGTGAACCGTGCGCCCGTCGCGAGTTTTCCCCGCCGACGTTTATCGTTCCGTATTCCCGGTTCGCGACCCACCGAGGCAAGTACCCCTTACTACATGCTATACAATATTTACATATATATTATGACAGCCTAAACCGATAAATTTAACTTGGTACGACCATTTCTCATATTCATGTACAATATTGTCATATATCATTTTATCCTTAAACTTGGAACCTGCAGTTTGCAATTGAACCTAATAACCACATTTACCTGCTTAATCACATTTTTGATATTGACATAGCTTATGGCAACTATCTCTATAGTTTTGTTCCATTTGGACACCCGTGTGCATTTTAACCTGTAATAGCTGCATTGAACCTGTATATATAAATCATTGCACCTCTCAAGTTCTTAAACTTGTTAACATGATTAAAAGGCCATAATTGTCATCCTGCATTCGCATAACATTGAAATCATCTCTGTGACACAACTGATAGCTGTACTGCAAATTGAGTAAATCTGTCTATTGCTTAATTCATTGCTTATATCATGTTGATGATAACCATGCTTGATTATATAACTAATTGTGAGCACACCTATGACATTGTTTACATCTTGACTTGACTTGCTACACGCATATTGATTGACCCGACATGGTACCGTACACTGCTTGACTTGACCTGATGTATCATGACCTGACCCGTTACCTGATCTTGTGTCTAATGCCAACAAACCTGACATGTAGTCCTTACGGACCGTTCCTGTTGTCTATCCAGACAAATCTGCTCTTGCCTGATCCTGTGTTGGCATTAGCTCACGATTACTGAATACCTAACTTGACATACATAACTTGGGGGTATGGGGAAATCAATGGTGAAACCTGACTTGTAACTCAACAGTTCGATACTTATTCTGATCAGTCTTACGGGCTAGGCCAGCCCTGGAGTGATGATGCTGACATCACTCGCCTGTACCTGCTATCTTTTACTGCCTAGCGGCACGTCTCGGTTTCAGCCCGAGAGTCTTAGACCGTGGTCCTGGGCTTGCACGGGATACTATTGAGTTACATCGATAATTCATCAATTTGATTTCAAAGACTTTAGAACAGAAAACCTGATAGAACAGTTTAGTTTACCCACTGCACACCACACTGCACTGCTCTGATTCATATTATTGTTACCCTTGCTTTATTCATGTTTATATTCGCATTGCCTGTTTATTATGTTATTACTTGATGACTTGACGCGCTGACGTCTGGATTTTGCATGGCCCAGATTCTTCTACCTTGCTGCAGACTGATTAGGAGTTTTGCCGCTGTTAGACGAGCGGTGAGGTTCCTGTCGGTACGTAGTTTCACTCCAGGTGTTTCATTTATTGTATCTTTTGGCTTCCGCATATTGTTATTTCTTGACTCTTTTACTCTGGCTTATGGACATGTACTAGATAGTTGGTTTACTTTTCTGTTCTTGATATCTCCACAGCCGTAAT
The DNA here is from genome assembly GCA_030015575.1 of Agapanthus africanus. Lineage (NCBI taxonomy): Eukaryota > Viridiplantae > Streptophyta > Magnoliopsida > Asparagales > Amaryllidaceae > Agapanthus > Agapanthus africanus. The sequence continues at coordinate 780,808,485 of CM057337.1, forward strand.
GTGACTGTGGAAGGATTTTTCCTATCCACAGGTAGCATGGTTGGCTATGTCACGTGCCCACTTTAGCGTACTTTGGGAAGCGGGGCGTGACAACTAGGGACACTTTAAGGATGTGCTTATAGACCACCCAGCTCCCACATATATGATCACCATCATACTGCTGGTAGTCAAGCAAGAATCCAATGGGCTCTATCAACATATAATAGTGATCTGTAATGTCACCTGAAGCATGTACACGATGATAAAGACAAACCAGATAGCATACTATCATCTTGAGTAAGACTGTTCTACCGGTATAGGTCCTCCCTCAATCATTGCAATCACGTACCTGCGATCCAATAATTGACTTGAGGACACTATAGCCAACAATCTCCCACTTGCACTTAAGGTTAATTATTGCGGTGTCGCATACCCACAACCCGTGTGATACCGAACACCCAACTTCTCTACTAACATGTTTCACAAAGCTCTATTGTGAAACTATCGCGTTCGAGAAATAGCCTCAGTGAGTGGATCCGCTCCAATGTTTCTTTCTATATCTTTCTTTATCTTAAGTTCGCGGAAAAAACCATCTCTCGAAATGAGCAATACATGTCTTAGAATATGTCGGATATCTGATGGGACCCAGTTCACAAATGAACTCCAAATCCAGCAAACTTCTTAGACTGTATCATTCACTGAATTTAATCAGTATCCTGTGCCATGCCTTTCTCAGTATCCGCTTGGACCACCTGTCCAACATACTGTCCCTCAAAAGAGGAAAAACTAAAATTCTGACAGCCACTTTGTCATCTAGGTCATCTTGGAAGCCTGAAATTTTTTAATCTTTCATTTTTATAAAAATATAGTTTCATAATATAATGAAAATATGAATTTATAATTTTATATAAATTTTTTTTTAAATTTAGTTTTATTTAGCAAATTTTTTTTTCTTAAAAACCGTATTTATATCCTTTCGAGATCGAATACTTCCCGAGAAGTGCTGCATCTCGCTCTGCTATCCCCAGGATGTGCGATAATCCACACCATCCATTAGCGGGTCCCCTAACAAGAGTTGTAGATGTATAATTGCAAAGAAATACGAAATATCGTTTTAAAAGAAAGCCGGTTTTAAAGTATGTGATATTTTATTGTAAAGATTATTTTTCGAAACAAAAATGCATACAAATAGGTATCGTGCTTTGAAATCAAAGTGTACGTGTGGGGTAGGTCATTACCCTGTGAAGTTTTTCCTAAAAGTATAGTTTTAACAAAACGAAAAGAAGTGATAATAAAGTTCAAGGTATTTTAATGAAAAAGTTTAATTATGGTTGTTTCACATGAGATTCTTGGTTAAACTTGATTATAAACATTGATATTTAAGGTTATAAGTATTGTGGTAAACTTAGATTGATCATTATATAAAGGAAAAAGAGTTTCTAGGGTTTAGAAAAAAGATGTCGGTAATAACCCCACTTTACCGATATAAGATTAAAGATGAATTTCCATGAGAAAGAGGAGAGTTAGGAGGGACTTACGGTTTGGATATGTCAAGAAGAGATTAAGGAAGATGAGCGAGGTTTCGTGGCGTCACGGGAGCTCTGAAATCAGCTTCGATTTTCGACGGAAGAAACTTGCTCGCTAACTCCACTTTACTCCACTTGCACTTAGGAACTTTTTAAAGAGTTTTTGCTAGAATTTTCAGAATGGTGTTGAGCCAAAATATGAGGTGGTATTTATAGTGAAGAATTAGGGTTTGGAAATTAAAATTTTGGATTAAAAAGTATTAAAATAGTGTTAATTGGTGAATTGAAAGATCTCTGTTTGATTGCAGGGAAATCAAACAGTGCAGAGGAGTTGAGGGGACGAATGTGCAAAGCACGGATCAATTTGGACCCATTTGAACCGTCTCCACCGGCCCTAAGGCATGTTTGGCCGGTCGATCTTGAGGCAAATGCCTCGAGATTCGTGTTCCATGATTTATACCGTGTTTACACCATTTTGCACATGTTTGATTTTTCTGAACTTTTCATTTCCCCGTGTATTGCACGTGCAACCTTTTGGGCTTCCAAAAACTTAAAAAGAAAAATCAGAAAAAATAATTTTGTCTGATGGTAATCGAACACACAGGCTACGTCACAGTAGTGCAAAGGCTTTACCAGTGAGCTACAAGTTGCTACTTACTTTTATTTAACAAAAGTGACTTATAACTCAAATTCAGACTGTAGTACTCTTTTCTTGTATATTAACAGGAAAATTTTCTGTACAAAAATTTCAGAGTCGTTAAAACGATGGAAGTGGCGGGAGTTAGTGAGGTAAGCATATATGCGTGTTAGTATAGCTAACATTATTTCGAAAATTATGATTTGAGTTCATATATTTATATATTTAATTATTTCGATTCACAGGGTTGAGTGAGCTGCGATTGCGAGTGATTTGGAGATTTTTTTCGTATTGTTGGGCATATATATAGCGTGTGTATTGTGTTGTTCGTATTCAAAACAATTTAGTTTATGTATGTTTGTTTATTAAAAATTAGTTCATATGTGTTTGATTGAGTTGTTGATATTGGTGGATACATCATGGATAATATTTATATGTTGGTTTGTATGCGTATGTGTTCGTATTTGTTGTTGATCTTGTTGGATATGTTGTGGATTGTGCATATATATTAATTTGTATGCGAAACGCTATTATGGCATAATATATTGTGATATTGTGTATTATTGTATTGAATATAGTATTTTTTTGTAAATTTTTTTCCAGGAAAAATAGTTATTAGCGACCGTATAAGCTACAGGAACGATCGCTAATGCTTCATCAGCGACCGTTCGCTAATATTAGGAAACAGGTAAATTCGTTGAGATGTCCACGTATCTGCTTATTAGCGACCGGTGGAAACGGTCCCTGATATATCTATTAGCGACCGTTCATATTAGAGACCATTTATTAACGGTCGCTAATATATGTATCAACGGCGGTTTTTAGCGACCGTTTATATTATACATTAGGGACCGTTCATTATTTTTTGGAGACCGTTCCATACGGTCTCCAATAGTGACTGTATGTAGTAGTGATTATGAGGAAATGAAGGATAATTCATTCCCCACAAAATTTCTAGGGTTTGTGCCTCCTTCCTCAAAATTCAAAATCTTCTTTTTCTTTCTTTTTTGAATTAAATCAAGAGTTTAACTTTTATTTTCTTAAAAAGAAAAAGTTTTCCACCATAAATCTATTGAAGGGGGTCTAAATATCCCATCAAATCTCTGTAAGAGGAGATTTTAAATCTCATTACCTTTCTTCTCCAAGATCCAAAAAAAAGAGAAGGAAGAAGAAGATTCATTTCTAAAATTCTCACCTTAGGGTGGATCCAAGGCTCCAAAAGAAGAAAGGGATGCTCTTTCATCATCCAAGACGTATATCTTAAAGTTTAAGAGACCTTTTTTGGTTTTCTTTTCAAATAAAGTTATTTTGAGAGTTTAACTCCATATAAAATATTTTGAGAGTTTAACTCCAAGTAATTTTTTTTGGGGGAGTTCCGTATAAAATCTTTTGGGAGTTTAACTCTAAATAAAATTGTTTTGAGAGTTTAGCTCCACATATAAAATCTTTTAGGAATTTAACTCCACATAAAAGATGGGGAGCGATCCATTGCAAACCGGTCCGCGTTTTTTAAAAACGGGAACTCTCGAACTACGACATAATTTAACGATCTGATCCTTTTAAGTTGATCGTCATACCCTCAAATAAATGTGCATGGAAAATCAAGAGATCTAAATACCTCTAGCCTATGTATCGATGAGTGCAAAAATGAACGTTTTTCGATAATGCAACATAAACGTCATCTAATGCATAGTCTAGAGATTTTTAAATCCCTTGATTTTTCATACGCATGTATTTGAGGGTAAGATGATTAACTTGAACGGATCATATCATTAAAATATGTCGTAGATCGAGAATTTCAGTTTTTAAAAAACACGGACCGATTTGCAATGGATCACTCCCCAACTTTTGGAAGTTTAACTCCATAATAAAAATCTTTGGAAGATCAACTTCATATTTTAAATTTTTTTGAGTTATACTCCATAATAAAAATCTTTGGGAATTTAACCCCAAATTCAAACTTTTGGAAGTTTAGCTCCAATTTTAAATTTTTTTTTTGGAGTTTAACTCCAAACATAGAGCATAGCTCCTCCCCCCTTTCGCCCTTAAAACAACAAAACATAAATATAAATATAAAAAATATAATAAATATGTAAAAAAAAATGTTTCTTTTGAATAAATAAATACCTCTTTGTCATATGAAATAAATAAATGAAACGAAATGAACACGCCGCTATGCATTTTTTTCAAGCACCAACACATCATATTGAGTTCGTATGACCAATTTGACCCGTCGTTCCAAAAGCGAAGGGTAATTAACAGCGGTTTAGTTTGCGGCTGTCGGAGATTTGGATCCCCACAATCAAAAAAATCCCAGCCTGTCTCAGACATAGACAATCTGTATACGCCTGACAAGCACGCTTATTGCTATATCAATATATAGGATGACGAAAAGCACTCTACTCCCATGCCCACTCACTTGCCTTTCCTTTTCTTTTCTTTTCTTTTCTCCGAATGCTCAAAGTATGCCTCGTTGGTCTCCATCCATTTCTAACTCACTCGTTATGAATAAACAAGTCTAAAGCAAAGGGAACCCAATCACCCAAAAGCGGTTGATAAAGATTTGCACTTATCCACCATGAGAGATGTTCTTTGTCATCACATAAATATTATATTTCATTTAGTGCATATATAAGAAGGGTTAGTCTAGGAGATGAAGAAGTGCACCATCAATTAATTAGGTTGAAAGCTTCTTGATTTGATACCTTATCAAAAATGAAGAGGAAGAGAAAGAGAAGATTGATGGTTATGTGAGAGAGTGTTATTACAAAAGGCAAGTCATATAGGCAAAGGGAAGGTCAAGCCTCTCTCCCAGGACTCTCTCTCTCTCTCTCTCTCTCTCTCATGATGTTGATCTTTTGATCCTATTAAGCAGTGGAGATGCCTTCTCTCCATATGCCTTTGTTATAGTTCTTCTGGTTTTGATGGGGGCTTCAATAAATGTTGAAGGGATTGATTTGTTATGCAACGCTTGGGTGTCATGTGATAACAAGCTTGTAATGAAATTAAATTATCATGTTTTCTTGGACACTATGATGAATATTTGTATTTACCCCACTACATTTGGAATAAACCCTTTCCTCCTGTTTACATTAATTATGCATTGCTGCAGTACATACAACAGAGTGATGCACTATAGAGTTAAATAGGACCGTGGTCATCCATAACCCAAATCGTTGTGCGCGTATATGAAAATAGTGAGGGTTAGGCCACTGGTTTAGATCGACACGTGGCGCGCAGCGCAACTGCGCTAGCGCATCTATGTTTGACACGTGGCGCGCAGCGCAGAGCGCTGGATTTGAAGCGTTACATCAACTTTTAAATTTTGAATTTTGAAACAGAGTTTTGCTCTGATTGGGGGTGCACTGCCTAGCGCGCAGCATACCTGGCGCTAGCGCGTCTACGCTTGACACATGGCACGCAGCGCACAGCGCACGGGATCTGAAGCGTTACTTCAATTTTTGAATTTTGAAATTCAAAACAGAGTTTTGCTCTGATTGGGGGAAACAGTAGTCAAGCAAAGATCCTAAGGGCTCTATCAATATGTATTAGCGATATGTTAAAAGAAATATATACACATATTAAGATAGATACAAACCAAGTAGCATACTACTATATCGAGCAAAACTGTCATAGATCCGTGTATATATCCCAAGCTTCCAAAATATAATATATAAACTAGTACTATACAATAATGGCCTCTAGGAATATCACACTAACATGAGGTTGGACTCAGACTGAGTCAAACACTTGTAAACTGATTTAACTCTTGAATTCTTAGGTTCGGGAGTTATCGGCAACTGCTGCATATGGACGGCAGGATTTGTGTCTTTTTCCAAGACAATTGTCATTGATAACTCCTGTTAAGTTTTCTAACCTGAATAGGCAAGCACTCACTTTCTCCGGCTCCCTGGAGCTCAAGAGAATTAATCCCGCTTAAACCCATATTTGCTAAAGTCCTTAAAATATTGTTTTGTATATCTCGAGGGGGTTTTATGAAAAATATTCTAATATAGATTAAAAATAAAACCTGCAGGGTGATTTGTATTACTTCGGGTTTCCATGAGCATGTGTTTTAAGTATTGAGGTATTTTAATGATGAATACCTAACTTTTAAAAGTTTATGGTATTTTATTGAAAACTAGTTTTTTTTAGTAACTTGATGGTATTTTATTGACATTTTTTAATCTTTCATTTTTATAAAAATATAGTTTAATAATATAATGAAAATATGAATTTATAATTTTATATAATTTTTTTAAAATATAGTTTTATTTAGAAAATTCTTTTTTCTTAAAAACCGTATTTATATCCTTTCGAGATCGAATACTTCCTGAGAAGTGTTGCATCTCGCTCTACTATCACCAGGATGTGCGATAATCCGCATCCATTAGTGGGTCACCTAACAAGAGTTGTAGCTGCATAATTGCAAAGGAATACGAAATACCGTTTTAAAAGAAATCCGGTTTTAAAATATGTGGTATTTTATTGTAAAGATTATTTTTCGAAACAAAAATTGTAACACCCGAGCCCAATGCTACTGTTTTTCAGTTACTGTTTGAGCATTAATGTGATACTCATTTCTTTTAGCCTGCTTGATTGTCACTTACTGTAAAGTTTTACCTAGCAAAGTCATTTCTGCATATAACAAATTTTAGCACCTAAAATAAAATTAAAAATATTCATCTTGGCCTACTCGACACCCCTAGTCTTGTGGTAGCATCCGTGCATCGTGTTCTCGTCCCGTTCGGTGAAACGGACGAGTTTGGACGGCTACGCGCGCGTACAGGTGTCCGTCTTGGGGGTATACTTTTTAATCGTAAGACGCTTAATTTTAAAATTTGGAACCCGCTTAAAATCCTATTATTTAAATTTCAAATTTTTGGACTCGACCCGGGCGCGATTTGAAAATGTTTTATTTGGCGCCAAAATCCCAAATTTTAATATTATTAAAACCATCGCATATATTTTTCTAACTAACCTGATATCTTACTGTTCATTACCTATCTTTTAAATCTTTAAATTAACCTATATATATATCCTACTGTTCCTTAAAATGTTTTGAATTTTTAATTAATATTTATCCCTAACTAACGATTCCCCTTTAGCCAATCGCGTTCCTTTTAATTCCGTGGGCCCCCACCTGCAGCTCTCTCTCTCTCTCTCTTGCTTTCACCTCTCTCTCTCTCTTCACTTTTTCTCTCTCTCTCATATATTCTCTCGTACTTCTCTTTATCATTCTTTCTCTTCTTACTTCATGTCTCGTTTCTCATTTTTTTTAACCGTTCTTTTGTTGCCGGAATTCCGTCGTGCCGGTGACGCTTCTCGACGTTCCAGCGAGATACCCCGACCCGTGTGGTTCCTTTGTTCGTCGTTTGGGTTCATTCCGTGAACCGTGCGCCCGTCGCGAGTTTTCCCCGCCGACGGTTAACGTTCCGTTTTCCCGATTCGCGACCCATCGAGGCAAGTTAATCTTGCTACATGCTATATAATTCATTTTATACCTATTTAAATAAATACCATACCTATAGTTTAAATCTAGTGCCCCATGTTTAATTTTATAACGTTTCGATGTTCCGTTTGCATCCGTTTATATCATATTAAATCTAGATCATGAAAACTTATCTTGTGACATACTAGATTACATTATACTGCATCCATATCAATTAAAATATATATCGTCGTAATATTTCTTATTATTATCTTTAATTAGTTTATAATCTGCATTTTATGATATTATATATTTAAAATATTATAGTTTACACATGAAACGTCGTTGAAAAAGCGGATACGACAAATCTGAAATTTACTGTACACCTTACCTTATAAAATTCATTATAAATTATAGAAAAATCATTAGTATACGTTCTTTAGTTCGTTACGAAGATAACTCAGAATACTATAACTCTATGAAATATTTACTTGCAAAATAAATTGTTTAAATAAAGTAAAATGCAAATGAAAATATCTCCAAACTGCTGTCCAGGGAAATTCCAGCAGCAAACTTTCAACTTCGAATGTTCATAACTTTTTGTAGGGACAACCTGAGATGCTTATACTTATAAAACTGAAAACCTTATTGAATTATCTTTGTTTTGGTATAAGACACGTCCCTTTTGGAGAACGTTTGTTATTTTTTAAGCTATTTTACAAATTAGGGTGACGCTGAATTTCTAAACGGAACTTTCTTGTGCATGGTTAATCAATACCACTTTTATAGTTATTAATCGCTTTGAATATGCTATCCATATTAATATTATTATATCAATATTTATATCACATATTGCTTAGTTGTACATCCCACATTACCATTTTATAGTTTTATAACTTTTCGGATACCCGTTTGCATCCATCTCATTTAAGATACATATAATTGCATCCATAGATCACATTATTACATAATACTGTGATATTAACACTCCATGTTTAATAAATTGCATCCTAATTAATATTGGAATTATAAATGTAACCCTAATCGATAACTGTGCATCCATATCATTGAAATTATATCTATTTGCATATCATATTACATGTTCCAGTTTATTGTTCTGATAATACTCAGTTTATTTATACACATGCTTATGTTAGTTTGATTATGAACACCCACATGACATCTTGTGCTTCCTGAAATGACTTGTTACACTTTCTACTTGACATGACATGGTACCGTACACTCTTGACATGACATGACACCTTTATACATTACCTGGCTGGACCTGATGTACCATGGCTTTACCTGTTACCTGATCTTGTGTCTAATGCCAACAAACATAACATGTAGTCCTCATGGACCGTTCCTGTTGTCTATCCAGACAAACCTGCTTTTACCTAATCCTGTATTGGCATTAGTTCTTGACTACTGAATACCTGACTTAACATACATAACTTGGGGGTATGGGGAAATCAAAGGTGAAACCTGACTTGTAACTCAACAGTTCGATACCTGTTCTGATCAGTCTTACTGGCTAGGCCAGCCCCGGAGTGATGATGCTGACATCACTCGCCCATCCTGCTACCTATTACTGCCTAGCGGCACGTCTCGGATTCAGCCCCGAGAGTCTTGACCGTGGTCCCGGGCATGCACAGGATACTATTGAGTTACATCGATGATTCATCAATTGATTTCAAAGACTTTAGAATAGAAAACCTGATAGAACAGTTTAGTTACCCACTGCACACTACCCTACACTGCTTGCTTCATATTATCCTTTTATTCATGTTCATTGCATATTACACTGTTCATATTATATTACTTGATGATATGACGCGCTGACGTCTGGGTTTTGCATGGCCCAGATTCCGTACCGCTGTCGCAGTCCGAGCAGGAGTACTTCAGCCAGCAGGCTGAGCTGTGAGTTCAGTAGTAGTTAGTTTTATTTCCTGCATTTATTTCCTGATGTGAGCCCGCATTATGGGACATACTTTTCAGTTATTTTTATTGGATCATTTGCTTCCGCATTTATTTATTATTGACTCCTGTTATTCTGGATTATGGACATGTTTTTAGATAGTTTTATCTTGTTCTTGATATCTCTACGGCCGTAATGTGACGGTGGATGGATACTTCCTACCCACAGGTAGCATGGTTGGCTATGTCACGTGCCCAATCTAGCGTACTCTGGGAAGCGGGGCGTGACATGGTTCTTTTGGTATCAGATCCATAGGATAGTCGGGTTGATTCTTTTGTAGTTGGGTATTGTACCCAATACACGAATCAGAATACCCGTGTTTAGGAAACATGTCCTGCAACCTTGACCGTTTTACCATTCTTGAATCACATTCTTCCTGATTATATCTTTTACGATGTGCAAACTTCCTTTGCATATCGATTCGAAAACCTGATTCCTTGTTATCTCTAGGACTTAGGCGACTTGGATGGAGTTATGTAATTGTGGCTATGATACCGCGGCATAGTTACAATGCGGTACTCTATTTAAGTATCTTGGAGTTCTAACCTTGATCTATATATTGAATCTATCATCATGCTAATGTTGGGTGTTTTTGATTTCAGGATTATGGTAGCTAAGAATTTCAAAACGTACCAGAGGCGTGTGGACGAAGCCGCCATGCTTGGAGTGATAAGAGGAATGCTGGAGAATCAAAAGAAACAGACCGAGCTGATCCAGCAGCAAGCAGACTTGTTTCGGGAAGGTTTGCAGATCGTTCAGCAGTCTGTGAACAATGTTGGAGCTAGACCAGTTGACCGAGTAGGGACCGTAGCAGATTTCAGGCGGTTAGGTTCGTCTACATTTACTGGTTTAAAGGAGCCGTTGCCAGTGGAGCAGTGGCTAGTTGACACAGAGAACTTGCTTTTTACGGCACAGATTCCAGATGACAAAAAAGTTGTTGTGGTACACATTCAGCTAGTGGACTACGCCCGAGAATGGTGGCTTGTTGAGGAGACCCGCTTGCCCAAGCCGATCAAGTGGGCGGATTTTTCTAAGAGTTTCCTGGAGAAGTTCTTCCCGCGGACTGCACGGGAGGAAATGGAAGAGAAGTTCATCGGACTAAAGCAGAAGGGAGCACCCGTAGATGTGCATGTAGCAGAATGGACGAGACTCAGTAGTTTCGCTGGACCTTTAGTTGCCAACGATGCAGACAGGGCACGGAGGTTCATGCGCAGACTGGACGTGGACATCTAGAGGCAGATTGTCTCCCTAGGTTTGACCACTTTCTCACAAATACTTGCAGCAGCCAAGAGCAGCAGAGTTTATCTGGGATGAAAGGGAGTTTGCAGCAGACAGCAGTTGCGTTAAGGAAGCAGTTCGGTCGGGCCGGTCGAGTTTAGGGCTAGGCCGACAAACAATATTCTTGCATCAATGGAAGTGATGAAAGTAAAGAGCCGGCTGTTGTTCGTGATTCTATGGACATGTTTGAAGATATATCGGGTTTACCGCCGAGGAGAGACGTGGAGTTCGCAATTGATCTTATTCCTAGTGCAGTGCCAGTATCTAAAGCGTATTATCCAATGGTGCCAGTAGAGTTGGAAGAAGTAAAGAAACAGGTTGCTGAATTGCTTGAAAAGGGTTGGATTCGAAGCAGTAACTTGCCTTGGGGAGCTCCAGTTCTTCTAGTAAAGAAGAAGGATGGCACAAGAAGGATGCGCATCGACTATCGAGAATTAAACCGGGTGGCTATCAAGAACAAGTACCCGATCCCTCGTATTGGAGAACTTTTTGAGCAGCTTAGTGGCGCGAGGGTATTCTCAAAGTTGGATTTACGATCCGGATATTATCAGGTCCAAGTGAAAACAGAAGATATTTGCAAGACGGCGTTCCGAACTCGGTATGGACATTACGAGTACTTAGTGATGCCCTTCGGAGTAACGAATGCGCCGGCAGTATTCATGGACTTGATGAACCGAATCTTTACACCGTTCTTGGATCAGTTTATTGTGGTATTCATTGACGATATTCTGGTTTACTCGAAGAGTTTTGAAGAGCATGCTGAGCATTTGAAGATCGCACTGCAGACGTTGAGACAGGAGAAATTGTATGCGAAGATGAGTAAGTGCGAGTTTTGGCTGGAGGAAGTAAGGTTTTTGGGGCATGTTGTGTCTGGCGATGGCATTATCGTCGATCCAGAAAAGATTGCAGCAGTTCGAGATTGGCCGGTTCCAAAGAATGTTGCGGAGATAAGAAGTTTCCTTGGATTAGCCGGATATTACAGGAGATTTGTGGAGAACTTTGCTCGTCTGGCAGAACCGTTGACCAAGCTTACGCGCAAGGAAGTACCTTTTGTATGGATGGACAAGTGTGCTTTAGCTTTTGAGACGTTGAAGCAGAAGTTGATAACCGCCCCTATTCTGACCGTGCCAGACAATTCCGGAGGATTGGTGATTCACAGCAACGCATCTGGGAAAGGATTGGGATGTGTTTTGATGCAGCATGGGAAGGTTTTAGCGTACGCATCGAGACAGTTGAAGACCCATGAGAAGAATTATCCAACTCATGACTTGGAGCTTGCGGCTGTGATTTTCGCTTTGAAGATTTGGAGACACTACCTTTTGGGCGAAAGAGTCGAAGCTTTAGAGATCATAAGAGCTTGAAGTATGTGTTCACACAGAAGGAGCTTAACATGAGGCAGCGTAGATGGTTGGAGCTGATGGCTGACTACGATCTTGATCTTAAGTACCATCCGGGGAAGGTTAATGTTGTGCCGGATGCGCTTAGTCGGTTGCCAGTAATTCAGGTGTTAACTACGCAGAAGGAGATCGTCGCAGATTTTCGAAGATTTGACTTGGAGGTTGTGCTACCGCGTTCTACGGGACAGTTGTTGCAGCTGCAAGTACATTCGTATTTGATCGAGAATATTAAAGCAGCTCAATCGCAGGATCCTAGACTGTAAAAGTTTCGAGAGCAGGTTGAAGCCGGGCTACGAACAGATTTATTGATCCACGAAGATGGTTCGTTGAGGTATGGTAGCCGTTTGTGTGTGCCAATGGGTGATGTTCTTGAAGAGCTTATGAAGGAGGCACACAGTTCAGCTTATTCTGTACATCCAGGAGGCACAAAGATGTACCGAGATATTCGACAGTATTTCTGGTGGGAGGGCATGAAGCGGGAGATTGCTCGCTTTGTGGCGAAGTGCTTGGTGTGTCAGCAAGTTAAGGCTGAACATCAAAGGGTTGCTGGTTTATTGCAACCACTTCCGATTCCTCAGTGGAAGTGGGAACATATAACCATGGATTTCGTGACGGCTTTACCGCGGAGTCCAAAAGGCAACAATGCAGTATGGGTAATTGTTGACCGATTGACCAAGGCAGCTCACTTTATTCCTTTTCGGGTTGGTCAATCAATAGAGACTTTGGCAGAGCGGTACATGCAGGAGATTGTAAGATTGCATGGAGTACCGGTGAGCATCGTGTCCGATCGGGACACTCGGTTCTTATCACACTTCTGGAGGAGTTTACAGGAAAGTTTGGGGACTCGATTGAAGTTTAGCACAGCTTATCATCCTCAAACTGATGGTCAGTCGGAGAGAACGATCCAAACTCTTGAGGATATGTTGAGAGCATGCATGTTGGACTTCAAGGGGTCTTGGGAGGATCATCTACTTTTGGTGGAGTTGTCTTACAACAACAGTTTTCAAGCAACTATTCAGATGGCTCCATTTGAAGCTTTGTATGGTCGAAAATGCCGTTCACCTGTTTGTTGGGATGATGTCGGTGAACGAAGATTGTTGAGACCAGATTTGGTAGTGCAGACAGTTGAGAAGGTTAACACTATCAGAAATCATATGAAGGCAGCTCAAGACAGACAGAAGAGTTGGGCTGACACGTCAAGAAGACCTCTAGAGTTCGCCATGGGTGATTTGGTGTTCTTGAAGATATCACCGACTAGAGGGGTGATTCGTTTTGGGAGTCGAGGAAACCTTAGTCCTCAATTCGTTGGACCCTTTGAGATATTGGAGCGTGTTGGAGAGGTAGCGTACCGTTTGGCGTTACCGCAGTCCTTGGCAGGTGTGCACGATGTGTTTCACGTATCTCAACTACGAAGATATGTTCGAGATGAAACACACGTTTTGGATCAATCGGAGTTAACAGTACGGGAAAACTTGACTTTTGAGGAGCGACCGGTTGAAATCGTGGATCGAAGGAAAAAGATTCTTAAGAACAAGGTTATCCCCCTTGTACTTGTTTCTTGGGGTAATCACTCGCATGGAGAGTCCACTTGGGAACGAGAAGATGAAATCCGACAGAAGTTTCCTCACCTTTTCCTGTAGTTTTCTATCTTTGTATTCTTGGAATTTCGAGGACGAAATTCTTTTTGTAGCTGGGTATAATGTAACACCCGAGCCCAATGCTACTGTTTTTCAGTTACTGTTTGAGCATTAATGTGATACTCATTTCTTTTTAGCCTGGTTGATTGTCACTTACTGTAAAGTTTTACCTGGCAAAGTCATTTCTGCATATAACAAATTCTAGCACCTAAAATGAAATTAAAAATATTCATCTTGGCCTACTCGACACCCCTAGCCTTGTGGTAGCGTCCGTGCATCGTGTTCTCGTCCCGTTCGGTGAAACGGGCGAGTTTGGACGGCTACGCGCACGTACAGGTGTCCGTCTTGGGGGTATGCTTTTTAATCGTAAGACACTTAATTTTAAAATTTGGAACCCGCTTAAAATCCTATTATTTAAATTTTAAATTTTTGGACTCGACCCGGGCGCGATTTGGAAATGTTTTATTTGGCGCCAAAATCCCAAATTTTAATATTATTAAAACCATCGCATATATTTTTCTAACTAACCTGATATCTTACTGTTCATTACCTATCTTTTAAATCTTTAAATTAACCTATATATATATATCCTACTGTTCCTTAAAATGTTTTGAATCTTTAATTAATATTTATCCCTAACTAACGATTCCCCTTTAACCAATCGCGTTCCTTTTAATTCTGTGGGCCCCCACCTGCAGCTCTCTCTCTCTCTCTTGCTTTCACCTCTCTCTCTCTCTTCACTTTTTCTCTCTCTCTCATATATTCTCTCGTACTTCTCTTTATCATTCTTTCTCTTCTTACTTCATGTCTCGTTTCTCATTTTTTTTAACTGTTCTTTTGTTGTCGGAATTCCGTCGTGCCGGTGACGCTTCTCGACGTTCCAGCGAGGTACCCTGACCCGTGTGGTTCCTTTGTTCGTCGTTTGGGTTCATTCCGTGAACCGTGCGCCCGTCGCGAGTTTTCCCCGCCGACGGTTAACGTTCCGTTTTCCCAATTCGCGACCCATCGAGGCAAGTTAATCTTGCTACATGCTATCTAATTCATTTTATACCTATTTAAATAAATACCATACCTATAGTTTAAATCTAGTGCCCCATATTTAATTTTATAACGTTTCGATGTTCCGTTTGCATCCGTTTATATCATATTAAATCTAGATCATGAAAACTTATCTTGTGACATACTAGATTACATTATACTGCATCCATATCAATTAAAATATACATCGTCGTAATATTTCTTATTATTATCTTTAATTAGTTTATAATCTGTATTTTATGATATTATATATTTAAAATATTATAGTTTACACATGAAACGTCGTTGAAAAAGCGGATACGACAAATCTGAAATTTACTGTACACCTTACCTTATAAAATTCATTATAAATCATAGAAAAATCATTAGTATACGTTCTTTAGTTCGTTACGAAGATAACTCAGAATACTATAATTCTATGAACTATTTACTTGCAAAATAAATTGTTTAAATAACATAAAATGCAAATGAAAATGTCTCCAAACTGCTGTCCAGGGAAATTCCAGCAGCAAACTTTCAATTTCGAATGTTCATAACTTTTTGTAGGGACAACCTGAGATACTTATACTTATAAAACTGAAAACCTTATTGAATTATCTTTGTTTTGGTATAAGACACGTCCCTTTTGGAAAACATTTGTTATTTTTTAAGCTATTTTACAAATTAGGGTGACGCTGAATTTCTGAACGGAACTTTCTTGTGCATGGTTAATCAATACCACTTTTATAGTTATTAATCGCTTTGAATATGCTATCCATATTAATATTATTATATCAATATTTATATCACATATTGCTTAGTTGTACATCCCACATTACCATTTTATAGTTTTATAACTTTTCGGATACCCGTTTGCATCCATCTCATTTAAGATACATATAATTGCATCCATAGATCACATTACTACATCATACTGTGATATTAACACTCCATGTTTAATAAATTGCATCCTAATTAATATTGGAACTATAAATGTAACCTTAATCGATAACTGTGCATCCATATCCTTTAAATTATATCTATTTGCATATCATATTACATGTTCCAGTTTATTGTTCTGATAAGACTCATGCTTGTTTATTTATACACATGCTTATGTTAGTTTGATTATGAGCACCCACATGACATCTTGTGCTTCCTGACATGACCTGTTACACTTCCTACTTGACATGACATGGTACCGTACACTCTTGACATGACATGACACCTTTATACATTACCTGGCTGGACCTGATGTACCATGGCTTTACCTGTTACCTGATCTTGTGTCTAATGCCAACAAACATAACATGTAGTCCTCATGGACCGTTCCTGTTGTCTATCCAGACAAACCTACTTTTACCTGATCATGTGTTGGCATTAGTTCTTGACTACTGAATACCTGACTTGACATACATAACTTGGGGGTATGGGGAAATCAAAAGTGAAACCTGACTTGTAACTCAACAGTTCGATACCTGTTCTGATCAGTCTTACGGGCTAGGCCAGCCCCGGAGTGATGATGCTGACATCACTCGCCCATCCTGCTACCTATTACTGCCTAGCGGCACGTCTCGGATTCAGCCCCAAGGGTCTTGACCGTGGTCCCGGGTATGCACAGGATACTATTGAGTTACATTGATGATTCATCAATTGATTTCAAAGACTTTAGAATAGAAAACCTGATAGAACAGTTTAGTTACCCACTGCACACTACCCTACACTGCTTGTTTCACATTATCCTTTTATTCATGTTCATTGCCTATTACACTGTTCATATTATATTACTTGATGATATGACGCGCTGACGTCTGGGTTTTGCATGGTCCAGATTCCGTACCGCTGTCGCAGTCCGAGCAGGAGTACTTCAGCCAGCAGGCTGAGCTGTGAGTTCAGTAGTAGTTAGTTTTATTTCCTGCATTTATTTCCTGATGTGAGCCCGCATTATGGGACATACTTTTCAGTTATTTGTATTGGATCATTTGCTTCCGCATTTATTTATTATTGACTCCTGTTATTCTGGATTATGGACATGTTTTTAGATAGTTTTATCTTATTCTTGATATCTCTACAGCCGTAATGTGACTGTGGATGGATACTTCCTACCCACAGGTAGTATGATTGGCTATGTCACGTGCCCAATCTAGCGTACTCTGGGAAGCGGGGCGTGACAAAAATACATACAAATACGTATCGTGCTATGAAATCAAAGTGTATGTGTGGGGTAGGTCATTACTCTGTGAAGTTTTTCCTAAAGGTATAGTTTTAACAAAACGAAAAGAAGTGATAATAAAGTTCAAGGTATTTTAATGAAAAAGTTTAATTATGGTTGTTTCACATGAGATTTTTGGTTAAACTTGATTATAAACATTGATATTTAAGGTTATAAGTATTGTGGTAAACTTAGACTGATCATTATATAAAGGAAAAGGAGTTTCTAGGGTTTAGAAAAAAGATGTCGGTAATAACCCCACTTTACCGATATAAGATTAAAAATGAATTTCCATGAGAAAGAGGAGAGTTGGGAGGGACTTACGGTTTGGATATGTCAAGAAGAGATTAAGGAAGATGAGGGAGGTTTCGTGGCGTCGCGGGAGCTCTGGAATCAGCTTCGATTTTCGATGGAAGAATCTTGCTCGCTAACTCCATTTTACTCCACTTGCACTTAGAAACGTTTTAGAGAGTTTTTGCTAGAATTTCCAGAATGGTGTTGAGCCAAAATATGAGGTGGTATTTATAGTGAAGAATTAGGGTTTGGAAATTAAAATTTTGGATTAAAATGCATTAAAATAGTGTTAATTGGTGAATTGAAAAGTCTCTGCTTGATTGCAGGGAAATAAAACAGTGCAGAGGAGTTGAGGGGAGTTGAAGAGACGAATGTGCAAAGCACGGATCAATTTGGACCCATCTGAACCGTCCCCGCTGGCCCTAGGGCAAGTTTGGCCGGTCGATCTTGAGGCAAATGCCTCGAGATTCGTGCCCCATGATTTATACTGTGTTTACACCATTTTGCACATGTTTGATTTTTCTGAACTTTTCATTTCCCCGTGTATTGCACGTGCAGCCTTTTAGGCTTCCAAAAAGTTAAAAAGAAAAATCAGAAAAAATAATTATGTCTGATGAGAATCGAACACACAGGCTACGTCATAGCAGTGCAAAGGCTTTACCAGTGAGCTACAAGTTGTTGCTTACTTTTATGTAACAAAAGTGACTTATAACTCAAATTCAGGCTGTAGTACTCTTTTCTTGTATATTAACAGAAAAATTTTCTGTACAAAGATTTCAGAATCGTTACAACGATGGAAGTGGCGGGAGTCAGTGAGGTAGGCATATATGTGTGTTAGTATAGCTAACATTATTTCGAAAATTATGATTTGAGTTCATATATTTATATATTTAATTATTTCGATTCACAGGGTTGAGTGAGCTGCGATTGCGAGTGATTTGGAGATTTTTTCGTATTGTTGGACATATATATAGTATGTGTATTGTGTTGTTCGTATTCAAAACAATTTAGTTTATGTAGACTTGTTTATTAAAAAATTAGTTCATATGTGTTTGATTGAGTTGTTGATATTGGTGGATATATCATGGATAATATTTATATGTTGGTTTGTATGCGTATGTGTTCATATTTGTTGTTGATCTTGTTGGATATGTTGTGGATTGTGCATATATATTGATTTGTATGCGAAACGCTATTATGGCATAATATATTGTGATATTGTGTATTATTGTATTGAATACAGTATTTTTCTGTAAATTTTTTTCCAGGAAAAATAGTTATTAGCGACCGTATAAACTACAGGAACGATCGCTAATGTCTCATCAGCGACCGTTCGCTGATATTAGGAAACAGGTAAATTCGTCGAGATGTCCACGTGTCTGCTTATTAGCGACCGGTGGAAACGATCCCTGATATATCTATTAGCGACCGTTCGAATTAGAGACCATTTATTAACGGTCGCTAATATATGTATCAACGACGGTTTTTAGCGACCGTTTAAAATATAAACGGTCGCTAATATACATTAGGTACCGTTCATTATTTTTTGGAGACCGTTCCATACGGTCTCCAATAGTAACTGTATGTAGTAGTGATTATGAGGAAATGAAGGATGGTTCATTCCCCACAAAATTTCTAGGGTTTGTGCTTCTTTCCTGAAGATTCAAAATCTTCTTTTTCTTTCTTTTTTGAATTAAATTAAGAGTTTAACTTTTGTTTTCTCAAAAAGAAATAGTTTTCCACCATAAAACTATTGAAGGGGGTCTAAATATCCCATCAAATCCCTATAAGAGGAGATTTTAAATCTCATCACCCTTCTTCTCCAACATCCAAAAAAAAGAGAAGGAAGAAGGAGGTTCATTTCTAAAAATCTCACCTTAGGGTGGATCCAAAGCTCCAAAAGAAGAAAGGGGTGTTCTTTCATCATCCAAAACGCAGATCTTAAAGTTTAAGAGTCATTTTTTGGTTTTCTTTTCAAATAAAATTGTTTTGAGAGTTTAACTCCACATGAAATATTTTGAGAGTTTAATTCCAAATATTTTTTTTTGGGGAGTTCCGTATTTGGGAGTATAACTCCAAATAAAATTGTTTTGAGAGTTTAACTCCACATATAAAATCTTTTAGGAATTTAACTCCACATAAAAGATAGGGAGCGATCCATTGCAAACCGGTTCGCGTTTTTTAAAAAACGGGAACTCTCGAACTACGACATAGTTTAACGATCCGATCCTTTTAAGTTGATCGCCATACTCTCAAATAAATGTGCATGGAAAATCAAGAGATCTAAAGACCTCTAGCCTATGCATCGATGAGTGCAAAAATGAACGTTTTTCGATAATGCAACATAAACGTCATCTAATGCATAGTCTAGAGATTTTTATGTCACGCCCCGCTTTCCAAAATACGGAAAACGAGGGATGACTAGGCCAGCCATGCTCCTACGGTTAAGGAATAATCCCGCCGTAGTCACACTTCGGCTTCTAGCATTACATGGTAATCAGTAAACAAAGCACAGAAGTAAAGAAAATACATCACTAAATTATTATATTAATTTTCATTGTTCACAATTTACAATAAAACAAGAAAAAGAACTACTAACCAAGTTCGAATACAAGGTTTGTTTAGGGAAAGCAGTAAAAGTGAAGGAGGTACTCCCGACTAAATCTCTGCAAGCTCGAAGGGCAAGTCCGACTCCTGTACTGGTTCTTCCTCGAGGTCTGAGCATGCATACTCAGGCCGTCAGAGCGACGTAATAGCAATATTATAATAGTGACAAGAAACAAGCAAAGAAGGTAATAACAGTGGAAGTAAAATGCAGGTAATCAATATGTCACTAACTGATGCAAAGTATGATCTGTGTCCCTATCAGTCTCTAAGTTATGTTTAAAATCAAGTTGTGGAAAGGAGGATCATGTTTAATGAGGATCCCGTACATACCCGAGACTACGGCCCGCTATCGCCCGGGACATAACCCTGTCAGCCGGACCGCTAGGCCCAACCTAATATATATAAGAGTCGCTGTTCGAATGATCATCCTCTAAATCACTATCCTCGCTAAATACAATTCTCTTTCCACTTCGATTTCCCCTTTTTCTCAGGTTTATACTATTTATGTGGTCTAGTCGTATACAAGTACGTACCAATAACACGGATTTTGTCACTGTTCATTGTATTGTTCACTGTCACGAATCATTCACTTTTTCACTGGCGTAGTTGACACGCCTAAACCAATACCATTCACGCACGACAATGCATTGTACACTGAATAATAACGCGCACTATCACTAGAAATATAGCAATCGGGTAAAATGTGTGCATTTATGCAGTTAACAAATCATGTGTAATACGAACTATTATGCACCTTATGAACTTATAAAAATTGCATTAAACCATACATTAAAAATTCAGTAAAATAATATAAAAGCGGTAGCAATTAAACTCAGTCGGCAGTTCAACGAAATTTATTTCAGTGCAATTGGATTTCGGATTTGCAAGTTACAGCCGTTTCATTTTAAGTGTTCGCTGCTGGAAATTCAGTTCCTGAACTGAATGTCCATTTCGCAACACAGTTTTCACCCTGTTGGGATCGGAATTAGGCAACTCTATAGTTGAACGAAATTTAGTTTTATCAATAGGGTTTCCAACGCACTAGACGGATTCTCAATTGCGCCACTACATCAGAAGTTATGTACTGTACAACAATGGGGTATTAGTTCTGTTTCTGTTTGGGACTGCTATACGTCCTGTTAATCTAAAATACAGTTTAAATAGTAAACGATAGTAAAAAGGGGTGAAATCACTTCCCTTAGTTAGATAACTGTTTCATATTTTCTATGGTATAGGGTTCCGCAATATAACAAGTTCAAGAAGCAAAGGGTAAGCATTACAAGATGGAAATTAACAGCCAGAGCTGCTCCGGACTGCAGTCCAGAGCCGTCCTCCGAACAAGTTTCCGTCAACTTTTCAGCATATAAACAATTTAAAACTTTTATGTGGTTCTAGGTCGTCGAGTCGGCTTCGATTTGATCCTTCGAACGTATCATTCTGATTTATAAACAATTAGTTATGATTTTTACAAGTTTCAGACGCAGGAAATTTTCAGTTTTAACGGATGTAAATGGGGATGATCGATCATGTCAGTAACGACTGTATTTTTCAGCCAAATCTTAACACGATGTTCATTACCATACGGGCTAACTTATGTAATCAGTTTCCGTCAATTTAATAGGAGTTTTCCTCTCGGGTTTTGTGTCGAACACATACATTATATTAAGTCGCACGAAGTATATATACGGAATTTAACGGTATTTCTAATTTTAATAGAACAATTTAGTATGGAGCAAGTAGGGTACTTGCCTGATGACGCGTTGACGACGCACGGCAGCGGCAACGGCGAGATCGCGCTACGAACGGCGCGACTAGAGTTCACGGCCTCGGCTCGAGTTTGGGTTCTTGGCAGCGGGGCTTGGGTTTTTGGGCGAGGCGGCTGCGAGTGATGGTGGGGGTGTCGGAGGCGTTCGGGCACTGGAAGAGAGGCAACCGGGGTGGATGAGGTGGTTGCCGGCGAGGGTGCAGCGAGGGGGTCGACTCGGGTGCTTGGTGTAGGGTTCGGTGATGGGAGTTGGAGAGGGAAGCGGTGCAGGGGAGGAGTGGCCGGCGGTGGCAAGCTCGGGGGTGATGAGTGAAGGTGGAGTCGAGAGGGGATCGAGGACCTCGGAGCAGCGACGGTGCAGAGATGGCTCCGACGAGGTGAGGAGTTGCGATGGGTTAAGGTGGTGGTCGGTGGTCGTCTTCGGTGGTCGGGGGTGAGCAGACGAGGGGGAAGGAGGCGACGACGAGATCAGTGGCGGTGGACGCGAGCGACGGCTAGGCAGGCGAGTGCGGGCGTGGCGTGGGTTTGAGAGAGAGGGATGGTGCAGAGTGGTTTTGGAGAGAGGAGAGGAGAAAGGGAGGAAGGGGAGAGAGCTAGAGAGATGAGGTGGGCTTGAATGGCACGCGCGATCTCGGTCGACGGGTGGGGACGTGGGGCAACGAGGCAGGGACGTTGGCGACGACGTGGGGGCATGTAGGGAACGCAGCAAAAGAAGTCGGAAAAGAATAGGAGGGAGTGGGGAAGAGGATGGAGGCGGGTCGGGTTCGGGCGTGGGTTTAGGCACGGGTTTGGACGCTGGGGGATTGGGTTGGGTTAATTTATTTATTTAGTTTTGTAAGGGAAAAAGAAATGTGGAGGTGAGCTGGGCTTGTCTTTTTGAGGATTTATATATATATATTTAGTTTTTATTTTGTTTTGGGCTGGGGTTTATTTGTTTAGGAAAATTTAACTATTAAAAATCTAAGCAACCAATTTCATACGAAAATACGAGGAAAAAAAATAGGAAAACATTCGGGAACTTGGAAAATATAGAAAAAATTTATTGACGGGACCGGGAATTTACATTTTAAATCCCTTGATTTTTCATACGCATGTATTTGAGGGTAAAATGATTAACTTGAACGGATCATATCGTTAAAATATGTTGTAGATCGAGAATTTCAGTTTTTAAAAAACGTGGACCAATTTGCAATGGATCACTCCCCAACTTTTGGAAGTTTAACTCCACAATAAAAATCTTTGGAAGATCAACTTCATATTTTAAATTTTTTAGAGTTATACTCCATAATAAAAATCTTTGGGAATTTAACCCCAAATTCAAACTTTTGGGAGTTTAACTCCAATTTCAAAATTCTTTTTTGGAGTTTAACTCTAAACATAGAGCATAGCTTCTCCTCCCTTTCGTCCTTAAAACAACAAAACATAAATATAAATATAAAAAATATAATAAATATGTAAAAAAAATGTTTCTTTTGAATAAATAAATACCTCTTTGTCACATGAAATAAATAAATGAAACGAAATGAACACGCCGCTATGCATTTTTTTCAAGCACCAACACATCATATTGAGTTCGTATGACCAATTTGACCCGTCGTTCCAAAAGCGAAGGGTAATTAACAGCGGTTTAGTTTGCGGCTGCCGGAGATTTGGATCTCCACAATCAAAAAAATCCCAGCCTGTCTCAGACATGGACAATCTGTATACGCCTGACAAGCACGCGTATTGCTATATCAATATATAGGATGACGAAAAACACTCTACTCCCATGCCCACTCACTTGCCTTTCCTTTTCTTTTCTTTTCTTTTCTTTTCTCCGAATGCTCAAAGTATGCCTCGTTGGTCTCCATCCATTTCTAACTCACTTCGTTATGAATAAACAAGTCTAAAGCAAAGGGAACCCAATCACCCAAAAGCAGTTTATAAAGATTTGCACTTATCCACCATGAGAGATGTTCTTTGTCATCACATAAATATTATATTTCATTCAGTGCATATATAAGAAGGGTTAGTCTAGGAGATGAAGAAGTGCACCATCAATTAATTAGGTTGAAAGCTTCTTGATTTGATACCTTATCAAAAATGAAGAGGAAGAGAAAGAGAAGATTGATGGTTATGTGAGAGAGTGTTGTTACAAAAGGCAAGTCATATAGGCAAAGGGAAGGTCAAGCCTTTCTCCCAGGACTCTCTCTCTCTCTCTCTCTATATATATATATATATCATGATGTTGATCTTTTGATCCTATTATGTGTGAATAAAAGCAGTGGAGATGCCTTCTCTCCATATGCCTTTGTTGTGGTTCTTCTGGTTTTGATGGGGGCTTCAATAAATGTTGAAGGATTTTTATGTGGATGTGCCGTTGACCCAACCCCATTAAAATAATTACATTTAATGAAATTTCTACAATGCAAATGCAATAATACCGTCATGTGTTTGTAGAATGTATAAATCGTACTATGATGCAGGCATAAAAATCTCATACAGGCCAAAAATAAAGATTTTTATGTGCATGTGCCAATTGAATCATTTATTATGTTAGTTTTACATGCAAAAATTATTTTGGGAAAAATGCATCTAAAATTAATGCACAAAAGCATGATGAAACGATAAACATTTATTGTTTTTTCAAGTTACAAAGGGCAATGCTCAAGGTTCCTCGACGTGTGGCTATTTCTTTTATTGCCGTTGAATCATAAACAATTGAAAGTTTTCTGTTGAGTTCAAAACCGGCCACTTTGATGTAGACCCAGTTGCGATGATTACTGGACTTGAATATAAAAAACAAGTCAAAAGGTTTGTGTTTTACCCGATTAAAACCCTCCAACTTCAACACTCAATTTTTTTTGGGCGAGGGATGGATGATGCTTTACATGATGATAAATTTAGATTTCATAAGATTTTCCTTATTTCTCTGAATAATTGATTGTAATCTACTGCAAAACCTAAGAGGTCATTTCTTGCTCAAATACGGAGATACTTTACCCCTGGAAGGTGTTGCCTCTAAACAGATCAGACAACATGTGGGTTTGTCAAGTATATTAGGCTATTTGTTTAGCTTAGAAGGCCCATATCTAAAATATGGGCTGTGGATGGATATAGCCTTTAAAAAATTATATCATTTATAAGACTAACATCAAAATAAAAAGGAAAAATCATAGAAAATCCATGACTTTGTCCGATAGATGAAAACGCCCCTTTTGTTTTCGTTCTCAAAACCTATATCATTTTCTCTCTTAGGGACTGTTTGGTTGCAGGATTATGGATTTGGATTTGGATTTTGGATTGTGGAATCCTGGAATTCCATAATTTTGTGTTTGGTTGATGGATTCGGATTTCTAGGATTCGCTTGCTTTTTGTGGGGGGCCCACCATAAAACAAGGATTCTTGAATCCTGAAAAATTTCAAGGATTTTCAAAGATTTGGCACTATTCATTGTACTTTTAGATGGGACCCGTGTACTTTATTTATTTAATAATCATCTCTCTATCTATCTCTCTCTAAAATTCTCAAATCCAAATCCCATTTTTTTCATCAACCAAACAAAGATTACAAGATCTACAAATCCAATACTAGAAATTCAAAACCAACCAAACAACAAATTACCAAATCTAGAAATTTCAACCATACTGGACTCCAAATTCCATAATCCTGCAACCAAACCCTTATTGCCAATTAGTTTGCAATTATTAACCCTTCATGAGGTATTAAGTTAATAGAAAATTGATATAGATGGAATGATTTAATGGTCCTTGAAACGGTGGACAAAGCGTAAGTGCTAAAAACGAAGGGCAGTTTTTGCTATTTTGACAAAAGTGGGACAGTGGACTGCCGTATTTTTTTTTTTTTGCCGATTTAAAGGATGGTAGTTTGTACTGAAAACAGGGGGCAGTTTTTGCTGAAAGAAAACCGACTCATGACTCCTTTTGATTTGTGGATATAGGAAGGGCTAAAGTGAAAAAACATAAAGGAGGCATCGAAGTGAAATCATTTTCTTTTCCCTCTTTTGCAATATCTGAATTGTTCAGGGTGTAACATGTAAAAGAGGCCAATAATATCTCTCCTCAAATAAATCCCTCACTCGTAATTCGTAAACCCTTCATCATTTCTAGGGTTTATCCAAAACGCTCTCCTTTCTGAAAAAAAAAAATGGCCGCTCGAACCCTAATCTCCAAGCTCTCACCTTTCATCGCCGCCACTCGAACCTCTTCTATCCTGCGCCTCCGCCCCCTCATAGCTGTCTCCGGTGGCGTTTCCCGGCGATCCACCACAGCCTTCATCAGCTCCGGGCCTTTTCGATCGTTCTCATCGCGCCCAACGACCTCGTCTTTGAACGATCCGCAGCCGAACTGGAGCAATCGACCCCCAAAGGAGACGATTTTGCTCGATGGCTGCGATTTCGAGCACTGGCTCGTTGTGATGGATCCTCCGGAGCCTGATGTTACCCGCGATGATATCATCGATTCTTACATCAAAACCCTAGCCCAAGTTGTTGGGAGGTCTGTTTTTTTATTCCCCCCCCCCACCCCCTCTATTTTGTGTTATATTACTGGTGATTTATTTGTAGATCTTGGTAGATTATTGATTGTTGCATCGTAACCCTCGACCAGAGATTTGAAAGTTGGGAAATTTGTAAGAAAATAATTTGATGTTTCCTTCAAATCTTCGTACTTCAAATGGGAAACAAACACGATCCCAATCGTTAATTAAAACACCATAAACAAAATGCAAGTTTAAAAAGATGTTTACAATGTGTGCTTTTTGTGCACAAGTCTACCGTGACTATGAATTTAAATTTAATCCTCCTTGTTTTTTTATAATATCATCAGAAGGATTAATCCACTCAATAAACACCTATGGTGTGTGCATGCTTCAAAGAGAAAACATCTACTTGTGGGATACTCCTTAGCAGCAACTTAGGATGTAGAGTGCATAGCTGACTCTGAAGTGCCTCGTGGTTCCTTTGACTTCATGGTCACTGGTTAGGATGCCATTGTGCAGTTTTTGACAATAAAATTTTTGCTAAATTGCACTAAAATCCCCCAACGGTTAACCACTTATGCACATAAATAACTTAAGTTTTTCCATGCATTAAATACCCTTTAGTTTCTTCTGTTACTTTTTCACTGACATAGCTAACAACAGGCGTGAATCTACAAGTTTACACTTATTAAAAAATCCCCAATCCCACCAGCTTCCATTCATCTAATGCATTTACTTCACCATCACCCCTTGCTTTACCTTGCTTCCCCTTAAAAAACCCTAGATCCCCAAATTACTGCATTAAAAACTCTCGACCCTCAATTAAAGCAGTAAAAACCCTATGTCTTGAGTTCTCGGTACAAAATTAAGTGTCAAGTGGCTATTGCGGTGGGTTGAAGGTGAAATTGTAGAAGAGAGCATGCTTTAGAAGCTCTTGGGCTTCTTGAAGACGGGGCCATGACCCAATTCTTGGTTGAAGAAGAGAATGCAGCTATTAGGGGCATGGTGGTTTGGGGTTAAATTCATGAATTGATTTTAAGATTTTCCAGCAGCTGGTAATGGTCCATAATATATCACATGATAGTCACATGAGAATCTTCCAAGGAATATTCCCACGACATGTTAACGGAAAGGAGTTAAGTGCTAAATGGAGGAAACGATAGGGTATCTAAGTGTTGTAAAATAACATTAAGGTATATATGTCTAGAAGTGGTGAAACAGTGGGGATTTGAGTACAGTTTAACCTAAAAAATTCTCTTTATTTTTGTTATATAATGGAGTAATGCTTATTGGGAATTTATACATTCTTTCCTCACTTCATTGTAAGTCCCTCTTACCTGTTTGAAATTTTATCAGCAAGATGCCCCCCCCCTGTATATTTTTTATTGGTTTTGTATTCTTTTCTTTAGCCAAGTCTTAGAATATACTATGATCTTGAGTAAGCTTTTTGCGACATCATCAATATGTTTTAGAGGCATACCTCTTAATTAAAGGGTTTCTCATTTGTAACAATTAAATATATGCATGTAGTTCTAGAAGAATCTGTTATAGTTTTTAAAATTCTTAAAACTATTCCATGTTATTGATATATAAAGTAATGCGTGAAGGCAAAATTGTTACAATTGCACTTCTATAGTAGAAGTGTAATAATTGGTTTACAATTGGATAGTTTGCCCATGTGGTTACACATTGTTCTTACATCCCCCTTTCACCAGTATTTCTTATCCTTTCTTGGTTAGAATATGTGGAGTTCAGTATGAAGACATTTTTGTGTTATTTGTTAGAGGTTTAATTATTATTTTAATAATACCTGAATATCAGTTATTTTTATCATGTTTCGTGTTTTAACAATTTTGTTCATGACACTACTTCAAAAGAAAATCCAGATAACTATGTTAAATGTGAAAGAAAAATTTCTGTTAAAAGAAAGTATGTAGTGAACTAGCATTATTTATAGCTTTTTTCTTGGTTTTGTAATCGCTGTTCTGTTGCAGTGAGGAGGAAGCAAGAATGAAGATATACTCAGTGTCGACAAAGCATTACTTTGCTTTTGGTGCTCTAGTTTCCGAGGAGCTCTCTTATAAGATCAAGGGTATATCCTCTTTTTTTGGTTGAATATCGTTAATTAATTTCTTACTTTAGAATGTTGTTGCCTTTCCTTTTTGACTTATCTGCAGAATTGCCAAAAGTCCGTTGGGTTCTTCCTGATTCATACTTAGACGTGAAGAACAAGGATTATGGAGGTAAGATCTAAAGCGGTTTTCTCCTATTGGTTTGCACATTGCAACTAAAATTTTGTTCTTCATTTTATTTGACGAGCATATGAAGATCACTTTATCTATAATGTTCACCTTTGTTGCTGAACTTGTCTCGCATCCATTTTATTGTAATCTTTCTTTCTCCACATCTGTGAACCATATCATACAATCTGAATGCACTATTACTGTGAGTTTACCTTCTTTGTGTTCAATTCAATCAAAGCAGCAGCCATTTCATGATCAAATGTTCAAATCACTTGCGTATAAATATGTACGCTTGGTATTTGCTATTGAGCCCTTTGAATTTGACTTGAGAAGCATTTCAAATATTTGAAATGCTATTATAAAAGCTAGCATGTTCTCCAAAATTAACTTGCATAAATCAAATAAACTTGCTCATACGACTTAAGCAACCACAACTGCTCTACTTATTAGTTTGAGGTAAGTCAAACAGTTAAGATTGTTTAGTAAGCTTGAAACCCTCTTAACCTATGTAATAAACTATTGCTGCCAGCATTTTATGCTTACCAAAAATAGCTCATCTCAGACATTGTGTATTATCTACACTAGCGTTTTGGCATGTGTGATGCACTTGATTAAATTAATAAAATAAGATATCCAAGAAATAGGATTTGTGATTTCTGTCAAATAAATATGTCTCTGCCTGTTATTAGATTATTACTTAAAAATATTTGAGAAGATTTGAAAAGTTGGTTATGATTGTTTAATTTTTTTTGGGTCAAAACTATATGAGGATCCATGTCATTATGAGAATCAAATTAGCAATTTCAATTTGAAGACCCCTCCCTTTAGCATTATTAGTAATTAGTATCTTGCACGCATGTAAATAAAATTGTTCTTCTTAAAATCATAAATATAATACATATAAATAAATATTACAAAAAGAACATCCTTAAGTATTTATGTTTATCATATTGTTTCTTATTTCCGTTATACATAACTTTTGTTGCTTAGATTTTGTTAATCATGCTTGAGGTAGTTAAATTGTTTTAAAATCCGATCAACGATGATTTTGGCTAATGTTTAGTAGAGATGATTTATAGCCACAAATTAACGATTTTGGGGCAAATTCGTGAGTCCCCCGGCTGCACATGTTTGTTGTGTGCTTGGGTGTGGTGTGTGCGGAAGCTTACAAGCAAGTTCCAAAGAGAAAAAAGTTAAGTTGGTGATTGTATTTGTTTAAAAAAATCAGCATTTATCTCTACTATTATAATGCCAACTCATATGGTCCCCTACAAAATGTACAATCAATTATATTCCAGCTATGACGATGACCTGTATTTTTTAGAAAAAAATTATAAAAACAAGAACAATTCTTAATGATTTATTGCACTCTTTGGAACACATGCCAACTTTTTCCTTATTAAATTTTTTAAAATTATATTCTCTCTTTCCAAGAAAACCTTCTCTCTCCATAGTGCCGGTTCAGTGAAGTAAAGTTCCGTCTCTCATCCCGAACCTTACAATCTCGGCCCCCTTCCCCCCACCCCTCACCCCCCAAAAAAAAACTTTCCAATGTAATTTTTTAAATTTCAAATATATATTTCCAAATAAAACAATAAATTTGTATGTTTCAAAATCCACATACCGCATGCTTCGCGCATGCAAAATACCAATTTCCTTTTAATGCTGAAGAGATGCTATTGGAGCCTTTTGCAAAATACTAGTTTCCTTTTAATGCTGATGAGACGCTATTAGAGGCTTTGTTAGACCATCATATTCAAATCAAAATTGTGAACCCCAAGAGTTGTGTGATTATAATGGCAGATAGATAGAAGTAGATAAAAATAAAGATATCCATACTTTCTGTTAAATAATACACAGTATTTGGTTTTCAATAATGGAAGAAGTGCTTTATTACCTTTTCATTATACTCGAAAAAACAACACAATCTAAATCAAAAGTTTGATGAGTTAATAGCACAAAACACCCCAATAGTGTACCTTATACAGAGGTTTTACCCCTCAAGTGATTTGTTAGTGGAAAAACCCTTTGTTCATCTACCGAAACAAAAAGAACCCTTCAAATTCTACTCTAATCAACACACAAATTCTAGATTTAATTTAGACAGTATTTTCGAGTTGTTTAGAGTTGAATTTGAGTGTTTTAAGGGTTTTGGTCAATGTGCCGAGGGTGTTTGTACGAATAAATCGCTTGAGTGGATAAACTGTTGTGCAAGGCAAACTATTAGTGTGTGTTTTGCAATTACCCTTTATACACGAGTGTAAAACCCCTGTCCATAGGCATTAAGTTTTTAACTTGATACCATTCTCTTTTGAGGATGCATGTTTTCAACAGCTTACGAGCTTATTACTATGACTTTTTCTAATACTCTTTATCCTCAGGAGAACCGTTTATCAATGGAGAAGCCGTCCCCTACGACCCTAAATACCATGAGGAGTGGGTGCGAAACAATGCTCGGGCGAACGAGAGGTCGAGGCGCAATGACCGGCCCCGCAATTTCGATCGGTCAAGGACCTTTGAGCGGCGGCGAGAGAACATGCAAAACCAAAATTTCCAAGGCACTCCACCACCACCACCACCACAACAGCAACAACAAAGCCCTAACCCGAACCCTAGTTACCAAAATCAGAACCCTAACCCCAACCCTAATTACCAGACCCAGATGCAGAACCCTAATCCTAGTTACCAAGGAAGCAGTCAAGGCTATCAAGGGCAAGGTGGTGCCCCAGTCTATCAAGGTCAGGGATATCGAGGAAACCCTAGTTATCAAGGAGGTGCTCCTAACCCTAGCTATCAGGGTGGCGGCCCTAACCCTAGCTATCAGGGTGGCGGTCCTAGCCCTAACCCTAGCCCTAGCTATCATGGAGGCAGCCCTAGCCCTAGCCCTAGCTATCAGGGAGGAAGCCCTAGCCCTGGTTACCAGGGAGGCAGCCCTAGCCCTAGCCCTGGTTACCAGGGAGGCAGCCCTAGCCCTGGTTACCAGGGAGGCAGCCCCAGCCCTGGTTACCAGGGAGGTAACCCTAGCTACCAAGGCGGTGCTCCTTATCAAGGTAGCAAGAACAATCAACCGGGAAGCATTTCTGGTTATCAAGGAGGCAATCCCGCTGCTTATCAAGGAAGTGGATCGGGCTACGAAGGGGGCAACCCCACTGCTTATCAGGGAAGCGGATCTGGTTATCAAGGAGGCAGTTCTACAAATTTTCAGGGAAGCGGATCAGGTTATCAAGGACATCAAGAAGGTAATTCCCCGAATTATGGGGGAGGGAGCTCTGCATATCAAGGAAGAGATGTACCTGGAAGAGACTGAGTTAACTTTTTATATGAAAGTGTCGTGCTTAGAAGTTAAGCCACTTTTGAACTAGTTCATGTGCTGGCAACGCTTAAATAAATATGTGAGGGGTAGATGTTTTCTTTTAGAGACCTAAAAACTTTTTTCAGTCTGCTTGGATAGTGATACCATTGTGATTATCTGGGTGTTCTATCTTAAATTTCTACATGTATTTGCTTGTATTTCTCATTCCATGAGAAAAGCATATGTTTCTGTTTTGGCCAACTGTTGTATGTTTTCCGATCTGTGCCTGTGCATGTTTGAGTGTTGGGCATAGTTTTAAAATTGAAGGAACTGGTTTATTCATGTGTTTGAGCTGCATGTGTTCATGTTTTGAGCTTGGTTTTGAACTTGAAAGGGCTGGTTTAGTTTCTTGTTTATTTTTTTCATGCCTTTGGAAAACCTACCGCTCTCTTGTTTATTTATTGAATTTCATTCTGTTTTCTAATTGTGTTTTTTGGGCCAAAGGGTTTCATGTATGTCTGGTATTATCTGATTTGAGAAAGCCATCATGGTATATTGGTAAAACCTTTTGTGTGCGCGCGCTGTTACAGCATAACGGTAAATACTTCAATTGTCGTTAAAGAGGCCGTTGTGACGGTTATTGATGAATTCACCAACATAGTCAGGCAACACAAACAAACGCAAATAAACTTATACCTGATCTTCTTTGCATGTTATCCTTCCTCAACCTTTATTATTCAGAAAATGCATCTTTGACCTAGTTTTCTGTCATATGATCCTATAAAATTATCAAATAGGAATTTACAAAATAAAATGCTATGAATTTTCTTTTCGTTTTATCTTTCTTTGTATTTTATCAAATTACTCTGCCCTTTTTTTTATAGCAATTTCCATCCAAATTTCAAAAATTGCAAATGATTCATGTTTCAGAAATTAAAGTAATGGGTACAAGCTTAAGTCTACATACAGCCAGTACCGCGCCCTTACATCAACCCTCTGCAGCTCCTGAAAGTTAGGGATAAATTGCTTAATAATCACTCCATATTTCTTCACTTCTGCATCTTAATACCTTATTATTTTTTCTCAACAATTTAATAATGTATTTTGCAATCAGCACTTTATTACCTTCTGATTTTATCGTCTGGTCTATTTGTGTCGGTTTATTCCTAACATCATGTAAGAAAGCAATAGAAATGGTTTTGCAATAAATATTACCGATGCAAGATAGACACCGTTATAAAAACAGAAGGTACCAAAGTGCCAACATATATATATATATATATATATATATATATATATATATATATATGGGTATTAAAATATTGAGAAAATAACTATATCGTATTACAAGTGGCGAAAAATTGTAGGATTCTTAAGCAATGCACCCAAAAGCGGACAATTTTTGGGAATTATCGACTTTTTTTGAAATATTTAGCAAAATGATGTTCCAAAGAAAAAATCTAGTAGAATGATGTTGGACTGAAGATTGGCCCGATTTGGGTATTCTTAACTAAAACCACACTTTTAAAGTACGGTTTTAAGATTAAAAAAACTTATAAAACTCGTAATTTTTGTTGGTTGGAGGTGATCTTTGTTGGCTGTGGAGCAAAACTTATACCCGCAGTTCTAAAATGTGGTTTAGAAGATTTTTGTGAAGATTTTAGCTTAAAGTGGTATTTTAAAAGTGTGGTTTTAATTAACAACAGTTAAACCGGGCTAATCTCCAGCAAGAAATACTTTCCTCTACCGATTTGAAACTTACCAAAAATATACTCAAGAGATAAAATGGTAGGACCCACAACATCCAGATAATAGTGTCAAATAGACGGACCATGTTTTTTTGTCTCTTAGATAGATTTTTTGGTAGGTTTCAAGTGGGTAGGAAAAATATTTTTCAATCTCTAGCCCAATAATATTCTGCTAAATATTTTGGGTAACAACATTTTGCTAAATAGTTTGAAATTGCTAATTCCTAAAAATTTTATCCTAGAAGAGCAGATAAATATCAATAATTACACAAACGTTTAAAAAAAAAAGGAAAAACAAACGGCAAGAAAAAAGGAAAGGGAGGGAAAAGGCTAATCTTTCGAAAACCTGAATCCTAAACTAATTCGGAATTGGAGCAAATTGGGGGCCTATTCATCGACGGTGTCGGGATTTTGAAGATCCGCTAGGGTTTTGATGAGTCCTGCTGCTGTAGCGATGGAGCGCGAGTCACCGACTGATGGTGATGATGCCGATTGCCATGGAAGCGAGATTCGGTGATCTTTGCAAGGTATTTTGATCGTTTTTGTTCTTGCACGATCGAAGATTTCTTCTTCTTCTTCTTCTTTTTTTTCCACCTCTTTTTATGTAATCTTGAGATGTGAAATTGTTTACAGATTGGATGTTGATGAGATCTTGATGAATCAAGTGATGGTGCTGTTTAAGAACTCAAGCCAATTCCTTTGGCCGATAGTTTATCAACTGGAAGCGATCGGTAAGAAAACCAATTTTCGTTTTTTATTATTTTTAGGGTGTATGATTTGGCATAGGTGGTTATTGGAAGCTCTCTCTCTTTTGCTTTGATTGCTATCATACTGGTTTGATCCAGTTTCTTAGGGGAAAAAAATTATTTCGAGGTTGATAATTTGGTTTACTTTACAACTTAGGAGATACATAAGTAAAGACGACATTTGCGAACGAATTAGAGAGAGTTACACTTGTGCATGTGCAGCGGAGGCTGATAATTTCAACATTTAGTTCTTGTAAAATTGTACTGGATAGAGCAACCACATCTAAATTTAGGCTGAAATGGTTAAATTAATCAAGATGATGGTTCTTAATCGAGCTTCATGGAAGAAAAGGATTGATGTAGCGAGTGGATGGCCTTAACAATCTGGGTTAAAGGCCTCTTGTTATTTTATGAGTTGGTTTGGGTAGTGATTGAGAATCTGTTGCATTTGTTTTCGATTGTGTGCCAAAACTTGGCAAGACAAATCGAGAAGGAAGCCGGATCAAGCCGTTTTTAGATTTTGAGGATGATCAAGCTTAAGTAGGCGTTTCTTGAATTCTTCTTCTTTTAAGCTTTTTTTGGACATATTTTGACTGCGATTATGTTTTGACGTGTAGACATGTGGTTTTGTTTAGATTGACCAAATTTTTATACATATAGATCACTTCATGTGCAGTACAATGGAGCATTAATTCAACAGTTGGATTGAGCAATTTTAGAAGAGAGCTAATATTCTTCAGCCAGCTTGAGCTTATAACCTGCTCCCCCATGTGTGTGTGTTGAAATCTTGCTTTGTGTTAAGAACCAATCAACCAAAAAGCTTAAGCCGCCAGGTTCTGGGATAACAATATAAATCAAGACAACATTATACTTTAATACCCCCTCACGCGGGCCTCTGAATTTCGGGCCCCACGTGGAAAGAAAGGTTTCCAGCGGAAATTCTTGCTAGTATAGTCGGAACAAATGAGGGAAACAAATATAATTTAAATTGAGAATTACGAGGTTTGAACCCAAGACCTCTTCAATCTGGTGTGCTCTGGTACCATGTTAAGAACCAATCAACCCAAAAACTTAAGCTGCTAGGTTGTGGGATAACAATGTATATCAAGACAACATTATACTTTAATCCTTTGCATTTCCAGTTAACATTCAACAATGCTCTTTTCTTTCTATTTATATTTCATCTTATGATTTTGTAGTTGCCTAGTTTTCTTAACATACTTAAATATCTTAGAAATATTGTTCGATATAAATCTCATTATATTGGTAGATAGTTTTTTCCCTTTTGTAATTTTCAGATTTGAATTTTTGAATTATCTTTTCTCATACTTGGCCAATTGTTTTTTTTTTTTTTTTTTTGCACCGGCCTGTAAGCCATAACCTATGCACACAACACACACATTACACACAAGCGCGCCCACACACCCAGGGGACTCACGTATTTGCCATGAAAACGTTAATTCCTTGGGTTCGAACCCCGCTCTCTTCCCAAGAAGAGAAGTGTCCATACCAACTGAGTTTGTGCTCATTGGTTAGCCAATTGTTGTTGATTTCACAATTTTGGATTATCTTTCTACCAATATAACAGAAGGGTTTGGATAAGGTCACCATTGAGCTCATTTATGAACTTAATTTAATTTTGGTTTCGATAAAGTGTGAACAAAGTATATTTTCTTCTTATCTTATCCAGCCCCTAACGAAATTGGAGTCTTGGAGTTTTGTTATTAAAATCAATAAGATTCTTTTTTGTTGGCTATTGGGCAATACTTTCATTTAAAGTATTTTTTTTGGAGGTAACAGGTAGGTTAATTAATCACCCTAACTTCAATTTCTTGTTTTTGCTGTCTGTATTCCTTGAATTAATCACCCTAACAGGTAGGTTAATTAATCACCCTAACAGGTAGGTAAGAGAGAGCCTTGTTTGTTTTTTTTGGGATAAAATTCAGTGAAATTCACTGAGCATCCATTAAACCCAAGATAACCTTGTTATTATCATGTTTTGCCAACTTTTTCCATACATTGGGTTAAGTAAAGTTTTTAATAAACAAAAAACTAAGCAAAAAATAAAGGAAAAAAGAGAAAAGTGAAGAAGCCTTTATAACTCTCAAATAACACTTCATGACCATAAGAAGAATACACACTAATATATAGATGTGTAAATATCGTGATAAACTAATTATCAACACCCATCACTAGAATTCACCCTAATATTTAGATACGTTAATAACGTTTTTTTGGCTTGTCGTGATAAATAAGTTTTTAAAACAAAATCTATATTTTACATATCCATCTTTTTATATATCCATTTTTTACCGAAGTTTAGAGAAAATAGAAAAAACTAATATAAAATACTTTATTTTGATTTCTTCAAACATCTCATCAATTATGCCTTTATGCCATGTGAACAATTGTTAAAGATGAATACTTAACCTTTTTGTGTTGCTTGTAAATTGTAATGCTTGTTATATCTTGAAAACAATTGTCTATTAATTTAATTCTAAATTTCTCTTCATGTCAGAAATGAGTTTGTTTGGATTCACAAATGTCAGTTCTATATATAAGCTGTTCTTATCATTCATGCAAGTCTTGTGACGGAACATAAAACTCTCATGGGCTTGGTCTAGTCATAACTTATAACATACATGCTCGGTTTGAAAGATGTCCATAAATTTCTAACTATCTGTACTATAATAATTAGAAAATTAGGACACATAAAAAGTCTAAATATTGATCAACAGAAAAATAAGGAAAAGTCTTTATTTTAAGTGTCCACCTCATCGATTCATATCTTTGAGATTTTTTTTTATAAATAGCATGATTAACTTTTCGAATTTTATCAAAATTTTGAAATTTCCACTAAAAGTGCAGATGATATCATTAACTTCAGTTCATGATACCGTTCACTAGGTTCTCTAAGCGAGCATATCAGGAATTCTTTTCAGTGTGTGACATAGTCAATGGCCAAAGTTCCTCACCTTCAATCGGTAAACACTACATCTAAGATTACTATCTGTCGGTTTCTATTCTTGGCTTTACGTATCCATGCATTTATTGCCGCTTTAATGATATTTGGTTACTTGGACAATTGTATTGGTAATTGGTGTCCTTGTTGGTCAGTTTTTCCTTCTTTTGCTGGTTATTTTATTGTTTGGCATAATCCACTCCAATTTTTTAGAGTTATTTTGGTATTTTGTGTCTTTAACTGCCCACACTCGTTTTTCCACATCCCCGAACGCTCACGATTATCTCCATTGCTGATTCTCCTATGTTTGGTAACTGTTACATTCATAACTCCTTAGAATATTGGGGAGAAATTACTTTAGTTTCTTAGGACTTCTTCTGACTAGTGTTATCTTTCACAATGGGCAGTTAAAAGGTTCGAAAAGGTGTAAACCTTTTTCCTTCTCTGTTTAATGTTTATAATACTCAGAAGATGATCTGAGCAGAACACTGGAAGACGCAAATAAATTAATAGCATATATTTTGAAAAGAAACCAAAGCTTGCCTCAGAATGCGGAGCAGAAGTATGGATTGGATCAACACAGGTGTGAAATTGTTGTGTTCTTATAATTGCTCTTTATTGAGGTGTGTAGAAACTTCCCTTGTTGATTTCACTTGATTATAACTTATGGCAGATGGTCCAATGTACTTCAAGGATCGTCATGATGAAAAATAATTGGAGTCAAATCTGCTTATTTAGAGAAAGATTATGATGATGCAATTTACAATAAGGGTTGATGAGCGCTTACTCGTTAATGGTAGCTGCTCACTTGGTTCTGACAGCTTATCTGAAGGTGTTGACGACATATGTGGTACAAAGGTATGATGATGCAAAATGTTCAATTTGCTTATTAGCTAAATTGCGGGGAAATACCCTACAGTTTTGAACATATGGCAGGACATACCCCTTTTATTAGAATGTGTACTTTGCCCTCTCCGAGTTTAACGGCGCTATTATTATTGTCGAACCAAAATTTTATTTCCAAAAGAAAAAAACTCTTACATTTTCATTATTCTCTGCAATTGTTTCATTAATAGTTCGTGATTAACATCAAAAGTTCAATGGCCGTCAAATTAGGAGGCAAAGTCAAGGTTTTGAAGAGACAAGTGAGAAGGTCATATCCTGCAATTTAGCCTTGCCCATTTCTTCTTATAGTTAAAAAGTTAATAATGAGTCTTTTTTTCCTTCCTTTTCCCATCTTTTCACATAATATCTATCAGAAGTTTGATCAAGTAACTTCTCCTGCAAAAACAACGACAAGTCCATGTTTTGTTAAATGAAAGATTGTACCAAGTACGCCTATGATTTCTGCTATGGCAACTGTGAAATGGTTTCGGACATTCATTTCACTACTTACATCAAATCCTACAGGAGAACTTGAGCAATTCTTCCCATGTTGTGATGCGGATGTAACCAATCATATTACCCACAGGGCCAACATAATATCAGAGGCCATTTTTCGTAATAATCGTTTTGGAGAATGACACATATCTAACCTAATGGACAATACATGGGCACAGGAGAGATAATCTGAGGCTTTGAAGCTGTAATAACTGGTTCTGGAGTCAATTTGCAGAGCAGAATCACAAACACGAAATGCAAATAGTCTTTGCTTCTGTACTATCAAATGAGAGTTTTCATCAGTGTCTGCTTGCTTGATCAGCTGAACTCATGTTGACTACTCAGACAATATGATTTTTCCTGATGCTAACAGCCTTCGATTTGAGCAAGGTGATTGAGAATTTTGAGATTCTTGGAGAGACTCTTCCAAGAGAGTTAAAGAGTCATTTAAAAGTTTGGAAGAACGCCTTATTGAAAGTATGGTGTAAGAAAAAGGTTCATCGTTCTACAATTCATCGGTCGTAGCAAGGCCCGATTTATCTGCAGGAGTTGATAGTTTGAGACTATTACCGGAACCAATGCCATCTCCAGATGCAATTGCAAGACTTCAAAGCATTTCCACTAACTGTGAAGCTTCTCTAGGTAACCTTTCTGATATAATTTGAAAATTGATCTACATCTGTAGCAGGCAATCTCTAGAAAAGATCTTTACCTGTTTTTAAAATAATATTTAGGTGTTATTCTGAAAGTGAAAGTGCTTGGGTCATTTAGATCTATTGTCTTTTCTAGTCAAGCTATGCAGTACTGTTGCAACACTGTATGGAATATCAGAAATCTTAATTGAAATATGACTTGTGCAAAGATAAGTATGCTAAAAAATATGCTACACTGTTGCGATGCATATGTAAGTATACTAAAGAATATACATCGCGCAACATATACATAGTTTAGTTGTTACCTTATCACCAGAACATCATGATTACATATTAGTTTTATGTTTGTACTGATGCGGCACAAACCTTTCTGTTTTCCGAAATAATATTTGAAAGGAAAACAGTGGGTAAAAGCCTGCCGTGCTTCATTAAGAAGTCATTGAAGTAACAAGCGAAATGAAAATTGTATTGCGAAAAGCAACGCAAGAAAGAAAAGATACGCTGGCTATTCCCCAAAGGAAATGAAAACAAAGGAGGTAGACTGTTCCTTATAAGGGCTCATCCTTAGAGTTGGCCGAAGAATGGATGTCATGTATCATACCCTGACTCCACTCCAAAAACATCACCCTGGCTCTATCTTTATAGTCTCAATGGATTTACATATTGTTAGAATTCCTCAAAGTTCTATGTTTTGTGTTCCTTCCAAATTAACCAACAAACTGTACATGCTTTAGCATGCAAATCGGGATCTCATCAAATTTCTTACCTAGTTAATCGCTCAACCAGTTTCTTATCTCTTAATTATTTGTCTTCATACTTCTTGATCTTTTGGTTACTTTACTGACTATGCTATACAGTTTCTTAACAGCTATTATAAATGGTGATGCATGATTCCCTAACAGGAACCAAATACATTAATATGTTGTAGAGTACTCCTGTAAAGGAACCTCTCTGTTCCTTTAGCACTCATAAGTCAAAGTTGCGTCTTCATTCTCCCTTAGCATTTGATCACCGCTATCTTCTTTCTATAATTTTTCTAATAGGTATCAAAACGAAGTCTGACCTTTTTAGAGATTATTAACAAATATAAAACACAACCAGGCCAAAAACCACAAATCTGAAGCGTCTTTGTTATTTTCAGCAATGGGGTAAGTTGGATTATTCTTACTGTTCTTTCTTATTTTATGTTTTCTCCTTTTACCCATTATTTTGTACGAAAAGAAAACGGGGAAGGAATATGTAGAATATTATTTGCTTTTACAATGAGGAATTTGTACCATCTGTCAAGGTGTTTTAGGATGGTCCTGATGGGTTTACTAAAAGTAATCGCAAGTTTTCTGGAGAGAAGATTGTGATGGTATGCCATTCTGTTATTCTTTTTGAAGTTAATTAGACAAAACTCCCCTTTAGTTTGACCTTATAGCTCTTAAACCACCCCAGTGATTTATTAGAGCAAACACCCTGCTGTTCATCGACCGAAACCCAAAAGAACACTTAAATTCTAATATATACGGCACAAAGAACAGTTCTGCTGATATTCTAGGTTTTGCAGCTGTGGCATAGGTTCATAGTATCTTATCGATATAACCTTTGTACTTTTTTTATCTGTGATATTTACTTGTACTGGATCTCATGAATCTTAGAATTGAATGGGAATTTTTACTTTTTATTAATTGATGTATCTTATTCTATATATGTCTTCAAAAAAAAATCTATCATTTTATATACCACGACGGAACCCCAGAGGCGGACCCAGGGCTGCGCTGCTTACTGTTTACCTTTTTCTTTCGGACTTTCATTCTTAGGAGTCTTGTGAACTGATGTATTTATCTTTTGGGTTTATGTCATGAAAGATAGCGTACCTGCAAACTAAAGATATATAACATGCCTTAATGGAAAGGGTAGATTTGTTATCATTTTATTTATGCGGATATCACGGAAGTTATACAAACCACTCATCAGTTTTATAATCGCAAATTGCATACAAAATATTCTTTATTCAGTTCTTAACAAGGCATCAATCACAATAGAGTAGTCTTAGAGAGGCGGTGGTGGGTAGTTGTTCATTTAGCATTGCCTTTGTGTTTTGGCTGTCGTTGGCTGACGAGAGTGAGGTGGACACCAGGGCTCTGCTGAGTGCAGGGGCTCCTAAACATAATCGAGTTGTTAACGCTCTGCACGTTGTTATTCACCATACCCATCACGGGCTTGCCTTCCGTTATTGTCTTCTTTACTTTATCTTTCTTATTAGTGCTCTCCGACTTTCCAGCTTCACTCTGATACTCATTTCCCTTGTT
The DNA here is from genome assembly GCA_030015575.1 of Agapanthus africanus. Classification (NCBI taxonomy): domain Eukaryota; kingdom Viridiplantae; phylum Streptophyta; class Magnoliopsida; order Asparagales; family Amaryllidaceae; genus Agapanthus; species Agapanthus africanus. Next base: position 780,850,043 of record CM057337.1, read on the forward strand.
CTGATTTTGCAGCTGATAATATCCATGCTGCTGCTTTATATTGGCGTGGTGAGATCCCAGCAGCTCCATGTAAGCCCCCGTGTTCTCTCCTGCCATTGTTATCATCGTCATTTCTTTATTCTCGTTCTTCCTATTATTTATCGTGTCGTTTCTGGACCCATTTTTGGGTGATGCTAGTGATTTGGGTTCGGGCTCGGGATTCTGTGGTGAGGCCTTTACCTGCTCCACCTGCCGGATCTTAGGCGACTCTGGTGGGGTCGATGGCGACGGCTTGATTACCCTAGGAGATTCCGGGGGCGGTGTTGGAGCCTGTGACGGAACCCTAGTTCTCGGAGATGGCGGCGGTGGACTTGGCGGCGACGGCGGCTGTGGCTGTGGCTCTCCGAGTAGTGTCTGTGATCGTGGTAACGGAATTCTTGGGATGGGGGCCAAGGTGGCTCTGGTTGTTCTATCTACTGGGGCAGTAGTATCAGGGGTCGGAGCCAATGTCTCCAAGCGAGCCAGAGAGGCCAGCCGGAACCAGGGACGGCCAGTGGTGGTGATGGTGGTGTTTGGTTGGTTTTCCATTTTTTTCCAAATATTTCTTGCTTAGTACAGATATATCAAGATATGAGAAGCCTGAGTTTACAGTCTCTCTATATATAGCAATTGTGAGAACAAACACGAAGATCTTAAACGTTGGGTGAGGAAAATGCAAGGCATCGGATACCGAGAGAAAGGACGGGTGTGGGGACGGATGTTTCGGTATTGGGTTTAGATGAAGAGATTGTCGATCGTAGTGTTTTGACTCATTTAGACGGCTGTTACAGAGTTTTGAGGGCATTTTTGCTCTTTGTGCATATTTTGGTTCCTTGTTTGTTTACTTCTCCACTTTGCGCTAAACATTCTATTCTCTGTGTGCAGGGGGGCCTGACATTGCTTGACAAGCACTTTGTGGGGATGCTGGATGCCATCATAGTATTCTTTTTTTGGCTTCGCGGGTAGGGCTTGGAATATATATATATATATATATATATATATATATATATATATTGAAATTCTGTCTCTTGCATTTCCAGCTCATAATGCACTTTTCTTTTCATTTACATTATGTCTGCTAAGTTCTCTTCACATGCACATTGATTTGTATAGAAATTTTCCATACCCATTCGATCCTAACCTTGCTATCTATCAAACATTGATTAATTGGCTTGCTATTATATATGTTCATTTCCTTGCAATCATATATGAGAGTTAAGATAATCTCCCAGCTTGCTATGTGTAATTTCAATTGTTTTATGTAGCAGCATGTTTTCTGTAATCAAATTTTAGCTTATTATCTATGGTAGAATGTTAAATTTTTGCTTTCAGGTGTCGGTGACATTCCTTTGCATACCAATTCTGATAATATCAAGGGTAAATTTTTTTTTTGGGTGGGGCGCGGCACCTCCCTAAAAACATGTGAGAAACTCCGTCGGCATTTTGAACTTGTTGAAAACCCCATAGGTCTATCAATTTTTTCCTGAATACTCTAAGCTTCGAGTATTTTGGTATATCTTAAAACTGCCCCTTATAAACGGTCGTCTATAACTTCTATGCCTAATTGTATTTTGTTGATTTTTCTTAAAGAACTGAGCATTAAGTGTTCAAACCTATCCATTTTCCCTCCAAATTCACTACTTTCCTTTCTAAAAAAAACCTATATTGCCAACAGAAGAATTATTATCTTATTCATTCTTTCCATTATCTATTATCTTTTCTCATTTATTCCACTTTCATTTACTATCCCAACAAACAAAATTTTCATTTACTATCTCGCTCATTGATGATGATCCAAACTTGGAAATTAATGTGTTTTGTGAGTTAATCGAATGGTAAAGGTGCGGTCTTGGCTATCTTGGAGGCGACAACATGGTTTGAAATGAAAGGATCAATCTCATTTCGACTTGATATACCGGTTGAGAAGTTGAAACTTTCTTACAAAATGGAGAAATATGGAGATCATGAGGTTATGATAAATGAAGATGACTACATAAATATGGTCTGCATCAATCAAGAGACGAACGAGAAGGTCATCCATATGCAAGCTTTTGTTGATTCTCAAGTTATTATAAACATGTTTGAGCTTTATTTGAGTTGATTTTTGCTTAGAATAATATATAAGATATTTGCCTGTAACTTCTAAGCAGCTGTCTTTAACATTTAAGCATTTGCATGTAACTTCTAAACAGTTACCTATAACTTGTAAGAATTTGCATGTAACCTGTAAGTAGTTGTCTGTAACTTTTAAGTCCCTGCAAACGTCTGGTTTCAACTATCAAAAGTCTATGAAGTCAATTTCCAGAGACAAAATTTGAAATGGAGATGTCTGGTTCCAAGTACTAGACGGCTCTGAAGTCAATTTTCAGAGGCTTATTTTGAACTGGAGACGTTTGGTTACAAGTACCAAACGTCTCTGGAGTCAATTTCCAGAGACATTTTGAACTGGAGACGTCTGCTACAACGTCTACACTGCTAAAAATTTGTTCCAGACATCTGCAATAGACGTCTGATGTGGTTTTCTTACCAGTTGTCTGTAACTTCTAAGCAGTTAGCTGAACCTGTAAGCAGTTGCCTGTAACTTGTAGGCAGTTGGTTGTAACCTGTAAATAGTTGCATGTGACTTGTAAGCATTTGCTCGTAACTTCTAAAAAAGTTGCCTATAATTTCTAATCATTTGCATATAAGTTCTATGTATCAACTAATTAATTATAACTTACTGTAAATGAAAATACTTGTAATGAAGCCCTTACTACAGGTAAGATTCTCCAGTATTTGTTATTGGACTTACACACGATGTTGCGTGGAATGTAAGGGAATTGGCGCAAGAGACCTGTTCATCGCCGAAAGACCAGACTGAGATGTTGGGACTTCTGGCCTGAATTTGGGGGCAGATGTTGTTTGGACTTATCCATCCACCTTTCCGAAAATACCAAGTTGATTTATGACACCATATATCGGAGGTTTGGACAGACGCGACCGTTGTAGCGTGGTTTTATTAGATTTCCCCTCATTTGTGAGAGGTTTTTTTTTATTGTGGGATGCTCTTCTTTGCAGGACTAAGCCCCTGCAGTTATTTACGTTACCGCATTGCGATAACCACTTTCTTTTTCTCCAGCAGTTCACTTCGTGTCGTGTGTATTTTTGTTATTTTGGTTGCCTGTGGATTGTATGCGGAGACCAGTTTATGTCATCGTCCGTAGGGTGCGGATCAGTCCAAATTTGTATATTTTAGATTTATGTTTGTTTTATTTAAGGACCCTTAATTTAGTTTGAGATTAAGATCAATTTAAATATATGATCATTTGGGCTCAATTTATTTTCACTAAGGATACGTTAGTCTAATTTGAGACTAAGATCAACTTAGTAAAATTTCAAAGATCATTTTTATTTCAGATCCAACAACAGAGCATTTGGGTTTAGTTGTAAGAAAATCTTTTTAGAGAGACTAAACCAATTTGGATTTAGTTTGCTCAGTATTTTTTGTGTTCGAAAGTGTTAATTACTTATTTGGGCTCTGCTTGTTCAGCCCCCTTTTATGCAAAAGTGCTAAGCACTTGTTTGACGTTCTGGCGCTCACATGAGTATCATGTGAAGCTTTCAGTTATGGGCGCCGCGCAATCAGTGCTAAGCACTCAGTTATTTTGACTGGATATATGTATATATATAGTGCTAAGCACTTTTTATATGGCGTCCACGTGATGAGCACGTGCGGCACTGGGCGCTGCCCAATTAGTGTTAAGCACTCAGCTGTTTTGGCTGTATAACCACTTTTTGTATGTCGTCCACGTGAGGAGCACGTGAGGCGCTTGCGCTGTCCAATTAGTGTTAAGCACTCAGCCGTTTTGACTGTATATGGAGTGCTAAGCACTTTTTATTCAGCCCTCACGTGTATTTCACGTGAGGCGCTGTTCTTCTGCTTTGAGCGCCCGCGTGTTTTTCACGTGAGGCGCCGAGCGCTGTTGGGAGGGCGCCTACGTGGGAAGCACGTGAGGTGCTAAGTTCTTTTCTTTTTTAGAGATTGAATCTCTGTTAGTGCCATTTTTTGCCATTAATGATCATCAAGACCTCCATTTTGAAGACCTTGGATCGTTTTTTCTTCATTGGAGAACTAAATTCTTTTTTTCTTTTTATAAGAACTAAGTTCTTTATATAGGGTTAAACCCTAATTTCGGAGGAATTAAATTCCCAGAACATATGTTCTTTTTTCTTTCTTTTTAACCTAGTTTTTTTTTCTGAATATTTGATTATCAAGAATAAGATCTTTCCGATGAGAATTAAATTCTCAACTTGTGAGAGACTTGTCTTGTGGATCTTCAATCCAGAGAAAGAACTAAGTTCTTTGAGAATGGTTAAACCATTAAATAGGTAAAAAGAGATATTTTAGTCTCTGTATTGGTTTTTTTACCTAGGGTTTTTTGAGGAGGCAGGTCTCCTTCTTCTTTGTTATTTTTAAAGCTTTTTGTTTTTCTCAGAAACTTATGGGGGTTCTCTCTCTCATTTTTTTTGAGACTTGAAGTCTCGGGTCTTTTATATAAGGAGAGTCAAATTATTAATTAGTTTTGAGAAAATCTCTTATTGAGAGATTCCAATTGATTTAATTGGTTTCAAAATTAATTTGGGGAATTTTACCCGCCGTTGGATCTTTGATCCAAATGTTTCTGTTTTACAGAATATACTTTTTTGGTTTTATCAAGATTAGAGAAATATTTTCCCATATACAAAATTTATTCTGTCAAACGGTGATTTTTAATCACCATTGGATTTTTAATCCAAGAGCTTTCTGTTTTACAGAGAGCAAATCCTTTTTTGTTTAGAAAAATTGGGAAAATATATTCCCAAAAGTGAATTTAATTCTTTCATTGGATTTTTGATCCAACTGAGAGTATTTTCTCACTTAGGAAGATTTGAGAGATATTTTTTCCTAATAAAATTTAATTATATTATCTGATGATTTATCATCACCGTTGGATTTTTGATCCAACGGTTCTGTTTTACAGAGAGTATCCTAGTTTTTAGGGAAATATCCCTATGTAGAATTTAATTCTACTTAAGTTTAACTTGAGCACTGGTGCTCACATGTCATGTGCGTGGGTGTCATTTAAGAATTTAATTTTAGACGCTCCTGTGCTTTGCACATTGGCGCCCACATGAGCTTCACGTGCGGCGCCACCATAGGATTTAATCCTAACGCGCTAGCGCTGACGCCCTCGTGATGGGCACGTGAGGCGCCGACTCAACAAAATTTTAACAGAGTTTAGCTCTTTTATTATGTTTAAATATGGAGGGAACAAGACCCTTTTTGGTAATTATCGTCATTCTTATGACTCTTTGAGGTGGTATCAAAGCAAGTGCATGAAAACCAATTTCGGGAGCGTAATTAGCGTTGACAAATCAGTGGATAACAATTTATAAGACTATTTGTTAGTTATGGTGCTTGTATTGACAGGTATTTAGATGGTTGCCGGCCTTTCATATTTCTTGATGGAACATTCATCAAGAACAGAGCAAAAAGCTTTCTATTGGCGGCCACTGCTTATGACGGAAACAATGATTTGTTTCCGTTAGTTTTCACTATTTGCGATCAAGAGAACATCATCAATTGGACATGGATTTTAGGTCAGTTGAGGGCCATGTTGTTTGATGGTCCTAAGGCGTACCATCCACAACATATCCTTGTGTTTGTATTAGACTCCGACAAGGGAATCAAAGAAGCGGTTAGGATGTGCTTTCCCACCGCATTGCATTTATTTTGCATTCTTCATTTGAAGCAGAACTGTAAAAACAGGCTCAAGGGGCTTGTTATGAAGAATTCGAAAGTCGAAATGTGAGCGCAACTGATAGAGACAGCGTGTTACCAATACACGACGGTTGAGTTCTTAGGGAAGATGAATCTATTGAAGGAGGAATCAATGGTTTCCTACAACGCAATTGTTGAATATTACAATTATCAATATTGGACTGATTGTAACTTCCTTGGAATAAGATACAATTTCAATTCTTGTTCCTCAATACACTTGATTTGGTTATGAACATGATTGACATAGATAGGTAGAACATCACAACAGTTGCATGTAACCTCTAACCAGCTTCCTGTAACTTCTACTAAGTTGCATGTAACCTCTAACCAAACCTGTAACTTCTACTAAGTTGCATGTAATATCTATTAACTTGATTATAATTATTAAGTTGCCTGTAACATCTACTGATTTGTTTGTAACCTCTGGGTAGTTGCCTATAACATCTAATAAGTTGTCTGTTGTTGGGGTTAAAATTTACACCTCTGTTGCAAGAATTAAAAATCAAAATTAAAGGTCAAAATGTCAAAGTCAAGATCAACGAGTCAAAGTTAACACCCAAGTGGATCCGGATTCGACTAACCCGGGTCTGGTCCCAAGCATCTGGGCCCACGTCTAAACCGTCTCGAGCCCAAGTGAAGCCAACTATCGAAGAAAAGAAGAAAAACCATCGAAGAAAAGAAGAAAAGAATTACACAATAAATGAATTTAATATAATTTGTTTAGGAATAAAATGTAAGGGAAATGGACGAAAAGCCAAATAATTATAAAACCCATAACTTATGTGCAAAAATAAATAAGCACATGGACATGAAAGGAGTAAAAAGCCAATATTGCAAAGTTCTCGTGTCCCAAATGTAAAGTAAAAAGTCTATATAAGGTTCCCATGATATGAGATCAATTAGAAATTTTTGATTATTCTCAACCAACCTAAGGTTTTGGAGCCGTCTTTTTCCTCTCCCAGCCTCCTCTCAGGCAGTTCTTTTTCTTTTTCAAGAAAAAATATTTTTGTAAAGCAGAGAAGATTCATTGGCCTCTCTCTTCTTCATTCATTAATATCCAATAAAGAAAGAGGAAGCAAGGAGGAGGGGGCTCATCTCCAAAAGGAAAAGACTTTCTATTGGAACAAGATCTAAAGCCTAGAAGGAGCTGAGAATTTTGTTATTCAAGATCCGAACATGAAAAGTCTTGAAGATTAAAAATAAATAAATAAAATATTTTTTTCAAACTAGAGAAACATACGCTTCACAAATCGAAAGCAAACGCTTTCTGTAAGTATAAACTTTCATCTGTAGGGTGCGTCCTATGCAGATGCACAAACACTAAGGGCGTTTTCTGCAAAACTGCGTAATTGCGCTACGTGCGTGCAGGTGCGCCAGCGCCAGCATCAAGTGTGTTACGTGCAATACACGTGCGCCAGCGTCAATAAATAGACCATGTGCGCCACGTGCAATGTGTGGGTGTAAGCGTACATCAGCGCTGAACCAGAACCTAAACTTAGCAAAAATTTGCCAGGCGCGCCATGTGCAATGCACGTGCGCCAGTGCCCAGAGAGCTTTTTGCAAAACCGCGCAAGTACGCTAGCGCCAGGCACCACCAAGTGCGTAAGTGCGCTACGTGCAGTGTAAGTGTGCCAGCGCTAGGCATCACTAAGTGCGCTAGCGCCAAAGCCAACATCAAGTGTGCCACGTGCAATATACGTGCGCCGACGCCGATAAATAGACCAAGTGCATCACGTACAATGCGGGCGCAAGCGCACATCAGCGATGAACCGGAACCTAAACCCAGGAAAAATTTATTAGGTTCGCCACTTGCAATACACGTGTGCCAGCGCCAAGGGCGCTTTATGCAAAATTGCGCATGTGCACCATGTCCAATGTGCGTGCAACAGCGCCAACGATTGGACCAAGTGCGCCACGTGCAAAGCACGGGCGCAAATGCATATCACTCCCGAGCGCCGCATGTAATGCATGAGCGCCAGTGCACATGAGCACTGAGTCAGAACCTAAATCTAGCAAAAATTTGCTAAGTGTTGAAGCCTAGGCTTCCTTAATGATCCTAGGCTTAGTAAAGAACAAAGTTCTCAACGCTTGGTCAAATCGCCTAGGTGGACCTTAGTTCTCATTGCAAACTAAGTGTCTCTGGATGAAGCCTATGTTCCCCAATAGAGAGCTAAGTCAAAAGACTTGGCTGAAACTTAAATTCCCAATCCCAATAAAAGCTTATGCTTTCAAAATAAAAAGAATTTATGTAACTCATTCATGACATGAGAATTGAACATAAGTTCACCCATGTTGGCAAATCAGGAGACCAACATGGGGGTTGTATTTTAAACACAAGGATTAAGTAATACTTAATCAAATTAAAAAGAAGAAAGCAATGCTTTTCTTCCCAAAATTAATAGAACAATGTTCTAAAAATAAGTGAAGGTTTTGGATAATTAAAATCAAACACTGAACACACATTTGCCTTTATTTTTTTCCTGAGAACCTGTTCCCGCCAAATTTTTTGGCAAAGAGCTATTTGTTCCCTTATAAAAAAGGGGAGAAAAGAAAGGAGAAAATCCTTATAATTTGGCATCACGTGTTAAACATGTGGGCGTTTATATGCAAAGCATATAATCGCTGAAAGCAAATAACTAAGGGCTAAACTGGCCTCACGTGTTAAACACGTAAGCACTCATATGCAAAACATATGAGCGCTGAATAAATAAACCTAAAGGCCAAACTGGCCTCACGTGTTAAACACATGAGCGCTCATATGCAAAGCATATGAGCGCTGAACATAAATAACCAAAGGGAAAATATGCATCACGTGTTAAATACGTGAGCGCTCATATGTAAAGCATATGAATGCTGAAAATGAACATGCTAAGACCCATGCTAGGGGTCACGTGTTAAACACGTGAGTTCTTCTGCTGCACTCTTTGGCAAGATAGAATTAAATTCGATGTGATAGAATTAAATTTTATTTGGTAAATATTTTCCCTGATCTTTCTAATACGGAAAGATTCTTCTCTAATAGAGAATTTTGTATTTAAAATCCAATTGTATAAAATATCACTAATCAAATCGCCTAATAGAATTAATTCTATGTGGGAAATATTTTCTTGATCTTTTTCAAACTAAAAAGATTTTCTCTGTTAAACAGAGGATCCTTGAATCAAAAATCCAACGGTGATTATAAAATCACCCCCTGATCATCTGATAAAATAAAATTCTTTCTTAGAAAAATATTTTTCCTAATTCAGTTAAATTAACAAGATATTCATAGGAAAATATTTCTTAATCTTGTTAAACAAATAAGAAATCTTCTCTGTTAAACAGAGAGCCTTTAGATTGAAAATCCAACGGTGAATAAAATTCACCAATTAATTTTCATGATCTCTCAATGAGAGATTTTCTTAACATACTGATTTTTTCCCTTCTCCTATAAATAGGAGCAAGGAGATTAAATCTAAAAGACACACATAACCCCCCACAAGCTTCTGCAAAAAATATATGCAATGGGCTCTTAAAAAAGAAAGAGAATTTAATTCTCAAAGAAGAAGAAGACTTGCCTCATTGAAACCCTAGGTAAAAAAAACACAGAGATCATAGTGTCTCTTCTTTGCCTCTCTAAGAGTTTAACCCTTCATATAAAAACTCGGTTCTTTCTCTGGTTGAGATTTACAGAAGCAGATCTCCCCACAAGTTGAGAATTTAATTCTCATCGGGGCGATTCTGTTCTGCAGATTCAAAATTTAGGAGAAAAGAACTAAATTAAAAAGAAAAGAACATGAGCATATGGGAATTTAATTCCTCCAAGAATTAGGGTTTAACCCTACAAAAAGAACTTAGTTCTTCAATACAAACAATAATGATGATCTAAGACGATCATCAATGACTAAAAATGTCATTAACAGAGATCAAATATCTTTGAAAATAAACAACAAGAATAACTTGGCGTCTCAACACTGTTATGGAGCCTCACGTGTTTCCCACGCGAATGCTCAAAATAAGCAAACTCAAAATAAGCAAAAGCAAAGCTAAAACCGCCTCACGTGTTTCCTACGTGAGTGCTCAAAATAAGCAAAAAAAAGAAGTTAAAACTGCCTCATGTGTTTCCCACATGGGCGCCTAAAGAGCAAAGAAAAACTTCTTTGTCAATTAGGCAGCCGCCCCAAAAGGAAACAGTCATGGGAAATGTACGTGAGCTCTATCCAAATGCTTAGCACTTCTGTAAAAAGAGGGAAACGAACAAATAAAGCCCAAAGCCCAGCACTCACGTGCTTCCCACGTGAGTATCATGCAGAGTGCTCAGCACTCCATGATTAGTCAAAAATGACTAAAAACGCTCACATCTGAATACCTCACGTGTTTCACGCGTGAATACTACAGGACTCTAGTGCTTAGCACTAATCCAGCACCCCACGTGTTTCACACGTGAGCGCTGTACGTCCCAGTGCTCAGCACTGTTGGGTAATTATGTAAACTCAAACTCAGTCCAAAATTGGCTAAGTTTTCTGAGGTCAAACCTTTTTGTTTTTAAATCAATCGAGCCCATATGCTCTTGATTTCCAAGGTGTCAAATATGACAAAATTCTTAAGTCCATAACAACCTCTTTTCCCTCAAATACGGGATTTGGTTTAAGGGTACATCTCTTTACACCTCTGATACATGTCGTCGTAATTCCTCAATGTCTTCAGAGAGGTGGAGGGTCCCGACGACCAACAACTTCTTTCGTTGATGCATTTCTAAACTGACGTGCACGTCTCAAATCGGATCGTGCCCCAAATTGGGCACATTCCATATCACCATTGTTCACTTCGTCACGTAACAAATACACGTGCGCGCAAGATAGACAGTGGACCGAAATGTCTTTAAACTAATATTCTCCTCCAAAATGGTGATAATGGACCGAAATGTTTTTAAACTAATATCCGCCTTCAAAATGGCGATAAAAGACCGAAACGTCCTTAAATTAATATTTCGCTTCAAACATGGGTGATATTGGACCGAAACATCCTTAAACTAACATTACACCTCAAATATGGCGATAATGGACTGCGATGTCTTTAAACTAAAATACTTGAGCCCGAACGCTCATACGTTTTAAGTCGATCTTAATCTCAAACCAGATTAACGATCCTTAAATTAACCCAAACCCAAATATAAAAATATACGGATTTGGACTAATCCACGCCCTATGGGTGATGATATAAATTAGTCTCTGTATACAATCCACGGGCAACCAAAACAAACAAAAACACACACGACACGAAGTAGAGCAAGAGAAAGTGGTTATCGCAATGCGATAACGTAATTAACTGCAGGGGCTTACGCCTGCAGGGAAGAACGTCCCCACAATCAAAAACCCCTCATAAAATGAGGGGGAATCTGATAAAGTCTGCTACAACAGTCGCGTCTGTCCAAACCTCCGATATACGGTGCCATAAATCAACTTGGCATATTCGGAGAGGTAGACGGATAAATCCAAATAGCATCTGCCTCCAGAATTCAGGCCAGACGTCCCAACGTCCCTGTCCGTCTTCCGGAGGTAAACAGATTCTGGCACGTCCGGCGGGACCTTTTTCTCTTTCCACTCCACACTTCGTGTGTCGTGTTTCGCGAACAAAATTGCGGTTTGTTATGATTGCCCTTGAATTCGAGATACTAAGATTTGGTGTTTTGCTCCTGTACAGAAGAAGAAAATTGATGGCTTCCCATTGCACCTCTTGCAACAGCAACTCCCACTCCGTCCCAACTGGAGGAGTGACTTATGGGCCCAATACGGTCTCTATCTTTTCAATGCCGGCGGGGCAAATAACTCAAGCCACGACCGGATTGTTCTTCGGGACCATGATCCCACCAATGAGTTTCAGCGTCCCAGCGCCGCAAGACGAACCTCCCAAGAAGTCTGTCTTCGATCGACTTGCAACCACAAGACCCCTCTCAACGGGTCGTTTAAATCCGATACCTCAGTCTTTAACAGGCTGAGCCAAAGCTCAGACGTTTCAGTTTTCAACAGGCCGAGCCAGAACCAAAACGGGCTCGCAAAGAGGCTCGTCATCCCTGAAGGGATTGCCCCAAAATGGATAGCCCTTCCAACTCTCCATGCAAGTGAAGTCGTAAAAAATGCTTCCCCTACAAGAAGATTGGTTTTCGGAAGATTGGTCGTTCCTCCGCAAACCCTACCAAAGACGTTAGGTCTTCGACAGGCTGGCACCAACAGCTGTCCCTCACCAAAGCCAGGGACATGAAGAAGCCGCTTGCAAAACTGAGGCGGTCCCGTCTGCAAGACACGCTCGACGTCGCCACTGGCGCCGGGTGAGAAAAGCTGGGCGCAACCCCCCTTCTGGACTTACCCCACCAGCTCCAATGAAGAAAGTTGATGCTGCTGTTCCAACCGGAAATAGCTTTGATCTATTCAGGAGGGTATACAAGAACTCTCCAATGGCGGTGCTAAAAAAATCGCCCCTGCCTGCAGAAACCACAGTGCAGGCAAAGCTGGAGTAGTCCCGTCAACGGCTCTCCTCCCAAATTCATAGAGTCTAGCGAAAAGTCCAAGACTCCGTGATTGATCAAAACTATTCTCGTTGACCGAAGAAATCGAAGGCTCGGCAAATGGAAGACCATCTCTCCACCATACAGCGAGGGACTTCTTCCACATGGGTGCCTGTTACAACGGCTCCTTCAACTTCGACCTCCCACAAAAGGAGGAGGTCGGAGAAAATCCCACCGCCTGCGGCAAATTCCAAAGGCGATGAACCCAAACGCCCCAAGTCTGGGGGCATGATCGTACACACGGTTTACATGTCTTCCGGGAAAGAAGTCGTGCTTCTGTAGGTCACCGGCCGCAAACTCGGTCGCTGACAAAAGCTCGGGAGCAGCAACAAAAGCTCTAAGAGATGCCGACCAAAATGACAGCACTCACCGGGCAGAAAGAAAGTCCGGGTCCAACAGCCGAACAGCGCCAAGAGCAGGAGACCAATACATAGTTCCTGTGAAGAATGCTTGAAAGAAAGGACAAGGAAGCTGCTGAGCATGCTGCTAACATAAAGCAGATGACTTTTTTGTTCCACGACATGGTTGGAATGATGATCCAGCCAGAACCCCTAGCCGAAGATCCGCCGATAATCATCGAGGATGACATAGGGGAAATATCAAACCCTCTTCCGGCTCTATCAACAGCTAAGGAGAAAACGATCTCCAAGGTTGCTCTTGATGACTATATAGCTCAACAGATACGAGCTCATCAAGCTAGTGAAGCGGCATTCCAAATTGTCAGAACTGGGCGACTGTATCCAGGTGGGTATAATCAAATCAAATACCCGCCGGGATATACGATTCCCAAGTTCCATGTGTACAAGGGGACAGACACGTTGCGCAGTTCAGAGCTTTGTGCGACAACACTGGAGGCGACGACAAACTGTTGTTTTGCAAGTTCATTGGCAGCCTGTCAGAGACAGCCTTTGAATGGTACTCGGAGCTCCCAAATGACTCCGTGAGAACATTCACAGAAATGGAACTGATGTTCACATGACGGTTCGATACGTGATCCGGTGGCGGAACCTATGGTCAAAGTACGAACAACGCATCGAAGAATCCCCGCTGTGGGCATGTTCATTGGGACCCTAGATCCTCAGACGACTGTTTCCCAGTTCATGACGTTCTTCAAGCCGACCACCTTCCAGTCTCTGATCGACAAACTGGTTCAAATAGACCAGATGGGCCATGGGCCTTCCTCCTTAAATAAGGACCTTGAAACGCCAAGGGTAAAGGGAAAGTGGCCTTCGTCGCCAATATTTAACAACAACCGAGCGACCCAAAACCGGCGGCTCGTCAAAACAATGCACGTCCATGCCTATCTCTCGAAGAAAGGTTAGGGCGCGCTTACTCGTTTCCCCGAGATAAGATGATGAGATTATTTGAGTTGGCAATGCGTAACAAACTCATCACATTTTCAGACCCACGACATCCACCGCAACCTGGCGACGTCAACAACCCCAACTACTGCTACTATCACTGAATGGTGAGCCATCCAATTGAGAATTGTTACGTCTTCAAGAATTGGGTCGAGGACCAGTATCAACAGGGAAAGTTCGTGCTATTTGAGAACTGGAGGGTGAACCCACGACAGAAGCACACTCCTAAAAAGGTGGATGCATCGGGGGCATCATGCTCGCTCGTGGAAGAAACTCCATGGGAAATCGTTCTTTCAGCAAAGACCAAAAGAATGCTGAAGGATCTACAGGCATGTCCGGCAATCAGGTGGAAAAGCCCACTTGAACCTAAAATTATCGAATGAATGCTGAAACCGCGTCCCTTGCTAAAGATTGTTGACAAAAGGAAAAATCCCCAAGTCAAGTCTTCAAAATCTTCGAAGAAAAAGAAGAAGACCAAGAAACCTGTGCAGCCTGCCGAGTATGACGACAAGCGCACAAACCTACAAAAGTACATCGACGCGTTGGAGAAGTACAACCAGAAGGCGCAGACACTAGTCACCCTCGAAGAGTTCCTCAAGTATATTCTTAAGAACGAAGATAGTGACAACGATGAGAAAAATGACTCATCAGAAGAAATCGAAGACTATGTAGCAAGTTGCCACATGATCTTCCATTCGTCGTTAAATGGCGAAGAAGTTCCCTCAGCGTCAGAAAACAACACAGGGAAACTGGGGGGCAGAATCTGCACTAAAATCCCCGGAACTGCCAGAAGACCTGATCGATAGGCTGTTAAACGAAGGCTTTCGAAAAAGCAAAGCCGACTGAGAACGCGAAACGGCCATATACGAAAAGGCTAAGCGTCAGCATCAGGATGAAGAAGCTGCGGCGAGGATGAGTCGTAAAGTACTCAAACCAAACCGTAGCATACCTGCTACAAATAAGAGCAGGATCAAAGCAGAGAAGCGGTTCGCCAAAACCCTGTCAATGGGAATGAAGCTGCCACCTCTCATAAGAAACACTTCCGGGGTTATATGCCTCGACGGAGAGGATTCACATCCAAACTACTGCTTATATCATCAGAGGGTTACCCACCCCACCGAGGAATACAGTGCCTTCAAGAAGTGGTGGTAAGGATACGTTGCCTATCAAAAATACTTCAAGAAGATGAAGCGCGAAGCTTGTCGACAGCAAAAGGGTGCGACAGAAGCGTGAAAAAATGACTGGCAACTGTCATATGGTTGATACCAGTCCGGAAAGGGAAAAGCCCCATGTTCTTACTTTCGGGAGCGATTCTGAGGACGAAATACACTTCAGCCCTCTCTTCAAAGACTCCACCTCCGAAAAAGAAGAGGAGGAGAAGAACTGCGAGAATATTTAGCTTCGGAGCCGCGCGCTTCCTGAAAAGAACTTCGGACCTACAAGTAAGGGTTCTTGTAAAAAAGACAAAGGGAAAGAAAAAATCCCTGAGGAAATCACCCTTGATGAGGGAGTTGTCAAAGAGCTCGCGGTGAGGGACCCGTTTAAGAAAAATAAGGTGGATTACAACGTCCTGGCACATTTGAAGAAAATACCCTCACAACTGAGCATATTGGATGCTCTCCTCTTGTCCAAAGAAGCACGAGAGTCTCTGATCAAGATATTACAAGAGCCCGATCAGTTCCAAACTTTCCTCGCAGAAGAGAAGATGAAGGATGAGATGGCGGAGGTTCATACAACTGACATTACATTCAGCGATGAAGACCTCCTCCTTGGTACGTGCGAGCATAACCGTCCATTATACATCACTGGATACTGCCATGACATCAAGATAGGGCAAATCCTTGTCGACAACGGATCCTCCGTCAAGCTTCTCAACGTGAAAGTGCTGAAAGAGATTTGCATGAACGTTTAGCACTTGGCTCGGGAAAAAATTACCATCTCTGGGTTCGACTCACAGTCGTCACGGACGCTTGGGTCCGTAATTCTGACGTTACGCTACGGGTTGCTCGTTACTGGTATTAAATTTCACGTCATTGACGCCAAGACTTGCTATAACGCTTTGCTCGGCAGGTCCTGGCTGCATGAGTACAACGTCATCCCTTCTACACAATATCAGTGTATGAAGTATTTCAAAGATGGCTCGGAATACACCGTCACGGGAGAGCTAAACTCGTTCTCCGTAAACGAGGTTCGAAAATATGAAGATGCAAAGTACTTCTTACCAGACTTCGAAGACACGGAAAGATGTCATAAGCCGGAGGATAAACAGAAGTCCGTCGCCACTATCCCGATCTTTGGGAGCGATTCCGAGGAAGATGAAAAAATAGTCTACTCGGGGCAACCCCAGAAAGAAAACAACAGGCTCGGACCATCGACACTTATTCTTGTCTTTGGCAGCGACTCTAAGGACGAGGCCAACGTAGTGTTCTCCATCCGCCCGTCAGTGCAAACCCTCGACGAAGCAGATCAGAGCCTGCAAATCAAAATGGTTCCGCCTCAACATTATAAGGAACTTGATGCGCTCGATACATACAACGTACAGGAACTACAGACTTTCTACGTGTCTCTCAGGCGAAGAGGTGAAAAGGTGATCCTCTTCTACCAATCTACGGAGACCAGAGTAGAGAAAGAAGCCTGACACGGTGCCGATTTTGCACTTGACAGGCTTCAACCACTCCGTCTGCCAAGATACTACGCGGAGGGATTGAAAAGGCTGTTATGATACCAAGGTGTACCCCTCGCACAAACTGTTCGGCAAGCCCTATTCTAAAAAAAGATTTGGGATATCCCTGGGACCCAGCAAAAGATGCCCAACGGGAAGATAAAAACAACCGGGCTCGGATACGTTTGATCCAAGAAACGGGAAGATTCTACAGCTGCCGCGTCATAAACAGCCCTGGTGAAGAGGAGAACGTTTTTCTAAATAGCCGTGACATTGAAACAAAACGAGATCCCGCTCTAAGAACGTTAAGTCCATCATTCGAAGAACAAGTTGGCAAGCTAATAAAAGAAGCCTGTAAAAAGATTCGGGATAACCACAGCCTCGAAATGGCTATTTATGAAAAGGTCAGGACGCAACACCTCAACCAGCACTCCGTAGAGAAAGAAAACTACAATGCCCTCCATCCCCATCTCGCTGTATGTCCTCGCAAAAAGGAAAAATCCCGAAATAGAGGCAAAAACAGGACAAAGAGCGCAAACAACGTTCGCAAACAACAGGGCAGATTTAAGAAGCCGCGCTATCAAGAAGAACGTGGTTGGAACACGTCCTTTATCAAGAATATGGGTCGGGAATACTTTTTCCCTCAAGACAAGATAAGGAAAATATTCAACCTTATCATGAAGCATCAAATGATGACACGCTTCCGGAGTTTCGGCACCCCGAACAATTAAACGAGGTCCATCATCCGGATTATTGCTCTTATTACCGAGCAATAGGTCATCCCCTTGAAAACCGCTTCACCTTTAAAGACTGGGTCGAAGACCAGTATCAACAGCTGGAGGGTAACCCCACCGCAAAAGCATGAGCTAAAGAGGACCTATACCGTGAGGACAGGACCAGCTCAACGTCAAGAATGGAAGCAAATCCATACTGGTCATGTGGTAACACTCTCAAGGGAGGGAGTGCACGAGACTATAGATGACCCCTTTAAGTGCTTCGCAAATGAAGACGAGGATGAGGTGATCTCAGAGTTTCCACCAGCACCAAAAGAGCTGGAAGACGGGATACACACTACGGCGGACAACCTAAGAAAAATTGACTTAGGGACGGAAAACGACCAGAGGGCAACGTTCGTCAGTGAGCTACTATCTGAAAAGCAGGTAGCCACGTTAAAGGACGTGCTCATGCAGTATAAAGACTGCTTCGTATGGAACTATTTCGAAATGCCAGGTCTAGATCCAAAGGTAGCAGCAGTACATAAACCGCCCATATCGCCGAACATAAAGCCAGTCAAACAGGCGCTAAGACGGCTCGAACTTGAGATGAATATAAATGCTGAGGTCAAGAAACTAATCGTCTCCGGCTTCATCCAAGTTCAATAACTCGTCTGGATCACTAACATCGTTCCGGTGATGAAGAAAAACAGGACGGTACGCATCTGCGTGGACTTTCGGGACCTCAATAAAGCTTGTCCGAAGGGTGACTTCCCAGTACCTGTTACCGAGCTGATTATCGATAACACGTCTACCCATGTGGTCTTCTCCTTCATGGATGGATCTTCAGGATATAATCAAATAAAAATGCATCCTGAAGATCAAAAGCATACTGCCTTCCGGACTCCGCCGGGCATATTTTGCTATAAGGTGATGCCTTTCGATCTGAAGAACGCTGGCGCTACTTACCAGAGGGCCATGACAAAGATCTTCGATGACCTCATCCATGAGATCGTCGAATGTTACATCGACGACCTTGTGGTTAAAAGCAGATCTTACGAGAAACATTGGGAACATCTAAATATAGTGTTCCAACGTCTTCGGAAGTATAATCTGAAGATGAATTCTCTAAAATGCGCGTTTGGAGTCTCCTTAGGCAAATTCTTAGGATTCATCATACGTCATCGGGGTATCGAAATCGATCCTTCATAGATCAAGGCAATTACAGAAATGCCCACGCCAAGGACCCTCAAACAGTTGCGATCCCTCCAAGGAAAGCTCGCCTATATCCGGCGGTTCATAGCCAACCTCTTCGGAAAATACTGTCCTTACAGTCATTTGATGAAGAAGGGGACCCCGTTCGTCTGGGATCAAAAGTGCCAAAATGCACTAGACGAAATCAAGCAATACCTGCAAAATCTGCCGGTATTGACCGCTCCGGTTAAGGGAAAACCTCTTATCCTATATAAAATGGCCCTTGAAGATTCTCTAGGCGCGCTATAGGCACAAGAGAATGATCAGGGAAAGGAGAGAGTTTTGTACTATTTGAGTCGAGTTCTTCTGGGGGCAGAAAACAACTACTCCCCTATCGAAAAGCATTGCCTGGCAATAATTTTCGCGATAACGAAGCTCAGACATTACGCCTTGGCACATGAGGTCCATCTCATATCAAAGGTGGATCCTCTCAAATATCTGATGTCAAGGGCCATACTAACAGGAAGGCTTGCCAAATGGGCCCTCCTCCTGATGGAGTTCTCGATAATGTATCGACCTCTTAAAGTAGTAAAAGTCCAGGCTATTGCCGATTTTCTCGCCGAGCATCCGATACCAGCTGATTCCCTCTTAAATTGCGAGTTGCCGGATGAACATGCATTCGACACCATCGAAGGAGAGAAGGAAGAAAATGATTCCCAATGGGAGCTCTACTTTGATGGAGCATCTTCCATGAAGAGGCGAAAGCAAAACACCCCCATAATCAAAGCTGGGGTGGGTCTTATCTTCGTGACTCCGTAAGGAGGGATAATGCGTTACGCCCTTTCCTTAACGGAGCCGAGGACTAATAACGAAGCTGAATATGAAGGTTTGATAGCAGGTCTCGAGATCGCTGTTGACATGGGAATCAAAGACCTTCTCATATATGGAGACTCCCGGCTGATCGTTAGCCAAGTAAATGGCGACTATCAGACATGCAAGCCGGAGCTGATAAAGTATGGCGAAAGAGTGCAACAACTGTTGACACAAATCCCCTCTTACATCCCGGAGAGTATACTACGTGCGGAAAACAGTAATGCGGATGCGTTGGCCAAATTGGCTAAGGAATTAGCCGACGAAGACCTCGATGACGTAAAGATCATCGTGCAAAACCGCAGGATTCTTGCGCCAACAGAAATATCTTCGGGAGATTTAACAGAGCCATCCGAAGGAAAAGAAACGATCGAACAAGTGACCCTTCAAATAAGGGACAAAGAAAAGGTCAACGATTGGAAGGAGGTCTTCATAGACTACTTCAAATCTCAACGAACGCCCAAAAATACGTCGTCTAGATATCGGCTCATGAAACAAGCTATGTCCTTCGCCTTCGTCAATAATATTCTATATAAGAGATCGTTCGGCTGTCTGTAGCTAAGATGCCTGGGACCAGAAGAAGCAAAGAGAGTCGTCCAAGAAACTCACGACGGACTCTGCGGTTCTCACTAAGCTGGGCCAAAAATGAAGCCGAAAATCAAAAGAATGAGTTATTATTGGCCCACAATGATTCAGGATTGCCTCGAATTTGCGAAGCAGTGTTACTCGTGCCAAATTCAGGGGGATTTCATCCACCAAAATCCAAATCCGCTACACCCAACGGTAGCTAGCTGGCCGTTCGAAATGTGGAGAACCGATATAATCGGCCACATTGAATCAGCATCATCCAAAGGACATCGGTTCATACTGGCAAACGACCGATTACTTTTCTAAGTGGGCAGGAGCAGTACTACTAAGAGAGGTGAAGATGGAGAATATCCTCCATTTCTTCAGAACCCATGTCATTTACCGGTTCGGCACTCCGCGACGAATTATCTCGGATAATGGGCCATCCTACAGAGCCATAAAATCAGCCGCTTCGCAGAACAACATAAAATAGATTGGAGGTACTCTTCAGTCTATAATTCTCGTGCCAACGGTTTAGCTGAAGCTTTCAATAAGGCCTTGACGAAGATTATAAAGAAAATGGTGTCCAGGAACAAAAAAGGCTGGCATGAAAAGCTGCATGAAGCTCTATGGGCATACTGCACAACGTTCAAAACGGCTACGAATACAACACCATACGCGTTGGTATTCGGCGCGGAAGCAGTGCTTCCCTTGGAAATAGAACTCTCTTCTCTACGAGTAGCGGTTCGATATGAGCCGACAGATGAAGAAAATGCTCATCTTCGGCTCGAGGAGCTCAATGCCCTCGACGAAACCCTCCTTATAGCACAACAAAACTTGGAGGCTTATAAGGTAAGGATGACATGGTCATATGAAAGACTGACTAGGCCGAGAACATTCCGCCAAGGCGAACTCGTACTAGTCGTCAAAAAACCAATGATTCCCAATCGTACAAAATGGGGGAAATTCGAGCCGTACTATGAAGGCCCGTATATCATAGATTAAGTCTACCAAGGTGGAGCCTACCTGCTCATGGATATGCATGGCGAAAGACCCTTCCTGCCAATAAACGTCCGATTCCTCAAAAAATACTACGCTTGACGAGTCGTGACCTAGGTTAATGATAGATGACGACGCTTGTGTCCGCTCGTTATCTTCCTGAGTCAAAAACTCTAAGAGTAGTATGCAAAGAAACTCCATCGCCCCAAACATGGCGATAACGGACCGAGATGTCCTTAAACTAAAAATTCGCCTCAAACATGGCGATTACGGACCAAGATGTTTTTAAACTAAAAATTCGCCTCAAACATGGCAATAACGGACCGAGATGTCCTTAAACTAAAAATTCGCCTCAAATATGGCGATAACGGACCGAGATGTCCTTAAACCAAAAATTCGTCTCAAACATGGCGATTACGGACCTAGATATCCTTAAACTAGAACCTCGCCTCAAATATGGTGACATCGGACCGTGATGTCCTTAAACTAAAACTTCGTCTCAAAAACGGCGATACCGGACCGAGAAGTCCTTAAACTAATTATCCACCTCAAATAAGACAACAATGGACCGAGAAGTCCTTAAACTAATTATTCGTCTAAAACATGGCGGCAATGGACCGAAAAGTCCTTAAACTAAAAATTCGCCTCAAACGCGGTGATGATGGACCGGAACGTCCCTAAACTAGCGTGTCGCCTCAAATACGGCGATATGCTCTCTTCAGATATATATTGCAATCGAAGCCCCAACGGCAAAGACTGCAACTCAAGTTCCACTGGCTACACAGCTATTCCAGTGGTGAAATCATCCCCAAGTCCCACTGGCAAACAGATGGGTCATTAAAAATATTTTTTAAAAAAAACGGTATGTCCACAAACAAAATAGTCACGGATGAAAACCCGAAAAGGCGTCGTGAGTAAAAACAGCAGGATTACCGGCGAGCTTGTGAAAACCCGGAAGGGCGCAATCTCATAAAAAAGGGGGGAAACCGTATGTCCACAAGCAAATTGGGCATAGATGAAAACCCGAAAGGGCGCCGTGAGTAAAAACAACAGGATTACCGACGAGCTTGTGAAAACCCGGAAGGGCGCAATCTCGTAAATTTTTTTTTACACTTACGAGATCCTCTCGACTCGTAAAAAGAACTCCCCCTATGTGGCCCTCACGGCTCATACGATTCAAAAGCCTTAAGCTACAGGGATCCAAACCTGTTCTTAAACCATCGTATCCCCCAACTTGCCCTACAAGTTGTCTAATTTGACACTTGTATACAATCCACGGGCATAAATAAACAATTACCCGCCAAGTTCCACCAATGGCGAGAAATATCCCATATGGTGAACAACACTTGTAAGTTCTCTCGACTTATAAGGAGAAAACACTTTTGTAAAGATCCTTACGACTTGCAAAAAAAAATACCACTTAGGAGTCTTCACGACTTTTAGGGAGAACCTACACCTACGAGATCCTCTAGACTCGTAGGGAGAAAAACCTTTATGAGACCCTTACGGCTCATAAAGTCAAAAGCTTTAGTCGACAGGATCCTAACCCTGTTTACTAAGCCGTCTTTGTTCAAATCGACAAAGGCAAATGATGATTCGCACCTGGCAACATCCCAGTTGCAGCGATGCTGATGCTTAAAAAGGTGTCAAATTTCAAGTCTTTTCAAGGCAAATGATGAATCGCTCCTGCCAATATCCCAGTTACAGCGACGCTGATGCTTAAACAGGCATCAAACTTCAGTCCTTTCACGGCAAATGATGATTTGCTCCTGGCAATATTCCAGTCGTAGCGATACTGATGCCAAGGTTGGTATCAGATTCCAAACTCGCAATAAAACATCAGCGAGTAGCAAAAAAAATGCATATGAAATAGCCGAAATGATGGGGCAACTCACAATATAAAATTAGCGAGCAAAAAATGCATGTAAAAACAGCCGAAATGTTTGGGCAACTCGCAATAAAAAGCAGTGAGTAAAAAAATTATTAAAAATAGCCGATATGATTAGGCACCGCTGATAAAAAGCCGAAATGATTAGGCAATCACGACTTTCGCGATATGAAAAGCAGAAAAGATAGAGCATCGCAGAAATAAAAAATAAAATAAAATAGAAGGAAAATTTCTTTGCCCTGCAGGTGAGTGTACACTGACCCCTGTATACAATCCATGGGCACAAATGAAAAGGGGGACCATATTTTCCCACTAGGCTCCGTCAAAGGGAGAGTCAGACCTCGATGACAACATTTATAGCCTAGAGATCACCTCGACGTACCTTCTCATTTCGACAGGATGTAGACACGACGTCAACAAGGAACTAAGGGTCAAATCAAAAGTGGAGTCACGGCAAAACCCTAGCTCCAAGTCTTGACGGTCCATACACAACTTAAAGACTACCCCGACGTTTCTTTTCATTTCGACTGGATGCAGACACGACGTCAACAAAGACCCAAGGGTGAAATCAAAAGTGGAGTCACGGCAAAACCTTATCTCCAAGTCTTGACGGTCCATACACAACCTAAAGACTACCCCGAGGTTCCTTCTCATTCCGACAGGATGCAGACACGACGTCAACAAAGACCCACGGGTCAAAGCAAAAGTGGAGTCACGGCAAAATCCTAGTTCCAAGTCTCGACGGTTCATATACAACCTAGAGACTATCTCGACGTTCCCCTTCATTTCAGCAGGATGCGGATGTAACTATCAAAAGAAATTGGGGCGATGGCATATTCCTAGCTCCGGACTTCAACTGCAATACATACAACATAGAAGTCTCATAGATGTCTACTCTACTTCAGCAAAGAAACGGCGCGACATCGTCAAAACAAAAAATGAAGCAACGGTATATTCCAAGCTTCGGGTCTCGACGGCAACTCATATAAAGCCTAAAAGACCATCGGGGATCATCCCACACCAATGCGGAGTGGTTATGACTCATCGGGGCTCCAAACCGAGCTTAACCTCAAGTAAAAAGCGACATGGCAAATTCCTAACGCTTGCTCTTCCGACTGTAATATAACTTAAGGAGGCTACTTGAAGACGTCTTGTCCAGCTCCCGAAGAGATCAGAGACACGGCAGTCGCGGGGTTACTCGAGCAGCAGCTTAAATACTGCATATCGAAGAATACATCAGTCAATGCGACGGTACCACGGACTAAAACCCAAGTACCACAAACCTAACGGACCCCCGTCGTAAAGAATAGGGGTTATCTATATTTCACGTTAGGATACACCTGCGAGATCCTCTCGACTCATCTCGACTCGTAGGGAAAAACATCTTTATGAAACCCTCATGGCTCATGAAGGTGAAAAACCTTAGGCGACAGGGATATCAACCTGTTTCCTAAGCACTGTGGCCCTATAAGTAGGTCTAAAATGATTTTGTATACTATTCACGGGCCACATTCTCTAAAGTCGCACACCGACGAGAAGGAGAAACCACTTACGAGTCTTCTCGACTCGTAAGGGGAAAATTCTCTTGTGAGATCCTTACGACTCTCAAGAGAAAATACACTTAGGAGTCCTCACGACTTCTAAGGAGAAAAGACACCTGCGAGATCCTCTCGACTTGTAGGGAGAAAAGTCTTTATGAGACCCTCACGGCTCATAAAGTTGAAAAAGCTTAGGCGACAGATCTAAAACCTGTTTCCGAAGCCATCGTTGCTCTATAAGGAGGTCAAGATGGACTCTTGTATACTATCCACGGGCCACATTCGTCAAAGTTACATGCCAATGAAATGAAGAAGCTACTTACGGGTCCTTACGACCCGTAAGGAAAAAAAATACCCGAGTGAGATCCTTACGACTTATGGAGGTGATGAACACTTGAATCCTCACGATTTCTAGGGAGAATATGCATTTATGAGATCGGATCGTGCCCTAAATTGGGAACATTCCATATCACCATTGTTCACTTCGTCACGTAACAAATACACATGCGCGCAAGATAGACAGTGGACCGAAATGTCCTTAAACTAATATTCGCCTCCAAAATGACGATAATGGACCAAAATGTTTTTAAACTAATATTCGCCTCCAAAATGGCGATAAAGGACCGACACGTCCTTAAATTAACATTTCGCTTCAAACTTGGGCGATATTGAACCGAAACGTACTTAAACTAACATTACGCCTCAAACATGGCGATAATGGACCGCGATGTCCTTAAACTAAAATACTTGAGCCCGAACGCCCATACGTTTTAAGTTGATCTTAATCTCAAACCAGATTAACGATCCTTAAATCAACCCAAAGCCAAATATAAAAATAAACAGATTTGGACTAATTCATGCCCTACGGACGACGACATAAATTAGTCTCCGTATACAATCCACGGGCAACCAAAATAAATAAAAACATACACGATACAAGTGAACTTCCGGAGCAGGAGAAAGTAGTTATCGCAATGTGGTAACGTAATTAACTGCAGGGGCTTGCGCCTATAGGGAAGAGCGTCCCCACAATAAAAAACCCCTCATAAAATGAGGGGGAATCTGATAAAGTCTGCTACAACGGTCGCGTCTGTCCAAACCTCCGATATACGGTGCCATAAATCAACTTGGCATTTTCGGAGAGGTGGGCGGATAAATCCAAATAGTATCTGCCCCCAGGATTCAGGCCAGACGTCCCAACGTTTCGGTCCGTCTTCCAGCGGTGAACAACACCTATTGAGTTCGTATGATTTGCACGACCCGTAATCGAAGGTTCGCTCGTTTCGAAGCGAGGGGTAATTAACGACAGTTTTGTCCACGGCTGCTGGAGATTAGGATCCCCACAATCAATAAATCCCAGCTTACCCTAGATAGGAAGAATTTGTATAATGCCTGGCAGACGAGCGCATTCCTATCTCAATAGGGTGGCGAAAAACACTCTACACCTGTGACTTTTAATAAATTGCATGCAACATCTATTAAAGTTTCCTTTAACATCTATTTATGTGTTTGCTGCATGCAGATACGGTCATGTTTCATCCAATGTTGCCGAATAACTGGATACGTGATGCGCGCACTTTTTTTATTTTTCAAATAGTGGACCACACAAGGGTATGTTTGATGGATCGCTTCAATAGTTGACGAGAAAAAGCCGAAAAGTGAAATGGAGTGTTATGTCCCAATTCGGACGACATTCTGAACAAAAATTTGGATGCCGCTAGGGCTTTTTTTTTTCATCAAGCTGATACAGAGCATTATAAGATGTTTGACATTAAAACTGTTCGGATCAATGTGTCGGCTCGTACATGTGTGTGCCGAGAATGGAATGTTATTAGGATTTCTTGCAGGCATGCTTACGCCGTTAACAATTTCTTAAGGCAATTAATCTATAACTACTGTGACCCTTTTTTAACGATCGAATATTTCACGGCGAGTTACGCGAATATAATTTACCCAATACCTACATTTGAGAAGCTAACGGTCATGGAAAAGAACATTGAGATCTAGCCTCTTTTGACAAGAAAACGACTGGGAAGGCCCTCTACAAGGCGCATAAATAACAAGGATGTTCAAAAGAGGAAGATGAATTGCGGTAGGTGTGGTAACGAGGGTCACAATAGAGCGACATGCACTGCTCCGATCGATTAAGATTAAAATAGCTATATGTTGGTATTTTGTTTTATATTTATGTATTCTTCGTCAAGTTTCGTAGACCTTTTATACTAAAACATTCCGATGTTTAATTTTGCTGTAAATTTTTCTATTGGTTAAGTATGCATCTGAATGAAATTTAGAAACTGTTTTATAAATCACTTTGTTTGCAGTTGCCTGTAATTTCTGATAACTTGCGTGTAATTTCTAAACGGCTGCCTGTAACTTGTAAGCGGTTGTTTGTAACTTTTAATCAGTTATATATAACTTCTAAGCAGTTATATTGTAATGTTTTGAAAATTTATTAAGATTATTATATAATTTAATTAGCTATATTACAAGTTTAAGTATATAAGTGGTATTTTTTTAGCGCACACTTATTTAAAATGATAAGTTATCTTAACTATATAAAAAAATTACTTAAGATTTAGCAAAACATGTTTTGGGTGTCATGGCAAGTTAACATCTTGCTTATCCATTATTCTATTTTTTTTGTGTTTTTAAATAATTATTGTGAGAGGGGACATGGAGGTATGGGAGGGGGCATCGCAATAATTCTGGTGTTATTCGAGAGCTCTGAAAAATAAAAGAAAATTATTTTAAGCTTTTTAATGAACCCCGAGACCACCCTCGAAACCCGAGCTTACCCTTTAAAACCCAGGCCGCCAGAATCTTCAAATTACCCGCCACCGACGACCCAGCAGTAGAGTTAGGTTTGGGTTTTTGTATGGGGTTCTCTGTGTTGCCAACTAGATTTTTTGGCATACTTCTTTTTTTTCCAGATCGCCTATACAAAAATCTGGGAGCACTTTACTTCACTTTTCACGATATTTTAGCATACGATACGAATATTTTAACTTGATGTGGTGTTTTCGTTAAATTACGGCGACTCGGGGTAGTTCGATGTAATTATCCCTAGGTCGTAGCCTATGTGCTTTTAGGTCGTTAGTAACGGTTGCTAAGTGATAATTATTCATGAGCTATTGATTCGATATTTAGGATCGGTCGCGGAGGCGTCCGACGCGGCGAGGAAAGGCAAAGCATTTGGGGCTTCAACTAGTACGAGTCTACTTTTGGTGAGTGGAATAATATCTACAAGTGGAAAATTGGGCGGATGACGTATAGCACCCCCGACTACCAGAAATTTTGTATAAAACTTCGTGTCACTATTTTAAATCTATTCGCGACACTTGATTTCATTATCATTCGATTAATATTGTATTGAGTACCCTACCATATTGCATACCTATACTTGCTAGCATTGCTACGTTCATTGATACTTAGTTAAAATTTCTTGTTTCATGTTTTATTTCATCTCTTATATTCTGATTGCCCTGCTATAGGAACACACCGGATAGAACATTACACAACTACCAACGATTGTCATGTTGCACAATGACGGACTCGCATGTACACTATACATCGTCGGTACTACCATAACACTTAGAACTGCCATGCTTACGTTTTCCGTTTGTTTTGTAATTCTGTTATCTGTTATGCTACGCGTTATGATTCCATTATGCATTATATATCGTTGATCTTGTGAGATTGCGGTCTTTATTTATGATGATATATATCAGTGGTATGGGACACTTATATATATATATATATATAATTTGCTTGGATTTTTTTATGCGTATGTTATATATATATGTGTGTGTGTGTGTGTGTGTGTGTGTGTGTGTGTGTGTGTGTGTGTGTGTGTTTGGTGATATCCAGTTATCGAGGAAGGGGGAGAGACCGGTACGGATATCATGAGTTTCTTGTATGATATATGTTTGGTGTGATCCGACAATCGAGGAAGAGGGAGAGATCGATTCGGATACACCGGTATGATATATGTTTGGTGTGATATGGTAATCAAGAAAGGGGAGGAACTGATTCGGATACACCGGTGTGATATGATGAGATTCTGGTTAGCGATGATTGACACAGATTTCGTGATGATTATGATGATGATGTTGATTTCATTGCGTTCATTTTTATTCACCATACTTATTATATATATCTCTTGTGATGTTATATTATATTCATTGAGTTGGCAACTCATTCTCGTTGTGCCTTAGCTCCTTGCAGGACTGACCGCACGGATACCTAGAGGCGGCGTTAGCACATCATCTTTTGGGGTTCTCGTTTATTTTGCTAAGTGGATTACATACTTAGTAACCGCCTTTTTGTGTATTATACTTTTCTTATATCTAGTGTTCATCGATCAGGATATGTATTATTATTTGACTTAGATCAAGTCGAGACTTTGATGTATATTCCTTTGGGTCGAACTCGGTAGAGTCGACTATTAGCTTTAATTATGCAGTTACTATATTTTGCTTGTGATCCTTTGGCTTTGAGCGTCGTATATTACTGCATGGTTGTGATTCCACCGAGTGGGCGTTGATTTAGCTCCCGTATGTGAGATGCTTCTATATTTACTATCATTGTATTTGTGCTTATCAAAATTTACAAAGGAGGCGGTGCTCAAATTTTTAAAACACACCTTATTCAATTTGCATATCCTTTCGAAAACTTCATCTCTAATGCATTTTTAAAAATGATTTAGATTCTGGGTTTTGGTTTATTTGAATTGCATCATCGTTTTTATACGTTGTGTGATTTAAGTGTCGGTTACTTCCTTTTCCAGGTCGTGAAAATAACTACATATTGGTATTTTGTTTTATGTTTATGTATTCATCGTCAACTTTAGTGGACCTTTTATACAGAAACATTACGATATTCGTTATAATTTTGCTGTAAATTTTTCTATTGGTTAAGTGTGCATCTGAATGAAATTTAAAAACTGTTTATGAACCACTTTATTTGCAGTTGCCTATAATTTCTAATAACTTGCCTGTAACTTTTAAGCAGTTGTCTGTAACCTGTAAACAAATTTTTGTAACTTCTAAGCAGTTGTATGTAACTTCTAACCAGTTGCATATAAGTTCTAAGCAGTTAACATATTCGTTTGATTTAAACTCTTCAATTTTTCTAACTGTTTTTAAAATTGTTCATACTGAAGATGTTTGTATCAGACGTCTGCTTTAGAATTTATGAAATAACCAGACGTCTGATGAAGGAAATTTTCATTTTCAAATTTCTGTTTCTATTTCAGAGATGTCTAAGTAGACATCTTCTTAAGAATTTTTTGAACTATAGACGTTTAGTACAGATGTCGGCTAAAGGAAATTTTTAATATGCCAGTTTAACTTGTAAGCAATTTTTTGTAATCTGTAAGCAGTTGCCTGTATCTTCTAGGCAGTTGCTTGTAACTTATAAGCAGTTTCCTGTAACTTCTGATAAATTGGTTGCATGTAACTTCTAATTAATTTCCTGTAATTACCAAGCAGTTGTATGTAACTTATAAGCATTTGCATGTAATTTCTAGGCAGTTCTCTATAACTTCTAGGCAGTTCCCTATAATTTCTAGGCAGTAGTTTGTTATCTCTAATAAATTGCCTAACATCAGCTATATAAAACTGATAATATCAATAAAAATATCATTCGTATCACAGCATCAGTTAATATCGACTATATAAAATTGACAACATCAACAAAAATATCATTCATATCATAGTATCGGCCAACATCGGCTCTATAAAATAGATAATATCAACAAAAATATCATTCATATCACAATATCGGCCAACATTGGTGATATTAAGATAAATACGTCAACAATTTTTGACATTCATTAGACAAACAGTAACATATATAGCAATTTGACATCCTCACTCAGAACAAATAATAATATCGGCGAATATCGGCTAAATACAAATAGATGAATATATGCACGTATAACAAAGAGTTTCAAATTTCGGCAAAACAAAAACTGAAGCAGTATCTAGCCGTTTCTTGCTCGTTGGCCAATAAGATAGGGTTCAAAACAACATAGTAATAAAACAAAATAGTAACTAATACATAAGCAAACCGATATTCAAGAAAGATCTTCCGGATTTTTGGGTCTTGAGTACTTCCATATGGTGGCAAAGGGGCAATGCGAAGTTGAGAATAAAGATAGTTCATGTGATAATCAATATGCCACGTAAGACGATCAATATGCCCCGTAATCCGATCCACAATCCGATTTTCCAACTCTTAATAGTCGAAGTCTTGAGGGGTTGCTTGAGTAGGAGCAACAGAAGGAATTTGGGGAGTACGAGAGGAGCTTGGTTGTTGTGGGGTCGAAGAAGCCAACTTCATCAAATTAACATTTCTCACTCCAAAATCGACACTGAGCTTTACTTATTCAATAATCCATGCAAATCGACGTTGCGATATTCTAACAATTTAGTAATAGCCCGTCCATAATATAAATTCCCGTGTCCACCTGATGCTTCCCACATGCTATGAATGTGGAAGAGAGCAAGATTTACTAGAATGCTCACAAGAATACAATTAGTCATGAGCTTGTGGCATTCATATAGTGTTTCTCTACCTCTGGACTTAGGGAAAATTGTGTGGCCAAGAAGATTGGCAAGAACTTTAGCATGCATGGTTAGGGTTTTGGCTTGTTGATTAGCAAAAATATGGGGGTTATCTCGACCATGCAAAACCATTGAAGAATTTTCATTATCAACAGTTTCTGAATACTTATAATCGTTCAAAGGGTTAAAGTAAATATCGACACCTTCATTGGGAATGTTTAAATCCCTAGCAAGGGTTCCTGAAGTAAAATTGAAAGTGATGCTATAAACCTTGGTTTTTAGATTGGTAGGATTTTCATTTGTGCCGGTGAGATTTGCATAAAATAATTTGACGACCTTGTCATAAGTTGGATAATCTAGAGTTAAGAAAGGTATCCAACCTTATCTTTCAAAAAGATCTTGAAAACCAAATTCAGTTATATCTCTAAACAAGACAATAGAACTAGTGTGAATGGATTTAAAAATTAAAAATTGAAACCTCGTTTTACAATCATCGGTGAGAAAGAGGTTGGTTTCGTAAGATTTCTCGGTTGAGAGACCTTTTCTCTTCTTTGAGGATGATTCTGGTGCAATGCCTTTATCCTTCTTTGGAGCCAGGAGAATTTTTGTGAAAAATTAAGGAAATTTTGAAAGATTTCTAGGGTTTTTGAGTTTTGAGGAGTAGAGAAAGAAGGGAATAAGTGAGAGAGACAGACGTCTAGGGTTTTTGAGAATTTGGGTGCAAATTTTATATATATAAGGGTTATGGACGGTTGTTCTCCGCCGAATACAGAGACGGAACCGCATAGGTCGTCTTGCCTGAATTTGGGGGCAGATGCTATTTCGTTTTATCCGTCCACCTCTCTGAAAATACCAAGTTGATTTATGGCACCGTGTATCGGAGGTTTAGACAGATGCGGCCGTTGTAGCAAATTTCGTCAGATTCCTCATAATTTGAGGGGTTTTTTGATTGTGGGAACGCTCTTCCTTGCAGGCGCAAGCCCATGCAGTTAATTACGCTACCGCATCGCGGTAACAACTTTCTCCTTCTCCAGATGGTCACTTCGTGTCGTGTGTGTTTATTTTATTTTTGGTTGTCCGAGAATTGTATACGAAGACTAATTTATGTTGTCGCCCGTACGGCGTGGATTAGTCCAAATCCGTATTTTCTTAGATTTGGGTTTGGTTGGTTTAAGGACCGTTAATCTTGTTTTAGATTAAAATCAACTTAAATGCTTGTTAAGGATACGTTAGCCTAATTTTAGACTAAGATCTACTTAACAAGGTTTTAGGATCATTTAGATCCAACGAAAGAGTATTTGGACCCTATCGTTTTAGTTTAGGGACATTGTTATCCATTGTTTGTTTTAGGACATTACGGTCCATGAGCTTAAGGACCTCATAACCCGTAAACTTTAAGAACATCATAGTCCAGTTTAGAGACATCATAGTCTATGTGGTTTTGGTTCAACCGTTTGAGGATGCGCCAAAAATTATTGGTTATTGAGACCTTCCATCTCTCTTAAGACGTTGAGAAATTACAACGACATATATCAGAGGTATGAAGAGATGTACCCTTGAACCAATGTTGGTTGGGAGATCTGTAGTCAAGTTTGGGACTAAGATCAGTTAAAAAGATTTATGAGCATATAGGCTCAATTAATCTGAATTAGGGATCTGTGGCCAATTTGGGCTCAGCCCACTTAGTTAAAATGCTGAACATTTGTTTGGGCTCAACCCTTTTTATTTAACAATGTTGAGCATTGGTTTGGGTTCTGATAACTTTTTTGTCTTTTGTTGAGTGTTGAGCACTCATTATGGCTCCGAGACTTTATTTAAAGAACAGTTTCTATTCTCTCAGCGCACACGTGGCGCGCTTGGCGCTGAACGCCAGACTTAGAGCGCTAAGACACTTCCTGTGAGATAGTGCACACGTGAGGAGCACGTGGCGCGCTTGGCGCTGAGCGCCAGACTTAGAGCGCTAAGGCGCACACGTGAGGAGTACGTGGCGCGCTTAGCACTGAGTGCCAGTCAATGAGTGCAGGGCGCTGTTTATAAAATAGCGCCCACGTGAGGGGCACGTGGTGCGCTTGGCGCTGAGTGCCAACCTTGGAGCGATGGACGCTTCTTTTAAAATAACGCTTGGAGCGTTAGGCGCTGAGCGCCAAACTTGGAGCGCTAAGGCGCTTCTTTAAATTGGAGGCTGCGGCGCTGTGCGCCAGTCTTGGAGCGCTAAGATGCTTCTTTGGTAATTCTGATCAACTTTGTCTCGTAGTTTTAAGAACATGGTTCTTATCTTATAGGAGATTTTACAATCTCTTATGTTTTTTTGTGAAAAGACTTTGTCTTTATGGATCTATGATTTGAAGAGAATTGAATTCTTCTCCCCCCTTTTTATGATGAGATACTATGATCTCTTTTTGTGAAAGATCTCTGTCTTATAGATCTATGATCTAGAAAAAGAATTAAGTTCTTCTTCTTCTTGATGAGATGCTTTGATCTCCCTATTTTATTTACCTTGAAGAAATTCTTCTTCCGAGAGCTTGCTCTTCTCTTTGAAATTTCTTAAAGTTTTGGGGGGGGGGGGGTTTCTTCTGTGCAAAACTTGAAGTCTTAGGTCCTTTATATAGGTGAGGCTGATTTGTTGAATCAGTTAGGGAAATCTCTCATTGAGAGATCTCTGATTGATTAGGGGAATGTTTCCCACCGTTGGATCTTTGATCCAAGGGCTTCTGTTTTATGAAAGACAATCTTCTTGTTTTTAACAAGATTGGAGAAATATTTTCCTGTTAGTTATATGTATGCCCTAGAGGCCATTACTATACATAGGATGTATATTGTAGTGGATGCTTGGACATATATAGGGAGGACTTTCTTGCTCGACATGATAGTATGCTATCTGGTTGCTCTTTATCTTAACGTGTACACTAATTGTCTCTCTGTTACATGTTGGTAAAGCCCTCGGATCATACTAGTGGGGACATGGTAGTCCATAAGTACATCCTTCAAGGTCCCTAGTCGAGGGTGTATCGAGACGGGGCATCGATATACCAGAGTAGACTAGCGTATACCTTCTCGACCCATACAGATGGGCGATGGATGATCCCATATCCATTGGTGTTTGACATCAGAGATGATATACGGGTGCTCAGTGGAGACTGGGTACACTGGACGGACTCGCCGAGAACTCCCAGATGGTATTATACCTTACGTCAGATGGCAGTTCTCTGGTGACACTGGTACAGGTTAGTCTGTAGACCCGAGATCGTCATAGAGTCTTGTGTGATACCCACTGTGCTTTGATTTCCACCTTACCACGTCCAAGAGGGCGTGCAAAACGGTGGCTTTTGGGTACAGTCCCGAATCACATGGAGGCAATGAGCGATAGGAGGGGATTCGTCTCTCCCGGTATAGGGAGTTGATGTTGCGTTGTGTTCGATTGGCTATAACCGGAAATCCCTGGCCAGGGTTGCTGAAATTTACTTGTAAGTGTTACCAATAGTTTCTCGAACTGTTATAGACCTCATATCGACACGACTTATCGAGCTATTGGGGTCTGACGTTTACCACCCCTAGGCAAGATATGTGACATATCAGACGATCAGACCGGACTGTATGGTAAGTGTTGCTGGTTGGATTCACATGAGTGTGAGCGGGCTTGCTCGTTGATCTTCTGATCGCTCAACACCTGGGTGGCCGTTACGTTTAGCAGACCGCTTGCGGCTTGTGGGTGTTTGATATGATCATCACCTGCTGCCGGCGTATTGACGAGTCTTTAGAGTCCTACACAGAGGTTTCCTGGCTTAAGCGAAACGAAATAGGAGCGCATATGGGATATGTGCGGGACCGAGAATAATACCAGTATGTGATATTGTATTCTATTCTCGCGATTTGTATCATCGGCAGGTTATATGTGATATAGCCGGGTTACCGAATCAAGTGTTGATTCGATACATTGATACACTTGATATTAGTCGGTTATATGCAGTATGACCGGATCATTAAATCAAGTGTTGATTTAATGATTTAATGTATAATTATATATTTGATATATTACTTTGCATTAACTAATATTGGTTCACTTAAGATGGATTTTCTCATTTGATGTGCACATTGTATATGTGATATATTTTTGTGCACTTGATTGTATCATGTTTGATGATACATGCAAGCTTGGGTGTATGTTTACTTTAAACCATGTTTAAGTGAATGGTTCGGGTTTTGTTATCTTTTCTTAATTAATTATTTTATTTATTTATTTTAAGGCAAGAAACAAATTGGTGGCTTCTTTTGTTTTTACCTTGAAGCTTCATGAAGCTTTGACCACTTTGTTTTTCCTTAACCCTAACCATTCAACTAAACCCTAGTTTATTCTCTACACTTGTTAAACTCACCCATGGTTGCATTATGATAAGAATGACTTAGATTTTCTTTTTAAGATAATTCTTATTATTCTTTCTTCATCTTCATTTTCATCAAGCTTCATAAAAGCTTGATAGCTTCAATGGTGCCTTGAGAAAAAGAGTGAGAAATCCAATTCTAAAGTGAACCCACTTCCTATTTCTTCATCCTCTACCACTTTCCATGTAGTATAGGGTGTTTTCTTCACAAGTTTCATGACTTGGTGAAGTTGGAGCTTGATCTTGAGTTGACTCGACGTAGATCATCTTCGGCATCGAAGTCGACGACCTAGCCCGATCATTTCTCCGACGAAACCATCGCCAGAGTTCGGGATCCGATGATCGCAGCAAAGGGACATCGTCACGGAGCTATGGAGGTGGAGGACCGGATCTACAAAGGTTGTATTTTCCGTTCACTCTTTGTTAAGTTGTTAACTTATATCGATTTCGCCTATCCTCTAGTTAACGATCGCATTAGGGTTTCTCGGCACATAGAAATTTTTGAAATTGGCATGGTTGATCAGTTGTAGAACCTCATGGGTGTGCCTAGGAACCCTACATTTCCCATACAGAACTCATTCTGTATTTTAGTGATTTTTTAATCACGATCTTTGATCCAACGGTGCTCTGATTTACAGAGCACAATCTTTCCTGTTTGAAAAGATTTGAGAAGTATTTTCTCAACAGAATTTTATTCTGTAATTTGATGATTTATCATCTTAGTTGGATTTTTGATCCAATGGTGGAGAACATTTAGTTCTAGCGCTTGGCGCTCTCGTATTTTGCACGTGAGGTGCTGCCTCAGAGTCTTTGACTCTTAGCGTTGGCGCTCCTGGCGCTAGCGTTCTCGTGCTTTGCACATGAGGCGCTGCCTCAGAGTCTTTAACTCTTCAGCGCTGGCGCTCTTGGCGCTCAGCGCTCTCGTGCTTTGCACATGAGGTGCTGCCTCAGTTCAAATTTTGAATTTTGAATATAGCTTTGCTCTCAATTGAGGAAACAAATGCCCCCATCGTTGCGCTCACGCGGTTTACACGTGAGTGCAGCGGTGGCAGGTTTACCACCGTCGGATCAACTTGGAAGTTGGATCGACTTCCAACGCCTATAAATAGGACCTTTGGCCCTTGAGATGATTTCTGTTCATCTTCTTCCCTTCTTATATTTTTTTCCTGAGAATTTAATTCTCCTTCAGAGCACAGCTCTCCGCCCAAAGGAAATTCCTTAAGAGTTAAAACTCTGTCCAAAAATTTGGTAAGAATTGAACCCATTAATAGAGTTTTGCTCTACTTAGATTCACAGATCCTAAAGATTCTTAGTGTTTCTTAACCCGTTAATTAAAAACCAGAGCTTTGCTCTTTTTTGATCATAGATCATAAAAACCATTCTTTTTTTAGGGTTTCTTAACCCTTTAATGAAGAAATCTTAGAGTTCATTTTGTAGATCTTAAAGATCTCGGAATTTTTACTTTGTAAAAACCTTTGCTTTTTGTTTTAGGATTTTGATGGATTACTCCATCGTTCTCACAGAGCATGGCCCTCAGAATTTTTGGGGAATTTTTTTTCCCATTAGAGTTGACGGAGCATTGCTCTTAGAAATTTTGGGGAATTTTTTTTATTCCTCTCATAATGACAGAGGTGACCTCTGTAACAAAGCGCTGCTCTCAAAGGAGTTAACTCCTAACCCGAGAAATCTTTCATTGAACGAGAATCTTTTTTGAAGATTTTCTTTTTAATGATTGACTGTCTCATCAATGATGAGCCGTCATCTTGATTTTGTGGGCCCCCTTTGATCCCTTTCCACTGCATTACAGTGTGGTACAAACTTAAAGTATCAAGTACTAGGCTTTGGACTGTAGCATTGACGGCTAACCCTCGTTCTTCCCGTGCAGGTACTTTGTCTTACGACACTAATTTCCAATTGGTTCATCCGGAGAGCGCTTTCGCCGATACGTCCGTAGACCGAGAAGTTTTTGCACTGATCAAGGATCATGACCCGGAGCAGAAGTCGCTTCATTTGTGGGGGTTATGGTACAACCAGATTATCCAGGGTCGACGTAGCTTCTCTTGTGCGACGCCTTCGGAACCAATCCACGCTGTTCACTATACCGACTCACCCCAGATTAACTATGCCGTAGAGGAGGTCTACTGGACCTCAGAGGTCGCCTTCAGCCCTCTATGGGCGCGATACCTATGCAGCCGCCGATGGCTTTAGATATTTTGGGGCGGTGCATATGTCAGGGCGAGTTGCGCCCATGGGGAATGGTGTATATGATTGGCCTGACTCCTCGTCATTCGGCCGGATACCTGCAGTGGGCCTGGTACATCTTATCGGCAAAAAAGTCAGCGTTATTGAAGCTCGGGCTGTACCCTGCTATCTATGCGTCGCTTTTCCAGTATCCGGCGCCTCCGGTGTGGTGGCTTAAGGCTTTCTTAGAGCAATGGAACATCCCGACACACACTTTTCTCCTATCGGATCGGGAGGTTTCAATCTCCCTGGAGGAGTTTGCGGAGATCTCAGGCCTACCTGTCAGAGGGGAAGA
Source organism: Agapanthus africanus (assembly GCA_030015575.1). NCBI lineage: Eukaryota > Viridiplantae > Streptophyta > Magnoliopsida > Asparagales > Amaryllidaceae > Agapanthus > Agapanthus africanus. The sequence continues at coordinate 780,887,681 of CM057337.1, forward strand.
CTATTAGGAAATACTTCCCCATGACGAATATGTCTTTGCGACCCGATCAGTAGTGATGGGTCTGACTCCGGAAAATGCCATTCAGCACCGATTCCCAAGCTTAATCAAGGTGTTGAATATTTATGAGTGTCTGTTGTTGGAATCTGGGGGGCACGGTGTCAGCTTCACAGATTTTATTGCCTGCTTTCTCCGTCTCGAAGTCCTTTCAAAGGAAGCCGTGAAATTTTCCAAGCTCGCCGATCCCTTCGGCTTTGGTTTGGATAAACAGCCGGCAGCGGAAGCGGATCAGAGGAATTTCTTTCTCCCGGACACCCCGGTCATCCCTTTCGCAGAGCGTGCAGCTTCAGTCGTCGACGAAGAGACGTTCTTTTTGGGGTTTCTCGGCCTATGGCTAAGTTGGTTCGCACTTCCCATGCATCCTCGTCATATGAGGCAGTCCGTTTTCTACCCGGCTCACCGGATGGTTGAAGGAACGCGGGTTGCCGTCGGGATTGCCGGGCTGGCTCATTTGTATCATGGCTTGAGCTTAGCGGCGGACACTACTCAGCCGGGTTTAGAGCCCGTACATCTCCCGTTGCACTATTTTATTTCTTGGATCGAGCTGCACGTGCTTGGAGCCTTTGGAATCCACAAACGTCCCCGTTTCTATGATAGCAACAATTTCCCCCGGGTGATGTCTCTAATCGACGCCTTCGCTTCAGACCCGTCGTCGCGAGAAGCTCGGGGAGTGATCCTCCGCCCGCGCATGGTTGGGGACAGCATGACCTTCATTGATAGGGTCATGACTATCGGTAAGGAGTCAACTAAGGCAGTGCAGCCGCTGCGTGACACCTTCAAGGACGGGGTTTCCACATTGTAGGCTCGGGAGATCGTGCATTTGTACTCGATCAGGCCGGGCTTCTTAGTATTCAGGCAGAACGAGTCGGCGTTGTTTATGAGGTACACCCCGCATCGCTTTGCCCAACAGTCGGGTTATAACCAGGGTGTTCCCCTCAAAGCTTTTCTGGCTGAACCGACTGCCACTAAGAGGGCATTCGCACTACGCTGCACCACTTCATGCGCCTGAATACCGGGTCTATCTTCCTTATCAGCGAGTCGAGCTACGTCCCGAACGTCCCGAACGCATATGTGACGTGGTATCAGCACACAACGGGTGCCGTGATTAGGGAAGAACGACATCTGCTGCTTGATCGCAAGAGTGCAGTCCCTGCCGGTAACCCGTCTGTCCTTTTAAAACGACGAATTACCGTTCGTCCTTCATTAAAGGAGACTAATACGGTTGTGGTCCCTCACACCTCTACTTCAAAGCCACAACCCAGCGTTCCTAAAACGGTAGCTATAGCGACTCCGGACTCTGGAGTTGGTGCGGAGATTGGGACCCGTCGCCCAAAAATGCCCGTGAAGCGTAGGCTCCTATCGTCGGCCGCTGGGGCTCGTTCGCAGAAGAAGAAGAAATCGATGTTTTCTCTCGACGCCGTACTCGGCCAGGAGCCCCATGCTCCCTATAGCGAGGGCTTGAGTGAGTACGGGACCAATGAGGGTCTATTTATTGAGCTTGCAAATGATACCGATCTTCAAGTCGCCCTTGTGGCTTCCAAGCGACAGGCTCGCACAGAGGCGGCGTTGCTATCGCTTGCGGAGACGGGTATGCTCTAGTCATGTCGTTTTGAGCTTTTTCCTTCTCTCTTATTATGCATTTATTAATACATCCTTCTTTGTCAGGCACCTCCGCTGAAGAGGCTCTGGCGGCTTCCCTCCGGACTTTTGAGGAGGAAGAGAGCTGTGTGCTTCTTATGGCTTGGGTATAACTTATTTCGTTTGATTACGCCCTCATGCTTTATGCTTGTGCTCTGACGCTTTATTTCACCTTGTTACATGGACTGCTTCGGCTCCAGTTGTTCCAGGTGTAGCGCTGATCCCAAGCGATGGTGCAGTAGTCATGTCAGAGCCGGCCATCACGGTTACGGCTATCCCCAAGCCAGCATGAGAGTCTTTGCTGAAATAGCCGATGATGGATGCCGTAGCGGCGCCGGAGGCAGAACTAGGGTTAGATGACGGTGAATGCATCCCCTTGTCCGAAGTCTTGAGGAGGTCGGTCCTCACAGCTCAAACTGAAAAGAAGCGCAGGAAGCGCGCAGCGAGGGAGCATGATGCTACCTTGGCTGCGGGTGCAGGTTCAAGCACCATCCCTTCTGTCGCTATTACTTCAGAGGGTACCCCAGCTGCCTTGTCTACCGCCCATAGACAGGTTGCGCACGCGGTTTGGGATGCAACTGAGGATCCATCGCAAGGTACTGCAATGCCCATTCTTTTTTTATTAGAACTTGGTCTGCAAATTCTTATATATTATATCCTGCACGGCCAAGTCTTGGCAGTGAGATGGTAGGCGAGGCGACGGCGACCATGGAGCCCGAAGTAGCTACTCTCTCCAGGGAGTCTGGGACTGCCAAAACCGTTGCTCTCTCCCCTTGTGTCTCTCTGGCGTCGGCAGGCATCGCGAGTGTCACGACGGCCCTTGTCGAATCAGGAGACGAAGCCATGGGCGCCGAGACCGTCCCTCTGAAGGAGAGCGAAGAAGTCACTAGGCCCAGTGATGCTTCCGTTGCTGAAATTGTGCCCTCTGAAGCACTTCGGGTCGCCGAAATGACGGCTGTTGTTCCCTCGCCTTCTCCCATGTCTTCTGAAATGCTGGAAGGTATAGGTTTGTCATTCATCGGCTTCATTGTGGGTATCACTCTCCTTGTATTGACAATATGTCGTCATAACTTTGCAGGAGTCCTTTTTGATCACCTGGATCAGGTGCTGAATCCGCATTTCTCATTCCAGCCAGAGATTGCCCTACCTGCTGATGTCGGTGAGTATAGTCTATAACCGACGTCCTTTCCTTTCTCTTACAGATAGCCATGTTGCTAACTCTTCTTCATATTGGATATAGAGTCGCGGGTCGAAAGAATAACCGAGCTCCCTGCACTCCCCGTCCTACCGCCTATTGTAGCCGGTATGATAGGCTTAACCCCTTATCCATTTTTTTATTTCCTGAGTTGGCATTTAACTGTAACTCATTCTGCAGCAATCGCACCGGCTCCAGCTCCCTTCGAGACTCGCATTATGATGCCAGCAGGGCCTCTTGTTAAACTCACATCTTCTCGAGGCGCCGTGAACAGCCGACGAATGTTGAGCGAGTTCTTCGAGGATCTTGATGTTGAAGCCTTCCCTCCGCTGCAAATTTTGCTATGTAGGTTAATCCAATGCAGGCGACACTCGTGAACTTCCATGACGAAGACGTCGTCGGGTCGTGGGTTGATTACTGCTGATAGATCGAGGCTTGCTTGCACGAGATCGAGCTTAAGCGTATTGCTCCTGAGGTGTTAGCTTCAACTTCCCAGCGGGCTGCGTGGATGAAGCAGAGTGTTCCTTTCTTTCGCCATTTTGAACAAGAGGCGACCCTACGACAGAAGGAACATGAGGCGGCTTCTAACGAGTCTGCTCGGTTGCGCACCGAGGTTGACGCGAACGCTGCGGAGCTGAAGGCTATTTTCGATAGTCTCCAACGGTGTATCTCAGACGGGTTGGCGCTAAGGTAGAAGCTTGACTCCACCGAGCGGGTTGCGCAAAGTTGCGAAGCTGCTAAGCATGAAATCGATACGAAGCTTTCATCCTGCTTGCAGCAACGAGCTCGAATTGAAGCGGAACTAGCAGCGGTGGCTGACTGTGAGAAGGAGCTGAAAGGAGTGCATGAGCGGCTTGACGACTTGTTGAAGAGGACTCCTCCTTAGTACCTGCCTTTGTAATTTTTTGTATTGATGAAAATCTGTAATTCATGAATAACATGTATTCATTCATTTTTTTATTCTTTTATATGATGTATCTTGTATTCAATTGAATTCATGAATAAAGGACATGTTTTATCTTATATCGCTTTCTTTTCTTTACTGTGTTGTTGTCATGTTACTCTAATAAGTGTAGCGTGTAGATATCAACTCATCTTGAACTCTTCGTAGGGTGGTGATGGCGTAGGAAACAGGTACGGGTCTGCTGCCTAAGATTTTTCAACTTTATGAGCCGTGAGGGCCTCATAAAGATTTTTCTCCCTACGAGTCGAGAGGATCTCGTAGGTGTATTTTCTCCTTAGGAATCGTGAGGATTCCTAAGTGTTCTTTCTCTTGAGTCGTAAGGATCTCACAAGAGAATTTCCCCCCTTACTGTAGGGTTCCTAGGCACTCTCAAAAGGTCTCACAAGGCATCAACCATGCCAATTTCAAATTTTACGGATGCCGAGAAACCCTAATACGGATCGTTAACTAGATATTTAGGCGACAAAAGCAACTAGTTAACAAATTAACTAAGTGAACGGAAATACAACCTTTGTAGATCCGTTTCTCCACCTCCATAGCTCCATGATGATGTCCTCTCCGCTGTCCAAATCGAACCATGACTCTAGCATCGGCTTCAACGGAGAAAAAGCGGGCTAGGTCATCGACGACTATGCCGAAGATGATCTACGTCGAGGCATCACTAGATCAAGCTCCACCTTCATCAAGCCATGAAAACTTGTGAAGGAAACACCCTATACTACTTGGCAAGAGGTAGAGGATGAAGAAATAGGAAGTGGGTTCACTTTAGAATTGGATTTCTCACTCATTTCATCAAGTTGCCATTGATGAAGTCTAGCTTTTCTTCTTTGAAGAAGAAGAAGAAGAAGATGATATTATGATAAGTCTTTTAGAATAATTGAAAAAGAATTATTCTTATCATAACTTGAACCATGGTTTGATGTAGAGAGTTAACTCAAGTTAGATGAATGGTTAGGGTTTGAAGAAGAAGACAAAAAGGTTACATGAGTCAAAGTTGCATGAAGCTTCAAGAAGCTTCATGTAAGAAAGCAACCTTTTTATTTTCTTTTCACTTTTTCTTTTAATCCAAATTAAAAGATAAATGAATGAATAAATGAATAAAAACCCTAACCATTTACTTAACCATGGTTTAACTCTTTACACAAACCCTAGCAATCATGTATCATCAAACATAATACAATCAAGTGCACAAAAATATATCACATATACAATGTGCACACCCGGGTGAGAAAATCCATTTAAAGTGAACCAATACTAGTTAATGCAAAGTAATATATCAAATATATAATCATGCATTAAATCATCAAATCAACGCTTGATTTAACGATCCGGTCATATCGCATATAACCGACTAATATTCAATGTATCGGCTTATCGAATCAATCCTTGATTCGATAACTAGGTTATATCGCATACAACCATTCGATACATTCATCGCGAGAATGAAATACGGTATCACATACACGCATTATTCTCGGTCCCGCACATATCTCATATGCGCTCCTATTTCGTTTCACTTGAGCCAGGAAACCTCTGTGTAGGACTCTAAAGACTCGTCAATACGCCGGCAGCAGGTGATGATCATATCAAACACCCACAAGCCGCAAGCGGTATGCTAAACGTAACGGCCACCCGGGTATTGAGCGATCAGAAGATCGATGAGCAAGCCCGCTCATACTCCTGTGAATCCAACCAGTAACACTTACCGTACAGTCCGGTCTGATCGTCTGATATGTCGCATATCTCGCCTAGGGGTGGTAAACGTCAGACTCTAATAGCTCGATAAGTCATGTCGATATGAGGTCTATAACAGTTCGAGAAACTACTGGTAACACTTACCAGTAAATCTCAGCAACCCTGGCCAGGGATTTCCGGTTATAGCCAATCGAACACAGCGCAACATCAACTCCCTATACCGGGAGAGACGAATCCCCTCCTATCGCTCATTGCCTCCATGTGACTCGGGACTGTACCCAAAAACCACCGTTTTGCACGCCCTCTTGGACGTGGTAAGATGGAAATCAAAGCACAGTGGGAACCACACAAGACTCTATGACGATCTCGGGTCAACAGACTACTCTGTACCAGTGTCACCAGAGAACTGCCATCTGACATAAGGTATAATACCATCTGGGAGTTCTCGGCGAGTCCGTCCAGTGTACCCAGTCTCTACTGAGCACCCGTATATCATCTCTGATGTCAAACACCAATGGATATGGGATCATCCATCGCCCATCTGTATGGGTCGAGAAGGTATACGCTAGTCTACTCTGGTATATCGATGCCCCGTCTCGATACACCCACGACTAGGGACTTTGAAGGATGTACTTATGGACTACCATGTCCCTACTAGTATGATCCGCATCATAGTCCAGGTAGTCAAGCACACATCCTAAGGGCTTTACCAACATGTAACAGAGAGACAATCAGTGTACACGTTAAGGTAAAGAGCAACCAGATAGCATACTATCATGTCGAGCAAGAAAGTCCTCCCTATATATGTCCCAGCATCCACTACAATATACATCCAATGTACAGTAATGGCCTCTAAGGCATACATATAACTAACAATCTCCCAATTGCACTAGGGCCATCTGATAGCAGTGGTTGTAGTATCTCATACTCAACCATCCCATAAAAGTCTCTCTCTGGGAAAAGGCCTTCATGAGTGGATCCGCTGTGTTATCCTCTGAGTCTACTCTCCTAACCTTGATTACCCTGGAGATCAACTATCTCCATGATCAGGTGATACTGCCTTAGAATATGTCTGGATCACTGATGGGACCGGGGTTCCTGGCATAAGCTACAACTCCATTGTCACACAATGGGAGGAACTTGGTTCATCTCATGAACTTATATACACCTAGACAGTCTCTTTGGTAGCATCTTAAGTAGCGATGTATCCAGCCTTTATCGTCTAGTATGTCACGGTATCTAGCTTGGAACTCTTCCAACATACCGTCCCTTTACCGAGGGTAAAGACAATGCCTGTGACTGACATTCAGTCGTCTTTATCACCCTGGAACCATTCCAGTGATTCTCCCCAGGGTCGATTGATACCGTCTCACTACATACTAGTGAGAATCCTAACACCCAATTAGATCTATCTCATAGATCCAAAACCCAGGATTTAGGAGGTATCACTTTGATCCTACATGGAGAATCATTGTGATAAGCGGAGATTGACCGAGCGTAGCATAGGAAACTCCTTCCCTATCAAGAGTATGTCATCCACGTACTCTACGAGGATCGTCACCATACTCCCTACTACCTTTTTGTTTATACAAGGTTCATCTACCATTTTGATGATGTCAACTTCTTTGACTAATCCATCAAAACAGATGTTCCAACTCCGCGATGCCTGCTTTATCCTATAAAGCATCTTGCACACGTTTCCGCTGCTCCCACTGTCTACGAGGCCCTCTGGCTGTGTACTTATAGACTGCCTTTTCTAAAACATCATTTAGAAAAGCTGTCATGACACCCAACCACCAGATATCGTAGTCATGGTATGTAGCCGTGGTAAGTAGGATCTGGATGGACTTAAGCATAGCCACCTGAAAAGGTTTCATCATTATCCACGCCTGGTCGATGACGAAAAGCTTTAACAAGTCTAGCTTTGAAAGTCTCAACTTTTCCATCTACACTAAGTAATCTTTTCAAGATATACTTGCTCCTGATGGGGATTTAACCCTTCAAATATAGCAATCAAAGTCCATACTCTGTTGGTGTATAAGGATTCCATCTCAGATCACTAAGCATCCAGCCATTCTTACAGAGTCTTACTCCTGATGGCCAGCTCGAAGCTAGTTGGGTCATCATCTCATGATGCAATCCTCGCTCCCACTGTCATAGAGAAACAGAAGTATCTCTCAGGTGGGTGAGGAACCCTACTAGATCGGCGGAGAGGCTGAGGTTCGTTGGTAACTATTGAATCCTTTGGTTCTTTCAAATCATCAGCTGCAGTTTGTATAGCTGGAACCTTTCCAGTTCTACATTACAGACTTTGCCTCGAGCTTGTCCGGATTTTGCTTTCAGACATAGGCCGGACAACCCCAAATCTTAACTAGCTTAAGACATGGGTTCTACCCTTTCCATCTTACATATGAAGTGGTAGGCAACTGATTTGATTTGAACCCTATTCAATAGGTATGCAACTTCATAAGTGCATAACTCCCAAAAGGAAAAAGGTAACTCAGCAGTACTCATCATAGAGCACACCATATCAAATAGGGTGTAATTGCTCTACCCCGATATACCATCGTGCTATGGTGTATACGGAGGAGTAATATTGAGAGAGAATCTCATTCTCCTTTAGAAAAGTCCAAGAATTTCGTGCTCAAGTATTCTCCTCCTTGATCTCATCATAGGACATAATACTTTTACCCGTATTTTGGTTCTCTACTTCTAGCTTATATTCTGTGAATATCTCAAAAGGTTCGGACTTGTGTTTCAACAGGAACATATGTCTGAATCTTGAGAAATTATCAGAGAATGTAATGAAGTAAAAAGAACCGGTCTTGGCATTTGTAGACAGGGGACCTACATACATCATCATGTATCATCCCAAGAGTTTACTAACTCTTTCTCTGTTTTCAGTAAACGGAGCTGTGGTCATCTTATCTTTGTGACATGACTGGCGAGTTTCACAAGATGTAAATTCAAACTAATTTAAATATGCATCTTTATGTAACTCTAGCTAGTCGGGTCGTATTGATATGACCTAGTCTACAATACCTCAAGAAGGATTCGTTCATTTCTGGACTCTTCCTCTTGTGTGTGTTCTGTATACTCAGAACTGTAGTTTGATTTAGAACATTAATGCTTTTAGATAACGTGCCTGAACCGATCAACTTTTGATATAGGAAATGTTCAAAACATTATCCAACTATACAAAATTTTATCATTTCTTTACTAATAAAGAGATAGATATGATTTTGTATATTAGGTTCGGTATCTAATAACATTCGTTCAGAATCAATGTATTTGGAATACAGGGTGACAGTGACCAACAGACTTGGCTGCAACACTTGCCCCGTTTTCTGCCTCATGAAACTTATCACCCGTTCTCAGTCCTCTACCTTTCTATAGCCCTATGTAACATATTACATATGCGGGATCCTGATCTGGTATCACATACCCAGGATGTAAAGAATACTGAGAAACAGTTCTGTATAATGAACACACCCGAAGATGATGCATCAGTATGCACTGTCTTCGTTTGGGTGGCACGGGAATTTTGGTAATCCCCTATTTCCTGCTCTGTCTTATAACAATTATAAGTTGGAGCGGGACCAACGTTCCCCAGCTCAGTATAACAAACGGGTTCGGTCAATAATCCGTATTATTATCTTGATTAAGGCGTGATATGGTCGCTACCTGGAGAGAGAGAGAAGAAAACACTCAGCGTGCGCTCTTGCAAGAATAGATTGGTTATTATTTTATCTAATCAGGATGGCTCCCACTGCTTTTTATCAAATCTTCCTTCAAACCCTAAAAGGAAAGACTAGCCGGGATTAATTACACACTACAAGTTCGCCAATCTTTCAGCCAGGCCAGTGTCGGTACTTTGAGGGAGGTCCCCCGTGCTTTCGCACGAACCTAATTAATGTAAACCTCGTTTTCCCAGAGGCGTAACCTCGTTGACACCTTTCTAGACACCTACTTGATCGGCTAATTGTAATGTGTAAAACTCTCCCAGGAGTAACAATTACTCGCAGCGGGTATCGGGATCCAACTATCTCATAGAAGGTATGCAATCTCATTGCAAATTTCAACACTTGAAATTCCCGATAATATTTTGCCCCTAGTGTTCTATGACCTTGACGAATGCCAAACAACCCATAGTCCACTAGTCAAGTTCAACCCGTATATTTCTTGATCGAATTAAACCCACCCGCACGACCCTTGACGAATGCCAAACAACGTCGTACGAATACCCTAATCCAATCGCATCATATGCTCAAGCAGATAAATACTAGTTAGCTACCGTACACTACGCCTTGACGAATGCCAAACTACCGCAGCACGAATACTAACTAGTACATATCTGAAATGACGGAGGGCTACGACAGGTTTTTCTGAAAACCTATTGCGTAATGAACTTGATATCGTTGTAGAATCAAATGATTTTAAAATGGAGTGCTTTTGAGGCTTTTCTAGTTTTGCTAAAGGAGTCACTCCCGGTGAAGGGATCGTCGGTCCTTTCCTCTTCGAATGAGGTGCGGGATATATCATATATATCACTGTGCAAAACAAAAACTCTTAAAAGCAATCAAAAGTCAAACCGAGTGTGTAGCATCTGCCAGTTATTGCTAAAGGAGTCACTCCCGGTGAAGGGATCTCGGTCCTTTCCTCATCGAATAAGGTGCAGGATATATCACATATACCGCTGTGCAAAGCAAGAACTGTAGCTACCTGTTTTATTTTGAAATTCGATTCTACAACATCTTAGGTTTCTTTTACTTTCATTAATCACATTAATGAAGTCCCATCATTTAAGTACCTAAACATCACAGATAAATACGACGTACACTTATGCCATCCGCATTCGCCTTGATGTCCCCTCGTGCACCGTTAGGTTAGGTAACTAACGGCAGAGCGGGGCAGGGCTAGCGCGGGTGTAAAACATAAGTAACGCCTATATAATATATCATATATACTATATACAGTATCCATCACAGAACATCACATGATCACATCACAGATATCGCAGCAGAAGAAACATATGAAATATTAGATATACTAGGACGTCCGTGTTTTCAATACGAGCCAATATAAAACACAGATTCCACGGCCGTGATGAATAGCCAAACCCACACCCCTAGACCCCTACGAGAGCGGCAAACAACCCTACCAATTCTAGAGTTAGGAGACCCGAACTCGACTCCTCGAGTTGGTCTCCCACTGGACTCCAAAACCCGGTTACTTGTGCTCCCCTCCTTGGGTCTATCCTAGTGCGGAAAAGTAAATAATATACAAAAGGTGACATCTTTCGCAACCTGGAAGTGCCCCAATAAAAGAATATTACATACAAGTTTTTACATGAATGAAAATGAAAAACACTCATCTCACATAAAAACCCCCGGCTATTCAAACACGACGATCCAATATAACATATCCAGCAACACATAACATCACATGTCATCAACGTAAGTAAATATGTCCATCCCAATTGTCGTTGACATATAGCAACGAAACCGGCGATATCACATATTACACTTACGGCCGCAGAAAAGAAAGTGTAAAACTACAACAGTTGGAATCCGCAATCTGCATAGACATCGCATGCCTAATCAAATGAATACCTTAGACATCGCATGCCTAACAATTATAAACCCCGCATTTTAGTCTCATTATCGAAAACTCTTTTCAATATCAAGTCGGGCAATTCAACAAGATTCCCGATATCCTGATCGAATGCTCGTCGCAAACTTCAGTAGACGGCCGCACCCCCCGATACCGTCGACGAAGTGCACCAAGACGGAACACCGCTACCGTGAGCACCCGGACGGATGCTTTCGGCGATGGGGTTCTCCTATAGTCACTTGGTCGGGGCTATGGAGCGAGGCTGTCTATTAAGTTTACCCGGCGAGTATCCGCGTACGCTACGTGATTGCGACGGACTTTTGATCACATTAAAATTCCGTGGCAACCGATCAAGTGAGACTAAAGTGCTATGTTTATAACATTCATTCAGTTATCTCATAACTAATTGTGAATTCCAATTATTGTATCACATTCCAGATAAATAGAAAATGTTAAACTTTCCGATCGAACAGTCGAACACCCAAATTTTCCCAAAACAGATCAACACATGAAACAAGTCTAAAAACATTCAGTTCGTGCCTCAGTACCAACGGTCCAGCCGTAGAAGGGTCAAGCCAATGCCTCACATGTGGCACGCCGTACTGTCCCAAACCCGAAGGTTCAAAGGGCAGTTCAAGACGGTCACATAATCGAGTTAAGGTTTGTTGTCTTCTAGAGGGACCATCGCGTTACTTGCACTACTTAGAACGTCGTTAAACTACGGAAAAATCCAACACTTGGAAATTTCCCGACAGGGGAAAAATTGGGTATTTATATCCGGTCGAACTTTTTAACATATTCAAAAATTATCCGGAAAGCCACATAGACAAAATCTGATACTCCGATCGAAACACCGAATCCCCAAAACAACCCCAGAAAATTCAACTCTTGAATAAATATTAAAAATTCCCAGAAAATCCAGCATAATAAAATAGGAGTTACTGTGCAAACAGGGGATGATGATGTCATCCTTTGGCCGCGGAACCGCCGCAGAAGGCATGCTTCTGCCGCGGTTCCGCCGCACTTTGTACTGTTCATGAGTCAAATTTTGCACCGTAATTCTTATAATTCCTTGCTGAATTTTTTAAGCATTTTTAATGTGGAAAATCCCAGATTTTAGAAAAAGTCCAGAGAGTATGTTTGGTTTAGGGTTTCGGGTTCGTTCGGGTTTCAAACTTCGTCTACGCATCGCCTAAGGCTCTAACTAGGCTCTGATACCACTGTAGGGTTCCTAGGCACTCTCAAGAGGTCTCACAAGATATCAACCATGCCAATTTCAAATTTTACGGGTGCCGAGAAACCCTAATACGGATCGTTAACTAGATATTTAGGCGACAAAAGAAACTAGTTAACAAATTAACTAAGTGAACGGAAATACAACCTTTGTAGATCCGTTTCTCCACCTCCATAGCTCCATGATGATGTCCTCTCCGCTGTCCAAATCGAACCATGACTCTAGCATCGGCTTCAACGGAGAAAAAGCGGGCTAGGTCATCGACGACTATGCCGAAGATGATCTACGTCGAGGCATCACTAGATCAAGCTCCACCTTCATCAAGCCATGAAAACTTGTGAAGGAAACACCCTATACTACTTGGCAAGAGGTAGAGGATGAAGAAATAGGAAGTGGGTTCACTTTAGAATTGGATTTCTCACTCATTTCATCAAGTTGCCATTGATGAAGTCTAGCTTTTCTTCTTTGAAGAAGAAGAAGAAGAAGATGATATTATGATAAGTCTTTTAGAATAATTGAAAAAGAATTATTCTTATCATAACTTGAACCATGGTTTGATGTAGAGAGTTAACTCAAGTTAGATGAATGGTTAGGGTTTGAAGAAGAAGACAAAAAGGTTACATGAGTCAAAGTTGCATGAAGCTTCAAGAAGCTTCATGTAAGAAAGCAACCTTTTTATTTTCTTTTCACTTTTTCTTTTAATCCAAATTAAAAGATAAATGAATGAATAAATGAATAAAAACCCTAACCATTTACTTAACCATGGTTTAACTCTTTACACAAACCCTAGCAATCATGTATCATCAAACATAATACAATCAAGTGCACAAAAATATATCACATATACAATGTGCACACCCGGGTGAGAAAATCCATTTAAAGTGAACCAATACTAGTTAATGCAAAGTAATATATCAAATATATAATCATGCATTAAATCATCAAATCAACGCTTGATTTAACGATCCGGTCATATCGCATATAACCGACTAATATTCAATGTATCGGCTTATCGAATCAATCCTTGATTCGATAACTAGGTTATATCGCATACAACCATTCGATACATTCATCGCGAGAATGAAATACGGTATCACATACACGCATTATTCTCGGTCCCGCACATATCTCATATGCGCTCCTATTTCGTTTCGCTTGAGCCAGGAAACCTCTGTGTAGGACTCTAAAGACTCGTCAATACGCCGGCAGCAGGTGATGATCATATCAAACACCCACAAGCCGCAAGCGGTCTGCTAAACGTAACGGCCACCCGGGTATTGAGCGATCAGAAGATCGATGAGCAAGCCCGCTCATACTCCTGTGAATCCAACCAGTAACACTTACCGTACAGTCCGGTCTGATCGTCTGATATGTCGCATATCTCGCCTAGGGGTGGTAAACGTCAGACCCCAATAGCTCGATAAGTCGTGTCGATATGAGGTCTATAACAGTTCGAGAAACTACTGGTAACACTTACCAGTAAATCTCAGCAACCCTGGCCAGGGATTTCCGGTTATAGCCAATCGAACACAGCGCAACATCAACTCCCTATACCGGGAGAGACGAATCCCCTCCTATCGCTCATGCCTCCATGTGACTCGGGACTGTACCCAAAAACCACCGTTTTGCACGCCCTCTTGGACGTGGTAAGATGGAAATCAAAGCACAGTGGGAACCACACAAGACTCTATGACGATCTCGGGTCAACAGACTACTCTGTACCAGTGTCACCAGAGAACTTCCATCTGACGTAAGGTATAATACCATCTGGGAGTTCTCGGCGAGTCCGTCCAGTGTATCCAGTCTCTACTGAGCACCCGTATATCATCTCTGATGTCAAACACCAATGGATATGGGATCATCCATCGCCCATCTGTATGGGTCGAGAAGGTATACGCTAGTCTACTCTGGTATATCGATGCCCCGTCTCGATACACCCACGACGAGGGACTTTGAAGGATGTACTTATGGACTACCATGTCCCCACTAGTATGATCCGCATCATAGTCCAGGTAGTCAAGCACACATCCTAAGGGCTTTACCAACATGTAACAGAGAGACAATCAGTGTACACGTTAAGGTAAAGAGCAACCAGATAGCATACTATCATGTCGAGCAAGAAAGTCCTCCCTATATATGTCCCAGCATCCACTACAATATACATCCAATGTACAGTAATGGCCTCTAGGGCATACATATAACTAACACTTACAAGTTGAGAGGACTCGTAAGTGGTTGGTGAGTTGACTTGTTTCCGAGTCGAAGCATTGCTCTGACGGGGAGGTCGTTGGCTGACTTGTTTTCGCGACGGGGTCATTGAATGACGTGTTTCCGAGACGGGGTCATTGGATGACGTATTTCCGCGACGGGGTCATTTGCTGACGTATTTCCGCGACGGGGTCACTGGCTGACGTATTTCCGCGACGGGGTCATTTGCTGACGTATTTCCGCGACGGGGTCACTGGATGTATTTCCGCGACGGGGTCACTGGATGACGTATTTCCACGACGGGGTTATGTGATGACGTATTTCCGAGACGGGGTTATTGGATGACGTATTTCCGCAACGGGGGTCATTGGATGACGTATTTCCGCGACGGGGTCATGCTGACATATTTCCGCGACGGGGTCATTGGATGACGTATTTCCGTGACGGGGTCATTTGCTGACGTATTTCCGCGACGGGGTCATTGGATGACGTATTTTCACGACGGGGTCACTGGATGACGGATTTCCGCGACGGGGTCACTTGATGACGTATTTCCGCGATGGGGTCACTGGATGACGTATTTCCGCGACGGGGTCATTTGCTGACGTATTTCCGCGACGGGGTCACTGGATGACGTATTTCCGAGACGGGGTCATGTGCTGACGTATTTCCGCGATGGGGTCATGTGCTGACGTATTTCCGTGACGGGGTCATGTGCTGACGTATTTCCGCGACGGGGTCATGTTGACTTGCTCCGTTTTCTGCGGTGTCGGGGCTGACTTTAGGTTGTCCGTGAACCGTAGAGTCTTGGAACTGGGGACTTCGTCGTGGCCCCGATTGGTGGTGTCGCGTCCATGCTCTGCTGGCGTGAGGAAGAATGCCGTTGTTGGTCTTCTGGGATGCAGATATTGCTGTTGAGATCTTACTTTCCCTTTTGACAGGATCTGGTGGGGAAATGTGGTTCCCTTTCGTTTATGCCCATGGATTGTACACAGGGGTCAGTATGGACTCACCTATAGAGAAAAAGTTTTATTTTATACGTATTTTGTTTTCTTTCTGCGATACTCTATCATTTCAGCTTTTTATATCACGAAAGTCGCGATTGCCCAATCATTTCGGCTATTTTTCGCGGTGCCCAATCAATTATGCTATTTTTTCTTTTTACTCGCTGCTTTTTATTGCGAGTTGCCCAACCATTTCGGCTATTCTGTATGCATGTATTTTACTTGCTGATTTTGTTGCAAGTTACCCCATCATTTCGGCTATTTCATATGCATTTTTGGCTCGCTGATTTTTATCGCGAGTATGGAACTTGGAATCTGGTGCTAGTCTTAGCATCAGCATCGCTGCGACTGGAATATTGCCAGGAGCGAATCATCATTTGCCATGAAAGGACTTAGAATTTGATACCGATTTAGGCATCAGCATCGCTACAACCGGGATATTGCCAGGAGCGAATCATCATCTGCCTTCATCGGTTCGAACAAAGGTGGCTTAGTAAACAAGGTTAAGATCCTGTCGTTTAAGGCTTTTAATTTCATGAGCCGTAAAGGTCTCATAAAGGTGTTTCTCCCTACGAGTCGTGAGGATCTCGTAGGTGTCTTTTCTCCTTAGGAATCGTGAGAATTCCTAAGTGTATGTTCTCTTGTAAGTCGTAAGGATCTTGCAAGAGTGTTTTCTCCTTATAAATCGAGAGGACCTACAAGTGTTTGTCCATCAAATGAGGGCATTTCTCGTCGTTGGTGGGACTCGGCAAAGAAATGATTATTTGTGCCCGTGGATTGTATACAAGGGTCAGTATTAAACCGCTTGCAGGGCAATCTGGGAAAGGTGATGGCTTAAGAACAGGTTCAGATCCCTGTAGCTTAAGACTTTTGAATCTTATGAGCCGTGAGGGTCTCATAAGAGGGTTCTCCCTATGAGTCGTGAGGATCTCGTAAGTGTAATCTCTCCTTAGGAATCGTGGGGGGATCCTTAAGTGTGTTGCTCCTTTGTGAGTCGTAAGGATCTCACGCAGGTAGTTTTCTCCTTACAAGGTCGAGAGGACCTTGCAATATCTTTTAACGAGATTGCGTCCTTTTGGGTTTTCACAAACTCGCCGGTAGCCCTGCTGTTTTTACTCACGGAGCCCTTTCGGGTTTTCATCCGTGCCCATTTTGCTTATGGACGTACCCTTTTTTTACGAGTCTATGCCCTTTTGGGTCTTCACAAACTCGCCGGTAGCCCTGCTGTTTTTACTCACGGAGCCCTTTCGGCTTTTCATCCATGCCCATTTTGCTTTTGGACGTACCGTTTTTTTTACGCGTCAGCCCAAGGATACTGCAGGTTTGTAGTAGTTTAAAGACGTTCCGGTCAGTAGTTAGTTTTAGGACATTTCGGTCCTTAGCTAGTTTTAGGACATTACGGTCCATTGTTAGTTTAGGGACGTTTCGGTCCGCTATTAGTTTAGGGACGTTTCGGTCCATCACACGTTTTCGAGACGAGATTTCGTCGGATACTACTTATAGAGTTTAGGCTTGGGAAGATAGCGAGCGGACATAGGCTTCGTCATCTATCATTGACCTAGGCCGTGACTCGTTAGGCGTAGTATTTTTTTAAGAACCGGCCGTTTATTGGCCTGAAGAGTCTTTCGCCATGCATATCCATGAGCAAGTAAGCCCCACCTTGGTAGACCTTGTCTATGATGTACTGGCTCTTATAATTCGTCTCGAATTTCCCCCATTTGGCATGATTGGGGATCATAGGTCTCTTGACCACTAGCACGAGTTCGCCTTGGCGGAATGTTCTCGGCCTAGTCAATCTCTCGTATGAGCGCGTCATCTTTGCTTTGTAAGCCTCCAAGTTTTGCTGCGCCATGAGACGAGTTTTATCGAGGGTATCGAGCTCCTCAAGCCAAAGATGAGCATTCTCTTCGTCTGTTAGCTCGTAATGGACCGCCACTCGTAGAGATGGTAGCTTTATCTCCAAGAGAAGTACTGCTTCAGCGCCGAATACCAATGCATACGGTGTTGTATTCGTGGCCATTTTGAACGTGGTCCGATACGCCCAGAGAGTTTCATGCAGTCTCTCATGCTAGTCCTTCTTATTTCGAGACACCGTCTTTTTTATGATCTTCGTCAAGGTCTTGTTGAAAGCCTCAGCTAGACCATTAGCTCGGGGATTATAGACCGAAGAGTATCTCCAGTCTATATTATGCTGCTGTGTGAAACGACTGATTTTGTGACTTCTGTTGGCTGGCCCGTTATCGGAGATAATCCGTCGCGGAGTGCCGAACCGATATATGACGTGTGTCTTGAAGAAATGGAGGATATTCTCTGTCTTCACTTCTCTTAGCGGTACTGCTTCTGCCCATTTAGAGAGGTAATCGGTTGTCGCCAATATGAACCGATGTCCTCTGAATGATGCTGGTTCGATGGGCCCAATTATGTCGGTTCCCCACATTTCGAACGACCAGCTCGCCACCGTTGGGTGTAGCGGGTTTGGATGCTGGTGGATGAAGTCTCCATGAATCTGGCACGAATGACATTGCTTCGCGTATTCAAGGTAGTCTTGAATCATCGTGGGCCAATAGTAGCCCATTCTATTGATCTTCAGTTTCATCTTTAGTCCGGCTTGATGAGAATCGCAGAGTCCGTCGTGAGTAACGACTCTCCTTACTTCTTCCGGTCCCAGGCATCTTAACCACAGGGAGTCGAACGATCTCTTATACATAGTATTATTGACGAAGGCGAAAGACAGAGCTCGTTTCATGAGCTGATGTCTTGAGGACGCATCTTCATGTGTTTGACAGGATTTGAAGTAGTCTATAAAGACTTCTCTCCAATCCTTGGCCTTTTCCTGGTCCTCTATTTGTAGAGCCGCTTGCTTGGTCGCTTCCTTTTCTTCAGACGACTCCGGAGATATTTCTGCCGGCACGAGAACCCGACGGCTTTGCACGACGATCCTTACGTCATCGAGATTTTCATCAGCCAATTCTTTAGCGAGCTTGGTTAGTGCATCAGCTTTGTTATTTTCCGTGCGCGGTATGCTCTCCAGCATGTAGGAGGGAATTTGGGTCAGCAGTTGCTGCACTCTCTCACCGTACTTTACCAACTCCGGTTTACACGTTTGATAGTCGCCGTTTACTTGACTAACGACCAGCTGGGAGTCTCCGTATATAAGGAGGTTTTCGATTCCCATGTCGACAGCGATCTCAAAACCTGCTATCAAAGCTTCATATTCTACTTCATTATTTGTCCTCGGCTCTGTTAGGGAAAAGGCAAAGCGCATTATCCTTCCTTGCGGAGTTACGAAGATAAGGCCTACCCCAGATTTGATTATAGGGGAGCTGTGCTTTCGCTTCTTCATGAAAGAAGCTCCATCGAAGTAAAGTTCCCATCTAGTGTCACTCTCTCCTTTCTCCCTGTCGATCGTGTCAAACGCATGCTCGTCTGGCAATTCGCAATTTAGGGGTGAATCGGCATGTATCGGATGCTCAGCGAGGAAGTCGGCGATGGCCTGGCACTTCACTGCCTTGAAAGGGCGGTATGTTATCGAGAACTCCATCAAGAGGAGGGCCCATTTAGCGAGCCGTCCTGTTAGTATGGTTCTTGACATCAAATATTTGAGAGGGTCCACTTTTGATATGAGGTGGACCTCATGCACCAATGCATAGTGCCGAAGCTTCGTTATCGCGAAGACTAGCGCCAGGCAGTGTTTTTCGATGGGGGAGTAGTTATTTTCTGCCCCCAGGAGAACTCGACTCAAATAGTAGAGGGCTTTCTCTTTCCCTTGGTCATTTTCCTGTGCCCATAGTGCACCTAAGGAACCTTCAAGGGCGGTTGTGTACAGGATGAGAGGCTTTCCTTTGACTGGAGCGGTCAGTACTGGCGGATTCTGCAGGTATTGCTTGATTTCGTCTAGCGCGCTCTGGCATTTACGATCCCAAACGAACGGGGTTCCCTTTTTCATCAGATGGCTGTAGGGGCGGCATTTGCCGGAGAGATTGGTTATAAATCGCAGGATATATGCGAGCTTTCCTTGGAGAGATCGCAGTTGCTTGAGAGTTCTTGGCGGAGGCATTTCCATAATCGCCTTGATCTTTGATGGATCTATTTCGATACCCCGGTGTCGTACGATGAATTCTAGGAATTTGCCCGAGAAAACTCCGAACGCGCATTTGAGAGGGTTCATCTTCAGGTTGTATTTCCGAAGGCGCTGGAACACTATCTCCAGATGCTCCCAATACTCCCCGTGCGATTTACTTTTCACCACGAGGTCGTCGATATAGCATTCGACGACTTCATGTATGAGGTCATCGAAGATCTTCGTCATGGCCCTCTGATAGGTAGCGCCGGCATTCTTTAAGCCGAAGGGCATCACTTTATAGCAGAATATTCCCAGAGGAGTCTTCTATGAAGGAGAAGACTTCGTGAGTGGACGTGTTGTCTATCATCAGCTCGGTAACCGGTACGGGAAAGTCATCTTTCGGACATGCTTTGTTGAGGTCCCGAAAGTTCACGCAGATGAGCACCATCCCATTTTTCTTCATCACTGGGACAATATGTAACATTTTGAAAATTTAGAAATAAATAAAATTAATTAATTAAATAATAAAATGTTAAATTAAAATGTTATTGAAACCAAATAAGACAATATCATAAGTTTTATGTAAAACAAATTAAATTTTAGTTTTAGTATGCAACAAAAATAAATTATAAGGGTTTTAGTGATAAATTTAGCTTCATTTTAATAAAATGGTGTTTAGATAATAACATAAGTTGTGAGGGGTTTCTATGTAAAGCTTAGGAATTTGTGCAAATGGGAATTGATTAAGGGTATAAGTGAAAAAGAGGTAAATTAGGTTTTTGTTCAGAATTTTATCTTAAGATAAATTAAAATGGAAAGATAATGTTTTGCCACCACTTTCTCTCATGCACAACACCATCCCCACACCTCCTCCTTGCATGAAACAACCACACCTTGATCATTGACACCTCCTCCTACACCTCATCCTTTCTATCACCACATATATCATGTGTTCAGATCAGTTGGCTAGTTTAAAATCTAAAATTTTAAGGAAAAGAAAGAAAAGAAAACCAAAGCAAATTAAAGAAGAACAAGAGAAATGAGAAGCAAGGAGCTAATCTAGGAATTTCCTCACCATTAAGCAAGGGCTAGGAGCTTGTGCATCTTGGGAAGAGTTATTCCAGCAACATACTTGTAGGTAAATCCTTAATCACCGTAGGAAGTTAAATTCTGTAACTAGTTTAAATTGAAATGAAAATTTCTATAATATCGTATTTTAGTCAAAACTAGGCTCTGTTTGAATCTGCTGTAGTTTAGAGGAAAATTAACTTAATAAAACAGTGCAAATTGATGTATGTTAGACCTAAAACAACCCATAGAAATACGAACCAAGGGGGTCGGTTTTGGGCCGGCGACATAAGGGAAAATTCCGGCGTCGCCGGATTTGTAGGAGGCTTGAGTGCTTTGGCTTTTTGGGTAGGTCTCTGTGTAGAATTATGGTTAATCTGGCATTGTTTAATCAATTTAGTTTAACTGTATATAAAATCTGGGAGCAAATATCGGAAATAGGTATCTAAAACCATAATACGACACGGGAAATTCGCAACGCGTTCTGTTTCTGTTACGAAACAGTGTTAGGTTAATTTCCAGTAAAAATTGAGTGTTAGATCATATGCAATTGTCGAATGTAATATAACTAGAAAGTACAACTTGTGTTTTCATGATTTTGTCGTGTCGGAATAGCCGTTTCCTTATACAAATTATTGCTATGTTAGATTCAAATACGGAGACTTTGGAGGCTGCGAGGAAAGGAAAAAGGATTGGCGATTCCTGAGAAGATACGACGTAATTCCGGTGAGTAGATTTACATCTACGGAGGAAGTCGGGTGGATGGCGTATAACACCCCCGCAACCTTATAATTATTATTATGACATCTACTTAGGTTTAGCTTTTCGTCAAAGCATTTATATGATATTGCATCTTGTATACCCTCCATGTGCATAAGTTTCATATGTAGTTTTAAATGAGATATACGTGATATTTGATCCCTGCGATGTGGGTATGAATTGATAAGTTTGTACGAGAGATCATGCCGTACTTAAGATGATATGGATATAGCGATATGATGAGCTATATTATAAGGAATTATACGTATCGGAAATGATGAACTTGGTATGCCGAATAACGGCCAATTTATTCTTTGACTGGTATAGATAGATTATGTTCTGTTTTAGGATGTAATACTAGTATGAGCTATATTATTTTAAAAACCACGGTTCGTTGTCTTTTAAATAAATTACCAGGATGCGTGCCAGTTTCTAAAGCAAACATCTATTTTTAATCTAAGGCGGCTTCTTTATTTCAAACTTAACGTTCCGATCATTTCTAAAGATAATGGTATAGCTCATAACAAGTAATTACAGTAAGTACGTTTAGATTACTTATAGGATTGCATTCTGTATTCTATATTATATGTTTCCGCGTTACGCACACTCTGGTAGAACACTGCACAAATACCGATGAGTACTATGCTGCACAAGCACTTAAATATATGTTGCACTACACCTCATTGGTACTGCCATGTCACTGTAAAATCGTTCTGATATATGTGTTAATATGTAGATTGTTACACCGTGGGACACTTGCACAAATACTAGTGATTTCCATGTTGCACGAGCATAGATGCGTATACTACACTACACATCATTAGTAGTGCCATGACACATTAGAATTAAAATCACTATGTTATGTGATAGGATTTCGTAGTCTTTTCCTATTTATGATGTTGTACTATAGATGCGGTATTTGATTTCTTAGGATTTTTGAGTATTTTACTCCTGATGATATATATATATATATATATATATATATATTTATCGGTGGTATGGGACACTGTTATATATATATATATATATATATATATCATCAATACAAACTATGCAATTATTCTTATTCCTTACTTGATATTTTGAGATGATGAGTAAAACGTCCACCATGAGTTTTGTGTTTTCTGGTTTTGTTCCAGACCGAGTGGGGGAGATATACGGTCGCGGATTTTTACGTTATCCAGACTGAGTGGGGGAGATATACAGTTGGATACATGGTGGATCCGGTCGAGACCGAGGGGTAGGATAGTCGCATTGAGGCGGGGGAGCCTAGCGAGGATACTCGATACCGGAGATAGAATTGAGCACGAAAGATATCCAGGGAATACTGACCGGAGATTGAGATGAGCATGGCAGCTATCCAGAGAATACTGACCGGGGTTCGATTAGGTACGGAAGATATCCAGGGGATGCTGATCGGAGCCAGGATATCGGGTGACGATCATCTGTTGAGACGGTGTCGACGGTATCTGTATTTACGTGTCGATGCTGGACACGAGAGATTTCGGATTTCGATGTCGATGCTGGGCATCTATTTGTATATTGATATGATCATTATCATGAGGTACACAGTTAGATATTTATTTATTGGATTTCACCAGGACTGATCCGGGGGATAGTACCTATACATATTTGTACTGACATTCACAGACAAAAAGGGAATTCCAATACGGATAATAGATTCATAGTTTTGACTCATATGACATTGAGATAGTATACTTGGGATAGCATGAAAGTTAGTATTGCACATTTGCATATCATATAGTATATCGATACAGAATATGATAGTACTATACTTATGACCTAGGTAATCGTTATGCATTTCGATTTCTACCTTTAGATGCATTTTTATTCACTGAGTTGGCAACCTATCCCCGTTATGCCACAGTTTCTTGCAGGTTTTACCGCTTGGATTATCAGCGGTTTGGGCACACATTCTTTTGGGAATTGATGGGTAAGTGAGTTTTTGTTGTATCCTACTCGCTCTTGATTATTTATATATTCTTGTATCTAGTGGAAACTCCATCAACTTAGAAATGACATATTATGGACTTAGAATCGAGGATTTGAGTTGTGTTTTGATTGTCGCACTCTTTAGAGTCGACTACTGCTTTAGATTAATTGGTTGCTCCATTGTTTGGACGTGGGGACTAGCTTCCGTTGGGATGCTATTTTATTATGTTGTATCGGGGTTTTTAAAAAAATGCAAAGAAGGTGATGACAAGTTTCAAAACGTCATAAATACTTTTCAACATACTTAGTTAAATTTAGATGTTATTTTAACTTGAGTTATCGGATGAATATTTAAACCTCACCTCTAATATCTTCAAAAAGGGTTTAGATTCCGGGTTTCGGCTTACTTAGATTACGTCGATGTGTTTAGATGTCACGTGTTTTAAGTGCCGGTCACGTGCTGCTTTTGGGTCGTGACAAAGTTGGTATCAGAGCGTTTGGTTTAACCTTTGTTCGAGTCTAGGTTGACTATATGGAGTCTGGGGATATATTTTGTTACCCAGGCTTGACCCTATAGGACTTAGACTTGATTTTGAGGGTCTTATACCCGAACTTTCGTTATATAGGATGACCTTTGTTGATGGAGTAGGTACTAAGTAGAGTGACGTACCGTACATATGTTCCGCGGCATATTTACGATATGATACTCCACCTAAAATACCTTAGGATTTATATCTTGAGATTTTCCTTCTATTCCTTCCGTTGATCTATCTTCGTCAGTGCATAATTGATTGTTTCGATCACCATGTTATGAGGGCCGAGAGGGCTACAGTTAGAGATACGGTCAGAGCAGATTTGTCTGGGACAAGGACTGACTGGGGTGACTTTTCGATGATATAGAGACGTCGTTTATTCATATATGATCGAGTTCAAATGGTGGGGAAAGTTCTTCGGGATCTGCACCAGATGGTAGAGTCATTGTTAGAGCTCAGGCAGATTTGAGACGTGATGTTTTCCCCTCTCCGAAGAACATGGTGTTGGGTACTGTTCAGACAGCAGTATCAATCTTTGCTAAGATTATCGAGATGTTAATTCCGGAGTTCATGAAGTTAAAGATTGACGAGGTTATAAGTGTAGATGGATCAACAGGATTCATAGACGTTCAGAGGTGAGATGGTTAGGATTTTAAATCCGTTTTGGCGTTTCAATACGAGATCGGTGAAATTGATGTATTTCTTCCGATGGAGTTTGTTCAGACCAGATGCAAGTAGTTCAAGAAGGAGATCGTGTAGTAAGCTTTTCTCCGATAAATTGGGACGAGTCTTCGAAGGTGAGATTAGCCAGACTTCTCTACAGGGTATCAGAAGTAACGGATTCGCTAAATTCTTTAAGTGTGCTTTCTGGCTGGATATTATAGAATTCTAGGGTCACGTAGTTGCAAGAGATGAGATACGTAGGAACCCCAAAGAAGATAGAAGCGGTACAGCACTGGCTCAGACCTATGTCAGTTATAGAGGTTCGAAGTTTCTTGAGTCTGGCCGGTTATTACAGACGTTTTGTGCAGGATTTTATCGGATCGCTGCACCGTTGACCGGACTGACTAGGAAGGAAGTTCCATTTCTTGGGACAGATGCATAGAGTTTCGAGCAGTTAAAGACTCGATTGACGACTGCACCTGTCTTATCGTTACCTTCCGGGTCAGGTGGTTTTGTTGTGTATTGTGATGCATCTCGAGTAGGTATAGGTTGTGTATTGATGCAGCACGGCAGGGTTGTAGCTTATGCTTTTCGACAGTTGAAGAGGCACGAGCAGAACTACCCCACTCATGATGTGGAGATGGCTGTTGTAGTATTCGCTCTGAACATTTGGAGACATTACTTGTGTGGAGAGTCGTGCCAGATTCTCACAGATCATACGAGCTTAAAGTATATTTTCAGCAGAGGGATATGAATCTAAGGCAGCGTAGATGGAGGGAACTCGTGAAGAATTATGATTGTGAGATCTTGTATCATCCAGGCAAAGCAAATGTTGTGGCAGATGCCTTGAGTTGGAAGCCTGGAGGTAGCTTATCTCGTTTGCGCACCTTACAGAGCTAGTCTTCTACAAACTGGAAGATTTTTATGTGATGGTCGTGTACAGTTGAGTTCACTATGACAGGAGGACAATTGGCACATGTTCGCACCCGACCTCAGCTATTGGATCGTATTCTGGAGACACAGCCGAAAATGCTTGTATGTCAGAGATTATGGATCAGATTAGGCAAGACAGAGAGTCAAAGTTGGTGATAGATGACCGTGGAGTATTACGTTTTGGGACTCGTCTTGGTGTGCCAGAATCGGATAGGCTGAGACGTGAGATCTTAGAGGAGGCCCATAGATCAGCATACAGTATTCATCCTGGTTCCACCAAGATGTATCATGACTTGAGGGATGTTTATTAGTGGAAAGGAATGAAGAGGGACGTTGCGGAGTTTGTTCAAGATGCTTGATTTGTCGGCAAGTCAAAGCAGAGCACCAGAGGCCGGCTGGAGAATTGCAGTCCTTACCCATTCCGGAGTGGAAATGGGAACAGATTACCATGGATTTCCTTATGGGTCTACCCAGAACTAGCAGAGGGTATGATTCTATTTGGGTGATTGTAGATAGATTGATAAAGGCAGCTCACTTTCTTCCGGTGAAGAGGACGTATGGGTTGCACAGTATACTCAGATTTATATCGACGAGATGATACGATTGCATGGAGTTCCAACGAGCATAGTGTCAGATAGGGGTACCCAGTTTACTAACAGGCTATGGCAGAAACTTCAAGAAGTTCTTGGTACACGATTGAGTTTTAATACAGCTTTTCACCCACAGACGGATGGTCAGTCAGAGCGGGCCATTCAGACTTTAAAGGATATACTTCGAGCTTGCAGCCTTGATTTCGGTGGCACTTGGGACCGTCACCTACCTTTGATAGAATTCTCGTACAATAATCGTTTTCAGGAGACGATCCAGATGGAAACCTTTGAAGCTTTGTATGGAATGAAATGTCGATCGTTTGTTTGCTGGACGGAACTGGGCGAAAGTTGCATTTTGGGACCACAGGTAGTACAGGAGACTACGGAAAGGATTCAACTGATACGAGACAGAATGAGAGCGGCCCAGTCTAGACAGGAATTATATTCAGATCAACGACGTCGTAAACTCAAGTTTGATGTGGGAGACCATGTGTTCCTTCGTGTGTCTCCGATGAAGGTGTGATGCGTTTCGGGAAAAAGGGAAAGCTCAACCTCAGATATGTCGGACCTTACGAGATTCTGGAGAGAGTGGATGCTGTAGCTTATCGTTTAACACTTCTACCGAGTTTTCCCGATGTGCATCCGGTGTTTCACGTTTCGATGCTTCGCAAGTATCTTCACGATCCTTCTCATGCGATCCAGCATCAGACCTTACAGCTTGAGCCGGATTTATCCCACACAATGCAACCTGTAGCTATTCTAGGCAGGCAGGATAAGAAACTGAGATCGAGGGTACTTCCATCTGTAAAGGTTCTTTCGCAAGAAACGAATCGTGAAGAGATCACTTGGGAGACCGAGAATGCGATGTGAAAGAGATTTCCACATCTTTTGAGGGTATACATAGTTAAATTTTTAAATTCGGGGACCGAATTTTCTTAAGGGGGAATATTGTAACATTTTGAAAATTTAGAAATAAATAAAATTAATTAATTAAATAATAAAGTGTTAAATTAAAAAATTATTGAAACCAAATAAGACAATATCATAAGTTTTATGTAAAACAAATTAAATTTTAGTTTTAGTATGCAACATAAATAAATTATAAGGGTTTTAGTGATAAATTTAGCTTCATTTTAATAAAATAGTGTTTAGATAATAACATAAGTTGTGAGGGGTTTCTATGTAAAGTTTAGGAATTTGTGCAAATGGGAATCGATTAAGGGTATAAGTGAAAAGGAGGTAAATTAGGTTTTTGTTCAGAATTTTATCTTAAGATAAATTAAAATGGAAAGATAATGTTTTGCCACCACTTCCTCTCATGCACAACACCATCCCCACACCTTCTCCTTGCATGAAACAACCACACCTTGATCATTGACACCTCCTCCTACACCTCATCCTTCCTATCACCACATATATCATGTGTTCAGATCAGTTGGCTAGTTTAAAATCTAAAATTTTAAGGAAAAGAAAGAAAAGAAAACCAAAGCAAATTAAAGAAGAATAAGAGAAAGGAGAAGCAAGGAGCTAATCTAGGAATTTCCTCACCATTAAGCAAAGGCTAGGAGCTTGTGCATCTTGGGAAGAGTAATTCCAGCAACATACTTGTAGGTAAATCCTTAATCACAGTAGGAAGTTAGATTCTGTAACTAGTTTAAATTGAAATGAAAATTTCTATAATATCGTATTTTAGTCAAAACTAGACTCTGTTTGAATCTGCTGTAGTTTAGAGGAAAATTAACTTAACAAAACAATACTAAATTGATGTATGTTAGACCTAGAACAACCCATAGAAACTCGAACCAAGGGGGTCGGTTTTGGGCCGACGACATAAGGGAAAATTCCGGCGTCGCCGGATTTGTAGGAGGCTTGAGTGCTTTGGCTTTTTAGGTAGGTCTCTGTGTAGAATTATGGTTAATCTGGTATTGTTTAATCAATTTAGTTTAACTGTATATAAAATCTGGGAGCAAATATCGGAAATAGGTATCTAAAACCATAATACGACACGGGAAATTCGCAACCCGTTCTGTTTCTGTTACGAAACAGCGTTAGGTTAATTTCCAGTAAAAATTGATTGTTAGATCATATGCAATTGTCGGATGTGGTATAACTAGAACGTACAACTTGTGTTTTCATGATTTTGTCTTGTCGGAATAGCCGTTTCCTTATACAAGTTATTGCTATGTTAGATTCAAATACGGAGACTTTGGAGGCTGCGAGGAAAGGAAAAAGGATTAGCGATTCCTGAGAAGATACAACGTAATTCCGGTGAGTAGATTTACATCGACGGGGGATGTCGGGTGGATGGCGTATAGCACTCCCGCAACCTTATAATTATTATTATGATATCTACTTAGGTTTAGCTTTTCGTCAAAGCATTTATATGATATTGCATCTTGTATACCCTCCATGTGCATAAGTTTCATATGTAGTTTTAAATGAGATATACGTGATATTTGATCCCTGCGATGTGGGTATGAATTGATAAGTTTGTACGAGAGATCATGCCGTACTTAAGATGATATGGATATAGCGATATGATGAGCTATATTATAAGGAATTATACGTATCGGAAATGATGAACTTGGTATGCCGAATAACGGCCAATTTATTCTTTGACTGGTATAGATAGATTATGTTCTTTTTTAGGATGTAATACTAGTATGAGCTATATTATTTTAAAAACCACGGTTCGTTGTCTTTTAAATAAATTACCAGGATGCGTGCCAGTTTCTAAAGCAAACATCTATTTTTAATCTAAGGCGGCTTCTTTATTTCAAACTTAACGTTCCGATCATTTCTAAAGATAATGGTATAGCTCATAACAAGTAATTACAGTAAGTACGTTTAGATTACTTATAGGATTGCATTCTGTATTCTATATTATATGTTTCCGCGTTACGCACACTCTGGTAGAACACTGCACAAATACCGATGAGTACTATGCTGCACAAGCACTTAAATATATGTTGCACTACACCTCATTGGTACTGCCATGTCACTGTAAAATCGTTCTGATATATGTGTTAATATGTAGATTGTTACACCGTGGGACACTTGCACAAATACTAGTGATTTCCATGTTGCACGAGCATAGACGCGTATACTACACTACACATCATTAGTAGTGCCATGACACATTAGAATTGAAATCATTATGTTATGTGATAGGATTTCGTAGTCTTTTCCTATTTATGATGTAGTACTATAGATGCGGTATTTGATTTCTTGGGATTTTTGAGTATTTTACTCCTGATGATATATATATATCGGTGGTATGGGACACTATTATATATATATATATATATATATATCATCAATACAAACTATTCAATTATTCTTATTCCTTGATATTTTGAGATGATGAGTAAAACGTCCACCATGAGTTTTGTGTTTTCTGGTTTTGTTCTGGACCGAGTGGGGGGGACATACGGTCGCGGATTTTTACGTTATCCAGACTCAGTGGGGGAGATATACAGTTGGATAAATGGTGGATCCGGTCGAGACCGAGGGACAGGATAGCCGCATTGAGGCGGGGGAGCCTAGCGAGGATACTCGATACGGGAGATAGAATTGAGCACGGTAGATATCCAGAGGATACTGATCGGAGATTGAAATGAGCACGGCAGCTATCCAAGAGATACTGACCGGGGTTCGATTAGGTACGGCAGATATCCAGGGGATACTGATCGTAGCCAGGATATCGGGTGACGATTATCTGTTGAGATGGTGTCGACGGTATCTGTATTTACGTGTCGATACTGGACACGAGAGATTTTGGATTTCGATGTCGATACTGGGCATCTATTTGTATATTGATGTGATCATTATAATGAGGTACACAGTTAGATATTTATTTATTGGATTTCACCAGGACTGATCCGGGGGACAGCACCTGTACATATTTGTACTGACATTCACATACAAAAAGGGAATTCCAATACGGATAATAGATTCATGGTTTTGACTCATATGACATTGAGATAGTATACTTGGGATAGCATGATAGTTAGTATTGTACATTTGCATATCATATAGTATATCGATACAGATTATGACAGTACTATACTTATGACCTAGGTAATCGTCATGCATTTCGATTTCTACCTTTAGATGCACTTTTATTCACTAAGTTGGCAACTCATCCCCGTTGTGTCACAGTTTCTTGCAGGTTTTACTGCTTGGATTATCAGCGGTTTGGGCACATATTCTTTTAGGAATTGATGGGTAAGTGAGTTTTTGTTGTATCATACTCACTCTTGATTATTTATATATTCTTGTATCTAGTGGAAACTCCATCAACTTAGAAATGGCATATTATGGACTTAGAATCGAGGATTTGAGTTGTGTTTTGATTGTCGCACTCTTTAGAGTCGACTACTGCTTTAGATTAATTGGTTGCTCCATTGTTTGGACGTGGGGACTAGCTTCCGTTGGGATGCTATTTTATTATGTTGTATCGGGTTTTTTTTAAAAATGCAAAGGAGGTGATGACAAGTTTCAAAACGTTATAAATACTTTTCAACATACTTAGTTAAATTTAGATGTTATTTTAACTTGAGTTATCGGATGAATATTTAAACCTCACCTCCAATATCTTCAAAAAGGGTTTAGATTCCGGGTTTCGGCTTACTTAGATAACGTCGATGTCTTTAGATGTCACGTGTTTTAAGTGCCGGTCAGTGCTACTTTTGGATCGTGACACAATATTGGCGATCCAGTCAGGATACTGAACTTCTTGGATAAAGCCGGAGTCGATTAGCTTCTTGACTTCGGCGTTGATGCTCATTTCAAGTTCGAGCCGCATTCTTCTTGGCGCTTGTTTGATTGGCTTGACGTCCGAAGATATTGCCAATTTATGCACCGCTATTTCTGAATCTAGCCCCGGCATCTCGGAATAGTTCCATGCGATGCAATATTTATATTGCATGAGCACATCCTTTAGCGTAGCTACCTGTTCTTCGGACAGCAGCTCACTGACGAACGTAGGCCTCGGGTCGTTTTCCGTCCCCGAGTCGATTTTCCTTAGGTTGCCTCAATAGTATGTATCCCATCTTCCAGCTCTTTTGGCACCGGTGGAAGTTCTGAGATCAACTCATCTTCATCCTCATTTCCGAAGCACCAGGAGAGGTCATCCATATCCTCGCGTATTCCTTCTTCTGACAGCGTTATCGCTTAACAGGTACGAGACCGTTTCCAAGACCGATGTTGATCTGGTTCTACTCTCGCTATATACGTTGCTTTTGGAGCATACTTCTGTGGTGGGGTTACCTTCTAACTGCTGGATAGATCGAACCTTCTTTGCTGATATTGGTCTTCGACCCAGTTTTTGAAGGTGAAGCGGTCTTCAAGAGGATGTCCTATCGCTCAGTGATAGGAGCAATAATCCGGATGAGTGACCTCGTCTGCTTGTTCGGGGTGTTTGGACTCCGGGTGCGTAATCATTTGATGTTTCATAACAAGATCGAATATCTTCCTTGTCTTGTCCTGGGAAAAAGAATATGCTCGACCCATCTTCTTTATAAGAGACGAATCCCGGCTGCTCAATTTTCGATCGCGTGGCTTCTTGGATCCGCTTTGCCGCTGTTGAACGTTTTTTTCCGTTCTTTAGTTTGTTTGCCTCCGCGTCGGGACTTCTGTACGATGAGCTGGCGACGAAGGGCATCACTATTCTCCGTAGCCTGCTGAAGGTGGCGCTGCATCCTGGATTTCTCGTAAATGGCCATTTCACGGTTGTGGTCATCCCGGGCCTTTTGACCCGCTTTCCTTATTAGCTTGTCCATCTGTTCTTCAAACGACGGACTTGGCATTTTTACAGCGGGATCTCGTTTTGGTTTAATTGCAGTGTCTTCTGACAGAGAATCTCCTTCTTCATCGAAGTCATGTATAACGTAGCAGCCATGGAATCGCTCCCGTTTCTTGGATTGAACATATCCAAGCACGATCGTTTCCATTCTCCCGTTGGGCAATTTTCGCTGAGTTCTGGAGATGTTCCAGATCCTATTGTAAAACTGAGCTTGTCGAGCATTCTGTTTGAAGGGTATGCCTTGGCGCCTCAACAGCCTTTTTAATCCTTCTGTGTAGTATCTGGGCAGATGGATAGGCTAGAGCCTGTCAGGCGCCGAATCGGCACCCTGCCAGATTTCTTTCTCCACTTTGGTTTCCGCGGATCGATAAAAAAGGATCGCCTTTTTATCTTTTCGCCTAGGAGGGACGTAGAAAGTCTGCAGTTCTTGCACATTATAGGTATCAAGTGTGTCGATCTTTTTGTAATGCTTTTGCGGAACCATGGCGATTTGCAAACTCTGATCATCTCCAGTGAGGGCCTGTAATGAAAATACTGCATTGACCTCATCCTCAGAGTCGCTGCCGAATAACAACATAGGGGTAGACGGTCCCGACTTGTTACATTGGGACGGCCCCGAATAGACTATCTCTTCTTCCTCCTCGGTATCGCTCCCAAAGACCGGAATAGTGGTAATAGCTTTCTGCTTATTCTCCGGCTTATGGCATCCTTCCGTGTCTTCAAAGTCTGGCAGAAAGTACTTTGCTTCTTCATACTCGCGGACTTCATTTATGGAGAATAGATTCAGTTCCCCCGTCACAGTATATTCGAGACCATCTTTAAAGTACTTCATACACTGATGTCGTGTAGAAGGGATTGTTCTCCGCCGAAACACGGAGATACGATCGCGCGGGTCTGTCTTGCTTGAATTTCGAGGCAGATACTAATTGGTGCTATCCGTCCACCTCTCCGAGGATGCCAAGTTGATTTATGACACCGTATATCGAAGGTTTAAACAGATACAGCCGATATAGCAGACTTCGTCAGATCCCCCCTCATTTGAGGGGTTTTTGATTGTGGGGACGCTCTTCCCTGCAGGCGCAAGCCCCTGCAGTTAATTACGCTACCGCATCGCGGTAACCACTTTCTCCTTCTCCAGATAGTCACTTCGTGTCGTGGGTGTTTGTTTTGTTTTTGGTTCCCCGTGGATTGTATACGGAGACTAATTTATGTTGTCGCCCGTAGGGCGTGGATTAGTCCAAATCCGTATCTTCTTAGATTTGGGTTTGGGGGTTGGGTTTAAGGATACGTTAGCCTCATTTGAGACTAAAATCAACTTAAACGTTAGTTAAGGATACATTAGTCTAATTTTAGACTAAGATCAACTTAACGAGATCATTTAGATCCAACAAAAGAGCATTTGGGCTCTATTATTTAGTTTAGGGACACTGCGGTCGATTAGTCGATTGAACATATCCAGCCTATTGTTAGTTCAGTGCGCTATTTCAAGAGCGCAAAGCGACACGTGTCGCGCTCGGCGCTGAGCGCCAGACTAAGAGCGCAGAGGCGCAGTTCCAGAGCGCAAAAGCGCATATGATCAATTTTGTGATCTAAAAAGAGACTTTGTCTCAAGATTCTAAGAACAAAAGTTCTTCAATCTCTAATGTTGATGAAAGGCTTTGCCTTTATAGATCTATGATCTGTGAGAAAGAAGTATATTCTTCTTTTATTTTATGATGAGATCTTTTGATCTCTCTGTGAAAGACTTTTTGTCTTTGTAGATTTATGATCTTTTAAAGAATTGAATCCTTCTTTTTAAATTATGAGATGATTTCATCTCTATGTTTATCATCATCATTTTTTACCTTGAAGAAAATTTTCTTCTTCTAAGAGCTTGCTCTTTTTCTTTGAATTTCTCAAAGTTTATCAGGAGGTTTCTTTCTATGCTTCTGTATCTGAGACTTGAAGTCTAGGGGCCTTTATATAGGGCAAGCTGATCAGTTCAATCAGTTAATTTCTCCAATTGATTTGGGCAATTTCCCATCGTTGGATCTTTGATCCAAGGGCTTCTGATTTACAGAAGGCAATTTTCTTATTTTTGACAAGATTGGGAAATCTTTCCATATAGAATTTACTCTGTCTTTTAGTAATTTTTAATTACCATTGGATCATTGATCCAATGGTGCTCTGCTTTACAGAGCACAATCCTGTTATTTGGAAAGATTTTGAGGAATTTTTCCTTAACAGAATTTAATTCTAATTAATTAATGATTTATCATTATTATTAGATTTTTGATCTGACGGTGGGGAGCTTTTAGTTCCAGTGCTAGCGCACGCGTGCTTTGCACGTGGTGCGCTGCTTAAGGCGCAGCGCACTTGGCGCTGCATCCGAAGCGTTGCTTAATTTCAAAATTTAAATTTCAAACAGAGCTTTGCTCTGATTGGGGGAAACAAATGCCCTCCACCGTTGCGCTCACGTGGCCCACATGTGAGTGCAACGGTGGCAGCATCTGCGCCCTTAGATCAACTCAGAAGTTGAAAAGGCATTTCAATGCCTATAAATAGGACCCTTGGCCCTCTGAGATGACCATTGTTCATCTTCTTCCTTCTGAGAATTATTATTCTCTTGCAGAGCATAGCTCTTTGGCTTAAGAACTTTCTTAACGACAGAACTCTGTCAAAATTTAGGTAAAGATTAAAACTTTTAATAATCTAGGGTTTCACCCATTAACATAGCTTTACTCTTCATAGATCTTAGATCTAAAAAGGTTATTAGGGTTTTACCTATAACAGAGCTTTGCTCTTCATAGATCTTAGATCTAAAGAAAACCTTTTGAGGGTTTCTTGACCCATTAACAGAGTTTTGCTCTTTTGAATAACGAAGATTTGTTAATCTCTTATGAAGAACTCACGGAGTTTGTTCATAGATCTTGGAGATCTCAGAATTTTATTTCATATATAAAAAAAAATTGATTTCAATTTTTTCCTCTGATGGGTTTTTCCATCATCTTTACAGAGCCAGGCTCTTGAGGACTTTTTATTCCTTCATCATTAGAACTTGACAGGTGTCATTCTGTCACAGAGCACTGCTCTCAAGGGGAGATTTACTCCTTAGCCCGAGGGATTTCTCATTAAATGAGAATCAATTGAGGATTTCCTCATTTAATTGACAGTCTCATCAAATGATGAGGCTGTCTTATTAATGATGAACTGTCATCTAGATTTTGTGGGTCCCCCTTGTAAGTCGATGTGCAACACCCCACGAGTTGCGGAGAGACGGAAATATGAAAAACGATCTTGTTTATTAAGCGAACATCGACTAACCGAAGATCTTTGCTAAACGATAATTAACAAAAAGCATAGAGTTCTAAACTACTATGTTAAAAGATTATACCAAACGATTCTAGT
This sequence comes from Agapanthus africanus, assembly GCA_030015575.1. Taxonomy (NCBI): domain Eukaryota; kingdom Viridiplantae; phylum Streptophyta; class Magnoliopsida; order Asparagales; family Amaryllidaceae; genus Agapanthus; species Agapanthus africanus. Next base: position 780,923,044 of record CM057337.1, read on the forward strand.
CCTTCGTCTTTACGATCTCTATGGCCTCCTTGGATCTCCACGTCCTCCTCGGCTTCCTTTCCGTGATAGACGATCCACCCGAGAACCCTAATCCAAGCTATAACCTCTAAACTTGAGATTACTTAGTTTCTCTAGTTGCTAATAAAGGAACTAAGATGATGTAGAGATTGGTTATGGAGTGTTTAGTCTTTCCTAATCCTTGTTCTCAACTCATGAGTGGTAGGATTAGGGTTTGGTGAAGGAGAGAGAGCTTGAGGAGAGAGAAGGTGGAGATGATAATGATATGAGAAAAGCTTCTCACTTGAATATATAAAACATAATGAAATATCAAATAATATCAATTAAATGATTATTCACCATGCTTCATTTATTCCAGAAGAGTGATTCATCATGTGAGTCATTAGATCATTAATGATGCATTAATGATGCATTTAATGATATGATGATTCATATGAATGAGTCACTAAAGCAATTAATGAAAATGCCACCTTAACCCCTCATGTCACATCCTTCTAGAAGCTTCTCGGAAATTACGAGAACGCCCCTTGCATCCGTGAAAACACGGAAAAACTTTAGACTGTATAAATCCAATAACCCGATACTAGAATCTGGCTTAAACCAAAGCCGGCTAGTAAAAACTGTCCGAATGTCGTACGTGCGTTTAAACACGTATGCGTCCGAATCTTTGTCGTAAAACCATACGACCTCTATATCTTTTCGCCTGGGTTTGGGAAATCTCTGTGTGGGACTCTAAAAACTTGACTACTACGCTGGCCGTGGGTTTAACCACAGACCGCAAGCGGCACTAGCTGAACGTAACGGTCCCCAAGTAGTTGTCGATAAGAAAGCCGATGAGGTAACCCATCCAAAATCCTACTGAGCCTGTCCGTGACAATATCCACGCAGTCCGGTCTGTTCGTCTAAGAGTATCGCATGTATGGTCTAGGTAGGTGGTGGACGTCAGACCCCTAATAACCGTACAAGTCGTGTCGGCATGGCTCAAGACCATCCGAGAATCTACTGATCAGTCCATCAGTAATTCTCAATCAGCCCTGGCCAGGGACTTATGGTAATGACCAACCGATCACCGTGCGATATCAACTCCCTATACCGGGAGAGACGAATCCCTAACAGTCACTCGCTGCCTCTACATGGCTCGGGACTGTGCCCAACTAAAACCTGTTTGCACGACTCCTTTGAGCCGTGGTAGGGTAATAATCAAAGCACAGTGGGAACTCACACGAGACAAATGATGACTTTAAATCAACGGACTATCTGCACACATGTCACCTGAGAACTGCTATCTGACGTTAGGTATAATACCATCCAGTCAGTTCTCGGCGAGTCTTGTCCGGTGTACTCACATCCAGTGAGCATCTGTATACAATCTTAGGTGCACTCCACCAATGGCTGCGGGACTAATCCATCGCCCCTCCTCAGGGTCTAGATATGTATACACTAGTCTACTCCGGAGTATCAATGCCCAGTCTCGATACTCCTACGACCAGGGACATCTAAGGGTGTGCCTATTGACTATCCAGCTCCCACTAGTATGACTGCCATCACAACGCCGGTAGTCAGACAAACACCCTATGGGCTTTATCAACATATATAAATATAAACACCAAGTAAAATATATCATACGTTAAGATAAAGGCAAACCAAATAGCGTACTATCATATCAAGCAAGACTGTCATGTACATACATATCCCAAGCATCCTATACAATGTAGGCCTCTAGGGCATATATATCCAACACCCCTTTGGTCCCCTTTTTATTGCATTGCAGTTGGGTACGAATTTTAAAGTACCAAGTGTCAGAGTTTAAATTATAGCACTGAGGGTTGACTTTTGTTCTCTTTCGCACAGGTGACATGTCTTCCGATCGTTTTTTCCCATTCGTTCGTTCAGAGGGAGGATTCCCTGGAGCGTCTGTGGACCGGAAAGTCTTGGCATTGATCAGATATCATGACCCGGAACACAAGAATCTTCATCTTTGGGGGACATGGTACAATCAAATTATTAAGGGTCGGCAGAGCTTTTCGTGCGCGGTACCCTCAGAGCCCATCATGGCGATCCATTATGCCGACCCACCCCTGGTGAACTATACCGTGGAAGAAGTCAACTGGACTTCGGGAGGTCTTCTTCAGCCTGCTATGGCTTCGATACCCGTTCAGCCTCCAATAGCTTTGGATACTCTGGGGCGACGTATTTGTCAAGACGAGGCGCGCCCATGGGGACAAGCATATATGATTGGCCTAATTCCTCGTCATCCAGCTGGCTATCTGTAATGGGCCCGCTATATTCTGTCAGCGAAGAAGTCGCAGTTGCTGAGGCTTGGGTTATGTCCCGCAATTTATGCTTTTCTCTTCCAGTATTCTACGCTTCCCGCCTGGTGGGTTAAGGCCTTTCTGGAGCAGTGGAATATTCCTACTCACACCTTCCTTTTGCTGGACCGAGAAGTATCAATCTCCTTAGAGGAATTTGCAGAAGTTTCTGGCTTACCGGTTATGGGGGAGTATTATGAGGAACTGCTTCCTATGGATGAATACGTTTTTGGTGCCAAGTCAGTGATGACAGGCCTTATCCCGGAGAACGCCACTCAACACCAATTTCCTAGTTTGATCAAAATGTTGAATATTTATGAGGGCCTTTTTCTCGAATCTGGGAGCCGTGGGGTTAATTTCGAGGATTTCATTGCTCGTTTTCTCCACCCGGAAGTCCTTTCGAAGGAGGCCGCTAAATTCGCCAAACTTGACGACCCTTTCGGCTTAGGTTTAAACAACCTGCCAACGGCGGAGGCAGATCAAAAGAGTTTCTTCCTTCCCAACACCCCAGTCGTTTCTTTTGCGGAGGTTGCAGTCCCTGGGATTGATGAGGAAACGTTCTTTTGGGGGTTTCTTGGGCTATGGCTGAGCTGGTTTGCACTTCCGATGCACTCTCACCGTATGAGGCCATCTGTCTTCTACCCAGCTCACCGAATGGTTATTGGGGTGAATGTGGCTGTCGGGGTTGCCGGGTTAGCTCATTTGTAGTACGACCTCAGCCAAGCGGTGGATACTACTAATCCAAGAGTGCAACATGTGAACTTCTCGATGCATTACTTCATGTCATGGCTCGAGCTATATGCACTTGGCATTTTCGGTATCTATAAAAGGCCTTCATTCTACGACAGGTGCGGCTTCCCCCGGATTAAGCGATTAGTCGACGCATCTATTGTAAATCCGTCACCGCGGGAAGCTAGGGGTTTGCTCCTTCGTCCTCGCACGATTGGAGATGGTATGACCTTTACCGACAAGATTCTGACTATTGGCAAAGAGTCCGCAATAACGGTGCAGCCATTGCGGGACATTTTTAAAGATGGAGCCTCTGTTTTGAAAGCTCGGGAAATCCTTCATTTATATTCCATTAGACCGGGCTTTCTAGTGTTGAGGCAAAATGATGCAGCATTATTCATGAGATACAATCCGCATCGTTTCGCCTACCAGCTGAGCTATAATTAGGGAGTCCCGCTTGAGGCTTTCTTGTTAGAACCTGCTGCCACCGAAGAGGGAATGCGAAACGCGTTGCATCATTTTATGCGCTTGAACACAGGGTCCAACTTCTTTATCAGTGAACCGAGCTTTGTCCCGAAGGCCCTTAATGTGTACGTGGCCTGGTATCAGCATTCAATGGGCGCCGTCATCAGGGAGGAGAAGCGACTGCTGCTCGATCGCAAGGGTGTACCCCCTGCCGGTGATCGAAACGTCCCTCTGAAGCGAAGGACCATTGTCCGTCCTCCCTTAAGAGAAGATGCCATGATCGAAGTCCCGCGTGACAGGCCTGAGCTACCGATACCTCGTGCTCCCATGGAAACGGTGACTGTAGCTTCCCCCGAGTCTGGCGTGTGTTCTGATATCGAGACTCGTCGTCAAGCGTAAACTTGTGCTTGCGGCGACGGGCACTCGCTCACAGAAGAGGAAGAAGAAGTCGATCCTCTCTGTAGACGTTGTACTCGGCCAGGAGCCTCATGCTCCTTATAGCGAGGGCCTGAGTGAATATGGGACCAACGAGGGTCTATTCATAGTACTGGACGATACTGATCTGGCGGCTGCCATTGCCTCTTCTGAGCGATCAGCAAGCCACGAAGCAGGACTAGCCGCCCTCGCGCAATTGGGTAAGCTTCAATCGTACCTTTTTGCTACTACATTTTCGTTATGATGATTTGACTGACACTCTTTCTCCACCAGGCATTTCTACTGAAGAGGTTCTCGCGGCGTCCCTTAAGACTTTCGAGGAGGAGGAGAGGATTCGTGTTTCGCTGGGAGTTGGTATATCTCGGCTCATTGCGTCTTCATTCGCCTTTCTTATGGACAATCTGACTCCTTTTATCTTATTGCAGGGACTATAATGCCAATCCCACAGGATGATGCGGAGAAGCTTCCAGGGCCGACTATCGAAGTCCCGGCCTCCTCAGCACTGCCAAAAGAGGCTTTACTTAAGCGACCGATGACGGATACTATAACGGCTCCAGAGGTAGCTCTTGGCGTGGACGATGACGTCCCACTGACGGAGGTTTTGAGAAGATCCGCTCTCACGGCCCGGGCGGAAAGAAAGCGTAGAATGCGCGCGGCAAGGGAGCGTAGCGCCGCCTTGGCCGCGGGTGCAGGTTCGAGCACTGCTACCCCTGCCCCTACTCTGGATGCTTCGGCCGCCTTGTCTACCGCCCACAGACTGGCGGCACGTGCGGCTCGGGAAGCAGTCGAAAGACCGACCCAAGGTAACGTGACATTAAGTTCTTTTTGTCAAAGTTTTAATTTTCAGATTCTCATATATCCTATCCTGCAGGGCCGAGTTTTGATGAAGTAGCGGTGGGTGAGATGGCTGCAATAGCCTAACCTGAGGTAGCGGTAGGTGAGATTGTTGCAATTACCGAGCCTGAGGTAGCCACTCTTTCTCAAGAGTCTGGCACTGCCCCAATCGCTACTCTTTCCCATTGCGGCTCCTTGCCGTTGCCGGGCACTACGAGTGTCACGACGATTCTCGTGGAGTCGGGGGATGAAGCTACGGGCGGCGAGACCATTCCGATGGGAGAGAGTGAAGCAGCCGCTGCACCCAGTGACGCCCTTGTCGCGGTTTCAACTGGCGACTCACCAGGTAGATTTTGGGTTATTGCTTTCTCCTTCATTCTGCAATCCCTTTCAATCTCTTTTGACAGCATTTCTCTTATTTCTAATGCAGGTGTGGTGAGCGTTGAGGTTGTGCCACCCGAGGAAACATCTCCAGTTGCTGCTTTGACGGTGACCGCCCCTTTGCCTTCTCTCGTACCTTCTCAAATGCTGGAAGGTGCGGATTCGTGACCCATCAGTTTCATTGTGGGCAGTATACTTTATGTACTGACATTGCATTATTACATCCTTGCAGGAGTTCTTTTTGATCACCTATATCAGGTGCTGCACCCGCATTTCTCCTTCCAGTCAGAGATTGTCTCTTCTAGTGGAGCTGGTGAATACAGCCTTTAGCTAACGTATTTCTTTTCTTTTACGGGCAGTCAAATCGTTTCTAATTCGTCTTTGTTTTAATTGCAGCCCTACAGATCGAAGGAGGAGACGAAAGAACAGTAGCACCATCGGTACTCCCGGTCTTGCCACCTGCTGCAGCCGGTATAGTAAACTCCGTTGTTCATGAACCTCCTTTATTTCTTGAACCGTTATTTGACTGTGATTTGCTTTGTAGCTGTGATACCGACTCCAGCTCCGTTCGAATCTCGAGTCATAATGCCAGCAGGCCCCTTTTCTCGACGTCCTTCTTCAAAAGACGCTGTGAATAGTCTGTGCATGTTGATCGATCACCTCGAGGAGCTTGACGCGGAGACTCCTGCCCTTGCTGCAGATTTTGCTGCTGAGGTTAATCCCATGCTGGCGACACTCGTGCACTTTCATAGTGAAGGCGTCGTGGAGTCCTGGGTTAATCACTGCAGAAAAATCGAGGCCTGTCTGCATGAGCTCGAGTTTATACGTCCTTCCCCCGAGATCTTGGCTGTGAACTCCCAGCGGGCTGCATGGTCGAGGAGAGCACTCCCTACTTCCGCCATCTTGAACAGGAAGCGGCCTTAAAGCATAAGGAGTGCGAAGAGACTTTAAGCGAATCTGCTCGATTGCATGCTCAAGTTGATGCAAACGCTGCACAGCTGAAAGTTATCTTCGAAAGCCTTCTACGATGTATTTCTGACGGGCACACGCTGAGGCAAAAGCTCGACCCCATCGAGCGAGATGCACAGAATCGTGGGGCAGCTCAGCGGGTCGTCGAAGAGCAACTTTCATCCTATTTGCAGCAACGAGCTCAGGTTGAAGCAGAGTTGGCCGCGGCAGCTGACCATGAAAAGGGGCTGAGGGAAGTGCGCGAGCGGGTAATTGGTTTATTAAAAACGCTTCCTTCTCAGTAATTGATTTTGCACCATTTGTAATTTTGAATAAGATGTATCCATTTTTTTATTCTTTCATATGATGTATTTTGTATCCAATTGAATTTATGAATAAAAGATACATTTCTTTCGTAATATCTTGTGTCATCTCTTGCTTCCTTTTTTTCTTTGTTATCGGCATGTCACTTTCGTAAGGGTAGCCTGCAGATGATAGAGAGAGCATTCCGTTTTGAATTCTTCGAGGGGTAGCGATGGCTTAGGAAAGCAGGTTCAGATCTGTTGCCTAAGGCTTTTCAACTTCATGAGCCGTGAGGGTCTCATAAAGACTTTTCTTCCTACGAGTCGAGAGGATCTCGTAAGTGTATTTTCTCCTTAGAAATCGTGAAGATTCCTAAGTGCGTTTTCTCTTATAAGTCGTAAGGATCTTACAAGAGAGTTTTCTTCCTTACGGGTCGAGAGGCCCCGTAAGTGCTTAATGAGATTGACATCATCCGCATATCACGGAGTTAAGAGTTGCTCTGGGCGTTTCCCACGGGATCAACATTGACTTTAGCCGTATTCCACGGGACCAGAGTTTATCCTGGACGCTTCCCACGGGGTCAGGATTGACATAAGCCGTATTCCGCAAGGACCAGGTTCCGCTCTGGACGTTTCCTACGGGGTCAGAATTGACATAGGCCGTGTTCCACGTGACCAGGATTTGCTCTGGATGCTTCCCACGGGGTCAAGATTGACATAGCCGTGTTCTGAGAGGACCAGACTCCGCTGTGGATGCTTCCCACGAGGTCAGGATTGACATAGGCCGTGTTCTGCGAGGACTAGGATCCACTCTGGACGTTTCCCACGGGGTCAGGATTGACATAAGCCGCGTTCCACGAAACCAGGATTTTGCTCTGGATGCTTCCCACGGGGTCGGATTGACATAGCCGTGTTCTGCGAGGACCAGGCTCCGCTCTGGACGTTTTCCACGGGGTCAGGATTGACATAGGCCGCGTTCCACGAAACCAGGATTTGCTCTAGATACTTCCCACGGGGTCAAGATTGACATAGGTCGTGTTCTGCGAGGACCAGGATCCGCTCTGGACGTTTCCCACGGGGTCAGGATTGATATAAGCCGCGCTCCACGAAACCAGGATTTTGCTCTGGATGCTTCCCACAGGGTCGGATTGACATAGCCGTGTTCTGCGAGGACCAGGCTCCGCTCTGGACGTTTTCCACGGGGTCAGGATTGACATAGGTCGCGTTCCACGAAATCAGGAATTGGTTTGGATGCTTCCCACGGGGTCAAGATTGACATAGCCGTGTTCTGCGAGAACCAGGCTCCGCTCTGGATGCTTCCCACGGGGTCAGGATTGACATAGGCCGTATTCTACGAAACCAGGATTTTGCTCTGTATGCTTCCCACGGGGTCAGATTGACATAGCCGTGTTCTGTGAGGACCAGGCTCCGCTCTGGACGTTTTCCACGGGGTCAGGATTGACATAGGCCGCGTTCCACGAAACCAGGATTTTGCTCTGGATGCTTCCCACGGGGTTGGATTGACATAGCCGTGTTCTGCGAGGACCAGGCTCCGCTCTGGACGTTTCCCACGGGGTCAGGATTGACATAGGCCGCGTTCCACATGACCAGGAATTTGCTCTGGATGCTTCCCACGGGGTCAAGATTGACATAGCCGCGTTCCACGAAACCAGGATTTTGCTCTGGATGCTTCCTACGGGGTCGGATTGACATAGCCCTGTTCTGTGAGGATCAGGCTCCGCTCTGGACGTTTCTCACGGGGTCAGGATTGACATAGGCCGCGTTCCATGAAACCAGGATTTTGCTCTGGATGCTTCCCACGGGGTCGGATTGACATAGCCATGTTCTGCGAGGACCAGGCTCCGCTCTGAACGTTTCTCATGGGGTCAGGATTGACATAGGCCGCGTTCCACAAAACCAGGATTTGCTCTGGATGCTTCCTACAGGGTCGGATTGACATAGCCGTATTCTGTGAGGACCAGGCTCCGCTCTGGATATTTCCCATGGGGTCAGGATTGACATAGGCCGCGTTCCACGAAACCAGGATTTTGCTCTGGATGCTTCCCACGGGTCGGATTGACATAGCCGTGTTTTGCAAGGACCAGGCTCCGCTCTGGACGTTTTCTACGGGGTCAGGGTTGACATAGGCCACGTTCCACAAAACCAGGATTTTGCTCTGGATGCTTCCCACGGGGTCGGATTGACATAGCCGTGTTCTGCGAGGACCAGGCTCTACTCTGGACGTTTTCCACGGGGTCAGGATTGACATAGGCCGCGTTCCACGAAACCAGGATTTGCTCTGGATGCTTCCCACGGGGTCAAGATTGATATAGCCGCGTTCCACGAAACCAGGATTTTGCTCTGGATGCTTCCCACGGGGTCGAATTGACATAGCCGTGTTCTGCGAGGACCAGGCTCCGCTTTGGACATTTCCCACGGGGTCAGGATTGACATAGGCTGTGTTCCACGAAACCAGGATTTTGCTCTGGATGCTTCCCACGGGGTCAGATTGATATAGCCGTGCTCTGCGAGGACCAGGCTCCGCTCTGGATGTTTCTCACGGGGTCAGGATTGACATAGACCGCGTTCCAAGAAACCAGGATTTGCTCTGGATGCTTCCCACGGGGTCGGATTGACATAGCTATGTTCAGCGAGGACCAGGATCCGCTCTGGACGTTTCCCACGGGGTCAGGATTAACATAGGCCGCGTTCCACGAAACCAAGATTTGCTCTGGATGCTTCCCACGGGGTCGGATTGACATAGCCGTGTTCTGCGAGTACCAGGATCCGCTCTAAACATTTCCCACGGGGTCAGGATTGACATAGGCCGCGTTCTACGAAACCAGGATTTTGCTCTGGATGCTTCCCACGGGGTTAAGATTGACATAGGCCGTGTTCTGCGGGACCAGGATCCGCTCTGGACGTTTCCTACGGGATCAGGATTGACATAGACCGTATTCCACGAAACCAGGAAGGGTTGACTTTATCCGCATTTCACGGAGTCGGGGTTTGACTCTCGGTTATCTGTGCATTCGCCAAGTCACGGAATTGGGAATTGTTGCGGTTCCGCTTTGTTTGATGTTGCGTCTATTGTAATGAGACGAATGTTGAGATGATCTCCAGGATGTTTGTGAACCGTTGAGATTTGGCTTCTTCTTCTGATGGAGCCTTGGGAGGGAAGGTGTGATTCTTTCTTTGTTTGTGCCCTTGGATTGTATACAGGGATCGATGTGATATCACATGTAGGGAAAAAGTTTCATTTTATATACTTTTCTTTCCGCGATGCTCTATCATTTCAGCTTTTATATCGCGAAAGTCGCGATTGCCCAATCATTTCGGCTATTTCTTGCGGTGCCCAATCATTTCGGCTATTTGTTTTATTTTTACTCGCGGCTTTTTATTGCGAGTTGCCCAATCATTTCGGCTACTTTTTTATGCATACATTTTTACTTGCTGATTTTTTCGCAAGTTGCCCCATCATTTCGGCTATTTCGTATGCATGTGTGGCTCGCTGGCTTTTCGCTGCGAGTTTTGGGATTTGACACTGATTTTGGCATCAGCATCGCTATGACTGGAATATTGCCAGGAGCGAATCAGCATTTGCCTCTGTCGATGTCGAACAAGGTGGCTTAGCAAACAGGGTTAAGATCCCGTCGACTAAGGCTTTTGACTTTATGAGCCGTAAGTGTCTCATAAAGGTATTTCTCCCTACGAGTCGTGAGGATCTCGTGGGTGCGTTTTCTCCTTAGGGATCGTGAGAATTCCTAAGTGCGTGGTCTCTTATAAGTCGTAAGGATCTTACAAGAGTGCTTTCTCTTTATAAGTCGAGAGGACTTACAAGGGCTGTTCACTGTGCAAAGATATCTCTAGTCACAGATGGGACTTTGTTAGGGAAATGTTTATTCACGCCCGTAGATTATATACAAGGGTCGAGATCGAGACGCTTGTAGGGCAGAATTGGAGATTGTGATGGCTTAAGAACAGGTTCAGATCCCTGTAGCTTAAGGCTTTTGAATCGTATGAGCCGTGAGGGTCTCAAAGGGGAATTCTCCTTACGAGTCGTGAGGATCTCGTAAGTGTGATTTCTCCTTAGGAATCGTGGGGATCCCTAGGTGTGTTGCTCCCTTGTGGGTCGTAAGGATCTCACGCAGGTGGTTTCTCCTTACAGTGTCGAGAGGACCTTGAAAGTGCCTTTTTAACGAGGTTGCGCCCTTTCGGGTTTTCACAAAACTCGCCGGTAGCCCTGCTGTTTTTACTCACGGAGCCCATTCGGGTTTTCATCCGTGACCATTTTGCTTATGGACATACCGTTTTTTTTTTCTTTTTTTTCTTTTTTCTTTTATTTTTTGTGTCAGCCTTGGGATGCTGCAGTCCACAGTGGTTTATCGATGTCTCGGTCAATAGCCAGTTTTAGGACATAGTGGTTCAACGTTAGTTTAAGGACGTTTCGCTTTGTAGTTAGTTTTAGGACATTTCGGTCCGTTGTTAGTTTAAAAACGTTTCGGTCCGTTATTAGCTTTAGAACATTTCGGTCCGTCGTTAGTTTAAGAACGTTTCGGTCCGTCGCCAGTTTTAGGACGTAGTGGTCCATTGTTAGTTTAAGGACGTTTCGGTCCATAAACCGGCTACTGCTTATAGAGTTTGGGCTTAGGAAGATAGCGAGCGGACATAGGCGTCGTCATTTATCATTAACCTAGGCCATGACTCGTCAAGCGTAGTATTTTTTCAGGAAGCGACCGTTTATTGGCTTAAAAGGTCTTTCACCATGCATGTCCATGAGTAGGTAGGCTCCACCCTGATAAACTTTGTCTATGATATACGGGCCTTCGTAGTTCGGCTCGAATTTCTCCTGTTTGGCACGATTAGGTATCATAGGTATCTTGACCACTAGCACGAGTTCGCCTTGGCGGAATGTTCTCGGCCTAGTCAATCTCTCATATGAGCGTGTCAACCTTGCTTTATAAGCCTCCAGATTTTTCTGCGCTATGAGCCGAGTTTTGTCGAGGGCGTCAAGCTTCTCAAGCCGAAGATGAGCATTTTCTTCGTCTGTTAGCTCGTAGTGAACTGCCACTCGTAGAGAGGGTAATTCTATTTCGAGGGGGAGTACTGCTTCTATGCCGAATACCAATGCATACGGCGTTGTGTTTGTGGCCGTTTTGAACGTAGTCCAATACGCCCAGAGAGCTTCATGCAGTCTCTCGTGCCAGTCCCTCTTATTTCGAGACACCGTCTTTTTCACGATCTTCGTCAAGGTCTTTTTGAAAGCCTCAGCTAGACCGTTAGCTCGGGGATTATAGACCGAAGAGTATCTCCAGTCTATGTTATGTTGTTGTGCGAAGCGGCTGATCTTGTGGCTTCTGTAGGCTGGCCTATTATCGGAGATAATCCGTCACGGAGTGCCAAACCGATAAATGACGTGTGTCTTGAAGAAATGGAGGATATTCTCCGTCTTTACTTCAGCGGTACTGCTTCTGCCCATTTGGAGAAGTAATCAGTTGTTGCCAAAATGAATCGATGTCCTCTGCACGATGCTGGTTCGATGGGGCCGATTATGTCGGTTCCCCACATTTCGAACGGCCAGCTGGCCACCGTTGGATGTAGTGGATTTGGATGCTGATGGATAAAGTCCCCGTGAATCTGGCACGAGTAGCACTGCTTCGCATATTCGAGGCATTACTGGATCATTGTGGGCCAATAGTAGCCCATCCTTTTGATCTTCAGCTTCATCTTCGGCCCGGCTTGGTGAGAACCGCAGAGTCCGTCGTGAGCTTCTTGGACGACTCTCTTTGTCTCTTCAAGTCCCAGGCATCTTAGCCACAGAGAATCAAATGATCTCTTATACAGAGTATCATTGACGAAGGAGAAAGACAGAGCTCGTTTCATGAGCTAATGTCTCGAGGATGCATCTTCAGGTGTTTAACGGGATTTGAAGTAGTCTATAAAGACTTCTCTCCAATTCTTAGCTTTTTCCTGGTCTTTTATTTGTAGGTCCGTTTGCTCAGTCGCCCCTTTTTCTTCGGATGACTCCGGAGATATTTCTGCCGGTGCAAGAACCCGACGGCTTTGCACGACGATCCTCACGTCATCGAGGTTCTCGTCGTCCAGTTCTTTAGCGAGCTTGGCTAATGCGTCCGCCTTGCTATTTTCCGCCCGCGGTATGCTTTCCAGGGCGTAGGAAGGGATTTGAGTAAGCAATTGCTATACTCTCTCACCGTACTTTACCAGCTCCGGTTTGCACGTTTGATAGTCACCGTTTACTTGGCTAACGACCAGTTGGGAGTCTCCGTATATGAGGAGGTTCTCAATTCCAATTTCGACGGCGATCTCAAGACCTGCTATCAAAGCTTCATATTCGGCTTCATTGTTCGTCCTCGGCTCTGTTAAGGAGACGGCAAAGCGCATTATCCCTCCTTATGGAGTCACGAAGATGAGGCCTACCCCAGATTTGATTATGGGGGTGCTTTGTTTGCGCTTCTTCATGGAAGATGCTCCATCGAAGTAGAGTTCCTACTGGGTGTCATTCTCTCTTCTCTCCCCGTCGATCGTGTCAAACGTGTGTTCGTCTGGCAATTCACAGTTCAAGGGAGAGTCGACAGGTATCGGATGCTCAGTGAGGAAGTCGGCGATGGCCTGGCCTTTCACTGCCTTAAGAGGACGATAAGTTATCGAGAATTCCATCAAGAGCGGGGCCCATTTAGCGAGCCGCCCCGTTAATATGGCCTTCGACATCAAGTATTTGAGAGGATCTATCTTTGATATGAGATGGACCTCATGTGCCAACACATAGTGTCTGAGCTTCGTTATTGCGAAGATCAACGCCAGGTAGTGTTTTTCAATGGGAGAGTAATTGCTCTCTGCCCCCAGTAGAACTCGACTCAAGTAGTAGAGGGCTCTCTCTTTCCCTTGGTCGTTTTCTTGTGCCCACAGCGCGCCTAAAGAACCTTCGAGGGCTGTTGTGTATAGAATGAGAGGTTTTCTTTTAACGGGAGCGTCCAGTACTGGCGGATTCTGCAGGTATTGCTTGATTTCGTCCAGCGCACTTTGGCATTTGCGATCCCAGACGAAAGGAGTCCCTTTCTTCACTAAGTGACTGTAAGGACGGTACTTGCCGGAGAGATTCGCTATGAATCGTCGGATATACGCGAGCTTTTCTTGGAGAGACCGCAGTTGCTTGAGAGTCTTTGGCGGGGGCATTTCCATAATCGCCTTGATCTTCAATGGGTCTATCTCGATGCCTCAGTGTCGGACGATGAATCCCAGGAACTTACCTGAGGAAACTCTGAATGCGCACTTGAGAGGGTTCATCTTCAAGTTGTATTTCTGAAGGCGCTGAAACACGATCTTCAGATGCTCTAAATGTTCCTCGTATGATGTGCTTTTAACTACGAGGTCGTCGATATAGCATTCGACAATTTCATGTATGAGGTCATCGAAAATCTTCGTCATGGCCCTTTGATAGGTGGCACCGGCGTTTTTTAGACTGAAGGGCATCACCTTATAGCAGAATATGCCCAAAGGAGTCCGGAAAGCGGTATGCTTATGGTCTTCGGGATGCATCTTTATCTGATTGTATCCTGACGAGCCGTTCATGAACGAGAAAACTTCGTGAGTGGACGTATTATCTATCATCAGTTTAGTGACCGGTACTGGAAAGTCGTCCTTTGGGTAAGCTTTGTTGAGATCCCGAAAGTCCACGCACATGCGCACCGTCCCATTTTTCTTCATCACTGGGACGATGTTGGCGATCTAGTCAGGGCATTGAACCTCTTGAACGAAGCCGGAGTCGATTAGCTTCTTGACCTTGGCGTTGATGCTCATCTCGAGCTCGAGCCGCATTCTCCTCGGTGCTTGTTTGATCGGCTTGACGTCCGGGGATATTGCCAATTTGTGGACAGCAGTCTCTGAATCTAGTCCGGGCATCTCGGAATAGTTCCATGCAAAGCAATCTTTATACTGTATAAGCACATCTTTTAGCGTAGCCACCCTTTCTTCAGACAACAGCTTACTAACGAATATCGGCCCGGGTCGCTTGTCGTCCCCAAATCGATCTTTCTGAGGTTATCTGCAGTAGTATGTATCCCATCTTCCAGCTCTTTTGGCGTTGGCGGAAACTCTGAGATCACCTCGTCATCATTGTTTTCGAAGCACCAGGGGAGGTCATCCGTATTCTCGGGTTCTTCTTCTGATAGCGTTATCATATGACAGGCACGAGATCGCTTCCAAGACCGATGTTGATTTGGTTCTACTTTCGCTGCATGCGCGGCTTTTGGTTCATGCTTCTGTGGCGGAGTTACCCTCCAGCTGCTGGATAGAGCGAACCTGCCTTGTTGATACTGGTCTTCTACCCAGTCTTTGAATGTGAAGCATTCTTCGAGAGGATGTCCTATTGCTCGGTGATAGGAGCAATAGTCCGGGTGAGAGACTTCGCCTGCTTGCTCGGGGTGCTTGGACTCCGGAAGGGTAATCATTTGATGTTTTACGGCGAGATCGAATATCTTCCTTATCTTGTCTTTGGGAAAAGAATATGCTCGACCCATCTTCTTTATAAGAGACGAATCTGGATTGCTCAATTCCTGATCGCGTGGCTTCTTGGTCCCGCTTTGTCGCTGTCGAACGCTTTTTTCGTTCTTGGGTTTATTTCTGCCTCTGCGTCGGGCCTTTTGTATGATGGGTTGACGAGGAAGAGCATTTTCATTTTTCTTAGCCTGCTGAAGGAGGCGTTGCGTTCTGGCTTTCTCATAGATAGCCATTCGATTATGGTCATCTCGAACCTTTTGACCCGCTTCCCTTATAAGCTTGTCCATTTGTTCTTCAAACGACGGGCTTGGCATTTTCACGACAGGGGCTCGTTTTGGCTCAGGGTTAGTATTTTCCTATAGAGCATCTCCTTCTTCGTCGAAGTCATGTATGACGTAGCAGTCACGGAATGGCTCCCGTTTCTTGGATTGAACATATCCAAGCCCGATCGTTTCCATTCTCCCGTTGGGCAATTTTCGTTGAGTTTCGGGGACGCTCCAGATTCTGTTGTAGAACTGAGCTCGTCGAGCAGTCTGCTTAAGGTGTACGCCTTGGCGCCTCAACAGTCTTTTTAATCCATCGGTGTAATATCTGGACAGACGGATGGGCTGGAGCCTGTCAAGTGTAGAATCCGCACCATGCCAAATTTCTCTCTCCACTTTAGTTTTCCCGGATCGGTAGAATAGGATCGCCTTTTCACCTCTTCGCCTGGGAGGGACGTAGAATGTCTGTAGTTCCTGCACACTATAGGCATTAAGTGCATCAAGCTCTTTGTAATGCTCCCGCGGAACTATGGCGATTTGCAAACTCCGATCATCGCTAGCGAGGGCTTGCATTGATGGCCGAGCGGAAAATACAGCGTTGACCTCATCTTCCGAGTCGCTGCCGAAGATCAACATAGGGGTGGATGGTCTCGGCTTGTTGTATTGGGGCGGACCTAAATAAACTATTTCTTCTTCCTCCTCGGTATCACTCCCGAAGACCGGAACAGTAGTAATAGCTTTGTTCTTCGGTTTACAGCATCTCTCCGTGTCTTCAAAGTCCGGCAAGAAATATTTTGCATCCTCATATTTGCGAACTTCGTTTATAGAGAACGGGTTAAGTTCCCCTGTTACGGTGTACTCGAGAACATCCTTGAAATATTTCATACACTATGTTGTGTAGAGGGGATGATGTTGTACTCGTGTAACCAAGGCCGGCTGAGCAAAACGTTATAGCAGGTCTTAGCGTCAATGACGTGAAACTTGATGTCAGTGACTAGTAGCCCGAAGCGCAGCGTCAGTATCATAGACCCGAGTGTCCGTGATGACCGGGAGTCGAACCCGGAGATAGTGATCTTATCCCGAGCGAGGTGTTGAACGCTCATGCATATCTCCTTTAATACTCTTACGTTAAGGAGATTGACGGAGGACCCATTATCGACCAGGATTTTACCAATCTTGATGTCATGACTGTATCCGGAGACATAAAGGGGACAGTTATGCTCGCACGTCCTGAGGAGGAGGTCTTCATCACCGAAGGTGATATCGGCCGTGTGTACTTCCTCCAGCTCGTCCTTCATCTTTTCTTTGGCGAGAAAAGCTTGGAATTGTTCGGGCTCTTGTAATGCCTTGATCAAAGAATCTCTCACCTCTTTTGACAACAAGAGTGCTTCGAGAATGCTTAGCTGCGAAGGTAGCTTTCTCAAGTGTGCCAGAACGTTGTTGTCCACCTTACTTTTCTTTGGCGGGTCCTTGGCTGTCCGCTCTTCGACGACTTGGTCATCAAGGATGATATCCTCAGGAACCTTTTGTTTTCCTTTATCCTTTTTGTTCTCCCCCTTGTTTATGGGTCCGAGATTCTTTTCCGGAAGCGTGCGATTACGCAGCTGAATATTTTCACAAGTCTTCATCTCTTCCGTTTTGAATGTGGGTTCTTTGAAGAGAGGGCCAAGGGCCATTTCTTCATCAGAATCGCTCCCAAAGGTGAGAACTTGTGATCCCCCAGCGTTGACCATATGACAGTTGCTGGTAGTTTTTTTACGCTCCTCGGTCGTATTTCTTTGTTCCCGACGAGTTTTGCGTTTCATCCGCTTGAAATGTTGTCGGTGAGCAACATATCCCTGCCACCAGTTTTTAAAAGCGTTGCACTCTTCGGTGGGGTGCGCAATCTTTCGATGATATAAGCAGTAGCTAGGATATATATCCGCTTCATCAGGAGTGTTTCCTTCAGAGGGTGGCAGCTTCATTCCCATCGATATGGCTTTGACGAAGCTTTTCCTCGTCTTGACTTGCTTTTATTTACGGCGGATGTATTTTGATCTGGTGAGAGTGTTTTGACCCTTTCGTCCAGTCGCTGACGCTTAGCCTTTTCAAATATGGCCATCTCGCGCTCTCGATCAGCTTTGCTTTTAAGAAGAGCTTCGTTCAGGAATGCATCAATCATTTCGTCTGACGGCCCTAGAAATTTGGGCTCAGGATTTGCCCCCAGTTTCTCTGCGTAAGGAGCTTCTTCATCATTTATCGACGAGTGGGAGATCACATGGCAGCTTGCCACATAATCTTTGGGCTCATCCGATGAGTCTTCTCCATTGTCATCTCTTCCGTCCTCAAGAACGTGGGTATTCTTGGAGTGTGACTGGGATCCGCGCCTTTTGGTCAATCTATTTTTGCAGGTCCGTGCGCTTGTCACCAGGCCTCATAGGCTTTTTGGTCTTCTTCTTCTTCTTCGAAGACTTTGACGGCTGGGTGTGAGCGCTTTGACTATCACCACCAATTTTTGGAGTTGGGCGCGGCTTCAGCATTCCCTCGATGATCTCGGGTTCCAGTGGATTCTTCCACCTGATTGCCGGGCATATTTGGAGATCCTTCAGTATTCTTTTAGTCTTTGCTGAAAGAACGACCTCCCATAGAGTTTTTTCTACAAAGAACATGATGCCCCCGGTGTGTCCGTCTTCTTGGGAGCGTGAGGTTGTGGCGGGTTTACCTTCCAATTCTCGGGCAGGGCAAATTTGCCCTGTTGGTATTGATCTTCGATCCGGCCTTTAAAGACGAAGCAATTTTCAATTGGATGGCTTACCGTTTGATGGTAGGGGCAATAGTTAAGACTATTAGCCTCACCGGGTTGCAACGGTCGTTTTGGATTCGGCAAATTGATGAGCCTATTGCGCACCGCTAGCTCAAACAATCTCCTCGTTTTGTCCTGGGAAAACGAATAAGGGCGCTTCATTTTCTCATTATAGTATCGCCGTTTCTCGTCTAGGAGATCCGTTAATTTTGGAACGCTGGGCTGCTGTTGAGCATTGGCGACGAAGGTCGCTTTTCCTTTCCCTTTTTCATTCCGCGGCTCCGGCTTCGAAGAGGAAGGCCTATGGCCCATCTGGTTCATTTGAGCCAGTTTGTGAATCAGGGCTTGGAACGTGGTCGGCTTTAAAAACATCATAAATTGCGAGATGGTCGCTTGAGGATCAAGAGTGCCCACGAACATGCCCACTGCCGGCGCTTCTTTAATGCGCTGCTCGCATTTCGACCATAAATTTCACCTCCGTATGGCGTACTGGACCCAAGTTTCACCTGGCTTCATCCTGGCGTTAATTAGTGCAGTAATCGGAGTACGCTCGCTAGCGCTTGCGAATCTTTGCATGAACAACAGCTCCATTTCTGCAAATGTCTTGACGGAGTCGTTCGGGAGTTCAGAGTACCATTCGAACGCTGTCTCCGATAAGCTGCCGACGAACTGGCGAAGTAGCAATTTATCGTCACCTCCAGTATTGCCGTACAGGGCTCTGAATTGAGCGACATGCTGATGTGGGTTCCCCGTCTTTTTATATACATGAAATTTAGGGATCGTATATCCCAGCGGGTACCTTATTTGGTCATACCAGCCTGGATAGGGTTGCCCAGTCTTAACGACCTGTCCAGCCGCTTCGTTCGCCTGGTGAGCTCGTATTTGCAGAGTAATGTAATCATCCAGAGAGGCCTTGGAGATGGTCTCCTCTTTGGCTGCTGAAAAGGCCTGAAGAGGGTTCGATATCTCCCCTCTGTCGTCTTCAATGATAATCGGGGGGTCTTCAGCTGGAGGCTCCGACTGTAACATCATCCCGGCCATGTCTTGAAACAAAAAAGCCATTCGTTTTATGTTGGCCATCTGTTTCGCGGCCTCTTTTTCTTTCCTTTCGAGCATTCTTCGGAGAAAATCAGCATCGGTTTCTTGTTCCTGAAGCTGCTCTGAGGTCTCCGGATTGTCTTTCGGCCCGGTGAGTGTGGCCATTGCAGTTAGCATTTCCTGAAGTTTCTGCTGCTGCTGCTCCTGAGCCTTTGTTATCGATCGAGTGAGCGGTCGATGACCTGTGGAAGCACGGCTTTTCTCTTTTCCGGAAGCCATATAAACAGTATGTGTTACCGTGCCCCCAGATTTGGGGCGTTTAGATTCAGCGTTCTTGTAGTTCGCCGCGGCCATAGGGGCTTTCTCTGGCCTCCTTCTCTTGTGCGCGGTCGAAGTTGAGGGGGCCGTTGCAGTGGGCACCCAAGTAGCTGACGCCTTTTGTGGCTTGACAGGATGGTCCTCTTTTCGCTGAACTTTCACCTTTTTCTGTCGGCGAGAGTAATCTTAATCGATCACCGAGTCCTGATCCTGTCGCCAAACTTTGTAAATTTTGGAGGACAGCCGCTGAGGGGGATGCTCCGGCTTTTTTTCCATAGCATTCTCTAAAGGTGGAGGAGATCTCTTCAGCATGGCAGTTGGAGAGTTTTTGCGAACCTTTCTAAGCGGTTCGAAGCTGTTCCCTGTTAGAACAGCAGCATCGATTTCCACCATAGGAGCTGGCGGAGTCAGTCCAGAAGGGGAGATGCCCCCAGCCTTCCTTACTCGGCACCAGTAACGACGATGAGCATGTCGTGCGGATGGGATCGTCTCAACTGTAAGGGTGACTTCATCATGCCCCCTGTGTTGGCGAAGGGTTGTCGCCGGCGTTAGCCTTTTAAAGACCGATGTCCGTTGAGAAGCGATGTCCAATCTGTAAAAGACAGACCTCTGGGCAGGGGAAGTAGTTTTGGGGACTTCGCTTGGAGCAGGAGCCGGAATGGCCAACCTTGTGAAGACTGACTTCTTGGCAGAAGAAGCCTCTCCGATGATTTCGTCCGCTTGAGCCCCCGCTTAGGGATGGCTGCTTCAGGTATCGCGGGCTTGTTAACGCTCTGGCCCAGTTTGTTGAAAAATGAGGCAGTGGAGTTGGGCGACCTGTTGAGAGGGGCTGAAGTAATAGTAAGTCGATCAAAGACCGACTTCTTTGGGGCTTCTTGCAACGTCAGCGGGGCACTGAAGTTCACGGGTGGGATCATGGTCCCAAAGAACAGCCCAGTGGTAGCCTGAGTTACTTGCTCCACCGGCATCTTGAACTGGGAGGCCGCTTGGGGCCCATAGGTTACACATCCAGATGAGGTGGAACGGGAGTTGCAGTTGCAGTTGGAGCAGTTGGAGGCCATTGATGTTCTTTTTTCTGCATGGGAACAAGACCAAATCTTAGTACCTTGAACCCAAGGGCAACCATATCAAACCGCAATTCGTTCGCGAACACGACACACGAAGTGTGGAGTGGAAAGAGGAAAAGGTCCCACCGGGCGTGTCAGAATCTGTTCCCCGCCGAAACACGGAGACGCGACCGCGCGGGTCCGTCTTGCCTGAATTTCGGGGCAGATGCTAATTGGTGCTATCCGTCCACCTCTCCGAAGATGCCAAGTTGATTTATGACACCGTATATCGAAGGTTTAAACGGATACGACCAATGTAGCAGACTTCGTCAGATTTCCCCTCATTTGAAGGGTTTTTTTTATTGTGGGGACGCTCTTCCCTGCAGGCGCAAGCCCCTGCAGTTAATTACGCTACCGTATCGCGGTAACCACTTTCTCCTTCTCCAGATGGTCACTTCATGTCGTGGGTGTTTGTTTTGTTTTTGGTTGCCCGTGGATTGTATACAGAGACTAATTTATCTTGTCGCCCGTAGGGCGTGGAGTAGTCCAAATCCGTATCTTCTTAGATTTGGGTTTGGGGATTGGGTTTAAGGATACGTTAGCCTCATTTGACACTAAGATCAACTTAAACGTTAGTTAAGGATACGTTAGTCTAATTTTAGACTAAGATCAACTTAACGGGATCATTTAGATCTAACAAAATAGCATTTGGGCTCTATTGTTTAGTTTAGGGACATTGCGGTCGATTAGTTTAAGGACATTACGGTCCATTGTTAGTTTAAGGGCATCTCGGTCCAATGTTAGTTTAAGGACATCTCGGTCCAAGGTTAAGGACATCATAGTCCATGGGTTTTAAAGGACCCCACAGTCCGAAGTTAAGGACATCATAGTCCATGGGTTTTAAAGGACCCCACAGTCCGAGATTAAGGACATCATAGTCCATGGGTTTTAAAGGACCCCACAGTCCGAGGTTAAGGATATCATAGTCCATGGGCTTAAGGACCCCACAGTCCAGTTTAAAGACGTCACGGTCTATGAAATGTATGGTTGTCGGGACCCGTCACCTCTCTGAAGACGTTGAAGGATTACAATGACAAATATCAGAGGAGTAAAAAGATGTACCCTTGAACGAATGTTGGTTGAGATCTGTAGTTCAATTTGGGGCTAAGATCTGTTAAAAGATTTATGAGCAGATGGGCTCAATTGATATGAGTTGAGGACTTATGGCCAATCTTGGGCTAAGTCCAATCAGGTCAAAATGTTTAACATTTTATTTTGGGCTGTTGAGCTTTTATTTGGGCTTGGCCCTGACAGTGTTTTTATCTTTGTTGAATGCTGAGCATTCCTCATAGCCTTAGGCTTATTAAAGAACAATTTATGTTCTATCAGCGCGACACGTGGCACGCTTGGCGCTTTGCTCCAGTCAAAGAGCGCAGTACGCTTCTGTCGAGTAGTGCACACGCGAGGGACACGTGTCGCGGTTGGCGCTGAGCGCTAGATGATGGGCGCATTGCTCCAGTTTATGAGCGCGGAGCGCTATTAGTTTAATGACGCACATGTGATTGACACGTGGTGCGCCTGGCACTGAGAGCGCAGTGCGCTATTTTAAGAGCGCAAAGCGACACGTGTCGCGCTCGGCGCTGAGCGCCAATCTAAGAGCTAGAGGCGCAGTTCAAGAGCGCAAAGTGCAGTTCCAGAGCGCAAAGGCGCATATGATCAATTTTGTGATCTAAAAAGAGACTTTGTCGCAAGATTCTAAGAACAAAAGTTCTTCAATCTCTTATGTTGATGAAAAGCTTTGCTTTTATAGATCTATGATCTGTGAGAAAGAAGTAAATTCTTCTTTTATTTTATGATGAGATCTTTTGATCTCTCTGTGAAAGATTTTTTGTCTTTGTAGATCTATAATCTTTTAAAGAAGTGAATCCTTCCTTTTAAATTATGAGATGATTTCATCTCTATGTTTATTATCATCATTTTTTACCTTGAAGAAAGTTTTCTTCTTCTAAGAGCTTGCTCTTTTTCTTTGAATTTCTCAAAGTTTATCAGGAGGTTTCTCTCTATGCTTCTGTATCTGAGACTTGAAGTCTAGGGGCCTTTATATAGGGCAAACTGATCAGTTCAATAAGTTAAGGAGATCTTTTCTCCAATTGATTTGCGGAATTTCCCATTGTTGGATCTTTGATCCAAGGGCTTCTGATTTACAGAAGGCAATCTTCTTGTTTTTAACAAAATTGGGAAATCTTTCCATACAGAATTTACTCTGTCTTTTGGTAATTTTTAATTACCATTAGATCATTGATCCAACAGTGCTCTGCTTTACAGAGCACAATCTTGTTATTTGGAAAGATTTTGAGGAATCTTTCCTTAACAGAATTTAATTCTAATTAATTAATGATTTATCATTATTATTAGATTTTTGATCTGACGGTGGGAAGCTTTTAGTTCCAGCGCTAGCGCACCCGTGCTTTGCACGTGGTGCGCTGCTTAGAGTGCAGCTCACTTAGCGCTAGCGCATCCGTGCTTTGCACGTGATGCGCTGCTTAGAGCGCAGCGCACCCAGCGCTAGCGCATGCGTGCTTTGCACGTGGTGCGCTGCTTAGGGCGCAGCGCACTTGGCGCTACATCTGAAGCGTTGCTTCATTTCAAAATTTAAATTTCACACAGAGCTTTTCTCTGATTGGGGGAAACAGGGATGATGTTGTACTCGTGTAACCAAGGCCTGCCGAGCAAAGCGTTGTAACAAGTCTTGGCGTCAATGACATGAAATTTGATGTCAGTGACGAGCATCCCGAAGCGTAACGTCAATATTATGGACCCAAACGTCTGTGATAACTGGGAGTCGAACCCGAAGATGGTGATTTTATCTCGAGCTAGGTGCTGAACGCTCATGCAAATTTTCTTTAGCACCCTCACGTTGAGAAGGTTGATAGAGGACCCGTTGTCAATTAGGATCTTACCTATCTTGATGTCATGGCAATACCCGGATACATAGAGGAGACGGTTATGCTCGCACGTCCCGAGGAGGAGGTCCTCCTCGCTGAAGGTCATGTCGGCCGTGTGCACTTCTTCCAGCTCTTCCTTCATCTTTTCTTCGGCAAGGAAGGTTTGAAACTGCCCAGGGTCCTGTAACGCCTTGATTAGAGAATCTCGTGCATCTTTAAACAAAAGAAGGGCATCTAAGATGCTCAGTTGCGAGAGTATCTTTCTCAGGTGTGCCAAGACATTGTAATCCACTTTGCTCTTCTTGGGCGGATCCTTGGCTGGGAGCTCTTCGGCGACTCGCTCATCGAGGGCGATATCCTCGGGGACTTTTTCCTTCTCCTTATCTTTTTTGTTCGATCCCTTGTTTGCGGGTTCGAGATTCTTTTCAGGTAACGCGCAGTTACGCAGCTGAATGTTCTCACAGTTTTTCGTCTTTTTCTCTTTTCCTGAGGTGGATTCTTTGAAGAGAGGGCCGAGAGATATTTCTTCGCCAGAATCACTTCCGAAGGTGAGAACTTGCAATCCCCTGGCATCAACCATGTGACAATTGCCGGCAGCTCTTTTATGCTCATCTGGCGTGATTCTCCATTCCTGACGAGCCTTGCGCTTTATCCGCTTGAAATGTTGTCGGTGAGCGACGTACCCTTACCACCACTTTTTAAAAGCCATGCACTCTTCAACTGGGTGTGCAATCCTCTGGTGGTATAAGCAATAGTTAGGATGTACGTCTGCTTCGTCAAGGTGCATATCCTCGGGGATATCTTCTTTGGGCGGTGGCAGCTTCATTCCCTTGGACAAGGCTTTGGCAAACCGTTTCCTTGTCTTAAGCCTGCTTTTGTCTACCGTAGGCGTGCTTCAATCTAGTTGGAGTGCTTCAACCCTTTCGTTCAGTTGCCGACGTTTGGCTTTTTCGAATATGGCCATTTCGCGCTCTTGATCATCCTTGCTTTTCTGACGGGCTTCGTTTAGCAGCAGGTCGATCATCTCGTCAGACGGTTCCAAGGGTTTTGGTTTCGATCCTGCCCCCAGCTGTTTTATGTTGTCTTCTAATGCTGAGTGAGCTTCTTCGTTAGTTAACGCCGAATGAGAGATCATGTGGCAACTTGCCACATAATCCTTAGATTCTTCTGACGAGTCATCTCCGTTGTTATTGTCGTTATCTCCGTTTTCAAGGATATTATTGAGAAATTCTTGGAGTGTGACCAGGGTTCGCGCCTTTTGGTTGTATTCCTCCAGTGCGTCAATATGTTTTTGCAGGTCCGTGTGCTTGTCATCAGGTTTCATGGGCTTTTTGGTCTTCTTCTTCTTCTTTGAAGATTTTGACGGCTGGGCATGGGCGTTTTGACTATCGCTACCAATTCTTGGCGTCGGGCGCGGCTTCAGCATTCCCTCAATGACTTCGGGCTCCAGCGGACTTCTCCACCTGATCGCCGGAAATATTTGGAGATCCTTCAGCATTCTTTTCGTTTTGGCTGAAAGAGCGACCTCCCATGAAGCTTCTTCTATAAATAAGCATGATGCTCCCGGCATGTCTATCCTTTTAGGAGCGTGTGGCTGGGGCAGGCTTACTTTCCAATTCTCGAACAGTGCGAATTTGCCCTGTTGGTATTGGTTCTCAATCCAGACTTTAAAGACGAAGCAATCTTCGATTGGATGGCTTACTACTCGGTGGTAGGAGCAGTAATTGGGATTGTTAACGTCACCTGGCTACAGTGGGCGTCTCGGATCTGGTAGAGTGATGAACCTGTTGCGCGCCGCCAGTTCGAACAGTCTATTTGTTTTATCCCGAGGGAATGAGTAAGGACGCTTTAACTTTTCGTTGATAAATCGTTGTCTGTCATTTTGGCGATCAGCTGGTTTTGGACCACTCGGCTGTTGCTGAGTATTGGCGACAAAGGCCGCTTTCCCTTTCCCCTTTTCATTCCGAGGCTCCATCTTTGAAGAGGAAGGCCTATGGCCCATCTGGTCCATTTGGGTCAGCTTGTCGATCAAGGCCTAGAAAGTGGTCGGCTTGAAGAACATCATAAACTGGGATATGGTCGCCTGCGGATCGAGGGTACCCATAAACATGCCTACTGTAGGAGCCTCTTCTATGCGATGTTCGCACTTCGACCATAGGTTCCGCCACCGTATCGCGTACTGAACCCATGTTTCTCCAGGCTTCACCCTGGCATTGATTAATGTCGTGATTGGGTGCGTTCGCTAGCGCTTGCGAAACGCTGAGTGAATAGAAACTCCATCTCCGTAAAAGTTTTGACGGAAGCGTTGGGAAGCTCTGAATACCATTCGAACGCCGTCTCCGCCAAGCTGCCGACGAATTGGCGAAGCAGTAGCTTATCGTCACCTCCAGTGTTGCCGCATAGAGCCCTGAACTGGGCGACATGCTGGTGGGGGTTGCCTGTCCCCTTATATACATGAAATTTAGGGATTGTGTATCGTGGCGGGTACTTAATTTGATCGTAACAGCTGGGATAGGGTCGCCCAGTTCTGACAACTTGGCCAGCAGCTTTGTTCGCTTGATGGGCTCGTATCTGTTGAGCTATATAATCATCGAGCGCAGCTTTCGAGATTGTTTCCTCCTTTGCTGCTGAAAAGGTCGGAAGAGGGTTTGACGTCTCCCGTCTGTCGTCTTCGATTATTATTGGAGGATCTTTGGCTGGAGGGTCTGACTGGATCATCATACCCACCATATCCTGTAACAATAGCGCCATTTGTTTTATATTGGCCGCTTGTTCTGCTGCCTCTTGATCTTTCTTTTCTAGCATCCTCCGGAGGAACTCGGCATCGATTTCTTGTTCCTGGCGCTGATCAGACGATGCTTCGGGGCTTTCCTTATGTCCCGTGAGTGCAGCCATCTTCGTTAACATCTCCTGGAGCTTCTGTTGTTGCTTCTGAGCTTTTGTTACCGATCGGGTGAATGGTCGATGACCCCCAGAGGCACGGCTCTCCTCCTTTCCGGAAGCCATATAAACAGTAGGCACCACCATGCCCTCAGACTTGGAGCGTCTGGGTTCAGTGCCCTTGAGATTCGTCGCAGGTATATGGATCTTCCCCGCCCTCCTCTTTTTATGGATGATTGAAGTTGAGGGGGCTGTTGCAGTAGGCACCTGAGCAGACGATGCTTTGCGTGGCAAGGCAGAGGGATGGTCCTCTTCCTGTTGAGTCTTCATCTTCTTCTGTTGGCGGGAATAGTCCTTGTCGATCACAGAATCCTGGACTCTCCACCAGACCTTGTGGATTTTGGAAGACAGCCGCTGAGGGGCTGCTCCGGCTTCAACTTTATAACATTCTCCACAAATGGAGGAGATCTTTTCAATACAGCGGTCGGAGAATTCTTGCAGACCCTCTTGAGTGGTTCAAAACTGTTCCCAGTTGGAACAGCAGCATCGACTTCAACCATCGGAACTGGTGGAGTCAATCTAGAAAGGGAACTGCCCCCAGCTTTCCTCACTCGGCGCCAGTGGCAACGTCAAGCATGTCTTGCAGACGGCATTGGCTCAGTTACGGGGGTGGCTTCATCATGCCCCCGTTTTGGTGAAGGGTGGTTGTTGGTGGGCAGCCTATCAAAGAGTGACGTCTGCTGAGAAGGGATGGCCAACCTGTCGAAGGCATACTTTCGAGCAGGGGTAGCGGCTTTGGTAACTCCGCCTAGAGCGGGAGTTGGCACGGCCAGTCTTGTGAAGACCGACCCCTTAGCAGGAGAAACCTCTCCGACGATTTCATTTACTGGAGCAGGGATGGCTATCTGTTTCGGGATAACCCCTTCTGGTAATGCGGGCTTCTTCACTGGCCCATTGGAGCTTTGGCCCAGTCTGCTAAAGACCGAGGCGTTGGATTTGGGCGACCCGTTGAGAGGGGCCGCGATAGTTGCAAGCCGATTGAAGACCGACTTCTTTAGAGCTTCTTGCGATGGCACTGGGGCGTTAAAGCTCATTGGTGGGAGCATGGTCCCGAAGAACAGTCCAGTGGTGGCCTGAGTCACCTGTTCCACTGGCATGGCGAAGATGGACGCCGCTTGGGGCCCATAAGTCACTTCTCTGGTGAGGACGGAGTGGGAGTTGTTGTTGCAGCTGGTGCAGTTGGAAGCCATTTTCTCTGAACGAGAGCAAGACACCAAAATCTTAGTACCTCAAATCCAAGGGCAACCATATCAAACCGTGATTCGTTCGCGAACACGACACACGAAGTGTGGAGTAGAAAGAGGAAAAGGTCCCACCGGGCGTGCCAGAATCTGTTCTCCGCCAAATACAGAGACGGAACCGCGTAGGTCGTCTTGCCTGAATTTAGGGGCAGATGCTATTTGGTTTTATCCGTCCACCTCTCCGAAGATGCCAAGTTGATTTATGGCACTGTGTATCGGAGGTTTAGACAAATGCGGCCGTTGTAGTAGACTTCGTCAGATTCCCCCTCATTTGAGGGGTTTTTTGATTGTGGGGACGCTCTTCCCTGTAGGCGCAAGCCCATGCAGTTAATTACGCTACCGCATCGCGGTAACAACTTTCTCCTTCTCCAGATGGTCACTTCGTGTCGTGTGTGTTTATTTTATTTTTGGTTGTCCGTGGATTGTATACGGAGACTAATTTATATTGTCGCCCGTAGGGCGTGAATTAGTCCAAATCCGTATTTTCTTAGATTTGGGTTTGGCTTGGTTTAAGGATTGTTAATCTTGTCTTAGATTAAGATCAACTTAAATACTTGTTAAGGATACGTTAGCCTAATTTTAGACTAAGATCTACTTAACAAGGTTTAAGAATCATTTAGATCCAACGAAAGAGTATTTGGACCCTATCGTTTTAGTTTAGGGACATTGCGGTCTGTAATACCCGGTTCTTTTATAGGCCAATAGCCGTATTTTTATTAAATAGGGGTCACTTACAATATTTACTTAATTGTATTTATAATTATTTTATCCTAATTCCTTTATTCTACTTTCCCTACTTAAATCCATATTTTTCTGAAACTAATTTCAATACTTAAACCCTTTTATTTTTCCCTAAACTAATCCAAAACTCTATTATCTATTTCCTTTATATTTTTCCATTGCTTAATCCAGAGCCCGACCCACCTTTTCTTTCCCCAATCAATTTAAATTCCTAGAGCCGGCCCATCTCATTTTCTCTATTTTCTTTAATTGGCCAGCCCACTCCTCTTTTCCCTTCAAATTTATTTAATAAACACCCTGCCCAAACCAAAGAAAAATTAAATTAAAAGGGTAAATAAAAATTTTCTTCGGCCCAAGCTCCCTCAGCCCAGCACTTCTTTTTCTAAATAAATTAATTATTCGGCCCTGGCCCAGCCCAACTCCAAGCCCAGCTCCCTCTCGCGCCGCAGCCCCATACCCGACCCGCTTCAAAACCTACTTCTTCTTCCTCACCCACGCAACTTCTCCCGCTCTTTTCTCCTTCACCCACGTCCCCGAGTTTCCCCACGTCGGCCACGTCTCCGCGCCCGTCGCAACGACCGCGTGCCTCGCAAGCTCCACAAGCGCGACCCCTCCTCGCCTCTCTACCCCCTCCCTGCTCACTTCCAGTCTCGCTCAACCCACACTTCTCTTCTCTCGAAGACTCCCAGCTTCACACCCCTCGCCGACGAGCTCCGCCACTTCCGCCTCACCGCGCACGCCCTCATTTCCTTCTCATCTGAACCCGACACCACCACTGTCGAGCCCTTCCTTCCCTCCTCCTCCTCTCTTCCTCCACTGCCTCCCCGAGCGCCTTCGCCTGCACCCCCGAGCTTCCCCTGAGCACCGCGTCGGCCACCACCGTCATCGACCCCTAGTCGGTGCTCTGAATCTCTCAATCTCTCTCTCTCTCAATCTCTCTCCCAGACTCTCTACATCTCTCTCTCAATCTTTCTCTCCCAGTCTCTCATAGTCTCTCTCTCTCTCTCTGTTGCTCTCCCTCTCTCTAAATCTCTCTCTCACTCTCTCTATCTCACTGTTGCTCTCTCTCTCTCTCTGTCTCTGCTTATTCTCTCTCTCTCTCTAAAGATCTCTCTCTCTCTCTCTCTCTCTCTCTCTCTCGGCACCTCTCCTCCCTGCTGGAGCTGCAGTACCCGTCGCCGCCACCTCCAGCCGAGACCGAGCCTCGAGGCTAGCCCAAGCCTCAAACCCAGCATTAGCCATTTCATCGAGCACTTGCCCCTATCGTCAATCGCCGCTATTCCAGCCATCATCGTCGCCGAAAAAGCTGTGGCTTCAGTCTCTGCGTCCGTCATCATCAGCAAGGTTGTAACCGCCGCAACGCCAGCGCACGTCCGTCGCACCCACCGAGACATGGAGTCCAAGAGTCCAAGCTCGAGCCGAGACCGCGAACCCTAGCCGCACCGTTCGTCGCGCGAACGTGCCGTTGCCGCTGCCATTCCGTCGTCGACACATCTCCAGGCAAGTTTAATACTTGCTTCATGCTGTTTCCTATATTACATTTCTAGTTATTAAAATTTCCCACTCATACCTTCCATGTAAATTGTTATAAATGAGTGTTTGATGTGAATTATGACCTATAAACCCAATTAAATTGATGACACTAGATGAAGTTGGATGGCCCGAATTATAGTGAATACCCCTTAAGAGTTTGGTTGCAAAATAAGATCGTTTGCTCGCATATAATGGCACCCCAAAGTTTGTCGTGAAACCTGAAAACCCTCGTACACCCCAAACTATAAAATTTATATTAAATTGTGTATGAACAGGATTTTAGCGTTTGACGGCTCGTAACGAAGCTAACTGGTTAACCTACTATAAAATATTATTAATCACTGAATTGTAGTATATTATGATAGAGATAACTGCGGTGGATTATGATTCTGGACTGCAGTCCAGAATGGAAATCCAGGTTAACCCCTGTTGTTAAACCCCTGTTTATCGCTGCTCATGTAAGAGAATGCACGGAATCCTATACCGTTACGTAGGAAATTGGGTTATCTTCCTTACCCGACTGGTTTCACCGGTTTCCTCCACCGTTTGATATTTTTAATTCATTTTATCCTATCGACATGTCTTGCTGAATTCTGCAGAAGCAGATCTTACACCCCTAACTTAATCTGGCCATAACTCTCTGTCGGAGTGATAAAATACTGATCCACCAATTGCGGTGGAAACCTGACTAGAAATACTAAATATAGTCCACCTGTAGCGCCGCCTAATTCTGATCCCAACTGGGATTAAATTGCGTCACGAAACGGACTAACGATTCTGAAACCGGATTTCCAGCAGTGAACGCTTAAAATGAAATGGCCATATCTAGTGATCCTGAAACCCGATTGACGTGAAATCAAATTTGCTGGATAGATAATCAAACATACTACTTATCCCCTGTTCATTGTTTCGCTAAATTGTGTACATATGATTTATGATAAATTATGCAAGTGGTAGGATTCGTTTGATGACATCTTAATCATGCCTTAAATACTATTTTCTCATCACATCATATATACATGTCATTGCATTGGTAACTTAGTGATCCTGTGCATTACCCAGTGTTAGGTATTAGTGGTGATTGTGGCAAGTACGTTAGTGTTCGTGCATGAATGGATAAGTGAAAGTGATACGTACTTATACACAATCAGTGGACCCTATCGATTTACTGCATTGTCGACGTCTGTGGGACGCGTATAAGTGTGACTATAAGTGGTATAGGACACTTATGGAAGCACTTGTGCGGGTGTCACAGGTAAGGTACCAGACACTGCCTATTTATCTCGGGTATCAGTCGGGACGTACTTGATGGGGATCCTGTCTCCAGTTCTCGTGCAGACTTGTCATGAACCGACCGGTATTTGAGGTTATGGTTGGCGTTTGATGTAGACCACGGGGTGTGGGGTAGTTTAAGTGTGAGCTCAACAGAATCTCGGGAGTCCCATACCGGCTTATATATATGGAGATATATGGAGATTTACAGGGTACATGATTATTACCGTGAGTTATATTTTGGGCCCGTGGTCCCTTGCCCTTGGGTCCTACCCTTGGGTGGAGGACACTCGCGAGTGGTTGACTCTCACACTTAGACTGACGATAGGCTTAGTGACCTGTACAGTGAGACTTAGAGACTGATAGTGATAGTGACATTGACATGCATTACTTACTGTATTGACACACCTGACATACTATTTTACTGCTTTACTGTTCACCCGCTCTTTTAGACACCCGCATTGGCTAATTCATGTTCACATCTTTACTGTCTTGGTTTACTGTTATACATCCATTATTACTGTACGAGTTACCACCTGCATCTATATATTTATTACTATCGCGTCGCTCTGACGACCTGAGTATGCATGCTCAGAGTGAGGAGTGGATCTAGCCTGGACCAGAACCAGACGTGCATCACGGATATCTTGATCAGCTATCCAGAGCTATACTCTTTTGATCTCCATCAGGTTAGTTCCGTGTATCTGTTTTGTCTCAGTTACTGCATTTCTCATTACCTGTGCATTGTTTACTGATTACCACGTAAAGCTAGAAGCCGAAGTGTGACTACGGCGGGATATTTCCTTGACCGTAGGAGCATGGCTGGCCTTGTCAACCCCTCGTATTCCGTATTTTGGGAAGCGGGGCATGACATGGTTTTGTTGGTATGAGAGCCAGGTTTTACTTCGATTGGGATTGCAGTTTTTCGTATAGAGCTTGACAATCTAAGACATCCCTCGGACTAGATTGAAAACTTGTTGTTCTCAATCTTGATTCACAGAGTGCATTCTGCTATCCATCCGCTAGGGTTTCGGGTAACTTGGCAGAGTTACGTGGTTGTAATTGTGAACTATATCATAGTTACAATACTGTACTATGTTCGAGTGACTTAGAGTCCTACAGTTGATTCCCACTTGTTTGAATTTCACCGCACTCGATATTCTTGATTCCTTGCCTAATCCATATTGTATTTTTATTCTTATAGCTTGTGCCTTATATCGTCCTCAAATCGTTGTTTCAAGACCAAGTCTTCCAACGACTCTCCCCCTACCTCCACTCTCCAGAATCAGACCATAGAGATTCTGAATGCACTGCAGGGTCTGAAGGAAGCCCAGGAGCGAACAAACGACTTATTAGCTGAGGGACTAAGAAGGCAGATGACTCAGGCACCAGCGGAAGCCTCCAATCGTAAAGGGATCCCTGTTAGACGAGGAAAAGAGGTGAAGATGAAGCGCCCACGTGTTTCCCCGTGACAGAAGCAATAGAAGACCCAACGTTGTGGGTACTGCAAGAAGCCAGGACACCTTCAGAGGGAGTGTCGCCACTCCAAAGGGAAATGCCTGATTTGCGGATCCAGCGAACACTTTATCAATAGTTGCCCTGAAAGGAAGGAGCTACAAGGAGGCAGTTCGTCCACACCCTCCACTTCGGCTAAGTGATGATTATTTCATAATTTGAGCCTCGAGCAATAGTACGGACCCAGCACAGGATTCAACTCGCGAGACAGGAATGCAGCAGTCCAGAAATCAAAGGAGAATTATCACGTTTTCTACTTTCAATAAAGATGTTGTCACTCTTTTTGTAAATATTTCTTTTCGTTTGAAATCTTGTATCCGTTGAACCTTTAGTTGAATGTAATGAAACTCGGAGTTGTGATGTATGTACCATTCTCTTGATTCTCACTTCATTCTATACTATTCATTGCATCAGCATCTTTACATTTTAATTTTCCGTCTTTGCCTCCAGCATAGCCTCCCTGTGCCACTGTATCCTTGGATATCTTCTTAACGTGCCCCACTGTCTAATCACGACTCTCTCTTTTCAGGTCATGGCCCACTTTGGAGAAGCGCCGTCTCTAGAAGAGGACACACAGTCGTGCATTTCCTCGGACTACATGCCGGTGAGATCAGATGACGAGATCGACCCACAGGTTTTTTTCGAAAATAGTGATTCCGAGGGTGAGGGATTCGCAGCCCCAGGTCGACATAGTCAGCGACTCTGACGACGAAGAAGAGGACCTCGGAGAAGACACAATAGGGGAAGATTCAGAGGAAGACCCGAAAGAAGAAAATCCTATAGAAGGGGATCCAGCAGAAGAGGATCATGCAGAATCAGACCTCGATGAAGAAGCTCCAGCCGAAGAATGAGAGCCAGAAAGAGAAGACCCCATGGCAGAACTTCCAGTGGCGACCCCTGCGAGGCAATATGGGAATGGCCGCCCCTATCTGAGCGCGCGAGCCTACCGTAACCTGCTGACCCTCCATAACCGCGACGGACGTGATTGAGCTTTCGCCTCCCCTGGCCAAATAAAATCTGTGTATAGTTTAGGACTATCTTTTATTCGCCGTGGATGCCTTGTTCGGACTTTTCTGAAATGAAATAAATTGCTAAGTTTGCTAATCTTTGGATCTTTTTGGTTCACCTGATGTTTGACTGTTTCCCCCTATACATTTATTTTCCTCCTGAGATCCCTGACTGTCCTTCGCTCCTTCACCCTGTGTTGTTTTGGACCCTCGCTTAGATTAAAATGTATCGCACTCCGATCTTTGGAGTGGGCCACCCTTCATCCTTCGTTTGTGCCTTGTTTGAGATTCTTCTGGAGGATAGATGATAGTAAAATTTCTGAGTTCGCTAACCCTTCGGATTTTTGATTCACATGATGTATCGACCGTTTTCCTACCCAATAAGTTTCTCCCCTCCCCAGATTCTTTGCTGCTCACCCTTACTTCCGGTGCTAACCCGACCCCAACCTCTTCGACCTTCAGTCTAAAGCCGTCACACTCCGACCTTTTGAGTGAGCCATACTCCATTGTAACCCCTACCCTAGCTAGCCTATACATTTTTGTGCTATTTTCCTATTACCCTAAATATATTTAAGGACATCGTGATTCGAAAATTTAGTTTTCATTATCTTGTATTTATCGAAAAGTGCGTGTTATTAACTATCCCCGTTTTATGCATTTCAAGTACTTCACTACTAACCTTCCCATTATTTTCGGTAGCGCAACCATATATTGCACATATTATTTTTATGCTATGTTTCCTATTTTCACCATGTGGATTTTCCTAAGTTACTTAAAATTTATTTTTCTTTTCGATCGATACCTTATACTAGGGTGTTTTAACCTATCGGCAAATCCTTCACCATTTTAATATTGTTACTTTAGTTTTCTCGGGTATTATACTTATAGGTTGCTATTATAGATGGTTATGTCTGATGCTATTATCTTAGCTGCGCTGGTTCGATATACTTATGTATACATACATTTTGGGTTTCGATTTTATCGAGCACGCCTCGAATATTATTGTTCGTTACTGTTATTTTTATTCTCGTACACATGTAGTTTGCCCTTATGTTTGAGTCTGCCTTGTACTTACTTAGGCCTATCCGTTGTTACGTTAGTTTTATACATACATAGACCTTCAAAATTCTTCTGTCTGACCTTTTGTAAACCACTATGCACTAGTGTTTGAGGTAGTAGCTTTTCGCTTATGATTTTATAGCTTATCATTTATTTTAAATTTCGAGGACGAAATTTTTGTAAGGGTGGTATGATGTAATACCCGGTTCTTTTATAGGCCAATAGCCATATTTTTATTAAATAGGGGTCACTTACAATGTTTACTTAATTGTATTTATAATTATTTTATCCTAATTCTTTTATTCTACTTTCCCTACTTAAATCCATATTTTTCTGAAACTAATTTCAATACTTAAACCCTTTTATTTTTCCCTAAACTAATCCAAAACTCTATTATCTATTTCCTTTATATTTTTCCATTGCTTAATCCAGAGCCCGACCCACCTTTTCTTTCCCCAATCAATTTAAATTCCTAGAGCCGGCCCATCTCATTTTCTCTATTTTCCTTAATTGGCCAGCCCACTCCTCTTTTCCCTTCAAATTTATTTAATAAACACCCAGCCCAAACCAAAGAAAAATTAAATTAAAAGGGTAAATAAAAATTTCTTCGGCCCAAGCTCCCTCAGCCCAACACTTCTTTTTCTAAATAAATTAATTATTCGGCCCTGGCCCAGCCCAACTCCAAGCCCAGCTCCCTCTCGCGCCGCAGCCCCATACCCGACCCGCTTCAAAACCCACTTCTTCCTCACCCACGCAACTTCTTCCGCACTTTTCTCCTTCACCCACGTCCCCGAGTTTCCTCACGTCGGCCACGTCTCCGCGCCCGTCGCCATGACCGCGCGCCTCGCAAGCTCCACAAGCGCGACCCCTCCTCGCCTCTCTACCCCCTCCCTGCTCACTTCCAGTCACGCTCAACCCACACTTCTCTTCTTTCGAAGACTCCCAGCTTCACACCCCTCGCCGACGAGCTCTGCCACCGCCGTGCACGCCCTCGCTTCCTTCTCATCTGAACCCGACACCACCACCGTCGAGCCCTTCCTTCCATCCTCCTCCTCTCTTCCTCCACTACCTCCCCGAGCGCCTTCGCCTACACCCCCGAGCTTCGCCCCGAGCACCGCGCTGGCCACCACCGTCGTCGACCCCTCGTCGGCGCTCTGAATCTCTCAATCTCTCTCCCAGACTCTCTCAATCTCTCTCTCTCAATCTCTCATAGTCTCTCTCTCTGTTGCTCTCCCTCTCTCTAAATCTCTCTCTCACTCTCTCTCTCTCTCTAAAGATCTCTCTCTCTCTCTCTCTCTCAGCACCTCTCCTCTCTGCTGGAGCTACAGTACCCGTCGCCACCACCTCCAGCCGAGACCGAGCCTCGAGACTAGCCCAAGCCTCAAACCCAGCATTAGCCATTTCATCGAGCACTTGCCCCTATCGTCGATCGCCGCTATTCCAGCCGTCATCGTCGCCGAAAAAGCGGTGGCTTCAGTCTCTGCGTCCGTCATCATCAGCAAGGTTGTAACCATCGCAACGCCAGCGCACGTCCGTCGCACCCACCGAGATATCGAGTCCAAGAGCCCAAGCTCGAGCCGAGACCGCGAACCCTAACCGCGCCGTTCGTCGCGCGAACGTGCCGTTGCCGCTGCCATACCGTCATCGACACATCTCCAGGCAAGTTTAATACTTGCTTCATGCTATTTCCTATATTACATTTCTAGTTATTAAAATTTCCCACTCATACCTTCCATGTAAATTGTTATAAATGAGTGTTTGATGTGAACCATGACCTATAAACCCAATTAAATTGACGGCACTAGATGACGTTGGATGGCCCGAATTATAGTGAATACCCCTTAAGAGTTTGGTTGCAAAATAAGATCGTTTGTTCGCATATAATGACGCCCCAAAGTTTGTCGTGAAACCTGAAAACCCTCGTACACCCCAAACTATAAAATTTATATTAAATTGTGTATGAACAGGATTTTAGCGTTTGACGGCTCGTAACGAAGCTAACTGGTTAACCTACTGTAAAATATTATTAATCACTAAATTGTAGTACATTATGATAGAGATAACTGCGGTGGATTATGATTCTGGACTGCAGTCCAGAATGGAAATCCAGGTTAACCGCTGTTGTTAAACCCCTGTTTATCGCTGCTCATGTAAGAGAATGCGCGGAATCCTATACCGTTACGTAGGAAATTGGGTTAGCTTCCTTACCCGACTGGTTTCACCGGTTTCCTCCACCGTTTGATATTTTTAATTCATTTTATCCTATTGACATGTCTTACTGAATTCTGCAGAAGCAGATCTTACACCCCTAACTTAATCTGGCCATAACTCTCTGTCGGAGTGATAAAATACTGATCCTCCAATTGCGGTGGAAACCTGACTATAAATACTAAATATAGTCCACCTGTAGTGCTGCCTAATTCTGATCCCAACTGGAATTAAATTGCGTTACGAAACGGACTTCTGATTCTGAAACCGGATTTCCAGCAGTGAACGCTTAAAATGAAATGGCCATATCTAGTGATCCTGAAACCCGATTGACGTGAAATCAAATTTTCTGGATAGATAATCAAACATACTACTTATCCCCTTTTCATTGTTTCGCTAAATTATGCACGTATGATTTATGATAAATTATGCAAGTGGTAGGATATCCTTTGATGACATCTTAATCATGCCTTAAATACTGTTTTTTCATCACATCATATATACATGTCATTGCATTGGTAACTTAGTGATCATGTGCATTACCCAGTGTTAGGTATTAGTGGTGATTGTAGCAAGTACGTTAGTGTCCGTGCATGAATGGATAAGTGAAATTGATACGTACTTGTACACAATCAGTGGACCCTATCGATTTACTGCATTGTCGACGTCTGTGGGATGCGTATAAGTGTGACTATAAGTGGTATGGGACACTTATGGAAGCATTTGTGCGGGTGTCACAGGTAAGGCACCAGACACTGCCCATTTATCTCGGGTATCAGTCGGGACGTACTTGATGGGGATCCTGTCTCCAGTTCTCGCGCAGACTCTTCATGGACCGACCGATATTTGAGGTTATGGTTGGCGTTTGATGTAGACCACGGGGTGTGGGGTAGTTTGAGTGTGAGCTCAACAGAATCTCGGGAGTCCCATGCGGGCTTATATATATGGAGATATATGGAGATTTACAGGGTACATGATTATTACCGTGAGTTATATTTTGGGCCCGTGGTCCTTTGCCCTTGGGTCCTACCCTTGGGTGGAGGACACTCGCGAGTGGTTGACTCTCACATTTGGACTGACGATAGGCTTAGTGACCTGTACAGTGAGACTTAGAGACTGATAGGGATAGTGACATTGACATGCATTACTTACTGTATTGACACACCTGACATACTATTTTACTGCTTTACTGTTCACCCGCTCTTTTAGACACCTGCATTGGCTACTTCATGTTCACATCTTTACTGTCTTGGTTTACTGTTATACATCCATTATTACTGTACGAGTTACCACCTGCATCTATATATTTATTACTATCGCGTCGCTCTGACGACCTGAGTATGTATGCTCAGAGTGAGGAGTGGATCTAGCCTGGACCAGAACCAGACGTGCATCACGAATATCTTGATCAGCTCTCTAGAGCTATACTCTTTTGATCTCCATCAGGTTAGTTCCGTGTATCTATTTTGTCTCAGTTACTGTATTTCTCATTACCCGTGCGTTGTTTACTGATTACCACGTAAAGCTAGAAACCGATGTATGACTACGGCGGGATATTTTCTTGACCGTAGGAGCATGGCTGGCCTTGTCAACCCCTCGTATTCCGTATTTTGCGAAGCGGGGCTTGACACGGTCCATTGTTAGTTTTAGGACATTACGGTCCATGAGCTTAAGGACCTCATAACCCGTAAAGTTTAAGGATATCATAATCCAGTTTAGAGACGTCATAATCTATGTGGTTTTGGTTCAACCGTTTGGGAATGCACCAAAAGTTATTGGTTATTGAGACCCTCCATCTCTCTGATGACGTTGAAGAATTACAACGACATATATCAGAGGTATGAAGAGATGTACTCTTGAACCAATGTTGGTTGGGAGATCTGTAGTCAAGTTTGGGACTAAGGACCATATGGGCTCAATAAATCTGAATTAGGGATCTGTGGCCAACTTGGGCTCGGCCCACTTAGTTAAAATGTTGAACATTTGTTTGGGCTCAACCCTTTTTATTTAACAATGTTGAGCATTGGTTTGGGTTCTGACAACTTTTTTGTCTTTTGTTGAGTATTGAGCACTCATTATGGCTCTGGAACTTTATTTAAAGAACAGTTTATATTATCTCAGAGCACACGTGAGGAGCACGTGGCGTGCTTGGCGCTGAGCGCCAGACTTAAAGCGCTAAGACGCTTCCTGTGAGATAGCGCACGCGTGAGGAGCACATGACGCGTTTGGCGCTGAGCGCCAGACTTAGAACGCTAAGGCGCACACGTGAGGAGCACGTGGCGCGTTTGGTGCTGAGCGCCGGTCAATGAGTGCAGAGCGCTCTTTATAAAATAGCGCCCACGTGAGGGACATGTGGTGCGCTTAGCGCTGAGTGCCAACCTTGGAGCGCTGGACGCTTCTTTTAAAATAGCGCTTGGAGCGTTAGGCGTTGAGCGCCAGACTTGGAGCGCTAAAGCGCTTCTTTAAATTGGAGCTCTAGGAGCGCTGCGGCGCTGTGCGCCAGTCTTGGAGCGCTAAGACACTTCTTTGGTAATTCTAATCAACTTTGTCTCGTAGTTTTAAGAACAAGGTTCTTATCTTATAGGAGATATTACAATCTCTTATGTTTTTTGTGAAAGACTTTGTCTTTATGGATCTGTAATCTGAAGAGAATTGAATTCTTCTTCCTCCCTTTTTATGATGAGATACTATGATCTCTTTTTGTGAAAGATCTCTGTCTTATAGATCTATGATCTAGAAAAAGAATTAAATTCTTCTTCTTTTTGACGAGATGCTTTGATCTCTCTGTTTTATTTACCTTGAAAAAATTCTTCTTCCGAGAACTTGCTCTTCTCTTTGAAATTTCTTAAAGTTTGTGGGGGGTTCCTCTGTGCAATACTTGAAGTCTTGGGTCCTTTATATAGAGGAGGCTGATTTGTTGAATCAGTTAGGGAAATCTCTCATTGAGAGATCTTTGATTGATTTGGGGAATGTTTCCTACCGTTGGATCTTTGATCCAAGAGTTTCTGTTTTACAGAAGACAATTTTCTTGTTTTTAACAAGATTGGAGAAATATTTTCCCATGCAGAACTCATTCTGTATCTTAGTGATTTTTTAATCACTGTTCACATCATAATATTGCAATTCATACGCCCCATTTTTTGTGCAATTTATAAGTAAACAGGTGCTTTTGACGATCGTTTGTTACATGATACAGGATACAGACTTTTGAAGCAAATACAGTGAAAAAGACAAAGATGATACAGGAAATGGACTTTTGACCAACCAGCACACGGATCCTACTCAAGCCGAGACGAACGTCAAGAGAAACGGTCAAAAAGATCCTTACAAGGTTCACTGAGAATCTGGAGAATACTAGAAAGCCCAACAGAGAAAAGAATAGTAAAAAAAGAGAGCCCAAGAGAAGAGAAACAAAGTACAGAAAGCTGGTGGGCCAATCCCACTAAATGGCCGCGGATCCGCGGCCAAAGGCATGTCTTTGCCGCGGAACCGCGGCCATATGGTGCCCGTGTTGGCACCGACTTCTTGTGTCGGTGTGTCGTTTCATTGTTGGGATTTTTAGGGGTTAAATCCGTAAATTCATGTCTACGAGAGTTTGTAACCCTAGCTTCACTAGTTACTTATAAATTGTAATCTAGATCTTAAAAATTGTATGCCTCTTTATATTCAATAAAAGTGAGATTTGTTGAAGGAATCAAGAGCATCATCTTCTTCTTGTAAGTCTTTAATTTATTTAATTTCTGCCTTAGTATAATTGTTTGCTTGCCCTAGGAATCATTTAATTGCTAGTTAGCTAATTTCTAAATCTGTCGTAAGATAACTATTTAAAACATAAAACATAAAAATGTTTCTTACTTATAATTCCCTAATGTGCGAGTAAAAAATTCTCGCTCGTTAGGGTTAGGAACAAGGGAGTGAGTGAGAGATGGTTGTCTCTCACCTCCTTCAATGTCAACTTATTTTTAAACGAAACCTTCATGCACACATATACGATTCGCCCCCTACGGCACCCTACCTATAAGGTAACGGTGTTCCGTAGTATAAAAGGCCGGACTTATATGATGTCCATGAAGCTCACATCAATGAATAAGAAAAGACGGACAAGGATCTAGAGGAAGAAACTTTGTTTCTTCCCGATCATCCTAATCCCTTTTCCTATTGATTGTTGTGACTTTCCTAAAAGCTTAAATCACGACATTGAAAGGGGTGAACACATTGATCTCAACACACCTACCTTCGACCTAACCCTAATGAGTTCTTTCTCATCACATAAATTCGTCTTAAACTCAATCGATAAAAAAACCAACAACGATTTGAATCAACTCGTTATAACACAAAATCGGAAATTAACCATCCCTGTGGATCGACCCGTATTCACCGGCTAGCTGCGAAGCGACGCCGTTTCTGATTATGGTAAACTACAAATTTTTGGACTAATCAAATGGCGCCGTTGCCGGGGATGGCGTAATTTTCTCTTTTTGTATGATTTCGGGTTGATATAAAAAATTTGAAAATTAAAAAAAAATCTGAAAATACAAAATACAAAAAAATATTCTTTTCATTATTTTTATCTGTTTGAAGGGTTTCTCGTTTGAATCTTGCAGGAACAATAAGAACTTTTGGATCTGGAATTTTACAGAAGGTCAAAACAGAAAAGGAGGCATAAAAACAGAGAGGACTTGAAAGTACAGAGCCACAGAAATTTTTCCAGAGGCTGAACCCATCTCTTTGCCGCGCTTCCGCCGCACAAGTACCCCATTTGCCGCGGTTCCGCGCCTGTGATGCCACGTCAGCATCTCAAATTTGCTCTGTTTGTTCTCTTTCCCTCTCCTCTGTAACCTCCATATATCCACTGTTAAAAATCTTTCTGCAGGATTTCTTTGCGTAAAGAGTCTTTCTCCCCCTTCTAAATAACAGATTTCTGCAGGTTTCTTTGCGCCGCGCTAAAAAAATTGATTGCAAGTGAATTGTTGTTTTGCATATTTTAATCGGACTTAAGGGGCTATTTGACCAAACTCAGATTGGGTGGGGATTTCATCACCCTTCCCAGGACCCCAGAAAACACCTAAAGCATTTTGCATCGACCACCTTTAATTAAAAAAGATTAGACTCAGACCTAAGGACAGCGAGCTCAATAGGAAAAGGACTAGGGTAGGCATCGGCCGTTTATCCTAACCGACATTGCGGTGACTAGGCTAGTGGTTTTTAATTAGGCCCACTGTAGTGGTGGTTCCTTCCCACTTACCTGGCCGTATTTGTCCGTGAAGAGGCGGTTTGAGGTCTATTTCTAGCCCTAGTTAGGAGCTGTCTAGTAGACCTAGGCGACCCTAGATCTAGGCCTGATTGTGCATGTGTGGTTGATACTTTTTGTGTCACGAGTCTGTTTTCAAAAACTTCCTTGCAAAATTCACAAATAAAAAAAAAATAATAAAATCTTTTAAAAACTTGCAACTTGCCGCTAAAGAAACTTGAAACCTCACTTCCACCACTTCTTCTCACTGACGTTATCTTACCCCCACCTTCTGTTTTTCTCTTTTTTCTGACTGCACTACCCTTTAGTGTATGTCATTTTGGACTAGGGATACTAACGCCCGATTAGTCCGCGTTTCGTTGGTACCGACCAACGAACCCTTCGACGAACCCTTCGTCGATCTTCCGTCCACTTCCTTACCTCCACATTCAAATTCTTCATTCGAAGGTATGTCGGGATTCAACCCCAACGATACCTTACCGACGGGAATGATTCCACCTCCGCCAGGTGCGAATAACCCGAATCTACCGCCTGTTGTAGCGCCCGCACGAGTTGCGCTCCAGGATCTCTTCTACCCCGTTCGCACTTCTTTACCCACATGTCTTTCACCCCCACCGGCGAATGGGGATAATTTTGAAATAAAACCACACTTCATCAATATGCTGCCTAAGTTTCATGGTTTGGAATCCGAAGATGCATATATTTTCATTAATAAATTCCAAAACGTTTGCAGCATGATGAAGACAACCCAATTAAGTGATGACGCTATAAGGCTAAGGGTCATTCCTTTCACCTTATGTGACCTAGCCGAGAAGTGGCTATATAGCACCGCATCACATTCTATAAGAAATTGGGATGAGTTTGTGAAGGCTTTTCTGAAAAAGTTCTATCCTCACCATAAAACTGCCAGAATTCGAAATGAAATAATTCAATTTTCACAACTTCCTTCCGAACTATTCTGGAAGTGCTTCGAGAGATTTAAAGACCTACTAGTTCAATGCCCTCACCATGGGATAGAAAGTTGGCAACTTTGCCAAACATTATATGAGGGATTGAACTCGGCAACGAAGCAGTTGCTAGAAACCATCTGTCAAGGTCATTTTCTCTCTAAGTCTAATGATGAGGCGTGGCAGTTTCTCGAGGATCTTAGTGAGCAGACAATACAGTGGGAGAGCACCAAGACCACATCAACTTCTAGTGGTCAATCTAGGGCGGGCATACATCAAATAGAGATGTCGATTGCTATGAAGGCCGAGATGGCCGCTCTTACGAAAAAGCTAGAAGCGATCGAGACCAAAATCTCGTCGTCTTCTCCTGCCCCTGCTATGCCCCCACGAACTGTCTGTGCTTGTTGTGCGGATCCATCGCACTTAACTGAAGAGTGTCCTTATAATGCATCCACTCAAGGACAGGATCAAGTCAATGCTGCATTTCAGCAACGACAAAGGAACGATCCGTACTCTTCGACGTATAATCCGGGGTGGAGGAGTCACCCAAATTTCGCTTGGAACCAAAATCAACAATTCCAAGGAAATAATAATAATTTTCAAAGACCTCCTCCTCCTCAACAACAACAAGCACCCTCGCAAACTCAATATCAACCGCAACAATTTCAACAACAACCTTACCCTAATCAGGTGAACAATTTTGTGCCGAACAATGCTTACCAGCCAAACAATTATGTTCAACCTAATAATGATAAGGTTAGCTCGCTCGAGAGAAGTCTAGATGCATTCCTTAAGCAATCTACACAGTCTACAGCAAGACTTGAGACTTCTATTCAATCTTTAGTGCAAAATAGTGCCTCCCACGATCAGAGTATCAAATCTATTGAGGCACAAATTGCACAACTTAATGCAGCTTTGAGCGAGCGCGAAAAAGGAAAACTCCCGTCTCAACCGTTGCCCAACCCCGGTCACGCACATGCTGCACACAATCAGCAAAATCATAACGTGAATGCGGTGACCACGTTGAGATCGGGAAAAGTGTTGCGGAACAATGTGGGCATTAACAATGACACCCCTGCCGGTGGGTCTTCTTCTTCTTCTTCTTCTTCTTCTTCTTCTTCTTTAGAGCCTATTCTCCACCCTTCACATGGCTCTACCTCTTCTAGCTTGAACGGACCTAATTCTCACGACACGAACACATCTACACGAGGTACCATTCCAACTCGACAATCTGATCCACAAAAGTTGGACTCAACCACTTTTCAAAATGTTCCTTTTCCTAATAGGTTGAGATCCAATAAACCAACTCCTCAAATGGAGAAGATTGTCGAGTTGTTCAAACAGGTTAGCATAAACATCCCTCTTTTGGATGCAATTCAGCAAGTTCCTTCATATGCCAAAATTTTAAAGGACTTGTGCACCAAAAAGAGGAAGTCGCAAGTGCCAAAGAAAGTTTTTGTGGCTAGTGCTATTAGCGATGCTCTTGTAAATTCCCTTCCCCCAAAACAAAAGGACCCCGGGTGTCCTACCATTTCGATAACAATTGGGGACAAGAACATCAATAGAGCACTATTAGATCTTGGTGCGAGCGTCAATTTGCTACCATATTCTGTGTACGAGCAATTGGGCGTTGGAGAGCTTAAGCCCACTCACTGTACTCTCCAAATGGCTGACCGGTCGATCACTCATCCTAGGGGAGAGCTCGAGGATGTGTTAATAAGAGTAGGGGATTTCATTTTCCCCGTAGACTTTATAGTGATGGATACACAACCTGTTGCGAACCCCCGGAACCAAATTCCGGTTATATTAGGTCGACCATTTTTGGCTACTTCCAACGCAGTGATCAATTGTCGTAACGGTTCAATGAACTTATCTTTCGGCAATATGACAATTGAGCTCAATATTTTCAAGTTAGGAAGTCAGCCTGCTGAGCCCAA
The DNA here is from genome assembly GCA_030015575.1 of Agapanthus africanus. Classification (NCBI taxonomy): domain Eukaryota; kingdom Viridiplantae; phylum Streptophyta; class Magnoliopsida; order Asparagales; family Amaryllidaceae; genus Agapanthus; species Agapanthus africanus. The sequence continues at coordinate 780,968,025 of CM057337.1, forward strand.
TGCTAGCGTACTAGACGTTTGCTCGATCAATGAGATCGCGGAGGAGGACTGTGAGTTCGAGAATTTTTTATTCGACCACAGCAATGTTAACGCCACTAGTGCGTTCCTCCTAGAATCCGACTCAGTTTTCGCGGCGGATAATGATTTTGAATGTTTTACATTCGTCGACGACTTCGAAGACTCATCACCTGATTTGGAGTCTTTTGTTTTTGCGGATGAGTTAGTAGAACCATCCGACACTGTTGCGTACACTCGGTACGAACCTTTGATGGAATCATTCGAGTTTGAAACAACTACCCCTTTGCTACCATCTATTGTTTCACCTCCTAAACTCGAATTAAAGCTTTTGCCGACACACCTAAAATATGCATATCTAGGTGATAATGAGACCTTACCTGTCATTATATCAACTTCTCTAGCTCTTGAGCAAGAGAAGGCTCTCTTGACGGTCTTACTTAATAATCGGCAAGCTTTCGGCTGGTCTATGGCGGACATAAAGGGGATTAGTCTCCTCATAGTCGAACATCATATACACTTAATGGATGATGCCAGGCCAGCACGAGATCCACAAAGGCGCCTCAACCCCATCATGAAAGAGGCGGTTAAGAAGGAAATTGTCAAATGTCTGGATAGCGGTATCATTTACCCTATCTCGGATAGCCAGTGGGTTAGCCCAATCCACGTCGTGCCCAAGAAATCAGGCATTACGGTCATTGCAAACGAGGCAAATGAGTTGATTCCCACTCGCACCCAAACTGGGTGGCGAGTCTGCATAGACTATAGGAAACTCAATGCCGCTACAAGGAAAGACCACTTTCCTTTACCTTTCATTGACCAAATGCTCGAGAGATTGGCAGGGCACAAATTCTATTGCTTTCTCGACGGCTATTCCGGTTACAATCAAGTCCCCATCGCCAAAGAGGACCAAGACAAGACAACCTTTACTTGTCCCTTTGGCACCTTTGCTTATCGTCGCATGCCCTTCGGGTTATGCAACGCGCCCGCTACATTTCAGCGGTGTATGATGGGGATCTTTTCAGACATGGTCGAAAAGTTCTTGGAGATTTTTATGGACGATTTCTCCATCTTTGGCGACTCCTTCGACGAGTGTTTACGCCATCTTGACGCTGTTCTTACCCGCTGCAGGGATAAGAACCTAACATTAAATTGGGAAAAGTGCCATTTCATGGTACGAGAGGGCATTGTCTTAGGACATGTTATCTCGCAAAACGGCATCGAGGTAGACAGGGCTAAAATCGAAGTGATTTCTAACCTACCTCCCCCAAAATGCGTCAAAGATATTAGAGCCTTCCTTGGCCACGCCGGTTTTTACAGACGGTTTATCAAGGACTTTAGCAAGATTGCTAGACCCTTGACCCTTTTACTGGCCAAGGACACGACCTTCGCTTTTGACTCCACATGCACTGAAGCATTTGAGTCTTTAAAACATTCACTCATCACTGCACCCATCCTCTCATCTCCCGACTGGACGCACCCTTTTGAAATCATGTGCGACGCATCAGACTTTGCAATTGGAGCTGTTCTTGGACAGCACATTAATAAGATGCCGCACGTGATTTATTATGCCAGCCGAACACTAAATGAGGCCCAACTTAATTACACAACAACAGAGAAAGAATTTTTAGCTGTTGTGTTTGCACTCGAGAAATTTCGGCCTTATTTAATCGGCTCTCCAGTCGTTGTTTATACTGATCATTCGGCTCTTCGCCACCTCTTTGCGAAGAAGGATGCTAAGTCTAGGCTAATACGTTGGATCCTTTTATTGCAAGAATTTGACCTTGTCATTAAGGACAAAAAGGGATGTGAAAACGTAGTAGCTGATCACCTATCACGACTTCCTTCTTCGCCCACGCTCGATCTTCCAATCTCTGACGTTTTCCCTGACGAGCAGCTCTTGACCGTTTCTTGCGAACCATGGTTTGCCGATATTGTAAATTATTTAGCCACCGGCCTGATTCCTAATGATTGGTCGAAACAAGATAAGCTTCGATTTTTGTCCCAAGTAAAGCATTTTTACTGGGATGAACCCTATCTTTTCAAATACTGTTCCGACCAAATCATTCGTCGGTGTGTGCCCGAGAGTGAGGTCAAGAGCGTGCTGTCTTTCTGCCACGATCAAGCATGTGGCGGGCACTTTGGCCCAAAGAAGACAGCCGAAAAAGTTTTGCAGTGTGGTTTCTATTGGCCACGACTCTTCAAGGATTCATTTGAATACTGCAAAACTTGCTCCCGGTGCCAACATTTGGGCCGGATTTCGCGGAGAAACGAAATGCCACTCCAACCCATTTTGGTAGTGGACATTTTTGATGTTTGGGGTATAGATTTTATGGGACCATTTCCTAACTCTTTTGGAAATGTGTATATTCTGTTGGCGGTTGACTACGTTTCTAAGTGGGTCGAGGCTGTGCCCAGTCGAACGAACGATAATAAAGTTGTCGTTCGATTCCTTAAAGAACACATATTTTCTCGATTCGGGCACCCTCGAGCGATAATAAGTGATAATGGTTCTCACTTCTGCAATAGGACTTTCGAGTCCTTAATGCGTAAATACTCTATCACCCATAAATTGTCAACGCCATATCACCCCCAAACATGTGGGCAAGCCGAGGTTTCAAATCGGCAGATAAAGCAAATTTTGGAGAAAACGGTTTCCAAAAACCGTAAGGATTGGTCATTAAAACTGATAGATGCACTATGGGCTTTCCGTACTGCATATAAGACCGACCTTGGTATGTCTCCATATCGGCTTGTGTACGGGAAGGCTTGCCACCTCCCAGTGGAGATCGAGCACAAAGCTTTCTGGGCTATAAAAGAGCTAAATTTGTCTTTAGGAGATGCGGGCAGCAACAGAAAGCTGCAACTGAATGAGTTGGAGGAGCTAAGGGATGAGGCATATGACAATGCCATAACTGCTAAAAACCGAGCCAAGGTGTTCCACGATAAACACCTTTTACGAAAAACTTTTGAACCTGGTCAACAGGTTCTACTTTATGACACTCGGTTACACTTGCATCCTGGTAAGCTCAGGTCCAGATGGAGAGGACCTTTTGTGGTCCGCACCGTTTATCCGCACGGTGCGGTTGATCTTGAGAACCCTGAAGACGGTACCTTATTTAAGGTAAATGGGCATCGACTAAAACCGTTCTTCACTGCGGATCCTTCGGAGGAGCTCCTGTTTTTGCAGGAGCCGCTTTACACTGATTGATCTTCCTCCGCTTTCACCCCCAAACTTTATTTCCCAAGGACACTATTTCAAATAAGTTTGGGGGTGTGTATATCATTTGTATGTACATTTCCAAAATACCATAAAAATAAGATAATATAAAATATAAAAAAAATAATAAAAAATAAAAAAATTAATAAGAATAATAATATTTTTCTGGACTAAATTGCAAATGTGCAGATTAATAGCTGCATTTACGAATAAAACCCTCACCTTTGAGGGTGTTTTTTGTAAATCACCCCTTTCCCCCTATATAATGGAACCCGAGCCCTCCTGCCCTCATACCCTAAAACATTTTCTCTTCATAAAAACCCTAGGCGCCGCCCTTCCCTCTGCAGAAATCTCGAGACGCGCCGCCACCATCCAACCGCGGAACCGCCGCTCCTGCCGTCTCCAGCCGCGCAACCGCCGCTGATCTGCCTCGTCACCCCCTGAAATTTTCAGGGGAGGTAAACCTGAACCCTTGATCTCTGTTTCTTCATAGACCTTTCTCTGTAAACTTGTGATGGCCCACAAAATGCAGTACGAGAGAGACTTCTCACCGGTGTTCGCACACGAGATCTATGGATCATACTTTCCACACGAAATTGCACAAAGGGGATGGAATTTCCTCCTCTATAACCATGGATCTGCATTTGCTGTCCCTAGCTTAGTTACCCAATTTTATGAGTCAATGGAAGAAAATAGCCTAGACAACTTAGGTTATATTAAACTGATTTGGGGAAATAATGAAATTCGCATTGATAGGGATATGATACACGAGGTGACACTAATACCACGTGTACCGGCACACGAACAACCCCTTCGCTTTGAAGACTATATTCCTTTAATGGGTAATGACTGTGCGCGAGAACCGCGCAAGGGGATCCAAGCACGGACCCTCTTCGCAAATGTTTTAACTGTGTGCCGGTGGGCACAAAACAATATTTTTGGAAGTTCTCACAACACAACCTTTTTCACCCCTTCCTTACATGTTGTTCATACTTTAATGACGAAAAACCCTAGATTCGACATGTGCACAGTTTTGCTATACTCCATAGGTTCGGGTAAACGAGGGAGTGTATATCCATGTCCCATGCTCGTGACCCAACTCTGCCGTTATTTCCTCCCGGCCGAAGAATTTGACTCTTATTTGACAGAAGGTACCGCAGTTCGACCACTTTTAGAGGGCGTCTCGTCGTCTTACTCTAGACTGACGGATATTTGGACACGGACTGAGCCGGGAGAAAACATACCTGCACACACCCCCAGCTCGAGCTCGACTTCGAGCGGGGAAGAACTAACTCCCCAAGAACATGCGCGATTAATGAGAAGAACAGTGAGGAATTAGACTCTTTGCGGGATGAGTTTCGGGAAACGGCACGAGAACACGACCGTCGGTTGACGGAGATTGAGAGGGGGATACAAACACTGTTGGCTAGGGGGGAGAGATCACGTTCACGCTCACGAGCGCGACGTGGGGCCGGGCAGTGAGGGCACTGCTTGGTTCAAGTTTGGGGGTATTAGAGGTGATGTATATAGTTATCCTTGCATTGCATATTGTATATATCTTTGTTTTCCTTTTGCATATTTAATTTCTGCATTGCATTTTTATAAAAAAATCATAAAAAATTTTGAAAGTTTGAAAAATAAAAAAATTAGAAAACAGTAAAACCCATAAAAATTGAAAATTTTCAAAAAGTAAAAAAAATTAATGTATTCAATTCTGGTTAATTGACTTGAGTTTGATAAATAGGTTAACTGGCTAGGAAAAACTAAATCTTAGACTTAGCAAATTAAAAACCCTAAAAATAACCTTCCTTAAAGTTTAACTGTGGAAAGCATATGTCTTTGTAGGCTATTTAGAAATAGGCAAATCTTGGGTTCAGTTCTTGGGATAAGTCGAAACAAAGGAAAAGTATTAAAACTCTTATTAGAGTATAAGTTTGAAAAATAGTTCCTAACTTAAGTCTAGATTCTGAAAATGTATACCCTACAAATTGCACAAACACGCACCTTGAAACTTGGATTAGTAGAAGAGACCTTGAAATACTCTTGTCTAACGTCCTTAGCACAATGAAAAAGAAAAAAAAAGAGTGAATAAAGAAAAAAATGGACACTGGTTTTTGTGATTACTTAAGGCTAAAAAAAAAAAAATAGAAAAATATTTAGCGAAGGTGCTACTGCTAAAAGCCTTGGGTGTTGCAAAACTAGGAAGTACGCCTTAAAGTGCTAACGCATCTGGTAATCGGTTGTTGGTACCTCAAGAAGTATTAGCAATCGCATGAAGGATGTGAAAGCGAAGTCTCACAAGTGCTTTGGACAATGGGCTGGAGTATGATTGCTTGATTTGAATTTCCAAGTGTAGGGGTGATATTTACACACACGTGGGGATATGTGATTAGAGTTTAGATAAGAGAAAGGAATGAAGAATAGAACTTGTGTCTTTAATAGAGTTGATAGAAATTCCTAAGTGGAGATGGAACTCTAGAAGGAAAACTTAAGAAATGCCGAAAGCTAAGTAATTCTACAGGATATGTGTAATCTTAAGTTAAATAATGAGCAAGCGTGAAGAATATGGGTGGATAATTTGCGGGTCAACGATAATAGATTTCCTTGTTAGAAAACCTAAATGGAGAACAAAATTCGAAAAACCAAGTTGATAGGATTTTGTGGGTGTAATCCGCTGAAAACCCTCAGGAGACAACACTCCTCCTACTAGGGACACCTAGAGGTTTAACGGCTTGTTGCACGTGCTCAGTGCAATCGCGTTTCCCTGCGAAAATGTGGCTAGGTTAGAATAAACTAATAAATTTGCTCGAGGACGAGCAAAAGGTAAGTTTGGGGGTATTTGTTCACATCATAATATTGCAATTCATACGCCCCATTTTTTGTGCAATTTATAAGTAAACAGGTGCTTTTGACGATCGTTTGTTACATGATACAGGATACAGACTTTTGAAGCAAATACAGTGAAAAAGACAAAGATGATACAGGAAATGGACTTTTGACCAACCAGCACACGGATCCTACTCAAGCCGAGACGAACGTCAAGAGAAACGGTCAAAAAGATCCTTACAAGGTTCACTGAGAATCTGGAGAATACTAGAAAGCCCAACAGAGAAAAGAATAGTAAAAAAAGAGAGCCCAAGAGAAGAGAAACAAAGTACAGAAAGCTGGTGGGCCAATCCCACTAAATGGCCGCGGATCCGCGGCCAAAGGCATGTCTTTGCCGCGGAACCGCGGCCATATGGTGCCCGTGTTGGCACCGACTTCTTGTGTCGGTGTGTCGTTTCATTGTTGGGATTTTTAGGGGTTAAATCAGTAAATTCATGTCTACGAGAGTTTGTAACCCTAGCTTCACTAGTTACTTATAAATTGTAATCTAGATCTTAAAAATTGTATGCCTCTTTATATTCAATAAAAGTGAGATTTGTTGAAGGAATCAAGAGCATCTTCTTCTTCTTGTAAGTCTTTAATTTATTTAATTTCTGCCTTAGTATAATTGTTTGCTTGCCCTAGGAATCATTTAATTGCTAGTTAGCTAATTTCTAAATCTGTCGTAAGATAACTATTTAAAACATAAAACATAAAAATGTTTCTTACTTATAATTCCCTAATGTGCGAGTAAAAAATTCTCGCTCGTTAGGGTTAGGAACAAGGGAGTGAGTGAGAGATGGTTGTCTCTCACCTCCTTCAATGTCAACTTATTTTTAAACGAAACCTTCATGCACACATATACGATTCGCCCCCAACGGCACCCTACCTATAAGGTAACGGTGTTCCGTAGTATAAAAGGCCGGACTTATATGATGTCCATGAAGCTCACATCAATGAATAAGAAAAGACGGACAAGGATCTAGAGGAAGAAACTTTGTTTCTTCCCGATCATCCTAATCCCTTTTCCTATTGATTGTTGTGACTTTCCTAAAAGCTTAAATCACGACATTGAAAGGGGTGAACACATTGATCTCAACACACCTACCTTCGACCTAACCCTAATGAGTTCTTTCTCATCACATAAATTCGTCTTAAACTCAATCGATAAAAAAACCAACAACGATTTGAATCAACTCGTTATAACACAAAATCGGAAATTAACCATCCCTGTGGATCGACCCGTATTCACCGGCTAGCTGCGAAGCGACGCCGTTTCTGATTACGGTAAACTACAAATTTTTGGACTAATCAATCACCATTGGATTTTTGATCCAACGGTTCTCTGATTTACAGAGCACAATCTTTCCTGTTTGGAAAGATTTGAGTAGTATTTCCTCAACAAAATTTTATTCTGTAATTTGATGATTTATTCATCTTAGTTGGATTTTTGATCCAATGGTGGAGAACATTTAGTTCTAGCGCTTGGCGCTCTCGTACTTTGCACGTGAGGCGCTGCCTTAGAGTCTTTGACTCTTAGCGCTGGCGCTCCTGGCACTAGCGCTCTCGTACTTTGCATGTGAGGCGCTGCCTCAGAATCTTTGACTCTTAGCGCTGGCGCTCCTGACGCCGGCGCTCTCGTGCTTTGCACGTAAGGCGCTGCCTCAGAATCTTTAACTCTTCACCGCCGGCGCTCTTGGCGCTCAGCGCTCTCGTGGTTTGCACGTGAGGCGCTATCTCAGTTCAAATTTTGAATTTTGAATAGAGCTTTGCTCTCAATTGGGGAAACAACGATTAGGATCAAATTAGAGGAATTCGAAAGATCATTTTTTATCTGGTCATTTCAAAAAATTGTTCGTGCAGACGTCTGGTTTCAAATATCATACGTTTCTAAAGGTAATTTTGAGAGACATTTTGAACTGGAGACGTCTGCCACATACGTCTTCGGTGCAAAAAATTTGTTTCAGGCGTATGGAACAAATTTCTGATGTGGTTGCCTGTAATTTCTACGCAGTTGCCTGTAACTTGTAAGTATTTGCCTGTAACTTGTAAGCGGATTCTTGTAAGTTGTAAACAGTTGCCTGTAATTTCTAAGCCATTACAGACGTCTGGTTAAAAGTACAATACATCTCTGAAGTCAATTTTCAGAGACATATTTTGAACTGGAAACGTCTGCCACAGACGTCTGCAGTGCAAAAAATTTGTTCCCGACGTTTGATGCGGTTGCCTGTAACTTCTAGGCAGTTGCTTGTAACTTCTAAGCAGTTGCATGTAATTTCTAAGCAGTTGCCTGTAAATTTTGATAAGTTGCCTGTAACATCAGCTATATAAAATTGATAAAATCAACAAAAATATCAATCATATCACAATATCGGCCAAGATCGGCTATATAAAACTGATAATATCAATAAAAATATCATATTAGAACAATATCTGCAAACATCGGCTATATAAAACAGATAATATCAACAAAAATATCATTCATATCATAGCACCGGCCATCCTCGGCTATATAAAACAGATAATATCAACAAAAAACATCATTCATATCATAGTATCAGCCAATATCGGCGATATTAAAGTAAATACGTTAACGATTTTTTACATTCATTAGCCAAACCGGTAACATATAAGCAATTTGTCATTCTCGCTCAAAACAAGTAATAATATCGGTAAATATTGGCTAAATACAAATAGATGAATATAAATAGATAAATACAAAAACTGAAACAATACCAAGCTGTTTCTTGCTCATTGGCCAATAGAATTTAGGCCGTAAGTATCGGTCGCCACTGCGCCGACCCTTTTCCCTCCAGGGCATCCGGAATTCGCCGATCCTCAGTCAATACCTTCATGAATAGGTAGACGAAAATGCTGCAATCATCACTGTTAACCAACAACGTTTACAAACGCATACCATTATAACTCTTAACAATCATAAATGTTAAAAAAATTGTAAAGGAAATACTGCTTAAGAATTCTTTTGAATCGGGTAAGAGACGCTGGTAAATTGAAATTCATTGTAATTCTTATGCTCGTTGAATTTCTTCCTCCCAAAATGATAAAGTTTACAACGAGCAAGTATAGCCTTGCCTCTTTCTCTAAATGGGGTCGCGTGCAAGTGAAGAATAATACAGCAATTCTTTTGCGACAAAGTTTACAACGAGCAGCGTCCAACGCCTGATATGACATATCGGGGTCATAATGCGAGTATTGGTTGAATGCCATGCATCGTCAACATATATGTTCCATGTGCTTCTATTCATGTGCAGCTTTCCAGAGTCAAGCGGATCATTAATCAAGCCCTGCCATAAGTATTTAACTTGTTAATAAATTGATGAATGTAATCAGGAGAACCATATAAGATGAGTAGGTATTACCATTATCCACGGCCTCACAAAGGCAAATGGAAGTACCGCTGCGGTCGGGACCAAAGACTTCATCAAGTTATTTGCCAACTTAACAAAAGGAGTCTATCATCTATAAAGAGTTCACATGTTTATAAGTTGCCTGTAACTTCTAATAAGTTTCCTGTAATTTCTACTAACTTAATTATAATATCTAATAAGTTGCATGTAACTTCTAATAAGTTGCATATAACTCCTATAGCAGTTGCCTATAACTTCTATAGCAGTTGGATGTAACTTCTAATAAGTTGTATGCAATCTTTAATAAGTTGCCTGTAACCTCTAAAAACATACCGTATCTCCGACCTGCTATCCGGTTAAGAAGTCAAAGAGCTTGAACCGGGCAATAGAAACTTGGTTAGTGGAGTCAAAGGGTATTGCCCTCGACGAAATACTCTCCTTCAAAAAATTATCAACAACATCCCTATGAACCTTCCCGAGCTCTTCGATGTGCTCTATTACAGGATAAGCAAAAAATGTCCCATCCTCGTAAACTTTCGCCAGTATGCCTGCAGACAACGAGAAGAATTTCGCTTAAGACACTAAAGAGTTTTGCATACAACATTCAGACAATTTCCACACATAAGAATTATACTTTACATGGATAGTACTGATACACAAAGAATTATAGTTTACAAGTGATAAATAACACAGTTATGATAATTTCACAACCGTTTCTCACCTGACGACTTAGGATCTTCCACCTTTTTTGGGCATATCTCCCCTTAATAGCTGAAAGACTTATGCATCTTGGTCAATGCCTCGGCCGCGGTGATGGTACGTGCCCTGTCGACGGTGCCGTCGGCGCTGGAAATTTCGATTAAGGTTTGGGCCTTCGCCTTCCCCATGCTCATTTTTTCACCGTCGTGACCCATACCTTCGAAATTTTCGCAGTCACGTCTTCGTCCTCATTTAGATACGTGAACGGCTTTTAGTCCTGCCTATTCTTCACTCGTTTCTCGAGACTTTTGGTGGTGAACTTATAGGCGACCTCTTTCCTCTTATAAACAGGTAGAGGGATGATCGTGGAAAACTTCAATACATCATTAGCACCCTCAATAACGGGCTCCTCAACCGCGGCATAAAACTTCCTCTCATTAGAAGCAGCTGCAACTGCTTCCTCCTCCATTGGAGCAACCATCAGGGATACAGTAACCGCCAAACTGTCATCCCAACTCTCATCCTCATCCCAACTCTCATTCTCTTCTTTCTCTACCTCATTCATTTTGGTTCTTTCCTTCTCATCTTCTTCTGCCTCGGCCACTTCCTTACCCTTCACTGGCCCAGAATCGGTAAACTCTTGGTATCCCAACCCACAAAGTAGGCTACGCAGACGTTGATTCTCGGCTTCCGTTGCTTCCAACAACGCTTGTTGCTTCCAAATGAGCGTTTTATAATGCAACTCCTTTTCCGCTTCTGCTTCAAAGGACATACCCTTCACATTGTCCTTCTCATCTGGCTTCTCAACAGATCGTTCCTTCAGAATCTGCACCAATGAAGACCACAATATGTTATAATCAAGTTATTAAAGGTTACATGCAACTTATTAGAAATTATAGGCAACTTGTTACAAGTTACATATAACTGTTTAGAAGTTACTGACATCTTATTAGAAGTTACAGGGAAACACCTATACATACACAAGATACTTTTTTAATGTAAATAGAGAATATATAACTTACCGGTGCAGTTGTTACGTCATCATCTCCACTGGTCTTCTCTTGCACTGCTCTTCTTTTGTAATATGGAGGCGGAGCATCATCGGAATGTTTCGACGCAACCATGTCCCCTTTCGGCATACAAGAGATCCTCTTTCTCTTCATTGCCTTCTCCAATCCCGACGTCTTCAAAGACGCACTGAATTCCCACATACACATGGCCGGTTTGTTGGCGTCTATGTGTGTCGGTTGCCTTAAACCCATGATGAGATAAAACCATAGCTACAAACAAACATGCATCATATTCACATTATTAATATTAAATGATCAAAACATATCTTCCAACAGTGTTTATTTATGTATTTATATTTTGCGTACAAATAAAGCATAATCTCTATAATAGTTTGCATATACTTAGGCGAGAAGGATTTGACACCCGGGCAGCTGTGCAAAGGCGGCCTTCGAGCTAAGCTTAGTCACGACACCGTCCATTATCATCTCGTGCACCGCTTTGGTCCAGTTCACACTCGGCGCTACCGATAACTCAACGTATAGGAATGCATCTCTAAGGACGGTCGGGGACGTGACGGGTATCCAAAATAATGAAAGCAGATAAAAAATTGGCATAGACACGAAATCGTCCATCACTTGTGGAGTTCTATTATCCTGGACAGTCCGCTCCAAAGCAATCTCCAATATTATGATGTACGTCCTTTTACCCTTCTCTACGTTAAAAATACTTTTTTTCGAAACTGGATGATATCATAGTTAGTCTTCATAACTTTGCCGGCCTTCGGAAAGCCGGTGTGCTCGCTAACCCACTCTACAGTAAATTTATGTGAAGCGTCTCCAAAAGCGAACTCTCCGGTGCCTTGATCATAGCTAGAAATAAACCTACATAAGGTAGGCCTATTTTGAGCCAAAGTTGGCAGCTTTATGTAATGGCGGAACGGAGTTATACTTAGCCTCTGTATGTGCTGATGGTGAATATGTGACTTCAACCTTTCAATGAAGCTGTTGTGGCGGGCGACGTGGACATACGTCCGGATGGCTGAATTGGCTCCATGCTTTCTTCTGTGGAAAACCAAATTTAAATATTAAATTATAGCTATCAATTCTTTGAACTGAAAATTATAGACAACTGCTTAGAAGTTACATAAAGCCGCTTACAAATTATAGGTAAGTTCTCACAAGCTACAGACAACTGCTTAGAAATTACTGAAAATTGCTTACACGTTACAGGCAGCATTATAGATGTTATAGGCAACTTTTATAGAAATTACAAGTAACTACTTAGATGTAAACAATTTCTTGTAATTTGTAAGCAGTTGCCTGTAACTTTTAGGAAAGATTAGAACTGGAGACGTCTGGTTCCAAGTACCAGACGTCTCTGAAGTCAATTTCCAGAGGTATATTTTGAACTGGATACATCTGGTTACAAGTACCATACGTCTCTGAAATCAATTTACAGAGACAAATTTTGAACTGGAGACGTATACCACAGACATCTGTACTATAAAAATTTTGTTTCAGACGTCAAGAACAGTTTTCTAAGGAAGTTTATTTATGGTTAAAGGTTAGGTTGCATGGATATTCCAATAGGTGTTGTGTAACGCCTTAGATTTCGGTTAGTGTTCGTTTAGACGTTAATGCGCGTTTACTGTAAAAAGTTTACCAATTCGGGTTCCTCATATTTTATAAATTAATAATTTATTATTATTTGTTATAAGCATGCACGCACGTGTGCACGTAAATGTGGAGATTTGTTTATGCTAATCTAGTTTTAGCAACCATGACACTTAACCTTAATTCTAAACCCTTTGCTTTAAATCCACCCTTTTTCATTTACCCTTAATCTTTTGTGTGAGAGAGAGAGAGAGAGAGATATTTGTTTTATGATGAGTAGTATGAAAGCATTAAATGTGAGGCATGGTGCATTAATGGCTTTGATACACTCATCCTACACTTACCTCCCTCTCTCATTTCCTCACACCCTCTCTCTTTTTCTCTGTCTCTTTCTCATTTCTTTATCTCCCTCATTCTAATTCTGAACACTCTCTCACTCCATCTCAAAATCCATCTCAAAATTCATAAAAACTTCACAAAAATCACATCTTTGTTCATATTTTTCCTCTTGGATGCCATGGAGTGTACAAAGCTTGGATCTATGTGTTCTTTTGATTAGGTAATGTTTCCTTACTGTTGTTTAAGTTATTTTTGTATAGCTTAGCTTTAAAGTTGCTGTTTTTATCGCGTATCGTATCGTTTCGGATAAATATCGTATTTTTAGTGTCGATTTGGGGTCTCGGATGATTTGTTGTTAAACCAGGTATTTGTTGCAAAAATTGACTTGACAGTAATCTAGTATAGAGACCTAGAACCTACCCTCAAAATACGAGCCCACTTCCTCCAACTCTGACCGTAGATTTATTGCTTCTGGCCGCAATTTGCGGCCAGAGTAGGGACCTGGGTGTTGGTTTTTGGTGTAGGGGTCTCTGGGGTTATTTGTAGTCTCATGGTACTTGCAATTTTTACAAATTGTTAGCACAGAAAAATATGGGATCACTTTGCATATTTCTAGTGTTTCGTTTCGTGCGATACGTTATCCGATACGATGCGTGTTACGTGTTGCTGTTGCGCTGAGTTGGTTTCGTAGTGTCGCTATACGCGTTAGCTGCAATACGAACCCTTTAGAGTGCGTAGGTGTGTCGTGTTGGTCCGAGTAGATTGTAAGTATTTTAGGTCTATTATTAATATATATTTGCTTTGCTGTTTTAATATTGCAGGTTCGCAGGCGGGGACTACGGACACTGCTATAAAGGGGAAACAGATGGTAGGATTTACCTAGCTTGGAGCGTTGGTGAGTAGATTTAACATCTACAGGGGAATCGCCCGCATGGCGTTATGCGTCTGGGCTAGAAATGTTAATACTTGTCGCATATTCTATATCATATTTAGAATTACGCATTTACCCTATTACTTAGATGTTGTTGTGCTTGGACTAGTAGCCTTAGAACACTGCACATATTATTGACGATTCATGTTACACGAGCACTGATTGTATGCTACACACACCGTCAATAATTGCCATGTCACACACAAACCACTTATAGTTAGGATATTGCTTGGTTAGGGACATTGTGACATTGATTCATATTTCTTATCGCATATGACATATAGCATACCTGTATATCTACATGCTTACACATATGCTTTCATATACTTATATGCTAGTTACCCATATACCTATAGAGTATTGTACCATTAGTGATAGGTACCTACACACTTTACGACATAGCTACAGGTATACCTTGCACATATTTCACTTATACCCAGGGGGTATACTACATCATTTACTTATAGGTAGATACATATATCTTGCTATATCTTTGTGTTTACACATACAACCGTTATAGCTATATATTTACCTTTACGTGATGTTATTTAGAATTGGATAAAATAGGAACCGCATGATATTTTATATTAACCTGTTGCAGTTAATTAGCGGCTTTTTCTTTATATGCTTACATTTCAGTTTATGTTGCATATATCATATTCATGGATTTTCGCATTGTTATATGAATTTTTCATGATGTTTTCTGGATTTGGGGACCGTGGGAGTTCATGAAATTATGCATTATTTGAAAAACCCGGTTTCCCTTGATATGATATTTCAGCATCCACCATGAGTTTATCAGTTCTGATATATATATATATACCCCTACGAGGAGGCGTCGAGGCCGTATGAGGGTATATGGTGGGGCCCGGAGGTACCCCGGAGCAAGAAAGGGATGTCGATGTGCCACGCCGATGAGCCCGGCAGGGGAACCATACCATCCGGTGACATTACCTATGACTCGGCGGTTATCATGGGGATACCGACGGGAGTCATGTGCGTATAGATACGTCGAAAGGCGAGGGTCAGAGGTAGGCACTCGTGCTTTCGGTATAGCGTATGATACGTACCTATCAGGGTGCCAGTCTTGGTGACAGCACAGCACCTGATAGATCAGCATTTCTGTGTCAATGCTTGACACATTGGTTTCATGATATTTCTTTTTACTCCTTTGTATATATAATAGGGGATTAGGTCGCTGTTATATATGCCCTTACACAAATATTAGTGGAATGGGACGCTAATATATGTGTATTGACATTAATTTATATACATTATGATATTAATTCATGCAAATATATTTAGGGTGTTAGACTTTTACTTGAGATTTGATACAGGATATATATGAGATTGCTGATTTGTATATTCAGGATATAGGAGATTTATTCGAAAGTGTACATTCGGGATTTGTGAGATTTATTTGATATGACAGCCAATTTGGGGGCTGATTTGAGAAATTAGGATTTGGATTGTCTTGATAGATTGTGATCCTACCACGATGTCAGAATTCCGTGGAAATAATATATTTCTTTTCATAATCCACATTTATTGTTATGCACTGCTTCATGTATTAGTAGTACCTGTTAGAGTACCTTTCATGACTGTTGCATTTACATACCTTTATTATATGCATTGCTTCATGTGTAGTTGTACCTGTTAGTGTACCTTTCATGACTGTTGCATATATACATTTTCATATCATTATTGCATGATTATTGCATACCGATTGTCATATTACTATTGCTTCATGTAGTAGTTGTACCTGTTAGTGTACCTTTCATGATTATTGCATTCATATGACCTGTTATTACTATTAATTGCATATGTTAGATTCACGCTGTAGGTGCATACTTGCGATTACCTGCATATGTTATTTACTATTAACGAGTTGGCAACTCACCCCCGTTGTGCCACAGTTGTTTTGCAGGGTGTTCCCCAGAGTAGTCGAGGCAGGCTATTCATCTATCCGATCTTCTTTTGCTGCGGATACCGCTTCAGCTCATAGTGTGCAGTTTTGCTTAGGTGGGTTTTGTGGTTATCCGTATTGTTGTATTGTATATTCGTTGTATCCTTGTACTCTCCATCTACTATTATTTTGTTGACTTAGAGACTTGGTGATGACGATATTGTATATTTTTTTGTGACTTGTTGTCTTTTATACAGTTTCCTTTCTATCGTCTTTTATTTCTTCGCTACGGCGTCGTATATTTGTTGTGGTGGTTGTTTTCCGCCTTTGGGCGTGTATTTGCTCCCGTTTGGGGATGCTTCATTTATATTTATGTTGTACCCATTTTTGGGGCTAGTTTTTACAAAAGAGGTGCTGCCAAAATTTTAAAGAAAGAAAAGTTGGACTTTTAAAGAATTTGGGTTGTGATTTCAAATGTTATAAAAACTTCTATTATCTTTTCTTGTCTTTTTAATGGTTTAGATTTCTGGGTTTTGGCTTTCTTTTACTGCGTTACGTCTGTAGGCGTTGCGTAGTATTAGGGCCATCACGTGCCAATTTCGGGTCGTGACAAAGTTGGTATCAGAGCGCTAGGTTTTATCTTTCGGAGTGTAGAATGACCTTGGTATGATGAAGTAGGGAGCTTAAGCAAAGCAACGTAGTGTGTGTATGTCTGCAGCATACTCACAATGCGGTACTTCGCCTAAAGTGATCTAAGTACATTGCTTGAAATTCCTTCTTTGATGATTCATATCCTTGTGATTCGATTTCCGTATTCTTATCGAATCTTATTTCCACTTATAGCCTTGCCGCCAATGACTATGGGGACTCAGTACGATGCAGCGAGGGCCGAGGTCAGAGTTGGTTCGGGTGAGACGAGCACTGACCAGGATGGCATGCTAGTTGCACAGGTGCAGACGGATCCACCTTCGACAGATCAGCTCGCTAGGCTTGTGGCAGAGATGCAGGACTTGTGCCAGACGATGAGCTCATTGGTTGAGACCGTTCGAGCGCAGCGACAGGAGGTTGTCACCCCTGTTACTCAGTTGTTCCTTACGATCAGCATGCAGCAGTCCGTCACCTACATAGCACCAGTGGATACAGCCCCAGTATACGAGACACATCTTCCAGAGACTTTGAGAGTTCCGGAACAGTGGAGGACTCGTACCGGTGTACCAGCCTAGAGACAGAGGCTTAGTCGTCGAAACAGATTTCGTGACCGTCGCGGGAGTAGCAGAGGCTTAGGACGAGGACAGTCGTTCAGCTCTCATACCCAGGAGGGTCAGCAGTCGTCGCGTGGATCTTTTCGATGCGGAAGCCTTCAACACTTCGTCAGACATTGTTCCTTAGCACTGTAAGTCTACGGTAGCGCCCCGGCCGTCTAACAGACGCCAAATGCGGAATAAAAACTTTTAACTGGCGCTATCGTATACTATAACCCGGATCTGCCATTATTGCTAAACTAACAAATTGTAAAGAGAGTAGAAGGGTTATACCGAACGATCCGAGTCCTTCATTCTTTAACCATCATCCCACGCTCCGTTGTGGCTGCTCCGATCTCGTCGATCTCCAATCTGCTCGTCCAGGTGGCACCACGTCAACGATTCTTTAAACGGGCTCCCGCCTTTGACTTGAGGCAACTCGGTCGTCAAGTTTGCTAAAAGAGACGACCAAGATTGATGTAGAGAATGAGTAGAATACTTTGTCTCGTTACGTCCAAAGCTATGGACGAACGGTTAATGAAGTTGCCACTCGAATCGGATGATGAAATGAAAGAAGCTATGAAATTTCCATACACCACAAACTATCATAATCTTTTAACCAAATGAATCAATCAAGTGTGAGAGAGAGGAGGGGGCCGGCCACACTTATAGGAAGAGGGAGGTGAGGGTAGGAGCAAATTGGTGACAATAAGAATGAAGCTTATCATGAAAGAATGAGTCATGTATGAACACAAAGTATGAACACAATAAATGCACCATTAAAGCACCATTAATGAATAAATGAGTCACAAGCCTAATCACCTCTTTTAGAACCTTCTAGAAGCATCCACACTTATCCAAAGAAAAGATAAATCCGTATTTAACCGAATGATAAAGACGGGTGATAGAAAACTGGAAACTGGCAACTTCCAAAAGCGATCCTGAAACGAATTTCAAGACAACCCCGTAACAGTATAAATATACCCGCATTTGTATTACGACCGAATACAAATGCAACTGAGACAAAGATATTATATCTACTCAATATAATACTCGAATCCGGCTTAAACCAAAGCCCACCAGTATTAACTGCCCGAAATATGACACGTGCGTAAACGCACGTGTATTTTCCGAACCCTGCCATAAAACCATACGGCCTCTACAACGTTTCGCCCGAACTTGGGAAACTGTCTATGGGGGACTCTAATGACTCGTCAGTACCCTGGCAGTGGGTTTAACCACAAGCCGTCAGCGGCACTAGCTCTGCGTAACGGCTGCCCATGGACTGACCTCAAGGGATGCCGATGAGCGAACTCATCCGGAAACCCTACTGAGCCTAACAGTGACAATGTATATACAGTCCGGTCCGTTCGTCTATGAGTATCGTATATCTTCCTAGGGGGCTAGTAACGTCAGACCCCCAATAGCAGTATTGTTGGATATAGTGCCCTCAGAGTTTGCGTCAGGGCAATAACTTCACTATAGCCGATTACTTTTGCTTTGCATCGTGGTATTCAGTTGGAATATCCTGCACCCCATCCTACGGGGAAAGAGCCGAGATCCCTTCACCGGGAGTGACCTCTTTAGCAAAGGTTTTCGTTACTATATTTTTATAAAGCTATCAGTTCCTTCAACGATATCAAGTTCATTACGTTAAAGGTTTTCGCCAGAAACCATTCGTAGCCCTCCGTCATTTCAGACGGATAGCACGTAGTATTCATGCTATGTTTGTTGGCCTTCGTCAAGGCATAGTGTATGATAGCTGCTTGTTACCTTTCTGCTGCATAGATAGATGCGTTGGTTTGGGACAGTCGTATAGCCTTTTTGACCTTCGTCAAGGGATTGTACGGGTGGGTTCAAATTAACCTGGACAATGACGGGTAGAACTTGACATGTGACTTATGATTTGTTGACCTTCGCCAAGGTCATAAGAGCATGGGGCAAAAATCCACATCGGGAGTTTCTAAAGAAACTGAAACTTGCCAGATATGCGCATACCTTCTGGAGTGTGATAACGTAAGCGGATTCCGTCACATTATCATGCGATGATAGTTGGATCCCGATTCCCACTGATGAGTTGGTTTACTCCTCGGGTGATCCCGGCTAATTCTTCTTTCAGGTTTGGGGAAGAATTTGACGTTACAGTGGGAGGTTTCCAGATTAGATAAAGTGATAACCATTCTGATCTAGGTTAGAGTGCACGCTGAGTGTTTCTTTTCTCTCTCTCTTTGGCAGCGACCATGGACCGACCCTTGACTATGACTCAGTGACCAAAATTAACCGAACCTTCTTATAAGACTGGCTTTTGGATTGTCAGAGTTGCAGACCTCATTGCCTATCCTACTTTTACCCTTTTCTCCAGGACACCCCGTATTACTACGAACGTCCACTTCCATTGGACAAAACCATCGTATGGTTATATACGAACTCGAAGGAATTTATTCGAGGATGGTTTCCGGTTCTGGAGAAAACGAATAGGACTATTCAGTTGTCTTTTCCTTTTACCTTCTCTCAGGTTGCGAGTACTCCTTGGTTTAGGAGATAGTACACCTATTACGCAAATTGGATAGTCTTCTTCCAAACCATAGGCAGGTGCCGACCGGTAGGGAATGAAGAAAACTAATTAGCCTAAACGGTGTACAGAAGGTATTAAGTTAAGACAAAGAAAGGGAATAGTAAGAGGGCAAAGTAAATTGCGACTGGTATTTCACGACCAAACCAAGTATTTCATTACCACTCCCATTTCACCTTTGTATTTCTCCAGGACACTCCGTATCACTATGAAGATCCACAGTTTATTGGATACTCCATCGTATGGTTATATACGAACTCGAAAGGAACTTGTTCCAGTTCGGGGATGGATTCTGGTTCAGGAGAAATAGGAATAAGGTTTATTCGGTTGTCTTTTATCTTCACCTTCTCTCGCATTGCGAGTGTTCCTAGGATTAGGACAGTACACCCATTATGCTTATTGGATAGTCTTCTTCCAAACCATAGGCTGGTGCCGAACGGTAGGGAAGGAAGAAAACCATTTGGCCTAAAGGGGTGTACAGAAGGTAATGACTAAAGACATATAAAGGGATTTGGAGAGATGGCAAAGAGATATACGGTTACAGTTGTGAATCTGGATAATGGAAGAGGCATTACTAGGAATACCGGGATACCCCATCGAAACATTTCAATGTTTCAGTTTCACTGTGTACTGTTAAAAGAAAACTGATTTCCTAATTAAACACTTGCTCCAGGGTATGTATTTACCAGGTATGATTCTCACATCTGTATGGTTTTACAGATGATGAGTGTGAGTAAGTTATTGGGAATTGGGTGATTATCCTCATTATATCGGGATTCGTTGTAATTGGTGATATTTGAGGAAGTCACCTGGGTTGTTTGCCGGACGGCAAATATTTGGTTTTGAATATCCGTTGTTATGCACCAATTTCAAATTGATATATCTGTACGTCTATTTTTATAGAGTGAGATATACCTTTTTGAAATTATGTCTATGACATTTACCTATATCAGTGGATGGTTAGGTAAGGAGTATTGAACAACGGTGTAATTCTTCTTAACCATAAGTACAGTTTTTAACCTACGACACACAGTGAATGAGTTACTAGACTCAGGGGACTTATACAGAGTATTGTATATTGTCCAGTGTCCTTTAGGACAGAGGGGTTGGTCCTCGTACTATATTCGGTTTACTTATGACTTCTCTAGTTCTTAGACAGGTGTTTCGTGGAAACACAGGGTCTAAGTTTTGAGAAGTTATAGGTATATGAGTAAAGTAGAGAACCGAGTATTGCAAGTATCGGGATTCTTCAAGGTGATCGAAAATGTAGATACTTGTGTATGGTATTCAGTTGATAGTAATGTTTAAGAGAACTTGCTTCTCTTTCAGGTTACTCATAATTGGAAGCATTCCTAAGTTGAGTAACGCTGATCAGCCTCCTTCCATTTAGTTGACATGCACTGGAGACAGCTGCATGATTTGAATCTGGTTCAATTAAATCAGCGCCTCTGTTCCTGTATTGGATATAGAACAGTTCATATCTTGACATTGTTAAGATACGGGGAGTTGTCCAGCTTATGCTTAAAACCAGACTCTGGATGACTCAAGGCACGTTTCTGTAATGGCTGTTTGTGGGTTGACCCGGGCTATGACGAGAGTTGACTTTCTACCATCTGGAAGATCACTAGTGATATTGTTCTTGACTCGCCACAGTTTTAATAAAAATGGATTTTTTCAGAAAACAGTAGTGGGAGTATGGTAGAACTGGAAGTGATTCCAGAACCGCAAACGATTACTGAAGATTTGATAAAGAACCTAAAGATTCAATCTGGTTTGACATTCCATTGGCCACTCCGCAGATAAAGTGGGTAACCTCAGGCACCCGAGAGGTACTTCGGTATGCTCAAGGACGGTGGCAGGGAGGTTCTTGTTTACCCAGACTTTCCATTGCTGTTGTTCCAGACTGTGAGACCCGGCAGGAGGATGAGTATAGCGTCGTTCTAAACTTGCTTTAGAAGTGTACGTGTATATGACTCTGCCAGAGGGTTGTCGTGGTCAGTGGGAGCAGCGGAAGCATTGGTGGACAAGTGGCTTATGTCTATTTATAGACTAAAGCAGATATAGCGGAGATAGATCATCTATTTCTGATGTGACAGTCATAGGTTTGACTTCATCAGAATTGGGGATGGATCTGTTAAGAAGATAGTAGGGTGTGATGTCCTGGTATTTGGATGACATACATAGAGTAGGAAGTGAAATTCCTATACTACGGTCGGTTATACTTTGGTTGTCACACAGTAGTTTCTCCACATGGGACTTGGATATTATATCAGACATTCTGGTTACTGGATCTATGGTTTTAGATCTAGATTTGGGTGGTTTCCCAATCTGGGTACTTAGACAGTATTTTATGAGTATTTAGAATGGACGACTCCTGGCACGGTAGTATACCTGCAGGTGATGAGTCACCCTCTCTAAAGGTGTCTTACAGACTAAAGGGGAGAGGGATACACATGATTGGCAGATCACTTGCTTTGGCAATTGAGTTGATCATGAGATATCAAGTACCACACCAGATATTGTTCTTACAGTAGATGCAATAAGTTGATATTAATCCAATCCTGGAGAAACAATTGGAAGCAGTTTTAGAACATAAGTGGATGTTCTAGGAATTTGATAACGGCATTCTCTTTCGGGAGACAATTATCATTCCAGGCTTCCAAGGTGACCTGGATGGCAGAGTGGCTGTCAGAGTTATAGTTTTCCCTCTGAAGAGGGGCAGTAGTTTGGACAGATGGTCCAAGCAGATACTGAGGGAAGGCATGGAGCAGGATACTGATTAAGTTCAGTTGACGATACAGTCTAAGAAGTTTGGATTTGGAGTTCATTTTTGAGCTAGGTCCCATCAGACATCCAGACATTCTAAGACAGGTATTGCTCATTTCGGGAGATGGCTTTCTCCGCGAACTTGAGATAAAGAGAGACATAGAAAGAAACATCACAGCGGATCCACTCACTGAGGCTATTCCTCGAACGCAATAGTTTCGCAAACGAGCTTTGTGAGACTGACTAGTAGAGGAGTTGGGTGTTCGGTATCACACGGGCTGTGAGTATGCGACATCGCAATAATTAGCCTTGAGTGCAAGTGGGAGATTGTTGGATATAGTGCCCTCAGAGTCAATTATTGGATCACAGGCACGTGATTGCAATGGTTGAGGGAGGACCTATTCCGGTATGGACAGTCTTACTCGAGATGATAGTATGCTATCTGGTTTATCTTTATCATCGTGTACTACTTTAGGTGACCTTACGAGTCGCTATTACACGTTGCTAGAGCCCCTAGGATTCTTGCTTGACTACAAGCAGTATGAGGGCGATCATATACGTGAGAGCTGGAGTCTATAAGCACATCCTTAAAAGTTCCCTAGTCGTGGGAGTTTCGAGACAGGGCATCGATTCTCCAGAGTAGACTAGTGTATACAGTCGAGACCCCGACGAGGGGCGGTGGCCGGTCTCACAAGCCACTGGTGTCAGTTGGTTCACCTAAGATGTATACAGGTGCTCATTGGGTTATGAGTACACCGGACAGGACTCGCCGGGAACCTGCTAGTTGGGATTATACCAGACCTCAGATAGCAGTTCCCTGGTGACATGTGTATAGGTTAGTTCATCGACTTGAGATCGTCATTTGTCTCGTGTGAGTTCCCACTGTGCTTTGATTACTACCCTACCACGCTTAAAAGAGCCATGCAAACAGGTTTTAGTTGGGTACAGTCCCGAGCCACATGGAGGCAGTGAGCGGATCTGCAGGGGTTCGTCTCTCCCGGTATTGGGGGTGAGGTCGCGCTGTGTCTAGGAGAGCCAGAACATGGAAAGTCCTTGGCCAAGACAGGAGATTTACTGGTAGGTATTCCAGTAGTATCTCAGGGTGTTCTGGGCTACACTCCGACACGACTTGTACCGCTTTTGGGGGTCTGACTTTTACCAACCCTCTAGGCCCGCCATGCGATACTCATAGACGAACGGACCGGACTGTACGGATATTGTCACTGACAGGCTCAGTAGGGTGTCAGGATGAGTTTGCTCATCGACGTCCCTTTTGGTCAATAGCTGGTGGCCCGTTATGTATTGGCTGATACCTCTGACGTGCTAGTGGTTAAATCTACAGCCATAGTATTGACGAGTCTTTAGAGTCCACCACACACAGTTACTCAAAGTTTCGGGCGAAACGCTGCAGAGGCCGTATGGAGATATGGCAGGGTTCGATCAGATACGTGCGGTATTGCATGAATCGTGATCGGACAGTTTTAACTAGCCGGCTTTGGCTTAAGCCGGATTCTAGTATTAGACAGTGTAGATTTTGTCTCTTTGCATTTGTGTTCAGTGGGAATACAAATGCGGGCATGTATATGCAGTAATGGGATTTTCCTGTAATTTATTACGGGATCAGTTTTCTGAAGTTGCCAGTTTGCATTCCGTTCCGGCCGGTTTTCCTTTGTTCTTTCACGGCCGGACTTTCCGATGGAGGGGGTTATTTGCAAGAGTGCAAATAACTTTTTGTGGAGGGGTTTCTTGCATTTGTAGCTTCATTATGATATTCTTATCATCATGAGATTAGAAAGGATTTGATATTGATTTGATAATGTTATCATTGCCTTTTTGTTGTGGTCACCTTTCTACTTTTACTACCATCACCTCCCTTCATGGTTTGAGTTTTTTTCTCTCTCCTCATTCTAACAAAAGGGGCCGGACACTTCATGTGGGTGAGAGTGGGGTTCATTTTTGGATGAAGGAAAATTTGTTCATCTCTTTTTCTTGCTACAAAATTCTAGCTCCACTTGAAAGTTCATTTCATTCTCTTCTCCATCTAAGGCAACTTCATTAACCCCAAAAGAGACAACCTACTATACTACATCTACAGCAAATCTTGGACGCGTCGGCTAGCCAACTTCGCGCTCGAGTTGCCTCGGTCCAGAGGTGGGAGCCCGTAAAAGAATCCGGCTACGTGGTGCCCTTTCCGACGAGGAGGTGACGGACGGAGATTCCGCGGGAGATTGGAGTGGAGATGAAGACCGAAGGACACGGATCGCTTGGTATAACTCTCTACCCATCTTGTAGTTTGCTAGTAGCTAGGTTAATGGCCCGATCCGGGTTAAAAGTGCGCGGTAGAGCCGGTTTGCAAGTTCGCAAAGTTTTTCGTTTCCGCGTTTCCGGCGTCGGATCGACGGCCGGGGCGCCGCCATGCACTTACAAGTATAAGTCGTGTCGGAGTGTAGCCCAAAAACACCCTGAGATACTACTGGAGTACCTACCATTAAATCTCCTGCCACGGCCGTGGGCTTTGTGTAATGGCTCTCCTAGACACAGCACGATCTCACCCCCAATACCGGGAGAGACGAATCCCCTGCCGATCCGTTCACGTGCCTCCATGTGGCTCAGGACTGTACCCAAAAACTACCTGTTTGCATGACTCCTTTTTGCCGTGGTAGGGTAGAACTCAAAGCACAGTGGGAACTCACACGAGACAAATGACGACCTCAGGTCGATGAACTAACCTGTACACATGTCACCAGGGAACTGCTATCTGACGATATGTATAATACCAACTAGCAGATTCCCGGCGAGTCCTGTCCGGTGTACTCATAACCCAATGAGCACCTGTATACATCTTAGGTGATCCAACTGACACCAATGGCTTGTGAGACCGGCCACCGCCCCTCGTCGGGGTCTCGACTGTATACACTAGTCTACTCCGGAGTATTGATGCCCTGTCTCGAAACTCCCACGACTAGGGACCACAATTAAGGATATGCATATAAACCACCCAACTCTCACGTATATGATCGTCATCATACTGTTGGTAGTAAAGCAAGATCCTAAGGGCTCTATCAAAGTGTAGCAGTGATCAGTCACCTGAACCTGTACACGAATGATAAAGGCAAACCAGATAGCATACTATCATCTCGAGTAAGACTGTCCTACCGGTATAGGTCCTCCGCAATCATTGCAATCACGTACCTGCGATCCAATAATTGACTCTGAGGGCACTATATCCAACAATCTCCCACTTGCACTTAAGGTTAATTATTGCGATGTCGACTACTCACAGCCCGTGTGAAACCGAACATCCAACTCCTCTACTAATCAGTTTCACAAAGCTCGTTTGTAAAACTATTGTGTTCGAGAAATAGCCTCAGTGAGTGGATCCACCCAGAAGTTTCTTTCTATATCTCTATAAATCTCAAGTTCGCGGAGAAAGCCATCTCCCGAATTGAGTAATACCTGTCTTAGAATATGTCTGGATATCTGATGGGACCTAGTTCATAAATGAACTCCAAATCCAAACTTCTTAGACTGTATCGATCAATGAACCTAATCAGTATCCGGCACCATGCCACCCACAGTATCCTCTTGGACCACCTGTCCATAATACTGTCCCTCATCAGAGGGAAAACTATAACTCTGACAATCACTCTGTCAACCATGTCACCTTTGAAGCCTGGAATGATAACCGTCTCCCGAAGAAGGCTGCCGTCATCAAATCCGTAGAACATGCACTTATGTTCTAAAACTGCTTCCTTATGTTTCTCCAGGATTGGATTAATACAAACTTATCGCATCTAGTGCAAAAACAACATCTGGTGTGGTTCTTGACATCTCACGATTGACTCAATTGCCTAAGCAAGTAATTTGCCGATCATGCACATTCCTCTCCCCTTTAGTCTGTAAGACACCTTTAGAGAGGGTGACTCCATCACCTGCAAGTACACCACCATGCCAGGAGTCAACTATTCTAAAAACTATTAGAATACTGTCAAAGTACCTATATTGGGAAACTACCCAAATCCAGATCTAAAACCATAGATCTAGAAACCAGAATGCCTGATATTATATCCATATCCTGTCTGGAGAAACAACCGTGTGACGACCACAGTACAACCGATCGTAGTATAGGAATTTTACTTCCTACTCTATGTATGTCATCCAAATACCATGACATCACACCCTACTACCTTCTTAACAGATCCATCCCTTATTCTGATGAAGTCAAACCCATGACTGTCACATCAAAATTAGATGATCTATCTCCGCTATAACTGCTCTAGTCTATAAATAGACATAAGCATCTTACCCACTATGTTTCCGCTGCTCCCACTGACCACAACAACCCTCTGGCAGAATAATATACACGTGCACTTCTAAAGCTAGTTTAGAACGACGCTATACTTAACCTCCTGCCGGGTCTCATAGTCTGGAACAACAGTAGTGTCAAGATTGGGTAAACAAGAACCTCCCTGTCACCGTCCTTGAGGCTACCGAAGTACCTCTCGGGTGTCTGAGGTTACCCACCATATCTGCGGAGTGGCTATTTGAATGTCAAACCTGATTGAATATATAGGTCCTATTAAATTTTTCGTAATCGTTCGCGGTTCTGGAATCACTTCCAGTTCTACCATACTCCCACTACTGTTTTCTGAAAAAATCAATTTTACTAAAACTGTGGCGAGTCAAGAACAATATCACTATTGATCTTCCAGATGGTAGAAAATCAACCCTCGTCATAGCCAGGGTCAACCTACAAATTGCCATTATAGAAACGTGCCCTGAGTTATCCAGAGTCTGGTTTTAAGCATAAGCCGGACAACTCCCCGTACCTTAACATCGTTAAGATATGAACCATTCTATATCCAATATAGAAACTTTGGCACTTATTTAATTGGAACCATATTCAATCATGCAGCTGTCTCCAGTGCATATCAACTTAATTGGAGAGAGGCTAATCAGCATTAGTCAACTTAGGAATCCATCCAATTATGAGTAACCTGAAAAAGAAACAAGTTTCTCAAAACCATTACTATCATCTGAATAACAATCACAAAAATCTACATCTTCGATCTCTTTGAAGAATCCCGATACTTGTGACACCTGGTTCTCTACTTTATTCTTATACCCATAACTTCTCAAAACTCAGACCTTGTATTTCTACGAAACACTTGTCTAAAAACTAGAGAAGTCATAAGTAAACAGAACATAGTACGAGGACCTACCCCTTTGTCCTGATGGACACTGGATAACATACAATACTCTGTATAAGTCCGCTGATTTCAATAACTCATAACATGTGCGTCGTAGTTTGAAAACTGTACCCTGGCGATTTCCTCAAATATCACCAATTACAACGAATTCCGATATAATGAGGATAATTACCTAATTCCCAATAACTTACTCCTACTCATCATCTGTAAACCATACAGATATGAGAATGAAACCTGGTAAATACATACTCTTGG
This sequence comes from Agapanthus africanus, assembly GCA_030015575.1. Classification (NCBI taxonomy): domain Eukaryota; kingdom Viridiplantae; phylum Streptophyta; class Magnoliopsida; order Asparagales; family Amaryllidaceae; genus Agapanthus; species Agapanthus africanus. Next base: position 780,996,036 of record CM057337.1, read on the forward strand.
AGTAAGTATCTAATCGGGAAAACAGTTTTTTTTAACAATGTACTGAAACATGAAAATGTTTCGTAGGGGTATCCTGGTATTCCTAGTAATGCCTCTTCTATAATCAATTCATGACTTCAACCGTATATTTCTTTGCCTTCTCTCCAAATCCCTTTATTTGTCTTTAGTCGTTACCTTCTGTACACCTTCGTTAGGCTAAATGGTTTTCTTCCTTCCCTACCGTTCGGCACCAGCCTATGGTTTGGAAGAAGACTATCCAGTAAGTATAATAGGTGTACCCTTCTAAACAAGGAGTACTCACGACTTGAGAGAAGGTGATGATAAAAGACAACTGAATAATACATTATTCCATTAAAGGTGAAATAGGAGTGGCGATGAAGAACGCGGTTTGGTCGTGAATGATATCAGTCGTAATTTACTTAGCCCTCTTTCTAATCCCTTTATTTTGTCTTTACATATTACCTTCTGCACACCCTACTTAGGCTAATTGGTTTTCTTCATTCCCTACCTTTCGGCACCTGCCTATGGTTTGGAATAAGACTATCCAATAAGCGTAATAGGTGTACTCTCCTAAACCAAGGAACCCTCGCAACCTGAGAGAATGTGATAATAAAAGACAACTGAATAAACCAATTCTATTTCTCCTGAACCTTGATCCATCCTCGAAGAAGTCCCTTCGAGTTCGTATATAACCATACGATGGATCTATCCAATGGAAGTGGATGTCTGTAGTAATACGGGGTGTTCTGAGAAATGCAAAGGGTAAAAGAAGGAGTGGCAATGACTTATGCAACACGGACAATCCAAAAGCCCGTATTTTAAGAAGGTTCGGTCAACTTGGTCACTGAGTCATAGTCTAGGGCCGGTCAAAGGTCGCTGCCAAAGAGAGAGAGAAAAGAAACACTCTGCGTGCACTCTAACCTAGATCAGAGTGGTTATCACTTTATCTAATCCGGAAACCTCCCACTGTCCTGTCAAATTCTCCTCCAAACCTGAAAGAAGAATCAATCGGGATCACCCGAAGAGTAAACCAACTCATCAGTGGGAATCGGGATCCAACTCTCATCGCATGATAACGTGACGGAATCCACTCACGTTACTCATACTCCAGAAGGTATGCGCATACCTGGAAAGTTTCAGTTTCTTTAGAAACTCCCGATATGATTTTTGCTCCATGCTCTTATGACCTTGGCGTTGGTCAAAATGTCATAAGTCACATGCCAAGTTCTACCCTTCATTATCTTGTCAATTTGAACCCACCTGCACATGCCCCTGACGTTGGCCAAATGGCAGAACGACTGTCCCAAACCAACTCATCTATCTATGCAACAAATGAATACCCAGCAGCTACCAAACACTATGCCTTAACTTTGGCTAAAATGCATAGCTTGAATACTACTGAATACCCAAAAGAAATGACGAAGGGCTATGGCTGGTTTTTGGCGAAAAACCTTTAACGTAGTGAACTTGATATCACTGAAGGAACCTGATAGCTTTTTATAAAAATATAGTGGCGAAAACCTTTTGCTAAAGGGGTCACTCCTGGTGAAGGGATCTCGGCTCTTTCCTCGTGGAATGAGGTGCAGGATATTCCAACCGAATACCGCGGTGCAAAGCAACTTGTAATCGACTATAGTGAAGTTATTACCCTAACGCAAACTTCTGCCCAAGGGGTCATTCCCGGTGAAGGGATATCGGCCCTTGCCTCGTCGAATGAGGTGCAGGATATTCCAACCGAATACCGCTATGCAAAACAAAAGGAAACGTCTTTGTAATAACACCTTTTAAAATTGTTCCAACAACTCTAAATAGGTTTGTTTTCCTTTGCATTGATCAGAATCAACGCAGTCCCATCATCAATCACACCAGAAAAGAACGAAAATAAAATGTACGTATATGCCATCCGCATTCGTCACTGGGTCCCGTCATCATCCGTTAGGTTACTTAACTAACGACAGAGCGGGAGCTGGACTAGCGCGGGTGCGAAACATATACAACATCTAATAGTATATATACCAATATACAATAATCGCTCCAGGCGTGATAATATGCAACATTAAAGAGAAGTAATAAACATCACAGAACAATACAGATAACTGGGATCCCCGGGTTTCACAGAGCCGCTGCTGAAATCCGACGTTCCCATGATCGTGTGGATAGCATGTGCAATGAAACCTAGACCCCTACGGGAGAGGCAAATTACCCGCCAAAACCTGAAGTGAGGTAGTCCCCCACAGCATAGTGAATGGAACACCCGGCACTTCACGGAATCTGGTAAATTGAGCACCCCCTCCTTAGGACAACCTGTACCCCTATAAGTGCGGCAAATAGTCTGCCAATTCTAGAGTGAGGTCCCTCTGCCTCTCAAAGCCATGAGATGCGGACCTGTTGCCCTCCCGAACCCGGCTATCCGTGCACCCCGTCGTGGGGTAAACCTAGTACAGAAATGAAAAATAGTACAACAGGTACATCGACCTCAACCTGGTCATGCCCCAAAAGAATATTATACAACAGGCAGTGACGGCAGTCCACATGTTGGACGCTCACCCCGCAATATCAAATGTACAAATAAATCCAAACTGCACTATCATTGCATACTGCTATCCACCACGACAAATCCGCAACATCACAGCACAACACAGAACATCAACGCGAATGTCACGTTCGCAAACCCGTTTAAAAGAACTATAGCAATCAGACGCGGTTTACCGATCCAATGACATTCCCGGTCGGAGATATAATGTAAGTACTGTAAACTAACATGTTTAAATATCGATCGACTAAATATCACGAAGTGGGCCCCACGAACATCTGCTGCACAGTAACAAAATCTGGGCCCAAAAGATATATACCAGAAACCCCAATTTCCAGAGAAGAATCCACCATGCAAATTTGGGCCAATGATTACACAGAATGGCCGCGGATGCGCGGTCAAACCCTAGGTTTGACCGCGATTCCGCGGCTGTCTTGTAAGGTCACGTGACCAAATTTGTACGGTGTTCTTAGAAAACCCTGCACAACTTTCTGTGATATGCAAAATAATTTTTGGAACCCTTTAAAAATCAACAGAAACTGTGAACTTGAATTTTGCGGTTTTTGATATCCGGTTCGATCGATATTTTAAACGCGTTAGCATAAGTTAGAATAGCATAATGGTGAGGCTCTGATGCCACTGTAATTCTACGGTAGCGCCCCGGTCGTCTAACAGACGCCAAATGCGGAACAAAAACTTTTAACTGGCGCTATCGTATACTATAACCCGGATCTACCATTATTGCTAAACTAACAAACTGTAAAGAGGGTAAAAGGGTTATACCGAACGATCCGAGTCCTTCGTTCTTTAACCATCATCCCACGCTCCGTTGCGGCTGCTCCGATCTCGTCGATCTCCGATCTGCTCGTCCAGGTGGCACCACGTCAACGATTCTTTAAACGGGCTCCCACCTCTGACTCGAGGCAACTCGGTCGTCAAGTTTGCTAAAAGAGACGACCAAGATTGATGTAGAGAATGAGTAGAATACTTTGTCTCGTTACGTCCAAAGCTATGGACGAACGGTTAATGAAGTTGCCACTCGAATCGAGTGATGGAATGAAAGAAGCTATGAAATTTCCATACACCACAAACTATCATAATCTTTTAACCAAATGAATCAATCAAGTGTGAGAGAGAGGAGGGGGCTGGCCACACTTATAGGAAGAGGGAGGTGAGGGTAGGAGCAAATTGGTGACAATAAGAATGAAGCTTATCATGAAAGAATGAGTCATGTATGAACACAAAGTATGAACACAATAAATGCACCATTAAAGCACCATTAATGAACAAATGAGTCACAAGCCTAATCACCTCTTCTAGAACCTTCTAGAAGCATCCGCACTTATCCAAAGAAAAGATAAATCCGTATTTAACCGAATGATAAAGACGGGTGAAAGAAAACTGGAAACTGGCAACTTCCAAAAGCGATCCTGAAACGAATTTCAGGACAACCCCGTAACTATATAAATATACCCGCATTTGTATTACGACCGAATACAAATGCAACTGAGACAAAGATATTATATCTACTCAATATAATACTCGGATCCGGCTTAAACCAAAGCCCACCAGTGTTAACTGCCCGAAACATGACACGTGCGTAAACGCACGTGCATTTTCCGAACCCTGCCATAAAACCATACGGCCTCTACAACGTTTCGCCCGAACTTGGGAAACTGTCTGTGGGGGACTCTAATGACTCGTCAGTACCCTGGCAGTGGGTTTAACCACAAGCCGTCAGCGGCACTAGCTGTGCGTAACGGCTGCCCATGGACTGACCTCAAGGGATGCCGATGAGCGAACTCATCCGGAAACCCTACTGAGCCTAACAGTGACAATGTATATACAGTCCGGTCCGTTTGTCTATGAGTATCGTATATCTGCCTAGGGGGCTAGTAACGTCAGACCCTCAATAGCAGTATAAGTCGTGTCGGAGTGTAGCCCAAAAACACCCTGAGATACTACTGGAGTACCTACCAGTAAATCTCCTGCCACGGCCGTGGGCTTTGTGTAATGGCTCTCCTAGACACAGCACGATCTCACCCCCAATACCGGGAGAGATGAATCCCCTACCGATCCGCTCACGTGCCTCCATGTGGCTCAGGACTGTACCCAAAAACTACCTGTTTGCACGACTCCTTTGAGCCGTGGTAAGGTAGAAATCAAAGCACAGTGGGAACTCACACGAGACAAATGACGACCTCAGGTCGATGAACTAACCTGTACACATGTCACCAGGGAACTGCTATCTGACGATATGTTTAATACCAACTAGCAGATTCCCGACGAGTCCTGTCCGGTGTACTCATAACCCAATGAGCACCTGTATACATCTTAGGTGATCCAACTGACACCAATGGCTTGTGAGACCAGCCACCACCCCTCGTCGGGGTCTCGACTGTATACACTAGTCTACTCCGGAGTATTGATGCCCTGTCTCGAAACTCCCACGACTAGGGACCACAATTAAGGATATGCATATAAACCACCCAACTCTCACGTATATGATCGCCATCATACTGTTGGTAGTAAAGCAAGATCCTAAGGGCTCTATCAAAGTGTAGCAGTGATCAGTTACCTGAACCTGTACACGAATGATAAAGGCAAACCAGATAGCATACTATCATCTCGAGTAAGACTGTTCTACCGGTATAGGTCCTCCGCAATCATTGCAATCACGTACCTGCGATCCAATAATTGACTCTGAGGGCACTATATCCAACAAGCACTACGTCAGGGTCATATTCTGATACGTCTTGGAATCGGAGGGTTCGCTCAGAGGGGTCAGTCTACCAGAGGAGGAGTTCAGCCAGTTGCGGTTAGGGGGCAGACACGAGAGTTTGTTTCTACTCATCAGGACGCGCGGGCGTCCAATGCAGAGTTTTCAGGTATCCTTAATTTGTATGTTCTTTTGATGCACTTGTTGTTTTACACACCTTGTGCCGTGGTTGGGACGAGAGTCGTGTTAGGTAGATCAGCCGTTTGTTATGTCAATTTCTGTCAGCGATTCTTTTGTTACACGACACGTAATTCGGTCGTGTGCCAATCGGATGGGAGATAGAGATTCGTCCGTCATTTTGATCCTTCTAGAGATTGTTGGGGTAAAAATTTACACCCCGGTTGACTAAGTCAAAATTAAAGTCAACCCCAAGCCAAGTGGGCCCAAGCCCAGATCCAGTGGGCCCATGCCCGGGTCGAGCCCGAACATGAAGCGGCCGGCCTCTCCTGCCAAGATAAAATTTTTGTAATAAACAATTTTGTTGTATTTCTTTTATTTTATTTTTATGGATAAATGTAAGAAAAATAGGCATAAAGCCAAATTTTTGTAAAGCCCATGGCTTATATGCAAAAAGAAATGACACATGAGCCATGAGATAGGCAAAATGCCATTTTGTGAAGCCCAGGGGGCTATGTGTAAAGTGTATAGCCTATAAAGGCAAAGATAAGGAAATATCTCAACAACTTTTTTACCTCTCCCCAAAAAAAAGAATCCAGATCTGTCTCTTTCTCCTTCCTCAAGGTTCTAAAACCTTCTTTTTTCTTTTGAATTAAATCAAGAGTTTAACTCTTCCTTTTCTCGAAATAAATAGATTTCCACTACAAAACCTACGAAGGGGAGCTCGGATCTCCAATCAGATCTCGAAAAGGGGGGCTTTTAAGGCTCATCCCCTTTTCTCCACGATCCCGCCGGTCAAGAGCAAGAAGAAGGAGACCCATCTCCAAAAATCTAACTTTGGACAGGCCCAAGGCTCAAAAGAAGAGCAATAAATCCCCAGGAGTTTAACTCCTTTCTAAAGTTGCTGGAGTTTAACTCCATAATTTAATTTCTGTTGGAGTTTAACTCCATAAATTTGTTTCTATTAGGAGTTCAACTCCAAAAATTCCCTTGGGAGTTCAACTCCCCAGCCTAGGGGCTAGGCTTCCCTTTGCGCAGGTTTTCCCCGCGGTCACGTGTGCACACGTGACCCCGGGGCGCTAAGGCGCCCATCGGTCACATGTGCGCACGTGACCCCGGGGGCGCCAAGGCGCCCATCGGTCACGTGTGCGCACGTGACCCCGGGGCGCCAAGGCGCCCATCGGTCATGTGTGCCCACATGACCCCGGGGGGCGCTAAAGCGCCCATCGGTCACGTGTGCGCACGTGACCCCGGGGCGCCAAGGCGTCCATCGGTCACGTGTCCCCACGTGACCCCGGGGGGCGCCAAAGCGCCCATCGGTCACGTGTGCGCACGTGACCCCGGGGCGTCATAGTGCCCTTCGGTCACGTGTGCCCACGTGATCCTGGGGGGCGCCAAAGTGCCCATTGGTCACGTGCGCGCACGTGACTCTGGGCATTAAAGCGCCCACCTGCCGTGCGAGCGTCCTTTGGACGCCATTTTGTTTTCTTTCCCCCTCTCGTTTTACGTGCACTCCCCAACAAAATCCCTTCTGGAGTCTAAACCTTTCTTTTTAAAAAAAAAATTCTTTGGAGTTTAACTCCACAATAAAGTTCTGTTTTGGGAGTTTAACTCCGCATAAAATTCTTTTAGGAGTTTAACGCCATCTAAAATTCTTTGGAGTTTAACTCCACAATAAAATTCTTTTTGAAATTAAACTCCACTTTTAAGAAAAAAAAAAAGGAAGGAAAATATACACAGACTCCACGACACTGTCTTCCGTTAGAAAAAAAAATTTCTAACGGGGCGCTGCCCCGCACCTCGCAAGGGGGCTGCTAGCCCCTTGACCCCCAGCCCGCTATCCGGGTAGCGGGACCCCCGCAAAAACTCTGCAGGGCCCTGATATTTTCTAAACCCCTTCAAAACACGATATTGCACATTGAGTTCGCATGACCAGTTTAACCCGTTAATCGAAGGTTCGTTCGCTCCAAATGCGAGGGGTAATTAACGGCAGCTTAGTCCGCGGTTGCCGGAGATTCGGATCCCCACAATCAATAAACCCCAGCCTACCCTAGACAGGGGGAATTTGTAATACGCCTGACAAGCGCGCGCATATTCCCATCTCAATGGGGTGACGAAAAACACCCTACAGATTCTGGCACGCCCGGTTGGACCTTTCTTTCCTCCCATATCTCGGGTTAAGCGTTCATGCGAACTCATTTAACATATACGCCGATGTTTGTACTAAAATAATTTCTTTCTTTCGTGCAGCGATCAACCTTCGACGACAATGTCTCCCCAGACGAATTCAGCTTCCAGCGTGACCCCGATTCCATACGTGGTCAAGATCAACGCTCGTGTGGTTCTCCCCGCAGGCCTCAGTCGACAGTGGGAGGAACCGCCCTGCCAGTTTGTGTTAGTGTTTATGCCCTAGAAGGCCATTACTGTATCATACTAGTTTGTATATTACTTAATGGAAGCTTGGGATATTCACATGTATATAACAGTCTTGCTAAACATGGTAGTATGCTACTTGGTTTTTCTATCTTAATATGTGAGTATACGTATTGATAGAGCTCTAAGGATCTTGCTTGACTACCAGCGTTGTGATGGCAGTCACACTAGTGGGGGCTGGGTAGTCTACAAGCACATCCTTATTCAGGTCCCTAGTCGTTGGATTATCGAGACAGGGCATCGATACTCCGGAGTAGACTAGTGTGTACGCTTCTCATCCCAGTTGGGGAGATGGTCTGTCCCACAGCCGTCAGTACGTCGTACTGGAGATAGTATGCAGGTGCTCGTTAGGTTACGGGTACACCGGACAGGACTCACAGGGAACTGTTGGTTGGTTTTATACCAGTCGTCAGTGAACAGTTCCCAGGTGACATGAGTACAGCATAGTCCGCAGACTTGACACTGCTACTTCGCCTCGAGTGTGTCCCACTGTTCTTAGATTGCTACCCTACCACGGCTCAAAGGAGTCGTGCAAACAAGTAGCAGTTGGGTGCAGTCCCGAGCACTTGGAGGCAGTGGCGGTTAGACAGGATTCGTCTCTCCCGGTATTGGGGGTTGATATCGCGCTGTGTCAGAGAGCCATTACGCAAAGTCCCTGGCCAGGGCAAGCGAGATTTGCTGGTAGGTTCCAGTAGTTTCTCAGGGTGTAATGGGCTTCGCTCCGACACGACTTATACCGCTATTAGGGGACTGACGCTTGCCGCCCCCTAGGCCCGATATGCGATAGTCTTAGACGAACGGACCGGACTGTACGGAGATTGTCACATCAGACTCAGTAGGAGTTCGGATGGGTTTCCTCATCGGCCTTCTTATCGACATCTACCTGGGGACCGTTACGTACAGCTAGTGCCGCTTGCGGTCTGTGGTTAAACCCACTGCCAGCGTAGTAGTCGAGTCTCTAGAGTCCCACACAGAGAGTTTCCCTACTCCGGGCGAAATGATATAGAGGTCGTATGGTTTTACGACAGGGGTTCAGACGCATACGTGTGTTTACGCACGTACGACTTTCGGACAGTTTTTACCAGTCGGCTTTGGTTTAAGCCAGTTACTGGTATCCGGTTATTGGATTTATACAGTCTAAAGTTTTTCCGTATTTTTACGGAAAGGAGGGGCGTTCTCGTAATTGCGCGAGAAGCTTCTAGAAGGTGGTGACTAAGGAGGTTTAGGTGGCATATACATTGAATGAGATTAGTGAGTCATATGGATGATTCATCCATGTCATTAATGCTTCATAATTGCTTAATGACTCATGGAGATGAATCACCACTAGATATTTATCAAGCATGGTTGTAAATCATTTTCTTTTCTTTTCTTGATAAAAATAAATGCTTGATATATATTATGATAACTCATTATTCTCAATTCATTATTATCTTCACCTTCTCTCTCCTCAAGCTCTCCCTCTTCAAACCCTAATCCTCCCCTCTCATGTGTTGAGTACAAGGATTAGTTAGACTTATTAAACCATAACCCTCACTCTATTTCACCTAGCTTCTTTGGTTAGCACTTAAAGAAGTTTAGTTGCCTCAAGTTTAGAGGCTAAGCTTGGAGTAAAGCTCTCGGGTGGATCGTCTACTACTTGGAGAAGGCCGAGGAGGAGGTGGAGTTCGTAAAGATGAAGGACACGGTTCTTTAGGTATAATCCCTTTACATAGTAGTTGTTAACAACTATGTTTGATGTTAGTTATCGTTTAGCTTCGATTCATGCGGTTAGTCGATGTTTAGCATAAGAACAAGATCGTTGTTCATATTTCCGCCTCCCCGCAAGTCATGGGGTGTTGTACATCGACTTACAGTGGTATCAGAGCCTCGCTAAACAATAAATAACTTACTTGCAAATTTGTATGAATTTCGAACGGAAAAAACGAAACCGGAAAAACCCGAAATCACAAGTTTCTATCGATTTTTAAATGAAGTCCAAAAATTTTTCAGGGGGCTTCAGAAAGCTTAAAAAGACAGTAGAAGAACACCCAAGAAATTTGGGCCCCTGAATTGCCTAAAGCGCCGCGGAACCGCGGCGGGTCGCACCAATCCGCCGCGCTTCCGCCGCCGAGTTGGCGATTCAGGAACCCAATTTTCCTGTGTTGCTTCTCTGTGATATTTGGTATTTTCTGGAAGTTTTTATTTTTGCTCAGGTTTCAGATTTACAGAGAAGTATTGGAGCAAAATTAAAAGTGTTTAATCGATCGAAATTATACAGTATTTGCTTGTTGGATTATATCTGTGTTTGTATAATGTGTTCGTAAACCTCTCCTAACTGCTAGTATGTCGGTTGGCAGGGGGTTGCACATTTCTGTAATGGATTTTATCTGTTTGTGTATATGAACTGTGTTGGACTGTTGTGATGTATAGCCGGGGTTTGTGATGGGTTATTATTTAATTCATTTGATGTAAATGTAATTTGTTGTAATATTATTTTGCGGGGCACATCCAGGTTGCGGTTGTAGCCACCGTTGTATTATTTCATTTTACTGTTTTTGCTCCTAGGACAGACCCAAGGTGGGGTGCACAAACTGCCGGGCGGGTAGTTTGCCGTACCCGTTGGGGTCTTGGGTGGGGTAATGGCTATTCGTCACAACTGTGTAATCCGTCTTTTGTTGCAGGCTCAAAACAAACACGGATTGCTTGCAAATCCAATAAAGTTCATCTGTGATCTGGAATGCCTATTATTGCGTCAGACGAATGTACAATATCTATATATGATAGCTATTTAGACGTTACTTATGTTTTACACCCGCGCTAGCCCAGCCCCCGCTCTGTCGTTAGTTAAGTAACCTAACGGGTGATGACGGGACCCCGTGGCGAATGCGGATGGCATAAGAGGACGTTGTATTTTCGTTGTTTTCTTCAATGATAGGTTAATGATGGGACGCATTATTTATAATGCAAAGAAAATAAACCAAAAGTTTAATCGTTGGAACAATTTAAAAGAAACCACTCGGTTAATTTTAAAAACAGATATTTTTAAATGCGGAGCTTTAACCACTCCTTTTAAAAGCTATCAGGTTCCTTCGGTTATATCAAGTTCACTACGTTCACGGTTTTGCCAAAACCATTCGTAGCCCTCCGTCATTTCATTTGAGTATTCAGTAGTATTCAAGCTATGCATTTTGGCCAAAGTCAAGGCATAGTGTTTGGTAGCTGCTGGGTTTTCATTTGTTGCATAAGATAGATGAGTTGGTTTGGGACAGTCGTATTATCATTTGACCAAAATCAGGGGTATATACGGATGGGTTCAAATTTGACAAGATAATGACGGGTAGAACTTGACATGTGACTTATGACATTTTGACCAAAGCCAAGGTCATAAGAGCATGGGGCAAAAACTTATATCGGGAATTTCTAAAGAAACTGAAATTTGCAAAGAGATGCATACCATTTGGAGTTTGATGAATGTTGGTAGGATTCCTTCAACATTATCATACGATGATATTTGGATCCCGATCCTACTGTGAGTATATGCTACTTATCAGGAGATTCGTCGCTTAACGATCAATGCTATAAACCAAGTAGGTGTCAAGAAAGGTGTCAGCGGGGTTACGCCCCCAGAGAAAAGAGGTTATTTAATTAAGGAACTTCGCGAAAGCGTTGGAAAACCTCCCTCGAAGTATCGACACTAGCCTGGCTGAACGGTTAAGCAAGTATTGTACAGTGAGAATAGTCCTGGCTAATTCTTCTTTTATGGTTTGAGGAAGGATTCGAGAAACAGTGGGAGCCATCCAGTTTAGATAAATTAAAAACCACTCTAAACTTGCAAGAGCATCATGCTAAAGAGTTTTCTTCTCTCTCTCCTAATTGCAGCGACCCTGAAAATGACTGGACTTAAGTTACTTTTAGAGAAAAATATACTGACAGGGCCAAACTATAAAGATTGGCTGCGGAATGTCAAAATGGCTTTGACCTATGACAAACTGGGGTACGTCCTCACCGCTACGGCACCTGCTGTCCCTGGTCCCAAATCCAGCAATGCGGATAAGGAAATCCGCAAAACCTGGGATTTAGATTGCGCGAAAGCCAAGTGCATCGTGCTTGCCTCAATGAACAATGAACATCAGAGGAGGCACGAGGATATGAACCTTGATGGCATATTTCTCCATACAAATGAACTTTATGGAGAGCAATCTCGTATAGCAAGATACGAGACCTCTAAGAACTTGTTTCGAGCGAGGTTGGCTGTCGGGTCATCGGTAGGAGAACATGTCCTAAAGATGATCGGCTATATTGAAGAGCTCGCAGACCTTGGGACGACTTTGGATAATGAGCTCTATACAGACCTTATTCTCCAGTCCCTTCCTCACACCTACGCCCAGTTTATCCTGAACTTCAACATTCAAAGAAAAGAAGTTGAACTTCCGGAACTCCTGAACATGTTAAGGAGTGCAGAGGGCACCTTGCAGAAGGCAAGGGAAACACCCGCTATGTTTGTTAGCGGTGCATCTTCTTCCGGGTCCAAGGCTAGGGCCAAAGGAAGGAAGAAGAAGGCCGCCACCAAACCTAGAGGAGGTGTTAGTAAAGTGGGAGAGAAGGAAAAGAAAAAGTTTGCGGTACCGGTAGTTGGCCAGGATGAGTGCTTCCATTATCACAGGAAAGGGCACTGCAAGAAATATTGCAAGGCGTGGAACGCCAAGAACCAGGAACCGAAGCAAGCTGTGGTTTCGACTTCAGGTATGTTTGTAATTGAGAATTGTCTGTCGATCAACTCTACTTCCTGGGTATTGGATACCGGATCAGGATCTCATATTTGCAATTCATTGCAGGCACTGAGAAACCGTAGAGTGCTGAAGGAAGGTGATATGACCCTAAAGGTTGCTAACGGAGCTAGCGTGGGAGCTGCGTCCGTCAGGGATTATCACCTAGGATTGACGAGTGGACACATTTTGGTTTTACATAACTGTTTTTTTGTACCAAGCTTAACGTGTAATATCATATCAGTTTCCTTGTTATCAAATAAAGGTTATGATTTCACGTTTGTAAGAGATGTTGTTAACATCCACCTTAATCATGGTTTGATTGGGTCCGGTACACTAAATAACGGTATATATGTTTTAAACCAACTCCAAATTTTCAATGTCCAGAACACACTTAAAAGAAAGTCTCCAGATTTAAATAAAGCTTTCTTATGGCATTGTAGACTGGGTCACATCAATGAGAGAAGGTTGACTAAGTTGCATAGAGAAGGATATTTGGACTCGTTCGAATATCAAACTTATGACACTTGTCAATCTTGTCTCAAAGGAAAGATGACAAAGACTCCATTTACTGGACAAGGAGTAAGAGCGAGCGAGCTCTTAGGACTCATACACAGCGATGTATGCGGTCCAATGTCTACACATGCAAGAGGTGGTTTTTCCTATTTCATTACTTTCACGGATGATTACTCAAGGTACGGATTCATTTATCTGATGAAACATAAATCCGAGGCTTTTGAGAAATTCCAAGAGTATAAGAATGAAGTAGAAAACCAAACCGGCAAAAGTATCAAGACACTTAGATCTGATCGAGGTGGTGAATACTTGAGTGCCGAATTCCTAGGTTACCTAAAAGAGAAAGGAATTCTCTCTCAGCTTACTCCTCCATACACTCCACAGCATAACGGTGTATTGGAGAGACGGAATCGAACCCTATTGGATATGGTACGATCCATGATGAGTAATGTTGAGTTACCGCGATCTTTTTGGGGTTATGCGCTAGAATCAGCAGCATATCTTCTGAACAGGGCTCCTACCAAGACTGTGCCTACCACTCCATATCAGATGTGGACTGGGAAGAAACCCCATCTTCAGCATATGAAGATTTGGGGATGTCCAGCTTTTGTTAAAAACCAGCATGTGGACAAGCTCGAGGCACGATCAGTAAAATGTATGTTTGTGGGATATCCAAAGAATTCCAAGGGATATCATTTCTATTACGCAGAGGAACAAAAGGTTTTTGTTTCTCGTAATGCCCATTTTCTAGAACATCAGTTTTTAGAAAAGAAAATAAGTGGGAGCGAAATAGAACTGGAAGAAATTCCAGAACCACAAGCTGCTACTGAAAGTTTGGTAGAACCGGAAGTTCAAGAAGAACAGGACATTCCTGCACCCCTCCGCAGGAGTAGCAGGCCATCTCATCCGCCTGAGAGATACTACGGTTTTCTCATAGATGGGGATAGAGAGGATTGCATCATAGATGATGATGAACCTACTGACTTCCAGCAGGCCATCCAGAGCGGCGACTCGATACGATGGCTAGATGCAATGCGGACCGAAATGGAGTCCATGTACACCAACAAAGTATGGACTTTGGACTTTGCTCCAGATGGGGTAAAACCCATAGGATGCAAATGGATCTTCAAGAAAAAGATTGGTGTAGATGGACAGGTGGAAACCTATAAGGCTAGACTTGTTGCAAAGGGTTTTCGTCAAAGACCTGGTTTGGACTATGACGAAACTTTTTCTCCAGTGGCTATGCTCAAATCCATTCGGGTCCTTCTTGCTATTGCTGCCTTCCATGATTATGAAATCTGGCAGATGGACGTAAAGACGGATTTTCTAAATGGAAATTTAGAAGAGTGCGTCTATATGGATCAGCCAGAGGGTTTCAATCAGAGTGGGAGCAGCGGGAAAGTATGCAAGCTGCTTAAGTCCATTTATGGACTAAAGCAGGCATCGCAGAGTTGGAACATCTGTTTTGATGAGACAGTCAAAGAATATGACTTTATCAAAAATCCAGATGAACCGTGCATATATAGTAAAGTTGTAGCCAGAAGTGTCGTATTCCTCGTCTTGTACGTGGATGACATTCTATTAATAGGAAATGACATTCCTATGCTACAATCTGTCAAAGGATTCTTGTCACACAGGTTCTCCATGAAAGACCTGGGTGATGCCTCTTACATTCTGGGGATCCGGATCTATCGTGATAGATCCAAGAGGATGTTGGGACTTTCGCAGTCCAGGTATATCGACACTGTACTAAAAAGATTCAGTATGGAAGATTCTAAGCGCGGTAATCTACCGACTTGTCACGGAATCACCCTCTCCAAAGAGATGTCTCCCAAGACTGATTTGGAAAGGGAACGCATGTCTATTATACCCTACGCTTCTGCGGTAGTCTCTATAATGTATGCGATGTTGTGCACCAGACCAGATGTAGCTTACGCACTGAGCGTGGTAAGCCGGTATCAGTCAGACCCAGGGGAGAAGCACTGGATAGCAGTAAAGAACATTCTCAAGTACCTGAGAAGGACTAAGGAGATGTTCTTGGTTTACGGCGGAAAAGACCTCAGGTTGGAGGCCTTTGCTGATTCCGGCTTCCAGAGTGATAAGGACGATTCCAAGTCCATGTCTGGTTATGTCTTTACCCTCAATGGAGGGGCGGTGTGCTGGAAGAGCTCCAAGCAGGACACCGTTGCTGACTCAACGATGGAAGCGGAGTATATAGCTGCTTGCGATGCCGCAAAAGAAGCAGTCTGGATGAAGAAATTCCTAACAAAACTTCATGTGGTTCCTACCATAGTTGATCCAATACCTCTGTATTGCGACAACAACGGAGCTATAGCTTTAGCAAAGGAACCAAGGTCCCATCAGAATCCAGACACATCTTAAGGCGGTATCACCTGATCAGGGAGATCATTGATCGTCAGGAGATCGAGGTTCGGAGAGTTGCTTCTGAAGAGAACATTGCTGATCCATTCACAAAGGCCCTACCTCAGATTCAGTTCGAGAGGCTACTCGAGATCATCGGTCTTCGATACGCCAGTACATGGCCCTAGTGCAAGTGGGAGATTGTTAGTGTTTATGCCCTAGAAGGCCATTACTGTATCATACTAGTTTGTATATTACTTAATGGAAGCTTGGGATATTCACATGTATATAACAGTCTTGCTAAACATGGTAGTATGCCACTTGGTTTTTCTATCTTAATATGTGAGTATACGTATTGATAGAGCTCTAAGGATCTTGCTTAACTACCAGCGTTGTGATGGCAGTCACACTAGTGGGGGCTGGGTAGTCTACAAGCACATCCTTATTCAGGTCCCTAGTCGTTGGATTATCGAGACAGGGCATCGATACTCCGGAGTAGACTAGTGTGTACGCTTCTCATCCCAGTTGGGGAGATGGTCTGTCCCACAGCCGTCAGTACGTCGTACTGGAGATAGTATGCAGGTGCTCGTTAGGTTACAGGTACACCGGACAGGACTCACAGGGAACTGTTGGTTGGTTTTATACCAGTCGTCAGTGAACAGTTCCCAGGTGACATGAGTACAGCATAGTCCGCAGACTTGACACTGCTACTTCGCCTCGAGTGTGTCCCACTGTTCTTAGATTGCTACCCTACCACGGCTCAAAGGAGTCGTGCAAACAAGTAGCAGTTGGGTGCAGTCCCGAGCACTTGGAGGCAGTGGCGGTTAGACAGGATTCGTCTCTCCCGGTATTGGGGGTTGATATCGCGCTGTGTCAGAGAGCCATTACCCAAAGTCCCTGGCCAGGGCAAGCGAGATTTGCTGGTAGGTTCCAGTAGTTTCTCAGGGTGTAATGGGCTTCGCTCCGACACGACTTATACCGCTATTAGGGGACTGACGCTTGCCGCCCCCTAGGCCCGATATGCGATAGTCTTAGACGAACGGACCGGACTGTACGGAGATTGTCACATCAGACTCAGTAGGAGTTCGGATGGGTTTCCTCATCGGCCTTCTTATCGACATCTACCTGGGGACCGTTACGTACAGCTAGTGCCGCTTGCGGTCTGTGGTTAAACCCACTGCCAGCGTAGTAGTCGAGTCTCTAGAGTCCCACACAGAGAGTTTCCCTACTCCGGGCGAAATGATATAGAGGTCGTATGGTTTTACGACAGGGGTTCGGACGCATACGTGTGTTTACGCACGTACGACTTTCGGACAGTTTTTACCAGTCGGCTTTGGTTTAAGCCAGTTACTGGTATCCGGTTATTGGATTTATACAGTCTAAAGTTTTTCCGTATTTTTACGGAAAGGAGGGGCGTTCTCGTAATTGCGTGAGAAGCTTCTAGAAGGTGGTGACTAAGGAGGTTTAGGTGGCATATACATTGAATGAGATTAGTGAGTCATATGGATGATTCATCCATGTCATTAATGCTTCATAATTGCTTAATGACTCATGGAGATGAATCACCACTAGATATTTATCAAGCATGGTTGTAAATCATTTTCTTTTCGTTTCTTGATAAAAATAAATGCTTGATATATATTATGATAACTCATTATTCTCAATTCATTATTATCTTCACCTTCTCTCTCCTCAAGCTCTCCCTCTTCAAACCCTAATCCTCCCCTCTCATGTGTTGAGTACAAGGATTAGTTAGACTTATTAAACCATAACCCTCACTCTATTTCACCTAGCTTCTTTGATTAGCACTTAAAGAAGTTTAGTTGCCTCAAGTTTAGAGGCTAAGCTTGGAGTAAAGCTCTCGGGTGGATCGTCTACTACTTGGAGAAGGCCGAGGAGGAGGTGGAGTTCGTAAAGACGAAGGACACGGTTCTTTAGGTATAATCCCTTTACATAGTAGTTGTTAACAACTATGTTTGATGTTAGTTATCGTTTAGCTTCGATTCATGCGGTTAGTCGATGTTTAGCATAAGAACAAGATCGTTTTTCATATTTCCGCCTCCCCGCAAGTCGTGGGGTGTTGTACATCGACTTACAGTTTGGCTCCGTCATCATCTACCCTGCCGGAAGCACTCATCTGGCGGAAACCCCGGCGGAACAAGTGGCCAAGCCGGTCCCAAGGGGCAAGAGGCCGAATGTTGTGATTGCTAAGGCACCACAACCGAAATTTAAGAGGGTGTCTAAACGCCTCCCTGGCGCTCCAGCTGGGGGCAAGACTTCCAGTGCGAAGGGCAATATCAAATGTCATGGACGAGCTCAGGCGATGACTCCAACGAATGCACAATCGAGTGTATCTCCAAGGCCCTCCATCGCTCGGTCTGCGGCGTCTTCCCAAAGAGCCGAAGTCTGCCAGGCGCTTAGGACAGAAAAGTTAAGGAAGAAGCGGCTCAGGTATCGAGCCAATAAGAGGGCCAGGGCTTCAGCCAAATGGAATCGTGTGAAGTTCCAAGTGCAGGGTTGCCCTACGACGACGGCTGAGTCGGACGTAAGAATCAGCAATTCCTTCGAGCCTCTGAAGTGGGTTCAGAAAAATGCCATGACCGCCAGAATCAAGAAGACAGTGGTCCGAACAGTGCTACAAAGAGACGTGTCCCGGCCCCAACAGGAAAAGTATGACACTGTCTCTTCAAGGGTCTATCAGGCGCTCTGTGCCGCACGAAAGCAGCATGGCAAATCCAGAAAAGAAGCGCCAGCACCATTCAAGAAGCTGTTTAGACCAGCCGCCTTCAATCGACTACCAGCTACCGAAGCAAGGGGGTCAAGACAGCGATCCGTGAAATCAGCCGCCAATGATCGAAAGACGGCCGGATATATCATCCATACGGTCTATATGGCGGGCGGGCGTCCCAGCGACAACCTTCGCAGCAAAAGCAAGGATGGGGCCACCACATCCCAAGCCCAATCTAGCCTGAATGTGGTTGACACCGCCCAAGAACAGCCGCCCCTACTGGATGAAGAAAACCCTCTCGATGAGGATGATAGGCAGAAAGACCCCTCGGTCCATGCAGAGTCAAGCTCGGACAGCGAGGAAGAGCCTACTTTCCGCCCCAGGACTGCGGAGCAAGAGCTGCTTCAAGAGCTTCGAAAACAGCTCAGGAGCAAAGATAAAGAGATGGCCAAGCTCTATTCGAAGATTGACGACTTAACGAACGTGGTGATGCAGCTTACGGCTCAAATTGCTCGAGCCGCTACTAATCAGCCGGGTGATGCCAATCCGAGGCAGCCAATGCCTGTTCCTTTGGGACCAAGACTGGTCGAGCCGCATGAAAGCCGGCCACACTCCGCTTCTGGGGACGCCTTGGCCCCAGATAGCACTATCCCTCTAACACAGGATCGGATAATGGATTTGGTCACCAGCAAGGTTAAAACATTGGTGGCCGAAGCTGAAGCTCGGAAAGAAATCGGCAGTAGTGGGCGGCCATATCCCGCGCAGTACGATCTGATTGAGTTCCCAAGCGGCTACGTCATTCCTAAGTTCGGAAGATTTGATGGAACGGGGAATGCAAATCAGCACGTCGCCCACTTCAAAGCATCGTGCAGAAATACAGGGGGCAATGACGCGCTCCTTCTTCGTCAGTTTGTCAACAGCCTGACCGGCGTCGCCTTCGACTGGTATGCAAGTATACCGGACGGGTCCGTCATTACCTTTGCTCAAATGGAGTCCCTGTTTCGGCAAAGGTTCATGAGTGTCAGTAATAACATCTCCATTGCTGACCTTGTGAGGACCAAGCCGGGGAAGAATGAAAGCAACACCGACTTTATCGCTCGATGGCGTAATCTCACAGTCAAGTGCGAACCGCCGCTGGAGCAGGACCAGTCCGTCAGCCTTCTCATTGGGAACCTCAGCAATTGGATGGTCCCATTCTTGTGTACGGCGGGCCTCAAGACATTTTAGGAGCTAACCAAGAAAGTCCAAATGCTGGAACGCTCGAAGCAGGAGTCCCCGCCGGATTCTCAGAGAGACAAAACTTGGAAAAGCAAGCGGGACGACAACCGTAGAAGCGGGAGTTCCAGCAGTACCAATGTTTTCAATGCATCCGACAATGAAGAAAAGCGAAGGGCAGCCGAATCCAAAACTAACCGGTCTCGAAAGCCATTGTTGGGAGGAGATGGGCCTTCCCTAGAGGAAAAAAAGAACAAGGTTTACTCTTTCAGAAGGGACAAGGTCCGCAAGATATTTAAAGATGCCTTGAACAACGGCCTACAATTGCCGGAGTCGAAAAGACCCCAAGAAGCAAAAATGACCGACAATCCCCTGTATTGCCCGTACCACCGAGTAGTGAGCCATGTGATCGAGGATTGCTATATCTTCAAGGACTGGGTCGAGAAGCGGTACAAGGCCGGAGAGATCGAGCTGTCCAAAAGCGTGTTGGTGAACAATCAAGTTGCAACCGCCAACTTTATACAGACAGAAGTTGAAGCCTTCTGGGAGCAGACAGCCGAACCCGCTGCCCTGAGAAATGAAACGGACTCATCGCGGCCTCCGTGGAGTACGCACATATCCAATAAGACGAAGAAGATGATAAAGCTACTTCGGAAGGAACCCAAGACGGAATGGGAAGGGCAGAAGAAGCCTACCAGTCCAGCTGCCAATGCGGCTCCATCAGGCTCAAAATCCAAGAAGCTCAAGAAGAAGAAAAGTGCAGCTCGGCGCGAAAAAGAGTCTGCAGGGAGATCGACCATTCAAAAATATATCGATTCCTTCGAAGAATATGAACAAAGGGAAAGAACATTGATTCAATTGAAGAAGTTCTTCCCTGTACAAGCGGCTGAAATTCTGAAGGAGTTAGAAGAAGACTCCAATGAAGAGATCCCAGTAGTGACCTGCTACGCCATCCATCTTGGTAGCGACTCTGAGGATGAGCTCTGTTTTTCTGAAGAGGACGAGGAGCTCGCCACAAAGGCCAACCAAATCCAGCTCAGAAGCGGCAGGGCTCTACCGCCAAATCAGGGCAATGCCCCAAAAGGAAAGGGAAAACAGGTGGCTAATGATGAAGATGGCGGAGAACCAGCTGATGAAAACTCGAGTCCTTCCCCAGTAGAGTATAATGTCTTGGCTCACCTTCGAAGGCTTCCGTCTCTCCTGAGCATCTACGACGCCTTGGTCCTATCTAAGGAGCTTAGAGATGTTCTTATTCACGCTCTATAAAACCCCGAGCGGTATCAGGCTCACTTTGCGGAAATTAATATGAAAGAAGCCCAGCACGCTTTGCATGCCGCCGCAGTCACATTTAAGGACGAAGACTTGCTATTGGGAACGGCTGAGCATAATCGGCCGCTTTACGTGACCGGGTACAGCGACGGAGATCGAATTAATCGCATATTAATTGATCCGGGGTCCTCAGTGAACATCATGAACTTGCGGACGCTGAAGAGTTTGTCAATGGACATCCGACACCTGTCAAGGGAAAGGATTGTCATTCAAGGCTTCAACCAAAATTGCCAGCAAGTTCTGGGGTCTATAGCTTTGCCAATCAAATTCGGGGATCTGCAAACTGAAGCTAAGATATACGTGATCGACGCAGACACGTCTTATAAGATCCTCTTGGGGCGGCCGTGGCTCCACGATTACGGCATCATTCCGTCAACTCTCCATCAATGCATGAAGTATACTAAAAATGGCGAAGAAAGACGCATTGACGGAGACATCCAGCCGTTCGGTGTGCATGAAGTCCGCTATGAAGATTCTCGGTACTTTATGAACCACCAAAATGCTAAGCCACAACTGACTGAGGATAGACCGGCCCCAAGACCCAAAAGCAAATCTGCGCCGGCTGTCACTTTCAAAAGCAAAAACGCCCAAGTGCGCCCGCATTTCGGCAGCGACACTGATGAGTCTGACGCTGGAAGCCCGTCCTTCCGTAAAACTCGCCCTCGTTTCGGCAGCGATACGGACGAATCTGTTACTGAAGGCCCATCTAGCAGCAAAGTCCGCCCTCATCTCGGCAGTGACACTGAAGAGTCAGAAGAAGAGGACCTGTCGTGCAACGGCTGTGCAGATTGGACGCCCATGCAGCAAGCGAAACTACGAGAGACCTTCGAAGTCGCAGAAGGGTCCCTGGCCATCACAAGGGTGCCGGAACGGATGTGCAAAGAGCTCGATGCATTGTCAGTCTCCACCGTGGACCAGCTGAAAACTTTCTACGTCCCCGGGAGGAAAAATGGACAGAAAGGCATCCTGTTTTACGGGTCAAACCCTGTTGTGCACCCGGACGATCTTTCTGTCGCGTGCCTTCCCTATGAGAGAGGCATAATAGCCGTCCTCAATCCCAGATACTATGCGCCCGAGATGCGGGAATACTTTAAAAAGTGTGGATGTCGGTTATATCAAACGGAGTCCGAAGCAAAGTTTTACGAAGGGCTATGGCATCCACCCCAGGTTCGAGCACTCATCGATGGACGAATTCCAGACAGACGGGGAATAGGTTGCATTCAACCTGATTCCAGAGCGTGCTACATGATCCATGTTGGTGAAGCTGGCGAAAGATCAAATGATGATGATGAGATAGCCGAGCCAGAGGAAGCTCCTCAAGAGCTTGAAGATGGCGGACAAGCAACCTTTGACGAGCAAACCGAGATTGACTTAGGAACGCCCGATAATCAAAGGCCGACCTACATCAGCTCGCTCTTGTCAGAGGAAATGAAAGCGCAGATAATTGCCCTGCTGCATGAGTTCGTCGACTGCTTCGCGTGGACATACAAAGAAATGCCTGGCCTTTCTCCTGAAGTGGTCGTACATAAGTTGGCTATATCTCCCGATGCTAAGCCAGTCAAACAAGCTCCTCGAAGAATGAGAAGGGAACTAGAAAAAAAGGTCATCGAGGAAACTAAGAAGCTCATCGATGCCGGCTTCATCAGGGAAGAGAAATATGCGGATTGGATCGCATGCATAGTCCCAGTGAAGAAGAAAAATGGGCAGATCCGAATTTGTGTCGATTTCAGGGACCTCAAGAAGGCGTGTCCTAAAGATGACTTCCCGCTACCGGTCATGGAAATGATGGTCGATGACACCTCAAATTACGAGCTGTTCACCTTTATGGATGGCTCGTCTGGATACAATCAGATCAAGATGTCGCCTGAGGATGAGAAGCACACAGCATTTCGAACCCCGATCGGAATATATTGCTACAAGGTGATGCCGTTCGGATTGAAGAACGCAGGTGCTACATATCAAAGGGCAATGACCAATATCTTCGATGACCTAATTCATAAAGTCGTCGAATGTTATGTTGATGATCTGGTCGTTAAGACTAAAACCAAGGCCGATCATATCCAGGATCTTAGGACCGTTCTCAACAGACTGAGGGAATTTAACCTGAAGATGAATCCTCTGAAATGCGCTTTTGGCGTGTCGTCGGGAAAATTCCTGGGCTTCATAGTTCGACATCGAGGGATTGAAGTTGACCCATCAAAGATAAAGGCCATCATGGAGATGCCCCCTCCAAAGAGTCTGACACAGCTAAGATCTTTTCAAGGCAAGCTTGCTTATATACGGAGGTTCATCTCAAATTTATCGGGGAGATGTAGGCCCTTCTCAAAGCTCATGAAGAAAGGAGCTCCTTTTATCTGGGATGCCGAATGTCAAGCAGCGTTCAAAAGCATTAAACAATACCTGTTGCACCCTCCAGTGCTGGCCGCTCCCATTCCAAATAAACCGTTGATTCTCTACACAGCCACGCTAGATGAGTCACTCGGTGCACTCCTCGCCCAGAATAACGAGGAGGGAAAGGAAAATGCCCTCTACTACCTCATTCGAACTCTAGTCGGGGCGGAACACAACTATTCCCCAATCGAAAAGCAATGCCTGGCTCTGATATTTGCTGTGAAGAAGCTGAGGCACTATCTGCTGGCTCATCGGGTTATGCTGATCTCCAAGGTCGACCCGCTCAAACACTTGATGACCAAAGCAAGCCTAGCCGGCAGAATGGCAAGATGGGCTGTCATGCTACTTGAGTTTGACATAGTTTATACTCCTCAGAAAGCAGTAAAAGGGCAAGCTCTTGCAGACTTTCTCGCTGCTCATCCCATACCAGAAGGGTCGCCGCTAAATTGTGAGTTACCCGACGAACAAGTGTTGCAACTCGAGAATGACGAGCCATGTTGGGAGCTCTACTTCGATGGAGCCTCATCGATAAGAACCTCTAGTAAATCAAGCATCCCGGAGGTAAAAGCAGGGATAGGATTGGTGTTCATCACGCCATCAATGGGAACCTTACGGCGTTCTTTTGCTCTCACCGAGCCACGCATAAACAATGAGGCCGAGTATGAAACTCTGATAGCTGGTTTGGAGCTTGCCATAGAAATGGAAATCCTTCGGCTACGGGTTTACGGTGACTCCCAGCTTGTCGTCAACCAAGTAAGCGGCAACTATAAGATATACAAACCTGAGTTAGCTCGGTACAGAAGTCGGGTGGTGGAACTCATGAAACGGTTCACTCACATTGAATTAACAAGAGTCCCTAGAGCATTGAACGGAAAAGCCGATATACTCGCTCGCCTAGCCAAGGAGCTGGCTGATCCTCACATGGACGAAATTCTGATCACAGTCAGGAGCCGACAAATTCTACCCCCAGTCTCTCTACGAGAAGAGGAAAGCGCGGAACAGGAGAGCAGTCCTGCCGAAAAAGCTTCGATCATCCAAGACGAGCCCGATTGGAGAGAACCCTTCATAAAGTACCTCCGATACGACAAGCTGCCCGAAGAAAAATCTGCGAGGATTCAGCTGAAGAAAAGAGCTCTCCGATACGTGTTTGTAAATGATACGTTATACCGCAGGTCATATGACCAACTCTGGCTCAGGTGTTTGTCATTGGCCGAAGCCCAAAAGGTCATGAAAGATGTTCACTCGGGCGTTTGCGGTGCTCACCAATCTGGCCCCAAGATGCGACTTCAAATCAAACGGCTTGGGTATTACTGGCCCACCATGATACGGGATTGCGGAGAGCATGCAAAGAAATGTCAGATCTGCCAAATCCATGGTGATTTCATTCACAAGCATCCCAATCCGTTGCATCCAACGGTGGCGTCGTGGCCCTTTGAAGTCTGGGGCACCGACATTGTTGGCCCAATTGATCCTCCATCATCCAAAGGCCACCGGTTCATATTGGCCGCGAAAGACTACTTCTCCAGATGGGCTGAAGCTGTCCCGCTAAAAGAAGTCAAGACAAAAGATATTCTGACATTCTTCCAGCATAATATTCTATACCGTTTCGGTACACCAAGAAGAATCATTTCCGACAATGGGCCTTCTTTCAAGAGCTTCAATGTTTCAAGGTTCGCTACTCAGCACAAGATAGACTGGAGATATTCCTCCATCTATAATCCAAGAGCCAATGGGCTCGCCGAAGCCTTCAATAAGACTCTATGCAAGCTCCTGAGGAAAAATGCTTCAGCCAACAAGAGGGACTGGAATCTCAAGCTTCACGAGGCGCTTTGGGCATATCGTACCACGCACCGTACTCCAACTTAGTCCACTCCATACTCATTGCTCTTCGGAATGGAGGCGGTCCTCCCCCTCGAAGTCGAAGTTCGAAGCTTAAGAATGGCCGTTCAGCATGAGTTGACGGAGGAGGAAAACGTGCTCCTTCGACTTGAGGAACTCGATGCCCTCAAAGAAAAGAGGCTCGCGGTGCAGCAAAGTCTGGAGCTATACCGAGCCCAAATGTCACGGGCCTATGACAAGATAACCCGTCTCCGCGGTTTCAAGAAAGGTGAATTGATGTTGGTCCTCAAAAGACCGATCATCCCCAATCGACATGCCAAGGGAAAATTCGAGCGAAACTAGGAAGGACCATACGTCATCGAGAAAGTGTTTGACGGAGAATCCTACCAACTAATAAGCGCCGAGGGAGAAAGGCCCATGCCACCCATCAATGGCCGATATCTTAAGAAATACTACACGTGAATGCTCCAAGTCGCAGGCGAATTGAGCACATCAGCCCTACGGTCTGGATCATGCATCCTGCAAAACCGTATACAATCCACGGGCGTAAATGACCCCTATCTCTCCCAAATCCTGCCGGTGAGACTACTTTTAAAGTCCCACCAGCGGCAAAAAAGAGAGAAAGAAAAAAAAAGAAGAAAAAAAATAAAATAAAAAATAAAAAATAAATAAAATAAATAAATAAATAAACGGTATGTCCACAAGCAAAATGGGCACGGATGAAAACCCGAAAGGGCTCCGTGAGTAAAAATAGCAGGACTACCAGCGGGTCTGTGAAAACCCGAAAGGACGCAAACTCGTGAAAAAAAAATGAAATACACTCGCAAAGTCCTCTCGACCTTGTGAGGAGAAAACCCTGCGTGAGATCCTTACGACTCACAAAAGAGCAACACACTTAGGAATCCTCACGATTCTTAAGGAGAAAATACACCTGCGGGATCCTTACGACTCGTAAGGGAAAATGCTTTTATGGGACCCTCCCGGCCCATAAAATTGAAAAGCCTTAGGTGATAGGGACCCAAACCTGTCTCCTAAGCCATCCTTCCCCAACGGGCAACGGCAAATGATGAGTCGCTCCTGGCATTTCGCTTCAGTGTTAGCGGTGCTGATGCCGACCAAAAACCCAAATCCCAAGTCCTCCCAAGGCAAATGATGAGTTGCTCCTGGCATTATTCCAGTGCAGCAATGCTGATGCCAAACAAGATCCAAATTCCAAGTCCCCAAACGGCGAATGATGAGTCGCTCCTGGTACCACATTCCAGTGTAGCGATGCAGACGCCAACCAAAATCCGATTTCTCAAAATTCTCCAGGCCCTACAGCCAGTCCCCAAGTTGACTGCCGTATACAATCCACGGGCTCAAATAATTCTCGTCATACCCATGCCCCACCACAATCACCAGTTACGCTGCTGGTCTCCGCCTTTGGAATGATGCCCCATTGAGAAGACCCACTCATGTATCCCCACGATACATGAGGAGAACAAACCTTTGTGGGATCCCTACAACTCATAAAGGAAGAACACGCTTAGGAGTCCTCACGACTCCTAAGAAGAAAATACACCTGCGGGATCCTTACGACTCGTAGGAAGAAAATGCTTTTATGGGACCCTCACGGCCCATAAAATTGAAAAGCCTTAGGCGATAGGGACCTAAACCTGTCTCCTAAGCCATCGCTCCCCTAACAGGAATAGGCAAATGATGAATTGCTCCTGGCACGTGTGCTTCAGTGTTAGCAACGCTGATGCCTGTCCTAACCCCAAACTCCCAAACTCCAATCCAATAGACCCCTAAGTCGTTAAACTGGGAATAGATGACCCCTAAGTCGTTAAACTGGGAACGAGGGAAATCTCCTCATGGCAAATGATGATTCGCTCCTGGTACCATATTCCAGTGCAGCGATACTGATGCCACACCAAAACCAATTCCCAAATCCTCTCATAGCAAATGATGATTCGCTCCTGGTACCATATTCCAGTATGGCGATGCTGATGTCAATCCAAATCATAATCAACAACTCAACTTCAACTCCGACACCGCAGAAAGCGGAGCAAGTCAGAATCCAATCTCGACACCGCAAGAAGCGGAGCAAGTCAAGTCTACCCCTGACACTGCAAGAAGCAGAGCAAGTCAAATCAAGCAACCGACCGTCCAAGTCGCAAAAAGAGCAGCACCGACCGTCCAAGTCGCAAAAAGGGCAGCACCGACCGTCCACGTCGCAAAAAGGGCAGCACCGACCGTCCACGTCGCAAAAAGGGCAGCACCGACCGTCCAAGTCGCAAAAAGGGCAGCACCGACCGTCCACGTCGCAAAAAGGGCAGCACCGACCGTCCATGTCGCTAAAAGGGCAGCATCGACCGTCCACGTCGGAAAAAGGGCAGCACCGACCGTCCATGTCGCTAAAAGGGCAGCACCGACCGTCCAAGTCGCAAAAAGGGCAGAACCGACCGTCCAAGTCGCCAAAAGGGCAGAAACCGACCGTCCAAGTCGCAAAAAGGGCAGCACCGACCGTCCAAGTCGCAAAAAGGGAAGAACCGACCGTCCACGTCGCTAAAAGGGCAGCACCGACCGTCCAAGTCGCAAAAAGGGCAGCATCGACCGTCCACGTCGCAAAAAGGGAAGCATCGACTGTCCACGTCGCTAAAATGGCAGCACCGACCGTCCACGTCGCAAAATGGGCAGCATCGACCGTCCAAGTCGCAAAAAGGGCAGCATCGACCGTCCAAGTCGCAAAAAGGGCAGCGCAGGATTTCTACAAAGCGGGAACCAGATTACTCCGGGCCAGGGAAACGTCTATCACGGACACTCCATCTCGGAGACATGTCAAGCAACGACCGTCCATGTCGTAAAAAGGGCAGTGTCAGCTTCCCAAAAAGCGGGAACCAAATCAGGTCGCCTTCAAGTAAAAGAAGATCCATCAATTTCATGCACACGACCCACATATGTGGTGTGTATTTATTGATGGTGGGCAATTTGTTGGGGTAAAAATTTACACCCGGGTTGACTAAGTCAAAATTAAAGTCAACCCCAAGCTAAGTGGGCCCATGCCCGGGTCGAGCCCGAATATGAAGCGGCCGGCCTCCCCCGCCAAGATTAAATTTTTGTAATAAACAATTTTGTTGTATTTCTTTTATTTTATTTTTATGGATAAATGTAAGAAAAATAGGCATAAAGCCAAATTTTTGTAAAGCCCATGGCTTATGTGCAAAAAGAAATGACATATGAGCCATGGGATAGGCAAAATGCCATTTTGTGAAGCCCAAGGGGCTATGTGTAAAGTGTATAGCCTATAAAGGCAAAGATAAGGAAATATCTCAACAACTTTTTTACCTCTCCCAAAAAAAAAAAGAATCCAGATCTGTCTCTTTCTCCTTCCTCAAGGTTCTAAAACCTTCTTTTTTCTTTTGAATTAAATCAAGAGTTTAACTCTTCCTTTTCTCGAAATAAATAGATTTCCACTACAAAACCTACGAAGGGGAGCTCGGATCTCCAATCAGATCTCGAAAAGGGGGGATTTTAAGGCTCATCCCCTTTTCTCCACGATCCCGCCGGTCAAGAGCAAGAAGAAGGAGACCCATCTCCAAAAATCTAACTTTGGACAGGCCCAAGGCTCAAAAGAAGAGCAATAAATCCCCAGGAGTTTAACTCCTTTCTAAAGTTGCTGGAGTTTAACTCCATAATTTAATTTCTGTTGGAGTTTAACTCCATAAATTTGTTTCTGTTAGGAGTTCAACTCCAAAAATCCCCTTGGGAGTTCAACTCCCCAGCCTAGGGGCTAGGCTTCCCTTTCTGCCGGTTTTCCCCGCGGTCACGTGTGCGCACGTGACCCCGGGGGCGCCAAGGCGCCCATCGGTCACGTGTGCGCACGTGACCCCGGGGCGCCAAGGCGCCCATCGGTCATGTGTGCCCACATGACCCCGGGGGGTGCTAAGGCACCCATCGGTCACGTGTACGCACGTGACCCCAGGGCGCCAAGGCGCCCATCGGTCACGTGTGCCCACGTGACCCCGGGGGGCGCCAAAGCGCCCATCGGTCACGTGTGCGCACGTGACCCCGGGGCGTCATAGTGCCCTTCGGTCACGTGTGCCCACGTGATCCTGGGGGGCGCCAAAGTGCCCATTGGTCACGTGCGCGCACGTGACCCTGGGCATTAAAGCGCCCACCTGCCGTGCGAGCGTCCTTTGGACGCCATTTTGTTTTCTTTCCCTCTCTCGTTTTACGTGCACTCCCCAACAAAATCCCTTCTGGAGTCTAAACCTTTCTTTTTAAAAAAAAAATTCTTTGGAGTTTAACTCCATAATAAAGTTCTGTTTTAGGAGTTTAACTCCGCATAAAATTCTTTTAGGAGTTTAACTCCATCTAAAATTCTTTGGAGTTTAACTCCACAATAAAATTCCTTTTGAAATTAAACTCCACTTTTAAGAAAAAAAAGGGGAAGGAAAACATACACAGACTCCATGACGCTGTCTTCCGTTAGAAAAAAAAATTCTAACGGGGCGCTGCCCCGCACCCCGCAAGGGAGCTGCTAGCCCCTTGACCCCCAGCCCGCTATCCGGGTAGCGGGACCCCCGTAAAAACTCTGCGGGACCCTGATATTTTCTAAACCCCTTCAAAACACGATACTGCACATTGAGTTCGCATGACCAGTTTAACCCGTTAATCGGAGGTTCGTTCGCTCCAAATGCGAGGGGTAATTAACGGCAGCTTAGTCCGCGGTTGCCGGAGATTCGGATCCCTACAATCAATAAACCCCAGCCTACCCTACGCAGAGGGAATCTGTAATGCGCCTGACAAGCGCGCGCATATTCCCATCTCAATGGGGTGACGAAAAACACCCTACAGAGATGTTGAGTTTGACGTTCTCCTGGGCACGGACTGGTTATCTACGTGCTAGGCGTCTATGGACTACCGTGAGGAAACAGTCAGGTTTTGTTTTCCCAGGCGAGTCAGTTCTTGTTGTGCAGGTGGATAATTGTGCCGCCTCTCACAGCTTGAATTCAGCCTTTTTGCTAGTCGGCTTTTGAGGAGATGTCGTGGATTCTTGGCATTCATTCGTGATACCGGAGCCACAGTTGGTTTGTTGGACCGGGTTTCTATCGTGCGAGAGTTTTCCGACGTTGTTCCAGATGAGCCGGCGAAGCTTAGGGAGCTTAAGGGTCAGCTGCAGAGTGGTTTGTTGGGGGGATTGTGCGTCTGAGTGTTTCTCTTTTGGAAGCTCCTATTTCTGTTCGTCAAGGAGAAAGACGACAGATTGAGGTTGTATATTGATGGATCGTTAATTGAACCGGCTTACGGTGCGAATAGGTATCCTTTACCTCGCATTGACGATTTCTTCGATCAGCTCCAGAGTGCGAGACATTTTCTAAGTTTGTTTGGGATCAGGTCATCATTGTTGCGGTTTCGGAGTGATGACATTCCGAAGACTGCCTTGTGCGTGCTACGGGCTTTGTTAGTTATATGTATGCCCTAGAGGCCATTACTGTACATATGATGTATATTGTAGTGGATGCTAGGACGTATATAGGGAGGACTTTCTTGCTCGACATGATAGTATGCTATCTGGTTGCTCTTTACCTTAACGTGTACACTGATTGTCTCCCTGTTACATGTTGGTAAAGCCCTTAGGATCTGTACTTGACTACCTGGACTATGATGCGGATCATACTAGTGGGGACATGGTAGTCCATAAGTACATCCTTCAAAGTCCCTAGTCGTGGGTGTATCGAGACGGGGCATCGATATACCAGAGTAGACTAGCGTGTACCTTCTCGACCCATACAGATGGGCGATGGATGATCCCATATCCATTGGTGTTTGACATCAGAGATGATATACGGGTGCTCAGTGGAGACTGGGTACACTGGACGGACTCGCCGAGAACTCCCAGATGGTATTATACCTCACGTCAGATGGCAGTTTTCTGGTGACACTGGTACAGAGTAGTCTGTTGACCCGAGATCGTCATAGAGTCTTGTGTGGTTCCCACTGTGCTTTGATTTCCATCTTACCACGTCCAAGAGGGCGTGCAAAACGGTGGTTTTTGGGTACAGTCCCGAGTCACATGGAGGCAATGAGCGATAGGAGGGGATTCGTCTCTCCCGGTATAGGGGGTTGATGTTGCGCTGTGTTCGATTGGCTATAACAGGAAATCCCTGGCCAGGGTTGCTGAGATTTACTAGTAAGTGTTACCAGTAGTTTCTCGAATTGTTATAGACCTCATATCGACACGACTTATTGAGCTATTGGGGTCTGACGTTTACCACCCCTAGGCGAGATATGCGACATATCAGACGATCAGACCGGACTGTACGGTAGTGTTACTGGTTGGATTCACTGGAGTGTGAGCGGGCTTGCTCGTCGATCTTCAGATCGCTCAATACCCGGGTGGCCGTTACGTTTAGCAGACCGCTTGCGGCTTGTGGGTGCTTGATATGATCATCATCTGCTGCCGGCGTATTGACGAGTCTTTAGAGTCCTACACAGAGGTTTCCTGGCTCAAGCGAAACGAAATAGGAGCGCATATGAGATATGTGCGGGACCGAGAATAATGCGTGTATGTGATACCGTATTTCATTCTCGCGATGAATGTGTCGAATGGATATATGCGATATAACCTAATTATCGAATCGAGAATTATTCGATAAACCGATACATTGGATACTAGTCGGTTATATGTGATATGACCGGATCGTTAAATCAAGTGTTGATTTAATGATTTAATGTATAATTATATATTTGATATATTACTTTGCATTAACTAGTATTGGTTCACTTTAAATGGATTTTCTCACTTGGTTTGTGCACATTGTATATGTGATATATTTTTGTGCACTTGTATGTATCATGTTTGATGATGCATGCTAACTTGTGTTTTGTGTAAAGTTTAAACCATGGTTATGTAATGGTTAGGGTTTTCATTTTCATATCTATTTATTTATTTGTTTATGCATTTTGGAAAATGATAAGCATAATGCAAAATGGTGGCTTTTTTTGGAAGCTTGTTGAAGCTTCATGAAGACTTTGACCAAGTGACCATTTTGTCTCATGCTTAACCCTAACCATTCCATTCAACCATGATTAACTCTCTACACATTACCATGGTTACATTATGATAAGTATTCTTATTATTTCCTTTTTGAGAAATACTTATGATAAGATTCATCTTCTTCTTCTTCATCTTCTTCACTTGAAGAAGCTTGCTTCATCAATGGTGATTGATGAAATCAAGTGAGAAATCCAATTCTAAAGTCTACCCACTTCCTATTTCTTCATCCTCTACCTCTTGCCAAGTAGTAGAGTGTGTTTTCTTCACAAGTTTCATGACTTGGTGAAGTGAGAGCTTGATCTTGCGATGCTTCGACGTAGATCATCTTCGGCATGTCGTCGATGACCTAGCCCGTCATTTCTCCGATGAAGCCGACGCTAGAGCCCGGATTTCTGATTTGGACAGCGGAGAGGACTTCATCACGGAGCCGTGGAGGTGGAGGACCGGATCTACAAAGGTTGTATTTCCGATTCTTATAGTTAAGTGTTAACTAGTTTACTTTTCGCCTAGAAATCTAGCCAACGATCCGTTCTAGGGTTTCTCGGCACCGTTTAAATTTGAAATTGGCATGGTTGATGCCTTGTGAGACCTCATTAGGGTGCCTAGGAACCCTACAGTGGTATCAGAGCCTAGCTAGAGCCTTAGGCGATGCGTAGACGGAGTTAGAAGTCCGATCGACCCAAAACCCCGACTTTAAAATGCTCTCTGGACATTTTTGTAAAATGTGGATTTTTGCAAATTAAAAATATGCAGAAAAATCAGCAGGTAAATCTAAGAATTAAGATGCAAAAATTACCTAATGATCTTTCTAAAGTGCGGCGGAACCGCGGCATTAGCGTGCTAATGCGGCCCTTCCGCGGCCCTTTTGTCTTATCTGCCATTGAATTTTGCACAGTAACTCCTATTTTTCAGTGCTGGTTTTCCTGGGAATTTTTAATCTGAAATCAAGAGTTGAGTATTTTGGGTTGTATTGGGAGTTCATACATTCGATCGGATTGTCAAACTTTGTCTATGTGTCGTTCCGGATAATTTTTTTGAATATGTTAAAAAGTTCGACCGGATATAAATACCCAATTTTTCCCCTGTCGGGAAATTTCCAAGTGTTGGATATTTCTGTAGTTTAATCACGTTCTAAGTAGTGCAAGTAACACGATGGTCCCTCTAGAAGACAACAAACCTTAACTCGATTATGTGACCGTCTTGAACTATCCTTTGAACCTTCGGGTTTGGGGCAGTACGGCGTGCCACATGTGAGGCGTTGGCTTGACCCTTCTACGGCTGGACCGTTGGTACTGAGGCACGAACTGAATGTTTTTAGACTTGTTTCATGTGTTGATCTGTATCGGGAAAACTTGGGTGTTCGATTGTTCGATCGGAAAGTTTAACATTTTCTATTTATCCGGAATGTGATACAATAATTGGAATTCACAAGAAGTTATGAGATAACTGAATGAATGTTATAAACATAGAAGTTTAGTCTCACTTGATCGGTTGCCACGGAATTTTGATGTGATTAAAAGTCCGTCGCAATCACGTAGCGTACGCGGATACTCGTCGGGTAAACTTAATAGACAGCCTCACTCCATAGCCCCGACCAAGTGACTGTAGGAGAACCCCGTCGCCGTAAGCATCCGTTCGGGTGCTCGCGGTAGCGGTGTTCCGCCTTGGTGCACTTCGTCGCCGGTATCGGGGGTGCGGCCACCTACTGAAGTTTGCGACGAGCATTCGATCAGGCTGTCGGGAATCTTGTTGAATTGCCCGACTTGATATTGAAAAGTGTTTTCGATTTTGAGACTAAAACGCGGGGTTTATAATTGTTAGGCATGCGATGTCTAAGGAATTCATTTGGTCAGGCATGCGATGTCTGAGGAGGTTGTGGATTCCAACTGTTGTAGTTTTACACTTTCTTTTCTGTGACCGTAAGTGTAATATGTGATATCGCCGGTTTCGTTGCTATATGTCAACGACAATTGGGATGGACATATTTACTTACGTTGATGACATGTGATGTTATGTGTTGCTGGATATGTTATATTGGATCGTCGTGTTTGAATAGCCGGGGGTTTTTATGTGAGATGTGTGTTTTTCATTTTCATTCATGTAAAAACTTGTATTTAATATTCTTTTAATTGGGGCACTTCCAGGTTACGGAAGTTGTTACCCTTTGTATATTATTTACTTTTCTACACTAGGATAGACCCAAGGAGGGGAGCACAAGTAACCGGGTTCTGGAGTCCAGTGGGAGACCAACTCGAGGAGTCGAGTCTGGGTCTCCTAACTCTAGAATTGGTAGGGTTGCTTGCCGCTCTCGTAGGGGTCTAGGGGTGTGGGTTTGGCTATTCATCACGACCGTGGAATCCGTGTTTTATACTGGCTCGTATTGAAAACACGGACGTCCTAGTATATCCAATATTTCATATGATTCTTCTGCTGCGATATCTGTGATGTGATCATGTGATGTTCTGTGATAGATACTATATATAGTATATATGATATATTATATAGGCGTTACTTATGTTTTACACCCGTGCTAGCCCTGCCCCGCTCTGCCGTTAGTTACCTAACCTAACGGTGCACGAGGGGACATCGAGGCGAATGCGGATGGCATAAGTGTACGTCGTATTTATCTGTGATGTTTAGGTACTTAATTGATGGGACTTCATTAATGAGATTAATGAAATAAAAGAAACCTAAAGATGTTGTAGAATCGAATTTCAAAATAAAACAGGTAGCTACAGTTCTTGCTTTGCACAGAGGTATATGTGATATATCCTGCACCTTATTCGATGAGGAAAGGACCGAGATCCCTTCACCGGGAGTGACTCCTTTAGCAATAACTGGCAGATGCTACACACTCGGTTTGTCTTTTGATTGCTTTTAAGTGTTTTGCTTTGCACAGTGATATATATGATATATCCCGCACCTCATTCGACGAGGAAAGGACCGACGATCCCTTCACCGGGAGTGACTCCTTTAGCAAAACTAGAAAAGCCTCAAAAGCACTCCATTTCAAAATTCATTTGATTCTACAACGATATCAAGTTCATTACGCAAAAGGTTTTCAGAAAAACCTGTCGTAGCCCTCCGTCATTTCAGATAAGTACTAGTTAGTATTCGTGCTACGTTTGTTGACTATGTTAAGGCGTAGTGTGCGGTAGCTAATTAGTGCTTATCTGTATAAGCATATGATGTGATTGGATTAGGGTAGTCGTGCGACTTTGTTGACTATGTTAAGGGTCGTGCGGGTGGGTTTAATTCAATCGGGAAATGACGGGTTGAACTTGACTAGCACTTATGATTTGTTGACTATGTTAAGGTCATATAGCTGCTAGGGGAAAAATATTATCGGGAATTTCAAGTGTTGAAATTTGCAATGAGATTGCATACCTTCTATGAGATAGTTAGATCCCGATACCCGCTGCGAGTAAGAGTTACTCCTGGAAGAGTTTTACACGTTACAATTAGCCGATCAAGTAGGTGTCTAGAAAGGTGTTAACGAGGTTACGCCTCTGGGAAAACGAGGTTTACATTAATTAGGTCCGTGCGAAAGCACGGGGGACCTCCTCAAAGTACCGACACTGGCCTGGCTGAAAGATTGGCGAACTTGTAGTGTGTAATTAATCCCGGCTAGTCTTTCCTTTTAGGGTTTGAAGGAAGATTTGATAAAAAGCAGTGGGAGCCATCCTGATTAGATAAAATAATAACCAATCTATTCTTGAAAGAGCGCACGCTGAGTGTTTTCTTCTCTCTCTCTCCTGGTAGCGACCATATCACGCCTTAATCAAGATAAAAATACGGATATTTGACCGAACCCGCTTGTTATACTGAGCTGGGGAACGTTGGTCCCGCTCCAACTTATAATTGTTATAAGACAGAGCAGGAAATTGGGGAATACCAGATTTCCCGTGCCGCCCAAACGAAGAAAGTGCATATGATGCATCATCTTCGGGTGTGTTCATTACAAAGAACTATTTCTCAGTATCCTTTACGTCCTGGGTATGTGATACCAAATCAGGATCCCAGATATGTAATTTGTTACATAGGGCTACAGAAAGGTAGAGAACTGAGAACGGGTGATAAGTTTCATGAGACAGAAAACGGGGCGAGTGTTGCAGCCAAGTCTGTTGGTCACTGTCACCCTGTATTACCAATACATTGATTCTGAACGAATGTTGTTAGATACCGAACCTGATATACAAAATCATATCAATCTCTTTATTAGTAAAGAAATGATAAAATTTTGTATAGTTGGATAATGTTTTGAACATTTCCTATATCAAAAGTTGATCGGTTCAGGCACGTTATCTAAAAGCATTGATGTTCTAAATCAAACTACAGTTCTTAGTATACGGAACACACACAAGAGGAAGAGTTCAGAAATGAACGAATCCTACTTGAGGCATTGTAGACTAGGTCATATCAATGCGACCCGACTGGCTGTAGTTACATGTAGATGCATATTTAAATCAGTTTGAATTTACATCTTGTGAAACTCGCTAGTCATGTCACAAAGATAAGATGACCATAGCTCCGTTTACTGGAAACAGAGAAAGAGTTAATGAACTCTTGGGATGATACATGTTGATGTATGTAGGTCCCCTGTCTACACATGCCAGGACTGGTTCTTTATACATCATTACATTCTCTGATTATCTTTCGAGATTCAGACCTATGTTCCTGTTGAAACACAAGTCCGAATCTTTTGAGATATTCACAGAATATAAGCGAGAAGTAGAGAACCAGAATACGGGTATAAGTGTTATGTCCTTTGATGAGATCAAGGAGGAGAATACTTGAGCACGGAAATCCTGGATTATTCTAAAGGAGAATGAGATTCTCTCTCAGCATTACTCCTCCGTATACACCATAGCACGATGGTATATCGGGACGGAGCAATCACACCCTATAATGATATGGTGTGCTCTATGATGAGTACTACTGAGTTGCCTTTTTCCTATTAGGAGTTATGCACTTATGAAGTTGCATACCTATTGAATAGGGTTCCGATCAAATCAGTTGCCTACCACTTCATATGTGATATGGAAAGGGAAGAGCCCATATCTTAAGTTAGTTAAGATTTGGGGTTGTCCGGCCTATGTCTAAAAGCAAAATCCGGACAAGCTCGAGGCAAGGTCTGTTGTGTACAACTGGAAAGGTTCCAGCTATACAAACAACAGCAGATGATTTGGTAGAACCAAAGGATTCAGTAGATTCCAACGAACCTCAGCCTCTCCGCCGATCTAGTAGGGTTCCTCACCCACCTGAGAGATATTTTGGTTTCTCTATGACAGTGGGAGCGAGGATTGCATCATGAGATGATGACCCAACTAGTTTCGAGCTGGCCATCAGGAGTGGGACTCTGTAAGAATGGCTGGATGCTTAGTGATCTGAGATGGAATCCTTATACACCAGCAAAGTATGGACTTTGGCTGCTATATCTGAAGGGTTAAATCCCCATCAGAAGCAAGTATATCTTGAGAAGATTGCTTGGTGTAGATGGAAAGGTTGAGACTTTCAAAGCTAGACTTGTTAAAAGTTTGCATCATTGACCAGGTGTGGATAATGATGAAACCTTTTCAAGTAACTATGCTTAAGTCCATCCAGATCCTACTTGCCACGGCTACATACCATAACTACGATATCTGGTGATTGGGTGTCTTGACTGCTTTTCTAAATGATGATTTAGAAGAGTGCGTCTGTAAGTACACCGCCAGAGGGCCTCGTAGACAGTGGGAGCAGCGGAAACGTGTGCAAGATGCTTTATAGGATAAAGCAGGCATCGCGGAGTTGGAACATCTGTTTTGATGAAGTAGTCAAAGAAGTTGACATCATCAAAATGGTAGATGAACCTTGTATATACAAAAAGGTAGTAGGGAGTATGGTGGTGATCCTCGTAGAGTACGTGGATGACATACTCATGATAAGAAAGGAGTTTCTTATTCTACGCTCGATCAATCTCCGTTTATCACAAGGATTCTCCATATAGGATCAAAGTGATACCTCCTATATCCTGGGTTTTGGATCTATGAGATAAATCTAAATGGATGATAGGATTCTCACTAGTTGTAGTGAGATGGTATCAATTGATCCTGGGGAGAATCACTGGAAGTGTTCCAGGGTGATAAAGACGACTGAATGTCAGTCACAGGCATTGTCTTTACCCTAAGTATAGGGACGGTATGTTGGAAGAGTTCCAAGCTAAATACCGTGGCATACTAGAAGATAAAGGCAGGATACATCGCTACTTAAGATGCTACCATAGAGGCAGTCTGGATGTATATTAGTTCATGAGATGAACTTCGTTCCTACCATTGTGAGACAATGGAGTTGTGGCTTATGCCAAGGAACGCCGGTCCCATCAGTGATCCAGACATATTCTAAGGCAGTGTCACCTGATCATGGAGATGGTTGATCTCCAGGGTGATCGAGGTTTGGAGAGTAGACTCAGAGGACAAACACAGCGGATCCACTCATAAAGGCCTGTTCCCAGAGAGAGACTTTTATGGGATGGTTGAGTATGAGATACTACAACCACTGCTACAGATGGCCCTAGTGCAAGTGGGAGATTGTTAGTTATATGTATGCCCTAGAGGCCATTACTGTACATATGATGTATATTGTAGTGGATGCTAGGACGTATATAGGGAGGACTTTCTTGCTCGACATGATAGTATGCTATCTGGTTGCTCTTTACCTTAACGTGTACACTGATTGTCTCCCTGTTACATGTTGGTAAAGCCCTTAGGATCTGTACTTGACTACCTGGACTATGATGCGGATCATACTAGTGGGGACATGGTAGTCCATAAGTACATCCTTCAAAGTCCCTAGTCGTGGGTGTATCGAGACGGGGCATCGATATACCAGAGTAGACTAGCGTGTACCTTCTCGACCCATACAGATGGGCGATGGATGATCCCATATCCATTGGTGTTTGACATCAGAGATGATATACGGGTGCTCAGTGGAGACTGGGTACACTGGACGGACTCGCCGAGAACTCCCAGATGGTATTATACCTCACGTCAGATGGCAGTTCTCTGGTGACACTGGTACAGAGTAGTCTGTTGACCCGAGATCGTCATAGAGTCTTGTGTGGTTCCCACTGTGCTTTGATTTCCATCTTACCACGTCCAAGAGGGCGTGCAAAACGGTGGTTTTTGGGTACAGTCCCGAGTCACATGGAGGCAATGAGCGATAGGAGGGGATTCGTCTCTCCCGGTATAGGGGGTTGATGTTGCGCTGTGTTCGATTGGCTATAACAGGAAATCCCTGGCCAGGGTTGCTGAGATTTACTAGTAAGTGTTACCAGTAGTTTCTCGAATTGTTATAGACCTCATATCGACACGACTTATTGAGCTATTGGGGTCTGACGTTTACCACCCCTAGGCGAGATATGCGACATATCAGACGATCAGACCGGACTGTACGGTAGTGTTACTGGTTGGATTCACTGGAGTGTGAGCGGGCTTGCTCGTCGATCTTCAGATCGCTCAATACCCGGGTGGCCGTTACGTTTAGCAGACCGCTTGCGGCTTGTGGGTGCTTGATATGATCATCATCTGCTGCCGGCGTATTGACGAGTCTTTAGAGTCCTACACAGAGGTTTCCTGGCTCAAGCGAAACGAAATAGGAGCGCATATGAGATATGTGCGGGACCGAGAATAATGCGTGTATGTGATACCGTATTTCATTCTCGCGATGAATGTGTCGAATGGATATATGCGATAT
This sequence comes from Agapanthus africanus, assembly GCA_030015575.1. NCBI lineage: Eukaryota > Viridiplantae > Streptophyta > Magnoliopsida > Asparagales > Amaryllidaceae > Agapanthus > Agapanthus africanus. The sequence goes on from CM057337.1 coordinate 781,035,798, forward strand.
AACCTAATTATCGAATCGAGAATTATTCGATAAACCGATACATTGGATACTAGTCGGTTATATGTGATATGACCGGATCGTTAAATCAAGTGTTGATTTAATGATTTAATGTATAATTATATATTTGATATATTACTTTGCATTAACTAGTATTGGTTCACTTTAAATGGATTTTCTCACTTGGTTTGTGCACATTGTATATGTGATATATTTTTGTGCACTTGTATGTATCATGTTTGATGATGCATGCTAACTTGTGTTTTGTGTAAAGTTTAAACCATGGTTATGTAATGGTTAGGGTTTTCATTTTCATATCTATTTATTTATTTGTTTATGCATTTTGGAAAATGATAAGCATAATGCAAAATGGTGGCTTTTTTTGGAAGCTTGTTGAAGCTTCATGAAGACTTTGACCACGTGACCATTTTGTCTCATGCTTAACCCTAACCATTCCATTCAACCATGATTAACTCTCTACACATTACCATGGTTACATTATGATAAGTATTCTTATTATTTCCTTTTTGAGAAATACTTATGATAAGATTCATCTTCTTCTTCTTCATCTTCTTCACTTGAAGAAGCTTGCTTCATCAATGGTGATTGATGAAATCAAGTGAGAAATCCAATTCTAAAGTCTACCCACTTCCTATTTCTTCATCCTCTACCTCTTGCCAAGTAGTAGAGTGTGTTTTCTTCACAAGTTTCATGACTTGATGAAGTGAGAGCTTGATCTTGCGATGCTTCGACGTAGATCATCTTCGGCATGTCGTCGATGACCTAGCCCGTCATTTCTCCGATGAAGCCGACGCTAGAGCCCGGATTTCTGATTTGGACAGCGGAGAGGACTTCATCACGGAGCCGTGGAGGTGGAGGACCGGATCTACAAAGGTTGTATTTCCGATTCTTATAGTTAAGTGTTAACTAGTTTACTTTTCGCCTAGAAATCTAGCCAACGATCCATTCTAGGGTTTCTCGGCACCGTTTAAATTTAAAATTGGCATGGTTGATGCCTTGTGAGACCTCATTAGGGTGCCTAGGAACCCTACAGGCTTTGTGTGTATTGGTGTGTCATTGGATTCACCAATGCCCTAGCAGCATTCGTAGATATGATGAACCAGATTTCTTCAGGCCGTTCCTCGACCAATTTTTGTTGTGTTATTGACGACATTCTGGTCTATTTAATGTGTCTTGAGGGACAGGAGTAGCACTTGAGGATTTGTTTTGCAAATATTGGGAGAGCCCCAGCGGTTTGCTAGATTTTCGGGGTGTTCTTTCAGGCTTATTTGTGTTGACTCCTAGGTCTTGTAGTTACGGGAGACGGTTTTCGTATGGTTCCGAGAAAGATCGAGGCCGTACAGCTTATGCCCAAACTTGTGTACAGGACGGAGGTCCGCAGATTTTTGGGCTTAGCAGGTTTTTACCGCCGTTTCGTGTAGGATTGCTAGAGTAGTGCTGCACCGTTGATTAAATTGACCGGAATGGAGGTTTCTTTTCTTTGGACTGAGGCATGTGCGGAGTTTTCGGCAGTTGAAGATTCGGTTAACAACTGCATTAGTTCTTTCTCTGCTTCTGGTTCGGGCAACTTGTTGTTTAACTGTAATGTTTCACGAGTGGGGCTCGATTGTGTACTGAGGCGACACTATAGAGTTATCACTTTTGCTTCCCTACATTGGAGGAAGTACGAGAAGGATATCCTACTCATGATCTGGAGATGACCGCGGTAGTCTTGCGTTGGAGATTTGGAGACGCTACTTGTTCGAGAGTCGTGTCAGATTTTCACGGACCACCAGAGCTTAATATACATCTTCCTGCAGCGGGTGTTGATTGTTGAGACAGTCTTCTGCAGATTTACAGTTCTTGTGCGATCGTTGAGTACGGCTTAAGTTCGTCTCTACTGAGAGGACAGCTTGTTCATGTCCACGCTCGACCACTTTTCTTTAATCGCTTTCGCGAGGCACTGCCCGCCGATGCTCGTTCGTCAGAGATATTTGAGCATACTCGGCTGGGTAAAGATTTGGAGTCCTTGAATTGTGACAAGGGTGTGCTAAGTTTAGGGACGCGTTTGTGTACATGATATTATTGGGTAGAGACGTAAAATCCTAGAGCAGGCACATCTGTCAACTCTCTGTACTCATTCAAGTTCCACCAATATTTGACGTGACTTGTGAGATAGTTACAGGTGGGCAGGGATGTAAAGAGATGTTTCGGATTTCGTTTTAAAGTGTTTGTCTTGTTGTGTATTTTGGTTGAGCATCTGAGACCGGCTGGAGAGTTGCAACCTTTAACCGTTCCGAAGTGGGAGTGGGAGCAGATCTCCACGAATTTCGTTATGGTGTCTACCCAGGTTTAGTCAGGGTGTGACTCCATTCGGATGCTTGTTGTCCGGTTTTACTCAGTTTGCTCAGTTGTCCTTTGTTAAGTTTGTGCGTATGTATTAATTGTTTTCGGCAGTTGGGATCGTCACTCGCCATTGTTAGGGTTCTCCTTTGATAACTGTTATCAGGAGACACTCCAATTGGCAACCTTTAGGTTTAGGGGTTAGGTCGTGTCGATCACCAGTCTATTTTTCTGACTCTGCGTTGCAGGATTTTTGGACCCCAGCTAATCTAGAGACTTCGGAGATGATCCAGTTGTTTTAGGTCAGGATGAGAATTGTCCATTGCGGACAGAGGTCTTATGCCGACCGTGTTGGTCGTAAACTTGAGTTCGCAGTGGCAGATCATGTATTCCTACGGGTTTTTCCGATAAATGACTTGTTGAGTTTTGGGAAGCTTATCCCAGAATTGTAGGTCTTTTTGAGATCCTTAAGGCGAGTTAGTTTCGTTACCTTTAATTTGGCACTTCCGCCCAGATTATTGAGTATTCACCCCGTATTCCTGGTGTCGATACTTTGCAATTACCTTCATGACCTTTCTCACATGATTCAGCACCAGACCATTTAGCTTGGACGCGATCATTCGTTCACCAGCAGCCAATTGTTTTAATGGCTCGGCAGGTGAAGAAACTTTGGTCAAGGGTCTTGCCATCTGTGAAGCGTTTTCTTGGACGTAGCCGTATAGTGAGGTAATCACTTGGGAGGCTGCAAGCGAGATATGAGAGTTTGTAATTTTCTCTTTGAAGGTACGCTTAGTAAGAATTTTAAATTCGGGGACGAATTTTTTTAAGGGGGGAGATTGTAACGCCTTAGATTTCGGTTAGTGTTCGTTTAGACGTTAATACGGATTTACTGTAAAAAATTTACCAATTCGGGTTCCTCGCATTTTATAACATTTAATTAATAATTTATTATTATTTGTTATAAGCATGCACGCACGTGTGCACGAAAATGTGGGGATTTGTTTGTGCTAATCTAGTTTTAGCAACCATTACACTTAACCTTAATTCTAAACCCTTTGCTTTAAATCCACCCTTTTTCATTTACCCATAATCTTTTGTGAGAGCGAGAGAGAGAGAGAGATATTTGTTTTGTGATGAGTAGTATGAAAGCATTAAATGTAAGGCATGGTGCATTAATAGTTTTGATATACTCACCATCATCTCTCACCCTACACTCACCTCCCTCTCTCATTTCCTCACACCCTCTCTCTTTTTCTCTATCTCTTTCTCATTTCTTTATCTCCCTCATTCTAATTCTGAACACTCTCTCACTCCATCTCAAAATCCATCTCAAAATTCATAAAAACTTCACAAAAATCACATCTTTGTTCACATTTTTCCTCTTGGATGCCATGGAGTGTACAAAGCTTGGATCTTTGTGTTCTTTTGATTAGGTAATGTTTCCTTACTGTTGTTTAAGTCATTTTTGGGTAGCTTAGCTTTAAAGTTGTTGTTTTTATCGCTATCGTATCGTTTCGGATAAATATCGTATTTTTAGTGTCGATTTGGGGTATCGAATGATCTGCTGTTAAACCAGGTATTTGTTGCAAAAGTTGACTTGACAGTAACCTAGTATAGAGACCTAGAACCTACCCTCAAAATACGAGCCCACTTCTTCTAACTTCGGCCGCAGATTTATTGCTTATGGCCGCAATTTGCGGCCAGAGTAGGGACCTGGATGTTGGTTTTTGGTGTAGGGGTCTCTGGGGTTATTTGTAGTCTCATGGTACTTGCAATTTTTACAAATTGTTAGCACAGAAAAATATGGGACCACTTTGCATATTTCTAGTGTTTCGTTTCGTGTGATACGTTATCCGATACGATGCGTGTTACGTATTGCTGTTGCTCTGAGTTAGTTTCGTAGTGTCGCTATACGCGTTAGCTGCAATACGAACCCTTTAGAGTACGTAGGTGTGTCGTGTTGGTCCGTGTAGATTGTAAGTATTTTAGGTCTATTATTAATATATATTTGCTTTGTTGTTTTAATATTGCAGGTTCGCAGGCGGGGACTACGAACACTGCTATAAAGGGGAAACAGGTGGTAGGATTCACCTAGTTTGGAGCGTTGGTGAGTAGATTTAACATCTACAGGGGAATCGCCCGCATGACGTTATGCGTCTGGGCTAAAAATGTTAATATTTGTCGCATATTCTATATCATATTTAGAATTGCGCATTTACTCTATTACTTAGATATTGTTGTGCTTGGACTAGTAGCCTTAGAATACTGCACATATTATTGACGATTCATATTGCACGAGCACTGATTGTATGTTACACACACCATCAATAATTGTCCTGTCACACACAAACCACTTATAGTTAGGATATTGCTTGGTTAGGGACATTGTGACATTGATTCATATTTCTTATCGCATATGACATATAGCATACATGTATATCTATATGCTTACACATATGCCTTCATATACTTATATGCTCGATACCTGTATAGCTATAGAGTATTGTACCATTAGTGATAGGTACATACACACTTTACGATATAGCTACAGGTATACCTTGCACATATTTCACTTATACCCAGGGGGTATACTACATCATTTACTTATAGGTAGATACATATATCTTGCTATACCTTTGTGTTTACACATACAACAGTTATAGCTACATATTTACCTTTACGTGATGTTATTTAGAATTGGATAAAATAGGAACCGTATGATATTTTATATTAATTTGTTGCAGTTAATTAGCGACTTTTCCTTTATATACTTACATTTCAGTTTATGTTGTATATATCATAGTCATGGATTTTCGCATTGTTATATGGATTTTTCATGATATTTTCTGGATTTGGGGACCGTGCGAGTTCATGAAATTATACATTATTTGAAAAACCCGGTTTCCCTTGATATGATATTTCAGCATCCACCATGAGTTTTATCGGTTCTGATATATATATATATATATATATATATATATATATATACCCCTACGAGGAGGCGTCGAGGCCGTATGAGAGTACATGGTGGGGCCCGGAGGTACCCGGGACAAGAAAGGGATGTCGATGTACCACGCCGATGAGCCCGGCAGGGGAACCATACCATCCGGTGACATTACCTATGACTCGGCGGTTATCATGGGGATACCGATGGGAGTCATGTGCATATGGATACGTCGAAAGGCGAGGGTCAGAGCTAGGCACTCGTGCTTTCGGTATAGCGTATGATACGTACCTATCAGGGTGCCAGTCTTGGTGACAACATCTGATAGATCAGCATTTCTGTGTCGATGCTTAACACATTGGTTTCATGATATTTCTTTTTACTCCTTTGTATATATAACAGGTGATTAGGTCGCTGTTATATATGCCCTTACACCAATATTAGTGGAATGGGACGCTAATATATGTGTATTGATATTAATTTATATACATCATCATATTAATTCATGCAAATATATTTAGGGTGTTAGACTTTTACTTGAGATTAGATTTGGGATATAGGTGATTTATTTGAGATTTGATACAGGATATATATGAGATTGCTGATTTGTACATTCAGGATATAGGAGATTTATTCGAAAGTGTACATTCAGGATTTGTGAGACTTATTTAATATGACAGCCAATTTGGGGGCTGATTTGAGGAATTGGGATTTGGATTTTCTTGATAGATTGTGATCCTACCACGATATCAGGATTCCATGGAAATGACATATTTCTTTCCATACTCCACATTTATTGTTATGCACTGCTTTATGTATTAGTAGTACCTGTTAGAGTACCTTTCATGACTGTTGCATTTACATACCTTTATTATATATATTGCTTCATGTGTAGTTGTACCTATTAGTGTACCTTTCATGACTGTTGCATATATACATTTTCATATCATTATTGCATGATTATTGCATACCGATTGTCATATTACTATTGCTTCATGTATTAGTTGTACCTGTTAGTGTACCTTTCATGATTATTGCATTCATATGACATATTATTGCTATTAATTGCATATGTTAGATTCACGCTGTACGTGGATACTTGCGATTACCTGTATATGTTATTTACTATTCACGAGTTGGCAACTCACCCCCGTTGTGCCACAGTTGTTTTGCAGGGTGTTCCCCAGAGTAGTCGAGGCAGGTTATTCATCTATCCGATCATCTTTTGCTGCGGATACCGCTTCAGCTCATAGTGTGCAGTTTTGCTTAGGTGGGTTTTGTGGTTATCCGTATTGTTGTATTGTATATTCGTTGTATCCTTGTACTCTCCATCTACTATTATTTTGTTGACTTAGAGACTTGGTGAGGACGATATTGTATATTTTTTTGTGACTTGTTGTTTTTTATACAGTTTCCTTTCTATCGTTTTTTATTTCTTCGCTACGGCGTCGTATATTTGTTGTGGTGGTTGTTTTCCGCCTTTGGGCGTGTATTTGCTCCCGTTTGGGGATACTTCATTTATATTTATGTTGTACCCATTTTTGGGGCTAGTTTTTACAAAGGAGGTACTGCCAAAATTTTAAAGAAAGAAAAGTTGGACTTTAAAAGAATTTGGGTTGTGATTTCAAATGTTTTAAAAACTTCTATTATCTTTTCTTGTCTTTTTAATAGTTTAGATTTCTGGGTTTTGGTTTTCTTATACTGCGTTACGTCTGTAGGCGTTGCGTAGTATTAGGGCCGTCACATGCCAATTTCGGGTCGTGACATGTTGTATCCATGCCCGACACGTATTGTACATCGATACTTGCACGACACGTATCGGAAGTGTTGTGTGTGTGTGTATCATACTTGTATAATGTGTTATATGTATGTCGTATGCATATAAACATATTTTTAGTACGTTATTAACGTGTAATATTTTAGACTTGTTAATTTTTCCTTATTTAATATTGACATAATAGTTGATATCTTATTTATCTTTATAATATTATATATATAGCCGTGTCCCCGCATCCTATATTTCAGGATTTTTCTGTATCGCCGTATCGCATAGTGTCGTATCTGTGTCCATGCAAGCTTGGTTAAAGGTAACATCTACGAAGTTCCATATAACTTGTAAACAGTTGCCCATAACATATAGGCAACCTTGGTACATGTTACAGGTAACCGCTTACAAGTTACAGGCAACTGCTTAGATGTTACAGGCAAATTTTATAGAACTTACAGGCAACTACTTAGATGTTTACAGACAAATAATTTACCTTTAATATCTTACCAACAACAAATGAAAATTAGCATTTGCCTGTAACATGTATGAAGTTGGCTGTAACTTGTAAGAAACTCCAGTACATATTACGAGCAACTTTGGTAGATATTACAGGCAACGTTATAAATGTTACACGAAATGTTATAGATATTCACAATTTTTTTGAAAGGAAACAACTTCGAATTGTAATGTAAGATTAACAGAAAGGGTATGAATTTTACCTAATTTGTATCTCGGCGGCTGTCGATTCCTAAGCCGTTGTTGACGTCGTTAACTCCAATTCTGGAGCCACTGACTTAGCCGACGTCTCCTTCGCCAATTTCAAAGGTTTATCCTTTGATTTAGGCACCATTATACAGGGATTAGGGTTTTTGACGATTTGAGGAAGCGAGGTTGCGACGACGGCGACAAGAGGCGTGTGAGGAGCTCGAGCGACAGTGCAAGAGTATGGGTGAGAGAGAGATATATATAATTTTGAATGGTGGGTATTTTTGTCGCTGCACCAAATTAAAATACACAGGCCTTTGGGCAGGGGTTTTTAGACCAAGTTTTTGAACAACAGACCCTTTCTTCCTGTTTTGAAAATACCGGGGACTTTTTGGCCTTTTTTTCTTGGGCCGGGGTTCTCAACAATTTACCCTAATATCAATAATTCAATCGTGTAAACTTATCTATAATTTTCATAATTTGATTATCAAATTATATTTCTGATGCTTAGCCTTTTGTTGCCCATTTAAAAAATTTTAGAATCTTCTTTCTACCGTTGAAACACATTATTATTATTTTACACGTGCGATACATATGGATACATGTGGATGTATGGTAGATATTATATGAGTTTTATTAGTACCATATGATTTAGATATTGAAATTTGGAAATAGGTCAACATATACCTCTATAAATTGAGAGAGATGGTTTGAATATTGGTGTTGATGGGAGAAGAAGATGGGTGTTTTTTTGGTGCGCGTGTGTTTGTTGGTATAAACATTTTCCCTTGTGTGGTCGAACTCCAGGAGGGGAAGTGACCACAAATTAATGCTTTCAGGAAAAATTCATGGATTCCATGGGTGTGTGTGTTGTGTGCTTGTCTGTCTTGAGTGTGTGATATGCGCTTTGGGGAGGCTTAAGGGACAGTTCCAATAAAAAGAAGAAAATATATATTTATTTAGCTCTAACTTTTTCTTTCATTGTAGACATGAGTTTATGTAGATTCGCAAATGTCATTTATACATATAAAGTATTCTACAACCTGTCATGTAAGGTTTGTGACAGGACATGAAACTCTCATGGGTTTTGCGATTAGTCATGACATGCATGCTTGGTTTGAAAGCTGTCTATTGATCTCTATCTAATTAATTTAATAGTAATGGCTTCACATAATAATCAATACTTATTCAACAATGATTTTACATGATGAAACTGGAACATAGCTTTAATATTTACTAGTTACATGCATCTGCGTTTTCATATCAGAAATTGAAGTTTTACTTGCTGTAAAAGCTATTTTTCTTGTTAATAGTGTTGAGCAACCATTTTGAAAACAAAGATCATAATCTATACATGGAGAGCAAATATAGGACAAGTAGTTTTCAAGTGCTTTGCAATTAACTCCAAGGAAACAACATTGCACAACTCATTTGTGATGAAGAACCATCAACAAATGGCACCGATTGCTTGTTTAGATGCAGCTGGCGTAACAAGGTAGTAGCTCAAATGCTCTGATGCGTTGCTTCTGCGTTCATCGGTGTTGCCGTTATAGCTCAGTAATTCCGATAAATCCGTAAAACAAAATCCAAGTTTTTCCGATAGGAGTTTTACGCAGGCAACAAGAGCCTCTTGCATCCAGGGATATCGACATAGCCTAAATGCATCTATTACATTCACCTATGGATTGAGGGAAAGGGATTAGCTTGAGTTATTATTTAAAGGCAATTAGTTTTGGCCACTTATCATGCTAGTTTAGCGAAAATTCATGAATATAATTTCTTATAAAGATATAGGAAATTTACCCATCTTCTGTTGTGGGTGGATTGCTCAGGCCAAAACTCAAGCTCCTGTGTAACTTCCAATGCAAACATGTGGCCCTTACAAGCTCCTTCATTGTTGCAGCTCTTCTCTTTACTTTTGCTTCTAAATATCCATTCTCCTAGTTTAGGTTCCTGCTCAATGTAAGATAGAATAATTATATTGGTGATTGCATAGCTAAATGCAGGACAATAAATGAATTATGAAAGTCAATTTTTCTGAAGATGATCATTTTAAAAGGGGGGAATTGGAAAACATGATATTATGAAACTTATAATATCAATAAATCTCTTTTTTTTTCTTTCTTCTTTTCTTTTTTATGGCACTGGCCCCTAAGCCCTAACATATGCACATGATACACACCACACCATACACAGGCACACAACACAACACACATCCAGAGGACCTGCTAATTTAGCCCGAAAGCGTTAATTTATAGCCACTTTCCCTCCTGGGATTCGAATCCCGCCACTCATCCCAAGAGAGGAAGTGCTTATACCAACTGAGCTACTGCTCATTTTAGATTTGCTTATAGACGTGGTTCTAAAGAAACCCATGATCGAGAAAGCTAAACCTTTATAAATGTATACATCAACCAAGCACAAATTCGCAATGGAGGTAAATATAGTGAGAAAAATTGTCCTGAGAATGTTCATTAGGCCATTTCTCTGAGAACATGAGACATGGCAAGGGGTGTACACACATGGGTATCCCAGCCCTGCCCATGTTCTCGCGTAATTAATCTTCCTCAAATATATGATATTACAGAACAATGAATATAAATATGAGCTTACAATTATAATTCCTCGCACTCCCGCTTCTTCAAGAGCTTCACGGCTCGCTGCTTCAGTCATAGTCTCATCGTTCTCCCATCCTCCCTAATTATCAAATAATTGCAATAAATAATAATGTGCACAAAATAGAATTAAAAAATTCTCAATTAGATATTAAATTGATGCATACCTTTGGAAATACAAGATCTTGTCGATTTGGCGTAGAAATCATGAGGACTTGTAGCCTATATATTGAATCAATCTCATGGTCTTCAACATCTTCTTTTATTTTGTAAGGAATGCATCTGTTTGATAAAATGATTAGACAAAATTTTGATAATCTTGGAAATTCACAAAAATAGTGTATAATTAATTTTGTTGACATAAACAAATACTAAATGGTATGCCATTTTTTTAACCTACATCAATGTAAACATGTTGAGCGTATCTAAAGCTTTCATAATTTGGAATAGTACATCCAAATAATACCAATTTTCATTTTATTGCATCACATCTTTTTCTCAAAAGAATCATTATTTTGTAAGATCTTGAATTTTATTAGCTGAAAATTTAGCTCTTGAAATTACAAAATGGTTTTCCTCTTCTATGTACTTCAATAATAACTAAAACAAAATGGCTTGGGAAAAGAAAGAAATAATATATATATATATCATACCCGGCAACAAGTCTAAGTTTATTCTCGTAACGCTGCCGATGTCGCCCGGTTCTTGCAATAACCTCCGACGACATGATAAATATTTAAGAGGAAAACTCTGAATATATTCCAAAACAAAATAACAAATAAAATTAGAATCCCTTAGCAAAACTTAAATCAAAATATAACCAAAAAAATACAAAATGAAGAGATGAGTTCACCTTGGAACAAAAAAAAAATCCCCTGAATCAAAAGAAAGCTCTCCTCTAACTGAGAGAGAGAGAGAGAGGGAGGGAGAGAGAGAGAGAGGGATTGGGTTTTCTCTCTCAACTGCTCACTGCATACACTGCTGCCTATTCCTGCAATATTTAAGGCACATTGAGGTCAACTATAACTATTACCAGCTTCAAATTTCTCTATAGAACATAGACGAATAAAGAAATATGCTTGGCTCCAGCCAAAACCCTTGAATTATTTGGAGAGTAGAAATAAAATATATTGAAGGAGGAGAAAGACTTAGATTATGCAACTAAAATCTAGGAAAATTAAAAATGGGGAGTTGAGCTCTTTCAGGGAAGTTGCATCATGCCTCTATTTAAAAACATAGAGGAGAGAGAAAGAGAGAAATTCTAATGGGAGGAGAGAGAGAGAAAGAGAGAGAAATTCTACCGCGAGACTTATTCAACTCAAGATTAAGTAGTAGTGTTTTCATTTGGAATACGTAGATTTGAGAAGATAATGATATAGCGTGGTCATATAAAAAAAGAGATCGGTATTCATATTGTGAATATTTATTATATGATCGGTTCCCTATTTCTTTTATCTACATGACAAAAAACTTATACACCAAACTTAATATGAATTCAGTGGTGTCAATTCTACTACGTGTCAACCAAAAATATGATGATGATTTTCCTTTTCGCATTAAATATGAAAACACATCTCATGTAGCATATTATACCAATTATTTTTAGGGTAAATTATCAAAAACCCTTAAGCACCTTTTTACCGCTGACAAAATCCCCTTGGCCTCGAGGCACATTGTCAAAAGCCCGCAGAAAAATTCTCAGTTGTCAAGAAACCCTCCATCTGTGATATCTATGTCTAGTTTACTGTGATAGCTAAACAGTTGCATGTGATATTTCAACGGTTTCCTGCGATATCTAAATATTTTGTATGAATTAGTTAGATATAACAGACTATTATATAGATATTATAGGAAAAATTTACAGGAAGATTTTGACTAACGTTTTGATGCAAGGGAGTTTTTGACAGCGGGAAAAGGTGGTCGTCTTTTTTTTTGGTTGACAATTTTCCCTTATTTTAACCTCTAAATTCAAAATAGGAAAGTATAGAAAAAAGAAACTAGGTGAAAATATATACTTGGATACAAGGGCGCCGCAATCAGCCATTTTGGTTCACACAGACCACAATTGGATAACTATATTACGTTGGACTATTTCAATACCGTATTGCTTTATAAATGGCCAATTAACTCTATACAACCAATTATAAAACTATACCCTTTATGATGAAAACGACTGGCATATATGGCATTGCGTAGGTGTGACAGATCCGCAACTAGATATAATACACAAAACAAACTGATATGCTCTTATTCTTTCTCATTACAGCGTCTTTTAATAAGGAAAATTATTCGGTGTGCTGGCCATGTGTCCGGTCATGAGAGAAAAAGAAATAAGAATATGGACCCTACCGAACTGCTCGAAGAGCGCTCGAAATTCTCTGTCTCTTTCTCTGCCTTGCCTGGATGTATGATACCCGACAGGTGACCGGATAATTTATTCTAGTTACAGAGCACTAGAATCTAAATGGAACCTTAGCAATAAGTTAGTTTTCCCACTAATTTTGTCGCATGCATGTGAGGTCAATTATAATAGTTAAGCCCAACACCGACCAAGATTTGATTATCATGGGGGGTCAACTCTCAACAAATTTACAGCCGACGTCGTATAGACCAATTATGCTACCTAGAATTGAAATGTATGGACATTAAATCTTCATCTTGGTCTTCCAAGCCACCTAATTAATCCAACTAAAAGAAACCAAATTTTTTTACCTTAATAATGTTATAATATGCTTTAAAATTAAAATTGAAATCACAGTTCTTCATAATCTTGTCGCTTCAAGCTAGCAATTCTAGCTCTCTTTTTCTTTCTTTTCTCCTTCCCCACAATGCTGTGGACAAATAATATTATAGGGCGTCTCATTGAAGCAAAAGTAGGGATCTATGCATGATTTCATAAAATGATTGCTGGTTTGTTAATATATATATATATATATATATATATATATATATATAAACAAAGAATTAAACAAATCATCTCTCTGTATACACCCGGAACCAACCATCTCTTTCTCTCGCTATCAAACAAGTCTCCAGTGTAATTAGATATAATACCTAAGTACTTACTCCATATTTCTACTGCAATACATCTAAATGGAATAACAGACATAATCAGAAATGTGCCGCGGTAATATTCAAATCACAAAATAATGAAATTCATTATATCATACATAAATACCGCAACACAAAAGAAGAAACTTTGTTTTTGTTAAACACACATGCAAGACCCAAAAGTAATATTAGTATGATTCTCTATGCAAATTTAATTAAAAACAAAAGACAAACAGCTCTTCCCATGAGGTTGGCACAAGACATAAAACTAGGGTTGTTGAAATTGCTTGAATCTCGGAAGCTCAAAGGGGATTGGCTTGATAAAAGCTTCTTAAGCTCGTTTGACATAAACAGTCTGAGCTTGAACATAAATTGAAGCTTGATAAAATAAACAAATAAACATGATTATAGCTTGTTCGAGCTCGGCTTATTTAGGACCCGAATAGTTTATGGCTTAATTAATATTTGGCAGTAAATAGTTATTTATTCTTAAATTCAGATATTATTTTTGCGCTCGGCAATAATAACATGCGATTCAGATTATAATAGATATTTAATCAAATATTTTTACACTAGAATATCGACGAATCTTGATGGAGCTCTTTTTAGGGCCTCCGTCAGATGTTGTCTTCCGTTGATCTCGAGATGAACTTGACTGATTATCCTTCGTTACGTGTGGGTCTTAATGGGTTTTGAGAGGAGAAGGTGGGATGAGAAGGCTGTCGCCGTATACCTGCAAAGAAGTCCTGGGATGGTTTGGTACCACCGAGGACCCTCCGACGCTCAAGTTAGTGACAAAATCCAAGCAGAGTAACGGCGTAACTGTAAAGAATGGTTTACTTGACCCCTCTGTGATGGGGGTTTATATAGCGGTGGTGGCACGCAGCAGCAGGCACGAGAATCTCGCCGGCAGTTACGCCCTCCGACGTCACGCCCGCGTAGAAAGCGGATCGCCCATTAATGGGGATCGCGATGGCATGGAACGTGGGATGGTGTTGGCGTAGAATCTGCGCATGGCGAGATTCGCAGAGCGGCGGTTACGCCTGTGAGCGGTGACCTTGGTCGGAGGGCCGAGGGAGACGACCTCGACAGGAAGCTCGGGGACGGGCGAGGAGGCCGAGGAGTCATGGTCTTGCGGCAGCTCGGCGCGAGCTAAAGGGCCAAGGAGGCCAATTTGCAGGGGGCTCTGAGGTGAGCCAGCTTTGTGCTTGCAGGTCAGGTACAGGGTGGCCGGATCGGCCCCCTACGGGCCCATTCTTCTGAGTTCTGTGACACGTCACACGCCACGTGTCATGATCTTGGAGGTGGCCGATATCGAGCACTATCATTAGCCCCTCACTCTTGTCTCGACCAGATAGTGGTCGGGTCAGGAGTGGACTGCCGGGCCTCCCGAGGTGAGATCCCTTCTAGGGTTTCATCGGGACGAGTCCTCGGGTCATCGGTTGTCTTTTTCGCCAGCGAATCAAGACGAGATCTTTGCATTTAAAGAAGGTGCGCCGGTTCGTGCGCTCGACAATCGAAGCGACAGTCTACGTGTCGAGCGTCAATTAGCCGACGCGACGCGCGCAGGCCTGCGGCACCTGAAAGGACACGGCCCAACGCTGGGCTGCCACATGGAACGATCAGAGCCGCTGGGCGCGAGGGTCGTTTCGGAGGGAGACGATGGGCGTCGTTGGATGAGGCCGTATGCGGCGATAAATTTGGGTGGGGCCCGCCCTAGAGCCCTTACTCTTCATATTTTCCTCTCTCAGGCCCCAGCTGCTCGGCGCTCGTCTCCCCTCTTTCGCTTCAGCCCCTGAAGAATTTCTTTTCCAAGGTTAGATGTCTTCCTCTTCTGTAGAATCAGTAGACGTTGTAGGAGTAGATGCTAGGGTTCCTTTAGCTGTGTCTGAGTCCCCTCGGGGGGCAGGGGCTGGTCCCTCTCCTCGGGGCCGTGAGGCGGGGGCCGCCTCCAGGGAGGAGGTGGCAGACATGGCCCCCAGCACCCCGTGCTGGATGAGGTATGAGAACGAGCTCGTCAACGCTCGGGCTCGCTTCCACATTCCCCCACGCTACACGCTTCGCCTGGCCAAGGAGGGAGAGATGGCCGATCAGGTGCGAGGCAGGGAGATTGCCCTGTACTTGGAAGCTTTTGGGGCGGAATGCGCCTGCCCTTCTCTCCTGAGGTCATCGCCGCTCTAAACTTCTTCGGTTTGGCCCCCGGCCAGCTAGTACCGAACTCATGGAGAATTCTCCTTGGGTTCTTGATCCGCCTGAGGCTGCAGGCGGTTCCTTTCAGTCTTTCCCTTCTCGATTCCTCCCTTGCATTCAAGAGTCACCCCGGCGGTCGAGCTGGCGACCCCAGGTGGGTGTATTTTGCCTTTAAGAAGCGGCCCGGGGTTGCTGCCGGGTCCGGTGTTGTGGCCTTACCCTCCTCCATTCATGATTGGAAAAAGAAGTTTTTCTTCGTTTCCCCTCCCGAGGGCGAGGACTGGCCAGTGCCCACCAAATGGTCGAGGGAGAAGTGCCTGCCGGGGAGCCTGTCCAACGACCCCGCCGCGGTGAGAGTGGCGTCATGGGAGCCCATCCCCCGACATGACGTGCTTCTGTCTGAAAGGGTCTTGAGCTGGGCCGGGCTTAGCCCCGTCGAGTTCGTTAGTAAGTTAGGCTTGCTTTCTGGGTTTATACTTTACTCGCGTTGCCGATAAGTTGGGTGTTTGTTTCGTGCAGGATCCATGGACTTCGAAGCTCTCAGGGATGTTATGCGCCAGCCGAGGCAGCCTACCAAGGCCGGGAGCGCCAGCTCTTCCCGGGTGCAGCTTGCCCCGGCTCGTACCGCCCCGGTGGCGTCGCCCCGAGGACGATCGGCGTCGGATCCCGCCCCGGGCCCCCGCCGAGCGTCGGGTCGGAAGCGGGCCCTGATTATGGAGGACACTGCCTCGGAAGAGGAGGCCGGCTCTCCCCCAGAGTCGCTCAAAAGGGGTTCCCGGAGACCCCCCCCGGGGGGGACGGTCTTCGACGACCGTAGTGGAGGAAGGGGGTTTCAGTTCGCAGTGCCGTCGGGGCTGTTGGTCGCGGACAGCCTCCTGCACGAGATAGAGGCCTCGGCCGGGGCTCGGGTCCCCGGGGGAACCCTCAGAGCTCAGCTGGCGTCGATCGCCCAGGAGTCCGTGCAGGTAAGCCCCTAGTTCGCTTGTAAGACTTGTTGTCTTCTTCGTCTCTCTGATCTCTTCTCTTTCTCTTTTTTTTTAATATATTTCTTCCCAGGTCCTCCAGCACGTAGCCCTCGCCCTTCGCATGGAGACCGAGGTGGTAGCCCCGGCGGTAGAGGCCGCGGGCCAGCTCGCCGCGTTGCGAGAAAGCTCCGGGCGGGAGCAGGAGGCGACGTTAGCGAGGATCGCCGCCTTGGAAGGCGAAGTGGACGCCAGAAAAGGGGAGGTCTCCCGGCATCGCGAGGCCACCGTGATTGCCCAGGGCAAGCTCAGGGACTCTCAGGTGCTCGCCGGCAACCTGAAGAAGACGGTGAAGACCCTCTGGAAGGAGCTGGGGGCGGCGGCCGAGGCGGCTAAGTCGGCCGAGTCGAGGGCGGTGGCGTCCTACAAGGGGTCGAAGGATTTTTACCATGACCTGGCTGTGGCCACGACCCGCATTTGGCACGACGCTCTCGATGCCGTCAAGTCCTGGATGCCAGAGTTCGACGACGCGGACCTGCGGGCTGAGTTCCCCCTCGTGGGCGCCGACGAGCGAGGGGAAGAAGTCCCCGGCGAGGGGGTGGCCGAGGACCCGGCGCCCCCGGTGGTGGAGATCGAAGACCTCGAGGTCGCACCCGGCCCCGAGGCGTAGAGCCCCCGTTCTCCTATCTTTATGTTATTTTCCTTTGAATTTTGTAAGGCTGGGGAGCCAAAAAATACCCTTTGTAAACAAAAACTGTTTTTGTTGGTAGTGATAAAGTTTTTCCTTAGCTCCCACGTTCTTCCTGTTTGTGAAGAATGTTATTTTTTCTTGCCTGCACCGTTGTGTTTGTGTTTTAATGTTGGGTTGGCCCTCTGTCTAACGATCGCCCGTCGAGTTGACTGCAATCGTTTGCCGACGAGCGTTTTCGAGGAGGTACTCACTGGGCCCCGGAGTCGAGAGGAGATCGTTTAGGCTTGGACAGACCTGATGTCTCTTGTTGGGTAGGAAGCTACTCGCCGGGATGCGCCGAGTAGGAAGGAACTCGGCAGCCTCGTGACGAGGGCTCTGACCTTTAGCGCTGGAAGGGCCGGGAGAGGCCTGCGAAGGATGGCCGAGCAGGGTAGCTGCTTGGTGCCTCTTGGCGAGGGCCTTAATCCTTGACGCCGGAAGGTCCGTGAGAGGCCTGCAAAGGATGACCGGGCAGTGAAGCTGCGCGGTCGCCTCTTGGCGAGGGCTTTGATCTCTGGCGTCTTGGGTAGGAAAATACCAGCCGGAGATGACCGAGCAGGGTAGCTGCTTGGTTTGCCTCTTGCGAGAGCTTTTGATCCTTCAGGACGGGGACCGAATGGGGTTACCGCCCAGTGGTTCTTGGCGAGGACTTTGATCCCTGTTGGTTGTGGTAGGAAGCTACCAGCCGGGGATAGCCGGGCAAGGACCCGACTGCCTCTGGCAGGACTTTGGTCCCTGGCGCGAAAAAAAGCTATAGGGCTGTAAGAAGCCTATCAAGGACCCTTGGCCGGGTAGGGTTGCTGCCCGGTGCCTCTTGGCGAAGGCTTTTTTCCTGAAGGATAGCCGAGTAAGGGAACCCCGGGCCTCGACTGCCTCTGGGAAGGCTTCTTTGATCCCCAGCGTTGTGGCAGTGAAGCTGCCCGCAGGGGATAGCCGAGCGAGAGAACCTCGGGCTCGACTGCCTCTGGGAGGGCTTTTTGATCCCCCAGCGTTGAGGCAGGGAAGCTGCCTGCTGGGGATAGCCGAGCGAGGGAACCTCGGGCTCGACTGCCTCTGAGAGGGCTTTTTGATCCCCGGCGTTGTGGCAGGGAAGCTGCCCGCTGGGGATAGCCGAGCGAGGGAACCTCGGGCTCGACTGCCTCTGAGAGGGCTTTTCGATCCCTGGCGTTGTGGCAGGGAAGCCGCCCGCCGGGGATAGCCGAGTGAGGGAAGCTCGGGCTCGACTGCCTCTGGGAGGGCTTTTTGGTCCCCAGCGTTATGGCGGGAAAACTGCCCGCTGGGGACGACCGAGCAGGGTAGCTGCTGGGTTGAATCTTTGACGAGATGCAGCCCGCTCGTCCAACTGTAGGCGCGGGGAAAGGGAATGATCGTAGCCGGCACATTGAATGCGGGGGGAGGCGAAGCGCTATGGGCGCGCCGCTTCGACTCCACCGGAGAAGGCTCGATGGCTGCCGCGTGGCGGCGTCCCCCTGGGTGAAAACGGGCAACTATTGGGCTGCACAGTGGGCTATATAAGGCTGAGAGAGCACTGGTCCTTCATCCTTCATAAACAGGCCGTCGAGAATGGAGGACTTCCCCTTTACCATTCCCAACATTGTCCACTTTGAGGACGTCTACCTTTACGACTCGTACTGCACCGAGGACACGGTGCAGTTGGTCTACGGGAGCATTGAGGACCATTTCGGCCGGCTGCTACCCAGACGTTCCTCCCTGCTGCAGCTGCTGATGTACTCCATCTGGAGGGCATCGCCGGGGCTTTACAACCCCCTGTCTGAGCTGCTCTTTGATGAGGCCGTAGGCAAGCTGCGGTCTTTGAGGCGTTTCGGCTTGATCTCCGCGAATCGGCTGGCCCGCTCAGAGGCGTTGGTCCGCGAATGCTACGAGCTGAGGCTCGGGGTCGATGCCCATGGAGGGAACCGGGAACAGAGGCTGGAACTTACGAGGCCCCGGTTGGTGCAGATTTTTACCGAGTACCACGAGCAGTGCTCGCTGCACCCCGTTCCCCCACTATTGTAATCTTTTTTTTTCTTTTAGATGTAAGGCTGAGGAGCCCACAATACCCTTTGAATAAAAAAAAAAGCTTTTCTTTCTCTTTCGCAATGCTCCATTGATCTTTATTAAATTAACAATAGATCTTAGGAAGAATTTACATTGCCTTAAAATAAAGGTACAGGCTAGTAGATGACTTTACTGGCTTGGGCCGAGCTTCGGATAGGGCTGTCGGCCCCCATGCTCGGCATAAGGCATGGGGCCTCCTGAGCCTCGGGCTGGCCGTCCGCCGAGAGAAGCATAATTTGGCCGATGGTCAGGTCGGCGGGTGGGTGATGCTGCCCCTGCTCACGGTCGGTCTGCCGTTTGTCCCTCAGGTAGGCGGCGAGGTGCCCAGACCGAATGAGTTCTTCGATGTAGTCCCTCAGTTGTTTGTAGTCCTCTGTGGCGTGTCCCAGTACTCGGTGGAAAGCGCAGTAGGGGCCCCGGGTTCGCTTTGTGGCCTGACGCGGGACCGGAGGGAACTTGAAGAACCCCTCGTTCTGGGCTTCCTCTAGCAACACTGCGAGGGAGACATTGAGGGGGGTATACTCCTGGAACTTCGGGTGGTAGGGCTGCTGACGCTCCGGCCTCTCCTCCCGAGCCCTCTTCTTCTGGTCGGTCCTTTCTGCCCGGGGAAGGTTAGCATTCACCTCGGATTCCAGCTGGACCTCGCGCTTGGTCCACGCCTTAACCTCGGCCATGGTCTTAGGTTGCGCCAGTGCGAAGGAGCGTAACCATTCCTTGTGCTTCAGGCCAGATCTGAGCGCCGTTATGACGGTTTCGTCCCGGTGCTCGGGTACCTCGAGAAGGGCGTTGTAGAAACGGGTGATGTAGGCCTTGAATGTTTCCTTGTCCCCACTCTTAACCTTGAAGACGTAGTCGACCGTGCGCTTCTGTCGACGGTTCCCCACGAAATGGCCGAGGAACTGAGTAGCCAGCTCATCGAAGGTCGAGATTGAGCGGGGCTCGAGCCCCCGGAATCAGTCCCGACCTGCGCGGATGAGGGTGGCCGGGAAGGCTCTGTACTGGGCGGCGTCGGAGTGATCCTGGAAGCTCATCCCCGCAGTGAAAGCGTCCAAGTGGTCCTTCGGGTCGGTTTTCCCGTCGAACAGAGAGACCTTTGGGGGCTTGTTACGCGAGGAGATGCGCACAGCGAGCAGTTCCTCGGTGAACGGCTTCGTGAGCGAGTCGGAGGCGTACTTAGCCCCATCGCTCGAAAGGTGAGCTTCTCGGCGCATGCCCTCGATCTTCTTCTCGAGGGCATCGAGCCGACCGTGGTACCTCGAGGAATCGGCGCCTCGGGATTCCCGGGCCCCGCTGCGGGTGGACTGCGTTTGGGAGCGGCCCCGGTTTCTCTCGATAAGGTGCCTCAGGTCCCGGGATGGGGTAGCTCTTGAGTCGCCGGGTGGACCCCTTCTGTGCGTTCCCTCCGACCATGGTGGGGTCGGCCATACTCGTGGATAGGAGAGGTGACAGACATTTCCTCAGGGTGGTAAGGGTCGCGAGGAGGCTCGGGGCGAGGCTCCCTGGCGGCGGATCTCGGCGTAGAGCCCTGGGGCGCCCAGCGGGCCTCAGGGTGCACCGGTTCGAGGGACCGGTGGCGAGGGGATGCAGCCTGCTGGTGGTTGGCCGTTCAGACAGGGACAGAGTCTTCTGGAGGAGGAGGAGTAGCGATCTGGGGCCCGGACGCGGTCGTTTGGACGCGGACGAGGGCCTCCACGAGGGATTGCAGGCGATCTATCCTGCCTGCGAGGGCGTTGATAACGATCATGGGGGGAGGTTCATCCCCGCCTTCGGTGAGCGGAAGGCGGCGGCTGGTGCTGGGATCCCCATGATGGTCGTCTGCCATGAGAGAGGAGATAGGAAGGTCAACTTTTTATTTTGTGGAATTTAACTTTCCCACAGATGGCGCCAATTGATGGAGCTCTTTTTAGGGACTCCGTCAGATGTTGTCATCCGTTGATCTCGAGGTGAACTTGACTGATTATCCTTCGTTACGTGTGGGTCTTAATGGGTTTTGAGAGGAGAAAGTGGGATGAGAAAGTTATCGCCGTATACCTGCAAAGAAGTCCCGGGGTGGTTTGGTACCACCGAGAACCCTCCGACGCTCAAGTTAGTGACAAGATCCGAGCAGAGTAACGGCGTAAGTGTAAAGAATGGCTTACTTGACCCCTCTGTGATGGGGGTTTATATAGCGGTGGTGGCACGCAGCAGCAGGCGCGAGAATCTCGCCGGCAGTTACGCCCCCCGACGTCACGCCCGCGTAGAAACCGGATCGCCCATTAATGGGGATTGCGATAGCGTGGAACGTAGGATGGTGTTGGCGTAGAATCTGCGCATGGCGAGATTCGCGGAGCGGCGGTTACGCCTGTAAGCGGTGACCTTGGTCGGAGGGCCGAGGGAGACGACCTCGACAGGGAGCTCGGGGACGGGCAAGGAGGCCGAGGAGTCCTGGTCTTGCGGCAGCTGGGCGCGAGCTAAAGGGCCGAGGAGGCCAATTTGCAGGGGACTCTGAGGTGAGCCAGCTTTGTGCTTGCAGGTCGGGTACAGGGTGGCCGGGTCGGCCCCCTGCGGGCCCTTTCTTCTGAGTTCTGGGACACGTCACACGCCACGTGTCCTGATCTTGGAGGTGGCCGATATCGAGCACTATCAAATCTAGATATCGGTATGATTTTAAACAAGCACTAGCTTATTCATCTAGTAATAATAACACTACCTTCACACCGATTAGCTTGCCAAAAACAACATTGGACATCTAAATGTTTTCTCATACATTTTTATAATTATTTATAGGTTTTTTCTAGATTTTAAATTGGTTCCATAAATCTCGAGGCTCAGCTCACGCTCTCGATCGATCAGACTCATTCGA
Source organism: Agapanthus africanus (assembly GCA_030015575.1). Lineage (NCBI taxonomy): Eukaryota > Viridiplantae > Streptophyta > Magnoliopsida > Asparagales > Amaryllidaceae > Agapanthus > Agapanthus africanus. Next base: position 781,058,003 of record CM057337.1, read on the forward strand.
CGAATAAACAAGCCGAACTTCACTAATATTTTAAGCTCCTTTAAATAATTGCAACAAGCGAAACCCTGTACCTTTGGAGCTCGTTTAACAGCAGTGGATAAAACAGACAAAAAATGCATGACTTGGTCTCTAACTTGTTTGTGCCAACGCTGTGGGCTGACGTGGACGGATAGCAAAGTTCCAGAAACGCGTCAGCTGTGGGCCCATGCAACTTCAGTGAGCCCCCCACAAGATGGCCAGGGCAACGAAGGAGACATGCAGCTTTGTCGTTTGAGGTGTCGCTGCTACAATTGATACGTGGTCCTCTGTTTGACACGTGGACCGTAATTATCTGTTGAGCTGTCACTGTGCTCCAGTGGGCCCACCACCATTTCAAGAACATTTTGGCGAAGGAAGGATTATTCATTTATTTTTCTTTTTTCCTTTTTTCGTTAGAGTTTTTTTGATGATGGACCCCAAATATTTCCAAACTCTATTATTTATATAATAAATTACCAAAATTATCTTGACACGAATATTAGATCACCCCTCCCTGCTCTAGTGTGTGTATGTATATACACACACACTGCATGTGCACATAAATATATAGTAGACTTTTTTCTATTTTTTATTTTTTTGCACCGAACATGTGGGCCGTAACATATGCACACAACACAAACGAGAAATTATTCGGTGTGCCGGGTGTAAACATCCGGATAGAAAAAAGAAAGAGATGAAGAATCTCGGGCATCTTTCGAGCTGCTTGGTGGGGACCGTGTCCCTATTTCTTTCTCTTTCATGATCGGGCATATATGACCGGCACACTATAAAATTTTCCCAACAGAAGCACGTTTCCTGGGGACCAACAATTTTGGTCACTTTCTTTCTTAAGGTTCGAACCTCGCAATCACCCGCAAACTCCAGAAAAGAAAAGAGAAAGTTCTCATACCAATTGAGCTATTGCTCATTAGTATAGTAGATTTTATTGATTAGAACGATTATTACTCCCTCTGTTTCATCGGCCCCGTTCGGAGGAGTGGCGTCCGCCACTCAATATGTCGCCACTCCCTCCGAACGGTGGCACGTTTCCCACCGCTTCTTAGAAGCGGTGGAGAAAGGGATTGTTGGCCCCTTTAAGCTTTGTATTTTATTTCTCTTTTAAATTATGGTGAAGCCGTTTAAGTTTTGTTTTTAATGCATTATATACATATATATATATATAATATATATATAGAGAGAGAGAGAGAGAATAATGGAGTAAAGATACCATAGGGGAGGAAATTTACTCCTATGGCGTCGAAAAAATATACCCTCCCTTAATTTTTCCGACGATCGGCATCCACTTTCTTTATCGATATCATCTAAGATGTGAGTACACCAAATTTCATATGATTCTACAACCATTTCACCGTTGATTTAACAATGTAAAAAGTTCTATTGTTGGTAAACTGTTAATTTTGAACCCACTAAATCAACGGTGAAAAGTTGTAGAATCACATGAAATTTGGTGTACCCACATCTTGGATGATAACAATGAAGATGGTGGGTGCCGATCGTCGGAAAAAATGAGGGAAAGTGTATTTTTTTGACGCCATAGGAGGAAATTCCCTTCTATGGCCTCTTTTCTCCATTAACCTTATATATATATATATATTTATTTATTTAAAATATATTTACACATTATTTTGGTAATTTATATTTAAAATATTGGCTATAAAACCACGATTCAAGTTATCCAACCACTCCATGTTTACAAAACCATAGTTTCACACCACTCTCCGGAACACATCCCAAAATATGATTTGTTTACAAAACCATGGTTTTACAACCATATTTTAGAAGCATGGTTTCACAACGCTCACCCGAACCAGCCCGTAATACAAGTCTTTTTTACACTTTATTTTTTGATCAAATTACTTGTCCCCCCCCCCCCCCCCCCCCCCCTCTCTGTGGGTATGAAAAAGATGTTTTGCTTCATTCTCTTAAAATCAGAAAAAAACAAAACATTAAATACGAAGTATCAAAACTGTCCCCAGCTATTAATGCTTATTTGGGATTAGAGTCAATAAGACTATCTAACAGTAAACCGAGACATTCTCATTTGTATCATTTAAGATTTTAGAAGGTTATACACTTCTAGTAAGTTTACAAATGAAAAAAAATAGTATTATGAAATGAAGGGCGTACGTATGTAATTTAAATATTGAACTTTGAGAAGAAAACAAGTTCAGTAATTTAAATATTGAACTTTGAGAAGAAAAAAAGTTGTGTGTGTGTGTGTCTCTCTCTCTCTGTGATTAATGGAGGAAAGAAGCCATATGAGGGGATTTCCTCCTATGGCGTGGAAAAAATACAACCTCCACCATTTTTTTCGACGATCGGCATCCATCATCATCATCGTTATCATCTAAGATGTGCGTACACCAAATTTCATGTGATTCCACAACTTTTTCACCGTTGATTTAGTGGGTTCAAAATTAACGGTTTACCGACAATAGAACATTTTACATTGCTAAATCAACGGTGAAAATGTTGTATAATCACATGAAATTTGGTGTACCCACATCTTAGATGATAACGATGAAGATGATGGGGGCCGATCGTCGAAAAAATTGGTGGAGGTTGTATTTTTTCCACGCCATAGGAGGAAATATCCTCCTATGGCCTCTTTTCTCCATTATTCTCTCTCTCTCTCTCTCTCTCTCTCTCTCTCTATCTATATATATATATATATATATATATATAATGGAGAAAAGATGCCATAGAAGGGAATTTCCTCCTATGGCGTCGAAAAAATACAATCTCCCACTAGTAAAATAAGGGGTTGCCCCTACGGATAATATCATCCGTAGGGGCAATAAAAGTTTGGCCCTACGGATTAATCCGTAGGTCAAAGTGGTTGCCCCTACGGTCGTTCAATATTTATTTAAAATTTATTAAATCTTAAAGTGTTTTTTGCCCCTACGGTGGCGCAAACCAAGCACCTACGGGTATATCCGTAGGGGTATATAAATAGGGATTTAATAGATCGATCCCTACGCTGATTATTTCTCTTTCCTATTCTCGCGCGAAACCAAATTTCCCAAATCGAGATCGTCGTCGCCGCCGCCGCCGCCGCAGTGATCTCGTCGTCACCGAATCCAAGCCGAATCGTCGTCGCCACACCTGCGCAGTGATCTCGTGGTCGCCACCGTGCTCCGTTCTCGTCGTCGCCACCGCCCTTGTCGTCGCCGATTGCGTCTCCGTCGTCGCCTACAGGTAATTACTTAAACATTATTATAATGATGTTAGGGTAGCGATCAATGAGGGTTAGGATTAGGTATCGGTTGTGGTTAGGGTTAGGATTAGGGTTAGGGTACGGGTTCGATCGGCGGTTGGGGTTCGACGACTGGTGTTGGGGTTAGGGTTAGGGTTAGGGTTTCGGTTGGGGTTTGGTGTTGGGGTTGGGGTTCGGCTGGGGCTGGGTTGGAGTTAGGGTTAGGCCGGGTTAGGGTTTGGTGTTGGGTTGGGGTTCGGCTGGGGCTGGGTTGGGGTTAGGATGAGTTGGAGAGATTGAAGGCGAGCTGGGTTTTGGGAGAAGAGAAGGAAATGGCACTGCTTAATTGCTGCTTCAATTTTTTGATATAGATAGATAATTAGTTCTCCGAGTTAAAATTTAGGGGGAATTGGATACCTCATGTCAAATAGAAAACAGACTAGGTCCATGCTTGCATACGCACACCAGGCATCTAATTTCAAAAGATCCGATGGTATATAGGATTATGGCTCATACAAGACTAGATCAAGAAAGTTAGTATAAAATGGAGAATGCTCTGTTGCTCCCCTCTACTTCAGCTTACATACAATCCATATAAGGTTCTTTTGGGATTTTGGAGGGGTTTTAATTTGGGGGAAATAAATAGCTTTGGAGATGAAATGGGGCATTTCGGTAATTTGATTCTCTGTTGCAAATATTATTTATCAATATATTTAATTATATATATTAAATAAAATAAAGTAAACTATAAATAATATGAAACCAATATATGATACTCGATGATAATACGAAACCTTCATATTCCCATCGATACCCATATATGAAACTAAAAGCGCCACTTAGTCCCCGTCTATCGGTTAACATACGTGCGATGCTCGTCGTGACCTAGAATTATACGAAAGTTGTTAAATATCGGACAGTATAGCTCGATACTAACAACCGACGTTCGGCACCCATCATCTTCATCGTTATCATCTAAGATATGGATACACCAAATTTCATGTGATTCTACAACATTTTCACCGTTGAATTAGTGGGTTCAAAATTAACGGTTTACCGACAATAGAACTTTTTACATTGCTAAATCAACGGTGAAAAAGTTGTAGAATCACATAAAATTTGGCGTATCCACATCTTAGATGATAACGACGAAGATAATGGATTCTGATCGTCGGAAAACACGATGGAGAGCGTATTTTTTCGACGACGCCATAGGAGGGAATCCCTCCCGGCCTCTTTCCTCCGTTATTCTCTCTCTCTCTCTCTCTCAGCGTGTATGTGTGTGTGGGTGTGTGTGTGTGTGTGTGTGTGTGTATATATATATATAAATGAAATAGATTGATTTGGATGTTGTTGCTCAGGTGTTAGGGAAATGTGGGAGAGAATGAGTGGGATTTGAATATATATATATATATATATATATATATATATATATATATATATAATGCAAATATCCTTGGTTAGATGTCCACGCTTCTCCTAAAAAAAAGAAAAAAAGAGAAAAATCCTCATCTCTTAAGCCTTCCACATCATCTCTCTCACCTCTTAAGCCTTCCACATCATCTCTGTCTCTTAAATCCTATAAAACAATTAATTGTTTATCTAGAACCTTTCATATCATCTCTCCCAATATATATATATATATATATATATATATATATATATATATATATACTCTCTCCTAAAAAATAATTAATTGTTTATTTAGAACCTTACATATCACCTCTCCCAATTTTTTTAAAAAGTAAATAAAACTCTCTAAAACTCTCCACGTTTCTCTCTCTTTTCCCTTCTGAAATTTCTTAAACTAACACGTGCAACGCCGTGCATAAATTCTAGTGTGTGTGTGTGTGTGTGTCTCTTGTAAGTCCATGCTACCTCTCCCGGTACTTTCAGGCATGCGGAATTTGGTGAAAAACAATTTTCTAGAGGCGGTAACATGGACTCAAAACCGGATCTTTGTTAAACATCTAACTGACAACCTAACTAGGAGTTGTTAACTACTCGGTTATGGGGTTATACCTTTCTTTCTTGAACTCCTTCGTCTTCAAGCCTCGATGGTTGTCCGGATCGGCTTCACCCCGTCGTCTCCTTGCGCCGAAGATCGATCCACCTGAAAGCTTCTACCTTTGGCTTCTTCTTTGAGCTTTGAAGAAACTAGTTCACTCGGTTTGCCAAACCTTGTGAACTAGAGTGAGTAGAGAAGAGTGTGTTGGGATTTTTCTCTATGGTTTTTGGTTCTCAACACATGAGACAAGTGAACCATAGACTAAAGAGAGGGAGAGCAAGAGGAAGAGGATGAGAGCTCAAGAACACAAGAGAGAGAAAGGAAATAAAAGAATGAGCAAGACTTTTCTCTCTTGGCTCTCATAATCCAAACCCATCATCACCAATAATAGCAATCAAGTATTAGTGATGGTTTAAGCCACAATAGCCATATCATTTCATGCACTTATTTTGCACAAGAGAACAAGCAAGCAAAAGTCTTTGCCATGAAATGACAGCCATTGTCATCATGATGGTCAACTAGTCCAACCTAGTCAACCGGTCAACAAAGTCAACAAGTCAACAAAGTCAACCCCTCAACAACCATGTCACTATAATACTTAATTAATATTATTGTTAAATACATATCATATTCTCATTAGGGTTGAGCAAAAAGTCAATAGTCAACGGTCAACGGTCAACAACCCTAATGAGAATCCTCTGCCTCTGTCTTTCCGTCAACTGTGCATACACACCTGCATCCGCGTTCCGAGGAACACGAATACATACTGGATAAAACCAATCCCAAAACGTACACTAGGATCTGGCTTAAACCAAAGCCCGCTAGTGTTAACTGTCCGGACACTGTACGTGCATAAGTGCACGGATGTGACCGAACCCTGTCGCAAAACCATGCGACCTGTCGCAAAACCATGCGACCTCTACTCTTTTGCCTAAAGGCGAATAGCTTTCTGTGTGGGACTCTAAAGACTCGACACTACACTGGCAGTGGGTTTAACCACAGACCGCAAGCGGCACTAGCTGTGCGTAACGGTCCCCAGGTAGATGCCGACAAGAAGACTGACGAGGTGAAACCCATCTGAACTCCTACTGAGCCTGAATGTGACAGTATCCGTACAGTCCGGTCTGTTCGTCTGATACATCGCATGGCGGACCTAGGGGGCGGTAAACATCGGTCCCCTAATAGCGGTACAAGTCGTGTCGGAGTGAAGCCCAAAACACGCTGAGATAACACTGGAAGCCTACCAGTATATCTCGCTTGCCCTGGCCAGGGACTACTCGTGTAATGGCTCTCCTAGACACAGCGCGATGTCAACCCCCAATACCGGGAGAGACGAATCCTGTCTAACCGTCACTGCCTCCAAGTGCTTCGGGACTGCACCCAACTACTACCTGTTTGCACGACTCCTTTGAGCCGTGGTAGGGTAGTAATCAAAGTACAGTGGGAACACACTTGAGGCGAAGTGACAGTGTCAAGTCAGCGGACTAAGCTGTACTCATGTCACCTCGGAACTGATAACTGACGATAGGTATAATACCAACCGGTCAGTTCCCGACGAGTCCTGTCCAGTGTACTCGTAACCTAACGAGCACCCGCATACTATCTCCAGTACGACGTACTAACGGCTGTGGGACAGACCGTCTCCCACACTGGGATGAGAAGCGCATGCGCTAGTCTACTCCGGAGTATCGATGCCCTGTCTCGATAGTCCTGCGACTAGGGACCTGCATAAGGATGTGCTTATAGATTACCCAGCCCCCACTAGTGTGACTGCCATCACAACGCTGGTAATCAAGCAAAGATCCTAAGGGCTCCACTAATGTGTATAGGTGATATACTAAAATAAACACAAGTACACATTGAAGTAGAAACAAACCAAGTAGCATACTACTATTTTGAGCAAGATTGTATATACAAGGTGAATATCCCAAGCTTCCATTAAGTAATATACAAACTAGTATGATACAGTAATAGCCTCTAGGGCATATACACTAACATCTCTATATATATATAATGCAAATACCCTTCGTTAGAGGTCCACCTTTCTTCTTTTTTCTTGAAAAAAAGAAAAATCGAGAAAAATCATCACCTCTCAAGCCCTCCACATCATCTCTCTCACCTTTGAAGCCCTCCACCTCATCCATCCCCGTTTTTAAAATAAATAAATAAATAAGACTCTAGAACCCTCCACATTTCTCTCTTTCCTTCTCAAATTTTTTAAACACATGCAATGTACGTGTACAAATTCTAGTGTGTGTGTAATGAGAATAATGGAAGAAAGAGGACATAGGAAGGAATTCCCTCCTATGGCGTCGAAGAAATATCCCCTCCCTAGTTTTTTTCGACGATCGGCACCCAACATCTTCATCGTCATCATCTAAGATGTGGGTACTCCAAATTTAATGTGATTCTATAACTTTCTCACCGTTGATTTAGTATGTACAAAATTAACGGTTTATCGACAATAGAACTTTTTACAGTGCTAAATCAACGGTGAAAAAGTTGTAGAATCACATGAAATTTGGTGTACCCACATCTTAGATGATGACGATGAAGATGGTGGGTGCTGATCGTCGGAAAAAACTATGGAGGGGGTATTTTTTCGACGCCATAAGAGGGAATTCCCTCCTATGGCATCTTTCCTCCATTATTCTCGTATATATATATATATATATATATATATATATATATATATAATGCAAATATTCTTGGTTAGAGATTTATCCTTCCCTTTTTTCTAGAAAAAAAGAAAAAAATTGAAAAAATCCTAACCTCTCAAGCCCTCCACATCATTTCTCTCACCTCTTAAGCCCTCCACATCATCAACTCTCTCTCTCTTCCCATAAAACAATTAATAATTGTTTATCTAGAATTCTCGACATCATCAATCCTTTTTTTAAAATAAATAAAACTTTAGAACCCTCCGTATCTCTCTCTCCTTCTTCTTCCTTCTCAAAATTTTTTTAAACCAACACGTGCAACGCACGTGCATAAATCTAGTATATATAATACAAATACCCCTTTGGTTAGATATCCACCCTTCTCATTCTTTCTAGAAAAAAGAAAAATTGAGAAAAATCCCCATCTCTCAAGCCTACACATCATCTCTCTCACATCTCAAGCCCTCCACCTCATTCCTCTCCTTTTTTTTGAAAATAAATAAATAAATAAAAATCCTCATCTCTCAAACCTCCATATCATCTCTCTCACCTCTCAAACCTTCCACCTCATCCCTCCCTCTTTTTTGAAAATAAATAAATAAATAAGACTCTAGAACCCTCCACATTTCTCTCATCCCTTCTCAAATTTTTTTTAAACACATGCAACACACGTGCATAAATTCTAGTGTGTGTGTACTGTAAATACCCATGGTTAGAGATCCATCCTTCTCCTTTTTTTCTAGAAAAAAAAAGGAGAAAAATGCTCACCTCTCAAGCCCTTCACATCATCTCCCTCACCACTTAAGCACTCCACATCATCTCTCTCTCTTCTCCCCAAAAACAATTAATTGTTTGTTTAGAACCCTCTACATTATCAATCTCCTTTTTTTTTAAAAATAAATAAATAAAACTCTAGAACCCTCCATATCTCTCTCCTTCTCCCTTCTTCTCAAATTTTTTTTAAACTAACACGTGCAACGCACGTGCATAAATTATATATATATAATGCAAATATCCTTGGTTACAGGTCCACCCTTCTTCTTTTTTTTAGAAAAAATAGAAAACATGAGAAAAATCTTTACCTCTCAAGCCCTCCACATCACCTCTCTCACCTCTCAAGCCCCTACTTTATCCCTCCCCTTTTTTAAAAATAAATAAATAAATAAGACTCTAGAACCTTCCACATTTATCTCTCTTCCTTTCTTAAATTTTTTTAAACACGTGCAACGCACGTGCATAAATTCTTATATATAATGCAAATACCCATGGTTAGAGATCCACCCTTTTTCTTTTTTTTAGAAAAATAGAAAAAATGAGAAAAATCTTTACCTCTCAAGCCCTCCATATCATCTCTTTCACCTCTCAAGCCCTCCACCTCATCCCTTCCTTTTTTTTCAAAATAAATAAAACTCTAGAACCCTCAACATTTCTCTCTCTTCCCTTCTCAAATTTTTTTAAACGCGTGCAACACACGTGCCTAAATTTTAGTATATATAATGCAAATACCCTTTACATATAGGTCCACCCCTCTTCTTGTTTTAGAAAAAAAGAAGAAAAACCCTACATTCTCAAGCCTCCACATCATCAAAAAGATCTCCACATAATCTAGAAACATCCACATCTCTTTCTCTCTTTTCCGAAAAAAATTAATGTTTTAATTATCATCAAAGAAACCTCCACATCTCTCTCTCTTTCCAAAAAATCAATTTTTTAATCAATACGTGTAACGCACTTGCACAAAATCTAGTATTCTCTATATATAATGCAAATACCCTTGGCTAGAGATCCACCCTTCTTTTTTTTTCTAGAAAAAAGGAGAAAAATGCTCGCCTCTCAAGCCCTCCACATTATCTCTCTCTTCTAAAAAATAATTAATTGTTTATTTAGAATCTTCCATATCATCTCTTCCAATATATATATATATATATATATATATATATATATATATATATATATATATATATATATAATATTCTATATATAATGCAAATACCCTTTATATAGAGGTCCACCCCTCTCAATTTTTCTTAAAAAAATAATAAAAAGAGAAAAACCCTACATTCTCAAGCCTGCACATCATCAAAAAGACCTCCACATAATCTAGATATATCCACATCTCTCTCTTTTCCAAAAATTCAATTTTTTAATCAACACGGGCAACGCACGTGCACAAAATCTAGTGTGTGTAGAGAGAGAGAAGGGGGAGGGGGGTGTTTGATAATATGGTCAGCAAATGGATGTGAGGATTTTTCTAAATTTTCAAATTATTTTATAAAAAAAGATAGACCATCAATTGATAACATAAGCTATTTTTAGAGTTAGTATCATAGAAACTAGGTCTTTTTTTTTGCCCATGGAATGGAGAGTGGAATGGAGAATGGCGTGCATATGAAAAATCAAATTCATTTTATAGAACATGTATACAAAGGCCAAAGCTTGATATCATACATTATAAAGAAAAAATAATAAATAGGATAAATTTATTGTGTAATGTAATATTTGATATGGCTTTATCAAAATTTAAGTGTAATAAATATTTTTATTTTATTAAGCTTTATATAATACTATAATAGCAAAAGAGAAATAAATATTTACTAAATCGATATGCTTCTATATTTCAATTATAAATGATCTTTTGATAATTTTGTGAACATTATGAAGAAGAGCTTCTTCTCTTTTTGAAAGAGAGATGGAAAGAGGAGAGATTTTATTTTGAGAAGAGAGGGAGAACGGGAGAGAACTTCGAAAAAATGAACGTATCATTCCGAATTTTAAATGGGTAAAAAGGATTTTTTTTCTTCTTTTGTGGATTTTTTCATAAAGGTAGATATCATTTATCATTGGAAAAAGACAAATTAAATTTGGGCCCCAAATAATGCATTATTATATTAGAGGTACCTCTAAAAACTCAAAAACCTCGGAGAATATAAACTAAACAATTCAAAGCAAACTTACCCAATTTGGCAACAAGGTCTTTTGAAACCTCGGTTTCATTTAAGTCTATGATACCCATATATGCAAATTACGATTTCACGAAAATACGGTCTCAAAAAGTTTAGGATCAATTGGCAATATACTTATAGAACCAAGGATTCATTTAAATAAAGGGTCGTAAAATAGGTGCAATTTGAAACTTTGCGAAACTTCGATCTATCGTGAGAAACTCTGGTCTATAGGAAACTTAGAATGGGGTTTCAAATGTTTGAAATTTCTTAGACTACCATCTAAAAGATTCTATTTTAATTGCCAAACAAGCTTTCATAATAATTTTTGGTGCTCAGTACTGAAACCCCAAAATACCATGATTTGGAAAACCTATTTGATGGTGGTCCTTTTCGGGTCTCCCTCAGATGTTGTCTTCCGTCGATCTCCCGGTGGTTCTTGGAGGTGATCTCCTGTTGTGTGTGGGTCTCAATGGGTTTTGAGAAGATTGATGATTTGAGGAGTTTAGCGCCGAGTACCTGCAAGGAAGTCCCGGGATAGTTTGGTACCACCGAGGACCCTCCTACGATCAAGTTAGCACGAGATCCGAGCAGAGTAACGGCTAAGTAGAGTAAAAAATGGCTTACTTGACTCCTCTGTGATTGGGGTTTATATAGTGGCGGCAGCGCGCGGCAGCAGGTGTGAGAATCTCGCCGGTAGTTACGCTCCCGACATCACGTCCGCGTAAAGAACGGATCGCCCATTAATAGGGATCATGATGGCGTGGAACGTGGGATGTTGCTGGCGGAGGATCTGCGCGTGGCGAGATTTGCGGAGTGGCGGTTACGCCTGTGAGTGGTGGAGTTGGTCGGTCGGAGGGATCGAGGAAGATGGCCTCGGCTAGGGAGCTCGGAGGCGAGCAGGAGGGCCGAGGAGTCTTGGTCCTGTGGCAGCTCGGGGCGAGCTGAGGGGCCGAGGAGGCCAATTTGCAGGGGACTCCAAGGAGGGCCAGCTTGTGCTTGCAGGTCGGGTACAGGGGTGGCCTGGTCAGCTCATGTGGGCCCTTTCTTCTGAGTTCTGGGACACGTCATCTGCCACGTGTCCTGATCTTGGAGATCATCAATATTGAGTATCATCATTAGCCCCCCACTCTTGTCCCGACCAGCTAGCAGGTCGGGTCAGGAGTGGACTGCCGGGCTGCACGGGGTAAGCTCCCTCCTAAGGTTTCGTCGGGACGTGTCCCCGGGCTAACGGCTGTCTTTTCTGCCAGCGAATCAGGGCGAGATCTCTGCATTTAAGGAAGGTGTGCCGGTTCGTGCATCCTGCCACTGAAGCGACAGTCCACGTGTCAAGCGTCGGTTGGCCGATGCGACGTGTGCAGACCTGCGGCATTTGATGGGGTACGGTCCAGTGCAGGAACGACAGCTGGAGCAATCGGAGCCGTTGGACGCGAGGAGGCGTTTTGGCGGGAGATGAAGGGCGCCGTTGGATGAGGTCGTTTGTGTAACAACCCCAAATTTCATATACAAATTTTTTTTAAATATTTTTTCAAAAATCCATAAAGGGGTATTTTAGCTTGAGCACAAGACTTAAGTAATTATTTTGTTTTTAATTTTCAAATTACAAGAATGTAATAACTCCATTTTTAGTGTACAAGAAATTACTTTAAATTTAATGTATACTTGGAGTATTTACTCTTTCTGCTATCATTTTAAGTAATTAATTCACACCATAATTACAAGAAGGAGCTTGTAGATCATTGGTAACACCTTGCACTGCTGAACTAAGCCACCAGAGTTTAAATCCCATGCCCCACATTATTTTTAATATTTATTTTGTTTAAATTTTATAGAAGCCTGTAATGACCCCAAAATCTTTATACATTTGTATTATCCCTCTTCAAAAATATACCGTATTTATTTGTACTTGGTATTTTCCTCTTTCTATTAAATTTATTATTATTTTATTCCTCAATCTATTATGTATTTTTTTCTAGGTACAATTTCTTTTTCTTATATTTAAGTTTTTAACTTCTCATTCTTATTTTTTCCTTTCATAAATATTTAACCCAAATCCATTATTCTTATTCTCCATAGCCCATCTAAAAAGCCCATTTTCTTTTTAAGCAACATCATATATTTAATTCTAATTAAATATATGCATGAACAACCTTGTAGCACATTGGTTAAGTCCTTACATTGTTATTCCATAAGTCGCATGTTCAAATCCCCATTCTTGCAATTATTTTTTTATCATTTTTTTTATTCTTCTCATAACCTACAAATGAGACCTTTCATTTCCAAAATGAATGGTGACCTTTCATTTCTCTTTTAATTCTTATGTTAAATGCATATATTATTATACATAATTCACCATTACACCATCTTAATTGTCCTCCATCTTTTCCTTCCTCATATTTTTCTATCTCTCATTTCTCGCTCTTCACCTAAAGTCCAAGAAGAAGAACATGAAGAACTCTTCAAGAAGGTCTCGCTACTAACGCGAGGCTATCGGCGGATAGACAAGCCCGGTGACAATACCGGCTTGTGCATGTAAGTCCCTTCTCTCTCCTTTCCCCCCACCTCTTATTTTCCTCTTGTCATGCATCGTGAATCCCCTATTCTTTTCATATCATGATCCATAAGAGAAGATACACATAAACATATACATATACATATACATAAGTTTAGATATATATGATTCTATATGGTTTAATAATATCTTATTATCTCTTGTTCAAATTAAAGTATTTTTAATTCTTTCTTCATGATTATGAATGTTTATTACAAGTTGTGAGAACATAGATTTCAATCCATAATATATCTACGATATCTCATGGAATCGGTTTGGTTATTAAAAGAAAGGATAAAGCTTGCATAAAAATACTAGTTAATCTTTTTGCCGATTTTAGTATACACATCAATACCTTTAGGTTTAAAATAATTTTTAGACATTAATTTTTACTTCTGAAAATTTCATGGAATTTACATATGATAGATTATATTATTTTATACATGCTGTAAAAATTTTAGATCGATCCGCATAACGGTTTGTGAATTACATCGTATTTATTCACTGATCGTAAAACAGAAAACTGCAGCTATCGGTCAATTTCTAGGACACATAACTTAGTATACCGGTATCCAAATTGAGCAAACTCAGATGTTTTTGATATCTACATCGAATGATATAGATTTTATTAGTTTTATAGTTTTACTGAAAACCTACCTAAGATAAAGAAAACTGCATTACAATATTAAGTGACGGATCTGGACAGAATCTGTCCTGATTCGCACATTGTTTTTAAATTGGACATAACTCGAACACCCGATATCCGTTTGTGACAAAATTTAGATGTGTAGATGCACCATTGATAGAACTATAATTTTCTGTATATTATATTACTTATTAATGCATGAAACAACCTGATATAGGCTTTGCAATAGAATATATAGTTGCTGTCTAGAAATCTGAATTTCTGTTTTAAATGCTGATATTAAAATGATCATAACTAGAGCTTCATAACTCCAAATCATGTGAATCTTGGTGTTTTAGATAAGTACTTCAAAATACCTACAATTTTCTAATAATTTTCGTAACCTGAAACCTGATACAAATTAACTCAAACTGCGTTTTAAAAATATGTGACGGTGCCGAATAGATTCTGATCTGTTTTGCGCGACGATACGAAAACATATATATCTCTCAAACCGGTAGTCATATTTAGGTAAAACTGGAACTCACGCATGCAAAAAATTTAGAGCCATATTTCTGTTTATATTTCGCATTCGTTCAACTTGATTAATTAGTCGTACATAATATTTCTTTACAGCATTGTTTATGGTAGTTACTCGTATAATATACTTGACTCATTTCATGTTATTCGAACATGTATACATATTTAGCTTGATCATTAAATTGTTGTATGTACATAAAGACGATAATTAAATACTTAAGTTGTATTTTGAAAAATATTCAATAGTATTTTTACAATAAACCCCCTCAAGTTTTATAAATTACAATAAGGCCCCTAACAATTATTGAACATCAAATTACCTTCTTGTAGTCTGACTCGGGTTAGAGTATGACTATTTCTGACTTGAATATGATTCAAGTCAATCTATATTCTTTTATATTCCAACTCAAGATGAATACATGAATTCCAGATTCCAGTTAACAATCTATATAACTTGACCGAACCGAACCATGGATATTCCTTTTACATGATTCCCAGTATTCCATTTACATGACTCTACGGTTATAACCGTTTCCTGATATCATGGTTTCGGTCAGTCAATCAAGTCAATCAAGCAATCATTACAAGTTTACAAGATAACAATACAAATATGACATCGCGGGGTTTAAAGGGGTAGATTGGTACGGAAGATGTTAAAAGTGGAATGAGGTGGTCAGATTAAGACACCTAACCTATATTCAGTTGCTGTTGTACCGTGGCATAAACGGTTCCTTGTACTATACGTGCCCTTAGTCTCTGGCATATAGAGACTCCCCTCGTATACACTGGCATCCTTCTGTACCAAGCTACAACAACAGCGTTAGCACCATACTACTATAATATGACAATATAATACAACATTAAAAGCTACACTCTCCCTCTCTTACTCTCTGTCTATTTCTCTCTTATCTTTGGGACTTACCGAGCGACCTGTTCGCTGACGACATTCTATTTCCTTCTTCTTTGAATGTCGTCAGGTGCGTCGGACCAAGCTGAGATCGAGCCCACCAGTGAAGACTTGTAGCGGTTCCACGAAGACCTCGAGCTCTAGATATTGTATCTTGTTCTTTCCAGTATTTTTCATTTTCATGTTATGCCACTGTTTAGGCATCGCTTTTCATTTCAGTTGTATTTTCCTTTTCATCCATTGTACAAAGAATGTTATTAATAAAAGTTGCTGTTACCTCAATCTCATTTGTCTCTTGTGATTATTTTATATTTCTTAGTTACGCTTAGCGTATGTACTTCTGAGTACATACGTAGCGGGCCTCGTCACGACCACTTCACCGTACACTGGGAAGCGGGGCGTGACAAAGCCCAACAGTCCACACAAGATAACTCCCAAACTTTCAACTGAACCTGAAAACCTGAGTATACCAGTGACTACCCCCAGTCACCCCCACCTCCCAAGCACCCAACTTAGCCCGACTCGGCCGAGTCGGCCGGACGGCCGAGTCATCAACTTGGGAAATGCGCCTCTTGGACTTCCCTACCCCCCAGCTCACTCTAATTAATTGGATCGGTTCCAGAAAGCACGTTAACACCCATTTACTTCAATTTTTAAAGATTTTTCATACATTTTTATATTTTTTAATTAAAAACCCTACACCTACCCTAACCCTAACCCTAACCTAACCCTATAAATACACCCCTACCCCCTACTCTCTCACCCCAAAATTCTGAGCCCACTCTCTCAAAATTTCTAAGAATCTTGTGCACTTTGAAAACGAGCTCGAGGCGAAGCTCCGACGAATTCCCGACGGAACTTCCGGCGATCGTTTTAGAAACTACCGGCGACGATGCAACACATCGGCGATTCCTCTACTTCTCTCTCACTCTCTTATGTGATCTAAAACCCGTAAGTCTCTTTTCTGTCTCTCTTTTCCATTCTCAAAATACGAATTTACAAAACCCGATGGAATCGGAACAAATCCGATTTCCGATTCGGTTTTCTATAAAATTCCACTTCTCACTAATACAATCATATTTAAACTTCCTCATGTTGATTATTAAACACTAATCAAACAATTTGATCAAATTTCATCACATGAAATGATAGCTATCTCAATTTATCGTATTTTTCACTTAAATACCACATTGTTTCAATCCTTCATTTAACTCTATCGAACTTGTTATACATTTAAAGTAGATCACGAGATAACGACCTACCTCCTCACACACTTACATACGACCTAACACGATACCATCGAAAACTTAGAATACGAGAAAACAAACATTTCATTTAAATATCATTTACTTAATAAAACTATTTCTAAAAGATTTAGTGTTGATACACTTTTAAATAAATATATCTTATGAAAATACGATAAGTTGTGGACATCAGTCGTTTATCTAAACCTGACTTTGTGGTGTCTAGGCTAGGCAAGTGAGAAAGGCAACTTTAACATGCCCGTCTCATGGTGATTCGTGAGCGGATCCCTCTTTTCCTCACTTGTACTTATCTGGCCACAATTGGCGGTGAAGAAGCGATTTGAGGCATCTCACAACTTGTCGTCTGGACCAGTTAGGAATAGACTAGTTAATTTAGGAGAATCTAGAACATACAATACGGAAAATATACATCTTTACAAATAAATACCATTTACTTCATAAAACCGTTTTCTAAAGGATTTAGTATTTTACAATCTTTGCAAAACGCCGCTACAACCCATTCTGGGGAACCCGTTCGGGATGGTGCGGATTATCGCATATCCTCAGGCTTAGTAGTGCGAGATTCAGACCTCCACTAGGAGCATTCGGTCTCGAAAGATTTAAAGTACGATATCTTAAGAAAATGAGATTTTTAGAATATAATAAATATATTAAAATTTATTTTTGTATAAATACATGAATATTTATCATTAAAATACTTATTTTGTTATGATATAAATATTCCACATTTTTCTAAAAATCACAAGAATCAATTTTACACTAAAATACCATAAATTCCACATAAACCAATATTACAAATAAATACCTTTATTTATGAAATTATGATATTTTCGCTGGAAATATCACAATATAAAATCCACATTCATTACAATTCTAAAGACGATTAATAAATACTTGGGGTGTATCTTGAAAAGTATATAAAAATATTTTTACATAAAACTCCCTCAAGTTTTATAAATTACCCTAAGAACCCTAATAAATATAGGTTTGAGAAATAATCAAGACTTCGATTTACATTTCTAATTGTCTGACTCGGATTTGAGTCTGATTATATCTGACTTGAATATGATTCAAGTACAATCTACAATCTACAATATTCCAATTCAATATGAACACATGAATCCATGAATCCAGTTATCAATCTATACAACTTGACTGAATCAAACCATGGATATACATTCCATTTACATGATCATCCAGTTTACATGATTCTATAGTTACATCCGTTTACTGATATCATGGTTTTGGTCAGTCGTCCAATTATACAATTCAATTTACAAGACAATACAATGCAATACAGTACTATCAATAACATAACTACACGGGGTATTGGGGTAGTTCATTCGTGAATCCAACATAATCTCAAGAGTCCCCCTAAATCATGAATCCATGTCTACTAACACAAGCAAGCAATCATGAGGGCCCGTGTTTCCATGCTCCTGGACTGTGCCCTGTTGAGTTTGGAATACATCGGTGACGGTCGAAATCCTGCTACTAACATATCATTTGGGCCCGTGGTTTCCTACCCCCGAACTGTGGTCTGTTGGGTTTGAGAACACTCTTGAGATTAGTTGACATTCATCCTTGAACTTACGATAACAACAGCATTAACACTAAAACAATATAATACAACTGTAAACGCTACTCTCTCTCTCTCTCTTTTACTCTCTGTCTATTCTATTTCTCTTCTTATGTTTGGGACTTACAGAGCGATCTGTTCGCTGACGACACTCTATTTCTTTCTTCTTGGAATGTCGTCAGGTGATTTGGACCCGGCAGAGATCGAGCCATCTGCAGAAGACTTGGAGCAGTTTGCTGAAGAACCAGAGCTCTAGTTTCATTGTACTTTTTCCATTCGGTACTTTTCATTTCCTGTTATGTCATTGTTTAGGCATCGCTTTTATTTCCATTGTATTTACTTTTCATGCATTGTACAAAAGAATGTTAATAAATAAAGTTGTTGTTCAGTTTATATATCTTGTCTCTTGTGTATTTACTTTTATATTCCTTAGATACGCTTAGCGTATTTACTTCAGAGTAAATACGTTGCGGACCAGTCCCGTCCCCTTCGCCGTATACTGGGAAGCAGGGCATGACAGGTTTTGTTGGTGGCCCATGCAGGTCAGAGCTGTATGGAACTCTAAGCAATATAAAACACAAGAACCAGCAACTAAAACATTCTTTACAATCATATTCCTTGAATCCCATCATTTCTTATTCTTTGAATCATATATTTTGAATCTGTCCTAACCTAAATTTTTTATTCAAAGTTATGGATTCACCAAACAACACCAGCACCAATGTCAACAACACACCTCCACCACTACCACTCACACCTGCCGTTTCTGCTCCACTCAACGAGCAAACGGTTCTGCTTGAGGCAATCCGCAGCCTCCTAGAGGGACAGCAACAACTCTTGAACCGTCCCGAGGCTGAAACACCTGGGGTGAAGCAATTCAGAGTTTTACATCCCAAACAGTTCTCAGGAAAATGGAGCCCACTGGAAGCTGAGGAATGGGCTCAGAGTATCGAGGATGATCTGGCAGCAGCACAAGTGCCAGATATAGCTTGGGTTCATGTGGCAAAATTACAGCTCACGGACAATGCACGGAACTGGTGGAAGGCGAAAGAAATCCGTCTTGATCAGCCCATTGAATGGAAGACTTTTCGCGATAAGTTCAACGCGAAATACTTCCCTGTGACTGCCAGATTTGCCATGGAACAGCAGTTCATTCATCTACAACAAGGTTCGATGTGGGACAAGTCAGTAGACGCTGAGTTCACCATACTCAATCGGTAAGATATGTCACGGTATTTCAAATTTTTAATATCACATTCTACACAGCTAACACAAGACCGTAACAGATTTGCGGCACACCTGATACCGACGGATGAGATCAGAGCCCGTCGATTTCAACAAGCTTTGGACACGAAAATCCAGGCTGCACTTCCCACAGGGAAATTTCCGACTCATGAAGATACTCTGGAAGCTGCCCGCAGTTATGAGGCAGTGAGAAAAGCGAGGGGCAGACCTCAGTCTGCAGGAGTTAAACGCCCTGCCAACCAGATAGCAGGAGAAGCCGCATCAGGACCACCATTTGTACCAAGGAGACTGGGAGTACTAATCAACAGGCCTAGCCCAGCCTTTTGTACCTACTGCAAGAGAGCTGGACATCTGATGGAAGTTTGCCGACGAGCAAACGGTCTTTGCCTGATATGTGGATCATCCTCACATACCATAGGAATTTGTCCACACAACCGAATTAATCCTAATTCCGCAGCTAGACCAGCTTTCCAAGCCCCACCTACCCGGTTAACTCTTCCTGCACCACCTCCACGTGGACCACTTTTACCTCGACAATCAGCATTGTACCAGCTTGCACGAAGAAACGTGCTGAGACGCCAAGCTTACAATTTGGCGGCCGTAGAAGCTGATACGGTTGGTCAGGATAACCCTGGTAATTCTCTTCAACCTATTTCACACCTTTGTATCACTTTGTTATTATTCACACACTATCACCAAACTTTCCTTGAATCTGTTACACTTTCCTTTTACAAATTTCGAGGGCGAAATTTTTAGAAGGAGGGTAGAATGTAACAACCCCAAATTTCCTATACAATTTTTTTTCAAAATATTTTTTCAAAAATCCATAAAGGGGTATTTTAGCCTGAGCACAAGACTTAAGTAATTATTTTGTTTTTAATTACAAGTTACAAGAATGTAATAACTCCATTTTTAGTGTACAAGAAATTACTTTAAATTTAATGTATATTTGGAATATTTACTCTTGCTGCTATCATTTTAAGTAATTAATTCACACCATAATTACAAGAAGGAGCTTGTAGCTCATTGGTAACACCTTACACTGCTGAACTAAGCCACCAAAGTTCAAATCCCATGCCCCACATTATTTTTAATATTTATTTTGTTTAAATTTTATAGAAGCCCAACAGTCCACACAAGATAACTCCCAAACTTTCAACTGAACCTGAGTATACCAGTGACTACCCCCGGCGACCCCCCACCTCCCAAGCGCCTGACTCGGCCCGACTCGGCCGAGTCGGCCAGACGGCCGAGTCATCAACTTGGGAAATGTGCCTCTTGGCCTTCCCCACTCCCCTGCTCACTCTAATTAATTGGATCGGTTCCAGAAAGCACGTTAACACCCATTTACTTCAATTTTTAATGATTTTTCACACAATTTTACATTTTTTAATTAAAAATCCTACACCTATCCTAACCCTAGCCTAACCCTATAAATACACCCCTACTCTCTCACCCCAAAATTCTGAGCCCACTCTCTCAAAATTTCCAAGAATCTTGTGCACTTTGAAAACGAGTTCGAGGCGAAGCTCCGACGAATTCCCGGCGGAACTTCCGGCGATCGTTTTAGGAACTACCGGCGACGACGCAACACATCGGCGATTCCTCTACTTCCCTCTCACTCTCTTGTGTGATCTAAAACCCGTAAGTCCCTTTTCTATCTCTCTTTTCCATTCTCAAAATGCGAATTTACAAAACCCGACGGAATCGGAACAAATTCGATTTCCGATTCGGTTTTCTATAAAATTCCACTTCTCACTAATACAATCATACTTAAACTTCTCCATGTTGATTATTAAACACTAATCAAACAATTTGATCAAGTTTCATCACATGAAATGATAGCTATCTCAATTTATCGTATTTTTCACTTAAATACCACAATGTTTCAATCCTTCATTTAACTCCATCGAACTTGCTATACATTTAAAGTAGATCACGAGATAACGACCTACCTTCTCACACACTTACATACGACCTAACACGATACCATCGAAAACTTAGAATATGAGAAAACAAACATTTCATTTAAATACCATTTACTTAATAAAACTATTTCTAAAAGATTTAGTGTTGATACACTTTTAAATAAATATATCTTATGAAAATACGATAAGTTGTGGATATCAGTCATTTATCTAAACCTGACTTTGTGGTGTCTAGGTTAGACAAGTGAGAAAGGTAATTTTAAAAGGCCCGTCTCACGATGATTCGTGAGCGGATTTCTCCTTTCCTCACTTGTACTTATCTGGCCACAATTGGCGGTGAAGAGGCGATTTGAGACACCTCACAACTTGTCGTCTGGACCAGTTAGGAATAAACTAGTTAAGTTAGGAGAATCTAGAACATACAATACGGAAAATATACATCTTTACAAATAAATACCATTTACTTCATAAAACCGTTTTCTAAAGAATTTAGTATTTTACAATTTTTGCAAAGCGCCGCTACAACCCATTTTGGGGAACCCGTTCGGGATGGTACGGATTATCGCACATCCTCGGGCTTAGTAGTGCAAGATTCAGAGCTCCGCAAGGAGCATTCGGTCTCGAAAGATTTAAAGTACGACATATTAAGAAAATGAGATTTTTAGAATATAATAAATATATTAAAAATTATTTTTGTATAAATACATGTATATTTATCATTAAAATACCTATTTTGTTATGATATAAATATTCCACCTTTTTCTAAAAATCACAAGAATCAATTTTACACTAAAATACCATAAATTCCACATAAACCAATATTACAAATAAATACCTTTATTTATGAAATTGGGATATTTTCACTAGAAATGTCACAATATAAAATCCACATTCATTACAACTCTAAAGACGATTAATAAATACTTGGGGTGTATCTTGAAAAATATATAAAAATATTTTTACATAAAACCCCCTCAAGTTTTATAAATTACCCTAAGAACCCTAGTAAATATAGGTTTAAGAAATAATTAAGACTTCGATTTACATTTCTAATTGTCTGATTTGGGTTTGAGTCTGATTATATCTGACTTGAATATGATTCAAGTACAATCTACAATCTACAATATTCCAATTCAATATGAACATATGAATCCATGAATCCAGTTATCAATCTATACAACTTGACTGAATCAAACCATGGATATACATTCCATTTACATGATCATGCAGTTTACATGATTCTATAGTTACATCCGTTTACTGATATCATGGTTTTGGTCAGTCGTCCAATTATACAATTCAATTTACAAAACAATACAATGCAATACAGTACTATCAATAACATAACTATACGGGGTATTGGGGTAGTTCATTCGTGAATCCAACATAATCTCAAGGGTCCCCCTAGATCATGAATCCATGTCTACTAACACAAGCAAGCAATCATGAGGGCCCGTGTTTCCATGCTCCTGGACTGCGCCCTGTTGAGTTTGGAATACTTCGGTGACGGTCGAAGTCCCGCTACTGACATATCATTTGGGCCCGTGGTTCCTTACCCCTGGACTGTGGTTTGTTGGGTTTGAGAACACTCTTGAGATTAGTTGACATTCACCCTTAAACTTACGATAACAACAGCATTAACACTAAAACAATATAATACAACTGTAAAAGCTACTCTCTCTCTCTCTCTCTCTTGTACTCTCTGTCTATTCTATTTCTCTTCTTATGTTTGGGACTTACCGAGCGATCTGTTCGCTGACGACATTCTATTTCTTTCTTCTTGGAATGTCGTCAGGTGATTTGGACCCGGCAGAGATCGAGCCATCTGCAGAAGACTTGGAGCAGTTTGCTGAAGAACCAGAGCTCTAGTTTCATTGTACTTTTTCCATTCAGTACTTTTCATTTCCTGTTATGTCATTGTTTAGGCATCGCTTTTATTTCTATTGTATTTACTTTTCATGCATTGTACAAAAGAATGTTAATAAATAAAGTTGCTGTTCAGTTTATATATCTTGTCTCTTGTGTATTTACTTTTATATTGCTTAGATACGCTTAGCGTATTTACTTCAGAGTAAATAGGTAGCGGACCAGTCCTGTCCCCTTCGCCGTATACTGAGAAGCGGGGCGTGACAGTTTGCGGTGATAAATAGGGGTGGGCCCGCTCCAGGGCCCCTACTCATTCGTATTTCCCTGTTCTAAGTCCTGGTTGCTTGGCGCTCGTTTTCTTTCTTCCGCGTTCGTTTCCCGAGGATCCCTCTTCTCAAGGTTGGATGTTCTCTTTCGTAGAGTCAGTAGATGTCGTAGGAGTAGGTTCTAGGGACCCTTTAGTTGAGCCTGAGTCTTCCCGAGGAGCAGGGGTCGGATCCTATTCCCGGGATCGTGCGGAGGGGGCAGCCCCTAGGGAGGAGGCGATAGATGCTACCCCCGACGCGTCGTGTTGGGTGAGGCATGAGGACGAGCTCGCCAATGCTCGGGCTCGCTTCCGCATCCCCTCGTGTTATACGCTTCGTCTGGCCAAGGAGGGAGAGAGGGCAGACCAAGTATGGGGTAGGGAGATCGCCCTATACTTGGAAGCTTTTTAGGGTGGAATGCGCCTGCCCTTCTCTCCCGAGGTCGTCGAAGCGCTAAACTTCTTCGAGTTAGCTCCTGGACAGTTAGTGCCAAACTTATGGTGGATTCTCCTCGGGTTCCTGATTCGCCTGAAATTACAGGCGGTTCCCTTCAGCCTCTTCCTCCTTGATTCTTCCCTCGTTTTCAAAAATCATCCTGGGGGTCGAGCGGACGACCCGAGGTGGGTCTACCTCTCTTTCAGAAAGCGGCAGGGGGCGCCGCCAGGACAGGGGTTGTGGCCCTGGCTTCTTCCATTCACGACTGGAAGAAGAAGTTCTTCTTCGTTTCCCCTCCCGAGGGCGAGGACTGGCCCGTGCCTACAAAGTGGTCGAGGGAAAAATTCTTGTCAGGGAACCAGTCCAATGACCCCGCCGCAGTGAGAGTAGTGCCGTGGGAGCCCGTATTCCGATTCGACGTGCTGCTGTCTGAGAGGGTCCTGAGTTGGGCCGGGCTTAGCCCCGTTGAGTTCGTCGGTAAGTTAGGCTTGCTTTTGGCTTTCATATTGCATGTGTCGCTGAATTCTTTGCATTTGGGTTTGTGTAGGACCCATGGATATGGACTCGCTCCGATCCTCCATTCGCCAGCCGAGGAAGGTCGCAGAGGCTGGAGGCGCCAGCTCTTCCCGCTCAAAGCCCGCCCCGGCTCCTTCCCCTCCGGTGGTCTCATCCCGTGAGCGTTCGGGGGCGGATCCCACCCAGGGGCCTAGCAGAGTGTTAGGTCGGAAGCGGGCTCGGATTCTGGAGGACCCGGTCACGGAGGAGGAGATCGGCTCTCCCTCGGAGCCGCTCAAGAGGGGTTCCCGGAGATCTTCCCGTGGCACATCCTCACCGATCACGGTGGAGGAGGGGGGCCTCCAGTTCGCGGTGCCTTCGGGGCTATCCGTCGCGGATAGCCTGCTGCATGAAATAGAGAAATCGGCCAGAGGTAGAGTCCCCGGGGGGACCTTCAGGGCTCAGATGGCGTCCATCGCCCAGGAGTCCGTGCAAGTAAGTGTTTGGTTTTTTTTGTGAGATTCGGTGTCTCCTTCTTCTTTCTGATCTCTTTCCTATCTTTCAGGTTCTCCAGCACGCTGCCCTCACCTTACGCATGGAGGCCGAGGTGATAGTCCCGGCGATGAAGGCTGCGGGCCAGCTCGCTTCAGTGGAAGAGAGCTCTAAGCGGGAGTTGGAGGCGGTGATGGCGAGGGTTGCCGCCCTGGAGGGCGAGGTGGAGGCCGGGGAAACGGGAGGTTGTTCGGTACCGCGAGGCCGCCGTGGCTGCCGAGGCCAAGCTTGAGAATGCTCAGGTGCTTGCCGACAATCTGAAGAAGACGGTGAAAACCCTCCGGAAGGAGCTGGGGGCGGCGGCCGAGTCGGCGAAATCGGCCGACCTGAGAGCGGCGAAGTTGGCCGACCTCTCGGCGGCGAAAGCGATGGAGGGATACAAGAAGTCGAAGGACTTCTATGATGACCTGGCCGTGGCCACAACCCTCATCAGGCACGAGGCCCTTGGCGCCGTTAAGGCCCGGATGCCGGAGTTCGCCGACGAAGAGCTCCGGGCCGAATACCCCCTCGCGGATGCCGATGAGCAGGGGAAGGAGATTCCTGACAAGGAAGTCGCCGAGGACCCAGCTCGTCTCGTGGTGGATGTCGAGGGCCCCGAGGTCGCGCCTGGCCCCGAGGCCTAAAGCCCCCGTCTTCCTCCTTTTTTTATTTTGTTGCTTCTAGAATTTTTATAAGCCTCCGGGCATTTTGTAAGGCTGGGGAGCCTAAAATACCCTTTGTAAAAACTTCGCCTTTGGTAATAAAACTTTTTTCTTTTGTTTGTGAAGAATGCTTGTAAAATATCTCTGCTTGCACTGTTGGGCCTCCCTGTCAGGTCGGCTATCTGTCTAGCGATCGTCCGTCGAGTTGATTTCAATCACTTGCCAAGTGTGGCAAGCGCTGCTGAGAAGGAGGCATCTCCATGGCCCCGAAGTCGAGGGGTGATCGCTCAGACTTGGGTAGACCTGATGCCCCTTGTTGGGGCCTCGGATCCTCTGCATGTGATGGACAGAGGGATGTTCGCCGTATTTGTGCCGAGCATGAATGGGTTTAGAGGTATCATTATGAGGGCTACAAGCCCGCAGCATCCGTTGGGCATGAACGAGCCTGGAAGCTGCTCAGTTGACCTTGGCGAGGGCCTTGATCCCTGGCTTTGCGAGTAGGGAAGCTACCGGCCAGGGATGGCCGAGCAGGGAAGCCGCTCAACTGCCTCTACGGAGGACTTCGATCCTTAGCGTTGGAGGGGCTGTAAGAAGCCTACTAAGGATGACCGGGCAGTGAAGCTGTGCGGTTGCCTCTTGGCGAGGGCTTTGATCCCTGGCTTTGTGGGTAGGCAACTACCAGCCTGGGATGACCGGGCGGGGTAGCCGCTCGAATGCCTCTTGTGAGGGCTTTGATCCCTAGCATCATGGGTAGGGAGCTACCAGCTGGAGATAGCCGAGCAGGGTAGCTGCTGAGCTCCCTCTAAGGAGGACTTTGATCCTTAGCGTTGGAGGGCCTGTAAGAAGCCCACTAAGGATGACCGGGTAGTGAAGCTGCGCGGTTTCCTCTTGGCGAGGGCTTTGATCTCTGGCGTCGTGGGTAGGAAACTACCAGCCTGGGATGATCGAGCGGGGTAGTCGCTTGGGTGCCTCTTGCGAGGGCTTCGATCCCTGGCGTCATGGGTAAGGAGCTACTAGCCGGATATGACCGAGCAGGGTAGCTGCTTAGTTGCCTCTTGCGAGGGCTTTGATCCTTCAGGACGGGGACCGATCAGGGTTACTGCCCACTGCCTCTTGGCGAGGACTTTGATCCCTGTCGGTTGTGGCAGGAAGCTACCAGCCGGGGATAGCCGAGCAAGGACTCGACTTCCTCTGGGAGGTCTTTGGTCCTTACCGCAGGAGGGGCTGTAAGAAGCGTACCAAGGACCCTTGGTCGGTCAGGGTTACTGCCCGGTGCCTCTTAGCGAGGCCTTTTGTCCTGAAGGATAGCCGAGCGAGGGATCCTCGGGCTTGACTGCCTCTGGGTGGGCTTTTGATCCCTGTCGGTCGTGGTAGGAAGCTACCAGCCGGGGATAGCCGAGCAGGGTAGCTGCTGAACTGCCTCTAAGGAGGACTTGGACCCTTAGCGTTGGAGGGGCCGTATGAGGCCTGCTAAGGATATCTGGGCAGTGAAGCTGCGCGGTTGCCTCCTGGCGAGGGCTTTGATACCTGGTGTTGCGAGCAGGGAAGCTACCGGCCAGGGATAACCGAGCAGTGTAGCTGCTCAGCTGATTCTTCATGAGGTTTCGCCCGCCCATCCAGTTGCAGGTATGGGGAACAGGAACGGTCGCGGCGAACGCGCGCGTAGCATGTACATTGAATGTGAGGGGAGGCGAAGCGCTAGGGTCACGTCGTTCCGATTCCGCCGGAGAAGGCTCAATGATCGCCGCGTGGAAGCGACTTTTTGGGCGGGAGCGGGCGACCGTTGAGTTCCGTTGGGGCGCAGTGGGCTATATAAGGCTGAAGGAGCACTGGTCCTTCCTTTCTTCGTAAACAGATCGTTGAGAATGCAAGACTTTCCTTTTACCATCCCCGAGATCATCCACTTTGAAGACGTATACCTCTATGACCAGAACTGCACCGAGGACATGGTGCAGTTGGTCTATGGGAGCATCGAAGACAACTTCGGCCGGCTGCTCCCTCGACGCTCCTCCCTGCTGCAGCTGCTGATGTACTCCATTTGGAGGGCGTCGACGAGGCTTTACAACCCCTTGTCCGAGCAGCTATATGACGAGGCAGTGGGCAAGCTGCGGTCTCTGAGGCGCTTCGGCCTGATCTCCGCGAATCGACCGGCTCGCTCAGAGGCGCTCGTCCGTGAGTGCTACGAACTGAG
Organism: Agapanthus africanus; assembly: GCA_030015575.1. NCBI lineage: Eukaryota > Viridiplantae > Streptophyta > Magnoliopsida > Asparagales > Amaryllidaceae > Agapanthus > Agapanthus africanus. The sequence goes on from CM057337.1 coordinate 781,085,973, forward strand.
GCTCGGGGTCAACGCGCGTGGGGGAATCGAGGGCTAAGGTTGGATCTCGCGAGGCATCGACTGGTGGAGATCTTTACCGAGTACCATGAGCAGTGCTCTCTGCACCCCCTTCCCCCGCTGCTGTAATTTTCTTTTTCTTTTGTATGTATAGCTAAGGAGCCCATAATACCTTTTGAATAAATGAGACATTTCCTTCTTTTTCGCAATGTTCCATTGATCTTTATTAAATTAACAACAGACCCTAGGAAGAGTTTACATTGCCTTAAAAGAAAAGTACATGTTAATAGATGACCTTATTAGCATGGCCCAGGCTCCCCGGAGGCTTGTTGGTCTCCGTGCTCGGCACCGGGTACGGGGCTCCCTGAGCGCCAGACTGGTCATCTGCCGAAACGAGCATGATCTGGCCGATGGTCAGCTCGGCGGGAGGAGGACGCTGCTCCTGCTCGTGGTCGGCCTGCCGTTTGTTCCTCAAGTAGGCGGCGAGGTGCCCAAATCGGATGAGCTCCTCGATGTAGTCCCGGAGTTGCTTACAATCCTCCGTAGCGTGGCCCAGCGTCCGGTGGAAGGAGCAGTAAGGGCCCCGGATTCGCTTCGAGGCCTGACGCGGGATTGGGGGGAACTTGAAGAACGCCTCGCCCTGGGCCTCCTCTAGTAACACTGCGAGGGAGACGTTGAGCAGGGTGTACTTCTGGAACTTCGGGTGATAGGGCTGCTGACGCTCCGGCCTCTCTTCCCGAGCCCTCTTCTTCTAGTCGGACCGTTCTGCTCGGGGGAGGTTCGCGTTCACCTCGGACTCCAGCTGAACCTCGCACTCGGTCCACGCCTTGACCTCGGCCATGGTCTTAGGCTGTGCCAACGCAAAAGAGCGCAACCACTTCTTGTGCCTAAGACCAGATCTGAGCGCCGTGATGACGGTCTCGTCCCGGTGCTCGGGGACCTCGAGGAGGGCGTTGTAGAAGCGGGTGATGTAAACCTTGAATGTCTCCTTGTCCCCGCTCTTAATTGTGAAGAGATAGTCGACCGTGCGCTTCTGCCGGCGGTTCCCAACGAAGTGGCCGAGGAACTGAGTAGCCAGCTCGTCAAAGGTCGAGATTGAGCGAGGCCCGAGTCCTCGGAACCAATCCCGACCAGAGCGGATGAGGGTGGCTGGGAAGGCCCTGCACTGGGCGGCGTCGGAATAGTCCTGGAAGCTCATCCCCGTGGTGAAAGCATCCAAATGGTCTTTCGGGTAGGTTTTCCCATCGAACAGAGAGACCTTCGGGGGCTTGTTATGCGAGGAGACGTGGACAGCGAGCAGTCCCTCGGTAAACGGATTGGTGAGCGAGTCGGCGGCGTACTTAGCCGCGTCGCCCGAGAGGTGACCTTCCTGGCGCATGCCCTCGATCTTCTTTTCGAGGGCGTCGAGTCAGCCTTGGTACCCCGAGAATTCGACGCCTTGTGATCCCTGCTCTCTGCTGCGGGAGACCTGCGTCTGAGCACGGCCCCGGTTCCTCTTGAGGAGGTCCCTCAGATCCCCGGGCGAGGTGGCTCTCGAGCCATCGTGGCGACCCCTTCTGTGCGACCCCGTCGAGGGAGGGAGTGTCGATCATGCTTGTAGACAGGCGAGGTGACCGACATCTCCTCAGGGGGGTAAGGGTCGCGAGGAGGCTCGAGGTAAGGCGCTCTGGCAGCGGATCTTGGTGTGGAGACGTGGGGCGCCCAGCGGGCCTCAGGGAGTATTGGCCCGTGAGATCTGTGGCCAGGGGTCGTAGCCTGCCGATGGTCAGCCGTGCCGACGAGGGCAGAGCCTTCTGAAGGCGAAGGAGCGGCGATCTGGGCCCTGGCCCGGCCGTTTGGACGCGGATGAGCGCCTCCACGAGAGACTGTAGCCGATCTATTCGGCTGGTGAGGGCGTTGATAATGGTCGCCGGGGGAGGTTCATTCGCTCCTCCGGTGAGGGGGAGGTGGCGGCTGGTATCTGGATGTTCAGAGTGGTCGCTTGCCATGTGGATGGAGATCGGAAGGCCAACTTTGTTTTTTGTGGAGTCTTTTCCCACAGACGGCGCCAACTGATGGAGGTCCTTTTCGGGTCTCCCTCAGATGTTGTCTTCCGTTGATCTCCCGGTGGTTCTTGGAGATGATCTCCTGTTGCATGTGGGTCTCAATGGGTTTTGAGGAGATTGGTCATTTGAGGAGTTTAGCGCCAAGTACCTGCAAGGAAGTCCTGGGATGGTTTGGTACCACCGAGGACCCTCCGACGATCAAGTTAGCACGAGATCCAAGCAGAGTAACGGCTAAGTAGAGTAAAAAATGGCTTACTTGACCCCTCTGTGATGGGGGTTTATATAGTGGCGGCAGCGCGCGGCAGCAGGTGTGAGAATCTCGCCGGCAGTTACGCTCCCGACGTCACGCCCGTGTTAAGAACGAATCGCCCATTAATGGGAATCGTGATGGCGTGGAACGTGGGATGTTGCTGGCGGAGGATCTGCGCGTGGCGAGATTTGCGGAGCGGCGGTTACGCCTATGAGTGGCGGAGTTGGTCGGAGGGACCGAGGAAGATGGCCTCGGTTAGGGAGCTCAGAGGCGAGCAAGAAGGCCGAGGAGTCTTGGTCCTGTGGCAACTCGGGGCGAGCTGAGGGGCCGAGGAGGCCAATTTGCAGGGGGCTCCAAGAAGGGCCAGCTTGTGCTTGCAGGTCGGGTACAGGGGTGGCCTGGTCGACTCCTGTGGGCCCTTTCTTCTGAGTTCTGGGACACGTCATCTGCCACGTGTCCTGATCTTGGAGATCATCAATATTGAGCATCATCACTATTGGTCTCTAACAAGGCTCAAAAAAGAGTTCTCACATATAACAAAAAACACGGCATAAGAAATAAGACCTAGAAACAAAGGTTTGCTTTTCAAAGTCTCGTGAAAATTGATACGTAGGGTATGCGTGACATGCAGATCACGGTGAACGGTCTGGATCGGTGAAATGCATGGGGGACATAGTGTTATAGAGTGCGTCTCATTTGTCTCACATAAGAAAGCGTCTCAGTGGATCATTACCCCGTACTGATAACATTTTGCACACAAAGAAACTACTCGCACTAATAAACATAGAGACTACAAACTAGCTAGTACAACATAAAACTATTTCAAGTGTAAAGCATTTAAAAGTAGAGATTGTATGGAAGGGTGAAGAGAAAGGTCCCCCAAAACCCCTTTCAATCTCCTTTTAGCCGAGAAGAGCATCCTTCAGTGAGTCGGGCATGGCCCCTTGTTGGTTGGCATAGGACAGTTTGGCACTTCCCACACACCACGACCGTCTGCGAATGGTTAAAGACGGCTGTTCTGCGATAAACGAGGAAATGGTGAAGCTAAGTACAGATTGAAACAAAAACAAGTTGCTTAAGGAATGTTAACTTACATGTTGAAACATCCTTGGCACTCGGACATCCTCCAAAACATACAGACAAACAAAAGAAAATAGATATTAAAAATAGAGTACAATCAAAAATAAAGTGCCAAAAAAAATGCAATTGATATTGGGAAAGAAAACATTGAAGAACAACGGGAGATTACCATGAAAAAGGAATTAGGAGACGGAATGAGCCGCTTGAGTTTGTGCTTTCTCTTCTCAAGTTCAGGAGGTGGATTTAACAGATCATTATCATTTCAAAGAACCTAACCCAAAAAAAAAAAGGAGCACGTTCAATATTGAATACACAACTCACAGAAAATAGTATGCACACTCAAAATATAATTTAACAAAACATTTAAATTCTAATAAGAAGAAACTATATATTGCAAGACACAATTTAAGTTCAATGATCCCGAAAAGAAACAAAGGGGAAGTAATGCCCTTAATCATCATATCAGCTGTTAGAAAATGATTCACTTGACATCCAACGATTTCAAACTCAAGAAACAGTGGCAACAAAAGCCAAGGTTTCAAGGGTTATGACGCTCCAACTCAAAACTCGACACCGTTGGAATCGGAAGACCATTTTGTTTTTAAGGACCTCTACATGATGAATAGTGTAAAAAAGTCCAGCCATCCGATCTATAAACCACTATAAAGGAGGAAAAACAAAAGGTCGTCGGAGTTTTGAGGTATACAAACTACAATGGGGTTCATTTAACCTGAAACACTATGCACACATTTAAAATATCGAATGCTTGCATATATTAGAATCGTATCAGAATAGGTATTTTCTATATCATATAGAGCAGCCTTCTATTCGCAAAACATTATTAGTTTATTTCGGGATACCACTCCTATCCGTCTATCATCGGCCAATAAAATAGATTTTTGAAAGCTGTTTCACAAATGGATTAATAATCGGATTTTCCTATATAAAAAAGAAGACCATCGAATCATTCATCACAAGTCATGCCTGGCTTTGTGATTATGCTGGGTACATAAACCCCACTATGATTTTGGAGTGGAGATAACTGATGCTATTACTCCAACCTCATTTATTTGGAATGGACTCTGGAGTAAGTTAATATAACCAAAGTTTCATAAAATTATCTTTACTTAACTCCGGAATGCTAACTATATCAATGTCATGTTTAGCATGGATTCTGAAGTTTAGAAAACTCTCGTTATCTAAATTCCAAAATTAAGATAACTAGAGTAAACTCCAATCCAACCCGTAAACTCCAATCCAACCGAAGTTTTCTAAGCTCTAAAATTTATGAAGAAAACGTTATTACCAAGGAAAGTCTTCATCTCCCTCCCCCCGGGGGAGGGGCACGTTGAGCTCCGGTTTCAAGAAGAAGAAGAAGAAGAAGAAGAAGAATCATGAATGAAGGCTTCTTCATTGCTTCCGGAGAGTTCATGAGAAGCATGTAAAATAAAATAAATACCTCTTAATGTTTAAGCAAGGTGAAAGACAGGGATTCAACTGTGTTTCCGTTGTTATTTGGAATGGGTCAAACCGGATGGACCACGGCTTTGGTTTTAATGTGTATCCAACCAAAATAGCAGAGGACGCAGGCAGTGGTTGCTGGTCCTGGTCCGAAAGACGGTTGGAAGAAGGTTCTAGGTTCTTATTTTGTTTGATATGACTGTGACCGGTTTCTTTGAGACTTTGTAGGAAATAATAACGGCATTGTTATTTTAGAGCTCGAATCAAATTATATTCTAACTCTTCAATATTATAACTCAGGCCTTATTTTTTCATAAAGTAATGCAGAAAAGAAAAAAAGATTCATGAGAGATTTCTAAATACAAACCATGCCATATCATTCTCTCAGACAAGTACATATCATTACTTTTATGCCTCTTGACAAAACCCCGTATGGAAATAAAAACCTCCTCTTCGAAAAATGTACTTAGATTATGTTATAGGCGACTTGAATAATGTGGCCCGTATCTTATGATCGAGCATGCTTACTGAACCATGTGATCGAGCCTATGAAGATATTCGAACCATCTATGATGCCGAGCCTGAAAAGTGAGCCTATGATATGGACCAAGGGCTTGGCCCATAGGATAAGCCCGAAGCCCATGGGCTAGGGGTGTGGGGGTGGAGCTCTCGTTGTCTGGATCTTGTTTTCTGTAGCAAGTATGTGAAGGGTTTTACTTGGTAGTTCATATGCAAAGTGTCTAAAGATTATATGCATCATGTATGGTTTGAGTTTTGGTTTGGAATTTTGTCAAACCTTTTGAAAAAGGCAGTCTAAAGATTATATATATCATGCACAGTTTGAGGCGAAGCCGAGCTATCTGCAAAAGAACTCCCGGGGTGCTTGTACCACCGTGGACCCTCCGACGATCAAGTTAGCCGAGATATTTGAGCTGAGTAGCGGCTTATTGGAATGAAAATTGCTTTACCTGAATCGTCTGGGAGAGGGGTTTTTATAGTGGTCGCTTGGAGCGAGCTGGCGCGAGATCTTCGCCGTCGGTTACACCACTGGCGCGGATCCCTCCATTAATGACGAGATACGCTCGTTAATGCGGGGATACGGCGGCGTGAAACGCGGGATGCTGGGTGGCGGATATCTCGCTTCTGGAGAGATACGCGGAGCCACAACGGAGGCGCTTGGGCTCTGCGTCCTTGGTTGCTCGGTAGAACCGGGGAGACTTAGCTCGGCGTTGGCCCGGAGACAAGCGAGAGGCCGAAGAAGCTCGGTTCTGTGATAGCTCGGATGTGAGCAAGGACGGCCGAGGAAGCTCAGCGTGTAGGAAGGCTCGGAGACGAGCCAATGGTTATTTATATGGCTAGCATAGGAGTGTCCAGGGATCCATCGGGAGGTCGGGTCATGCTTCGGGATGATAGCCCAGGGGACGCCTCCAATGTGTGGTGCTTGCCTTGTTCCCGTGAGTCCCGGGACACGTCAGCCACCACGTGTCATGATCTGGGAAGTTCCCACTTATGAGCATCATCAGAGAAGGAGATGCATCAGCACCACCACCGTCGTCGTCGTCCTCAGGCTTTTCTCTCTCGAAGGACCCTCAAGTGTGCCTCACGATCTACATCGCCATGGCTCATGTTGGCCTCGCCTTTCCCTAGGGCTCTTCTTCGACCTCACGAAGCTCCACAACCACTACCGACGACCCATCCAGTGGGCCATGCCCTTCCGCGAGCTCCACATCGCCCTCGTCTTCTTCTGGGCCCACCCCCTCCGCCTCGGCCTCTTCAAAATCCTAATCGCCATCCCTCCTCCTCCCCCCCCCTCCTTAGATCCACTACCAAATCCCTCATCGACTCCCAAGTTGCCATCTTGAGGCTATTTCCGGGCAGATCACGAAGCAGTAGGTGGCGATGGAGGTGGTAGTGGTGTTGGGTGATGGCGGTAGTAGTTGTGGCGATGGTGATGGTGATGGTTGGGGTGATGATTATGGTGATGGTGGGTCAGCGGCGGTGGAAGGGTTGCGGAGGCCGGGGTAGCTTCAAAAAGAAGAGAGGATTTGTATAATGGGCTCGGGAAAAAATTCGTGTGACTGGGCTCGGGACCCTTTATATATATATATAGAGAGAGAGAGGGGGGGAGAGAGGGAGGGAGGGAAGGGAGGGTGGAAAAAGGCTATATGAGGGAATTTCCTTCTATGGCGTTGATAAAGTATATCCTCCACGACTTTTTCCGACAATTAGCATCCATCATCATCATCTTTATCATTTAAGACGTGGATACATCAAATTTCATGTGATTTTACCATTTTTTCACCTTTGCATTTGCAATGTAAAATGTTCTATTGTCGGTAAAACCTTAATTTTGTACCCACTAAATCAACGGTGGAAAAATGATAAAATCATATAAAATTTGGTGTATCCACATCTTAGATGATAAAGATGAGGATGATGGTGCCGATCGTCGGAAAAAATCATATAGGATGTATTTTTTCGACGCCATAAGATGAAATTACCTCCTTTATAACTCAAAATCCATAACGGTATCCTTTACTTGCATTAATTAGTAATAGCTGTAATATGCAATAGATTTACGTTGTTGAATCCATATGATACTGAAATCCTTATAAATATTCAAATCTTATATTGCGTCCTCGGATTTCATTCAATTAAAAAACTTAAGCACGTACCTTCTTATCAAAGATAACAGTACGGACAAGCACATTGACGCATGATAACATGCAGGCTAGGTTTTCTGACGGATGTCGGATCACGTTAAGATGTTGCCTTCCGTTGATCTGCTATTGGCGGCTAGGATTTGAGTTGGAGGCTAGCTTTTGAAGCGTGTGGATCTCAATAGGTTTGGGATTGTTGTGGCCGAGCTACCTGCAAGGAAGTCCTGGGGTAGTAGTACCACCGAGGATCCTCCAACGATCAAGTTAGACTAGAGATCCGAGCAGAGTAACGGCCTAGTGAGTGGAAAAAGACTTGAACCGTCTGAAGGAAGGGTTTATATAGCGGTGGCAGCAGGCAGGCAGGCGTGAGAATCATGCCGGCCGTTACGCTCCCGGTGTCACGCCCGCGTGATGGGCGGGATCCCGCATTAATGGCGAGACAGGCTCGTTAATGGGGGGATCGTGATGGCGTGGAACGCAGGATGTGGCCGGCGGATATCTCACGCATGGCGAGATTCGCGGGAGTGAGGCGGTTGCACCTGCGAGTGATGCTGTTGGTCGGTCAATGAGACCGAGGAAGATGACCTCGGCGGGAGAGCTTGCGGACGACTAGGAGAGCCGATGTATCTTGGTTCTGCGGTGGCCCGGAGACGAGCAGATAAGGCCGAGGAGGCCAGTTGTGCAGGAGGAAGGCTTGGAGGCGAGCTGGATGGCCGAGGAAGCTCGGGCCTGTGATAGCTCGGAGTAGAGCAAAGGGACAGTTTGGCTTGGTTGCTGATGTGCTCGGGGACAAGGAGTGGGGTGCAATCTCGGAGACAGGGTTTGAGAGAAGCCCCCACTATAGAACACTGATTCCTCCTCCGTGGCCCTCAGGGGCCTAACTGGCTTACATATATGACACGTTATCTGCCATGTGTCATGATATGAGGAATTGCCGTTATTGAGCATCATCATTAGCCCCCCACTCTCGTTCCGATTTATTTGTGGGTCGGGTCGAGAGTGGACTGCTTGGTTCTTTCTGTGCGGCTTGGCGCTGGTAATTCCTCGTGGTGGATTGTTCGGGGACGACACGGCGTTCTTGTTGTCTCACATCGAGTACGAGTCGAACGAAGGACGAGAGTGGGAAGGTCGGTATCCTCCCTTTGCCGGAGTTGAGGCACTGATCGCGCGTCGAGTATGAGTTTATTCGGCGGGTCTTGGATCTGTATCTTTGTAGGGTAGGAAGCTACCCGCTGGGGATGCGCCAAGCAGGAAGAAACTCGGCAGCGTCGCGATGAGGGCTTCGGATCCTCAGCGTCTGATGGGCAGGAGGCTGCCCACTGGGGATGTGCTGAGCAGGAAGAAACTCGGCGGCCTCACGATGAGGGCTTCAGATCCTCAGCGTCTGATGGGCAGGAGGCTGCCCGCTGGGGATACGCTGAGTAGGAAGAAACTCGGCGGCCTTGCGATGAGGGCTTCAGATTTTCAGCGTCTGATGGGCGGGAGGATGCCCGCTGGAGATGCGCCGAGCAGGAAGAAACTCGGCGGCCTCGCGATGAGGGTTTCAGATCCTCAGCGTCTGATGGGTAGGAGGATGCCCGCTGGGGATGCACCGAGCAGGAAGAAACTCGGAGGCCTCGCGATGAGGGCTTCAGATCCTCAGCGTTTAATGGGCAGGAGGATGCCCGCTGGGGATGCGCTGAGCAGGAAGAAACTGTCACGCCCCACTTCCCAGAGTACGCTAAAATAGGTACGTGACATAGCCAACCATGCTACCTGTGGATAGGAAAAAATCCTTCCACAGTCACATTACGGCTATAAAGATATCAAAAACAGAAAAGTAAACTAAACTATCTAGTATATGTCCATGAGCCAGAATAAATGAGTCAAGAAATAATAATATGCGGAAGCAAAATATACGATAAATGAACCACCTGGAAAGTAAAACTGCATACCAATAGGATCTTCACCACTCGGTCTAACAGTGGCAATACTCCTGATCGGTCTGCAACAAAGGTAGAGGATCTGGGCCATGCAAAACCCAGACGTCAGCGCGTCATAACGTCAAGCAATAATATAAACAGGGGTAGCAATACATGAAAGTATGAGCATAAAATGGTAAACAAGCATAACAGTGATACAAGTAAGCACAGTGGGGTAATGTAGTGAGTTATCTAAACTGGTCTAGTGGGTTAACTACTCTCAAGTCTTTGAAATCAATTTGATGAATCATCGATGCAACTCAATAGTATCCCGTGCGTGCCCGGGACCACGGTCAAGATTTTCGGGCTGAATCTGAGACGTGCCGCTAGGCATTAAAGGGTAGTATATAAAGATGAGTGATGTCAGCATCATCACCCCGGGGCTGGCCTAACCCGTAAGACTGATCAGTAAAGGAATCGAACTGTCGAGTTACAAGTCAGGTTTCATCATTGATTTCCCTATACCCCCAAGTTATATGTGTTCAAGTCAGGTATTAAGTAATCAAGAACTAATGCCAACTCAGGATCAGGTAGATACAGGTTTGTCTTGATAGACAACAGGAACGGTCCGTAAGGACTACAGGTCAGGTTTGTTGGCATTAGACACAAGATCATGTAACAGGTAAAGCCATGGTACATCAGGTCAAGTCAAGTAGTGTACTTAGGTGTCGTGTCATATCAAGAGTGTACGGTACCATGTCATGTCAAGGGTGTACGGTACCATGTCATATCAAGTAGGCAGTGCAACAGGTCATGTCAGGAAGCACAAATGTTATGTGGGTGCTCATAAATCAAACTAACATAACATGGTTATAAATAAACAAGCACGGGTACTATCAGAACAGTAAACCGGAACGTGTATTATGATATGCAAATAGGTACAGATTAAATTATATCGATGCACGGTTATCATTTTGCGTTTAAGGGATAGTTTCAACATTACTTAACTACAGTATACAACTATGGATGTTAAAATCATGTTAATATGTATTAAGTAATCTAGAGATGCAATGATATGTATAATAGGTTCAATAGATGCAATTATAACTAAAACAGGTTAAAGATGCACACGGTGTTCAATAGAGTAAATTATAGAAAGGGTAGCATAGACTATATAAATATTTATTATGTGATTAAAAATATAAATGTGATTGCTAGGTTTAGTAAACTAAATGCAACGGGTAGGTTTCAAGTTCTGAATCTAAATATAAACGGAACATCGCACTCTTAACTTGGAACACATGACTTCCGATTCTATCTATAGGTTTAATATGAAATTAGATAAATAAATATAGGAATATTATGAATGGCATGTAGCAAGTTTCACTTGTATGCACTAGATGTGAAATACATGATACGGATGTAATCGGGCATCCGAAAAAAATGATAAAACATGAAAAGTGATAATGCGGGTTGCATAAATAATCATTATGGGGTATTATAATTTAAATATATATAGAAGGTAATAGTATAGCATGTAGCAAGATTAACTTTCCTTGAGCGGATCACGATACGGTAAACGGAACGTTACGCGTCGGCGGAAGAGTCGCGACGCGCGTACGGTACACGGAACGAATCCAAACAACGCACAAGGTGATCACACGGGTCAGGTACGCTCGCTGGGTCGTCGGCACGATCGGATTTCGGCAAACTTGGTGATAAACACGTGAATGGTATGAAACGAAAATGCGAAACTTGAAACACCCAGCAAGATCTCACGTGGGGATGCTCACATGCTTGATATCTCATGCATGCAAGTTGCCACAAAATTACTGCATCTGCTCATGTTTGTTCTACCCCGCGAGCATTGGATTTGCAGCGAACAAGAAAAATAGAATCCAAGCACGATGATCAGCACCAACCTGCCACAACCGTCAGGTCAATGACGAGATCATCGATATAGAATATTACTAGATCTCGGTTGAATGAGTAGTTGAAGATTGGGGCTACTGGAGATGGCATTGATCGACGTTGCACTGAAGGGTGGCAATGCGCGTGAGTTTGTTAGAGATAGTGCCCTCAGAGTCAATTATTGGATCGCAGGCACGTGATTGCAATGATTGATGGAGGACCTATACCGGTAGGACAGTCTTACTCAAGATGATAGTATACTATCTGGTTTATTTTTAATCGTGTACTGCTTCAGGTGACCTTACAGGTCACTATTGCGCGTTGATAGAGCCCCTAGGATTCTTGCTTGACTGCCAGCAGTATGAGGGCAATCATATACGTGGGAGCTGAGGTCTATAAGCACATCCTTAAAAGGTCCCTAGTCGAGGGAGTTTCGAGACAGGGCATCGATACTCCAGAGTAGACTAGTGTATACAGTCAAGACCCCGACGAGGGGCGGTGGTCGGTCTCACAAGCCATTGGTGTCAGTTTGTTCACCTAAGATGTATACAGGTGCTCATTGGGTTATGAGTACACCGGACAGGACTCGCCGGGAACATGCTAGTTGGTCTTATACCAGACGTCAGATAGCAGTTCCCTGGTGACATGTGTACAGGTTAGTTCATCGACCTGAGATCGTCATTTGTCTCGTGTGAGTTCCCACTGTACTTTGATTACTACCCTACCACGCTCAAAGGAGACGTGTAAACAGGTTTTAGTTGGGTACAGTCCCGAGCCACATGGAGGCAGTGAGCGGATCTGCAGGGGTTCGTCTCTCCCGGTATTGGGGGTGAGGTTGCGCTGTATCTAGGAGAGCCATTACACGAAGTCCTTGGCCAAGGCAGGAGATTTACTGGTAGGTATTCCAGTAGTATCTCAGGGTGTTCTGGGCTACACTCCGACAAGACTTGTACCGCTTTTGGGGGTCTGACTTTTACCAACCCCCTGGGCCCGCCATGCGATGCTCATAGACGAACGGACCGGACTGTATGGATATTGTCACTGACAGGCTCAGTAGGGTATCAGGATGAGTTCGCTCATCGACGTCCCTTTTGGTCAACACGTGGTAGCCCGTTACGTATGGCTAATACCTCTGACGTGCTAGTGGTTAAATCCACAACCAAAGTATTGACGAGTGTTTAGAGTCCCCCACAGACCGTTTTCTCAAGTTTCGGGCGAAACGCTGTAGAGGCCGTATGGAGATATGGCAGGGTTCGATCATATACGTGCGGTATTGCACGGATCATGATCGGACGGATAATACTAGCGGGCTTTGGTTTAAGCCGGATCCTAGTATTGTACAGTGTAGATTTTGTCTCATTGCATTTGTATTCGGTCGGAATACAAATGCGGGTATGTATATACAGTAGCGGGGTTTCCTGTAATTTATTACGGGCTCAGTTTTTTGAAGTTGCCAGTTTGCTTTCCGTTTCGGCCATTTTCCTTTATTTCCTTTCTTTGGCTGAAATTTGGTGGAGGGGGTTATTTGCAATTGTGCAATTAACAATTGAGAAGACTTTTGCATCATGATGGTTTTATGATGGTGCACCATCCATTGCCTTCATTGGTTTATCATGGTTTTGACTTTTGAGTTATGATGGTTGTTGATGATGTGACTTGGTTGTGATGATTATTCATCATGATAAGCTTTTCTCTTTCTTGCATGTTTTTTCTTGGCTCACCCATTGATTCTCCTCTTCTTTTGGAGCTTGGCCGGCCATTCCTTGGTAAAGTCTGTCCAAATTTTGTGTGAGGGGTTTTTATCTCTTTGGCTCACACAAAAACTCGTATAGCACCATTTCAAAGCACATCTCCTTCTACACATCCAAATGGCAACTTCTTTAAACCCCTTGAGACAAAGAGTACTACACTTAGCCTACAGTATTCTTGGACACGTCGACTCGCCAACTTCGTGCCCGAGTTGCCTCGGTCCAGAGGTGGGAGCCCGTAAAAGAACCCGGCGATGTGGTGCCCTTCCGACGAGGAGATGAAGACCGGAGATTCCGCGGGGAGATTGGGACGACGAGAAGACCGAAGGACACGGATCGCTCGGTATATCTCTCTACCCCTTCTCTAGTTAGCTAGGAGTAGGTTAATAGCCCGATCCGGGTTTTATAGTGTGCGGTGGTGCCGGTTTACAAGTTAAAGAAAAGTATCGTTTCCGCATTTTGGTCTCGGATTGACGGCCAGGGCGCCGCCGTGCACTTACACTGGTATCAGAGCCACGCCATTAACCTAGTCTAGCATGCTCTAACGTGTTTACAAGTTCGATCGATCGGATCTTCCAAAAACCGTATTTTCTAGCATCAGTTTTCTGTCGAATTTTTTTTGGCTCGAAATTTTTTTCAGTGTGTTGCAGAAATACAGGCAAGGTTTTTAATGGAATCTGGGAAAATTTCATGGAGTGATCTTCATCTTTAGCCGCGGAACCGCGGCCGTAGCTTTACTTTGGCCGCGGTTCCGCCGCAGTAAAGAAGAAACACTGCACAAAATTTCTTCCAGTAATTCCTGAGTTGAAAATGGGGGTTTTGGAATATTCTGTTTGGGCCCAGATTTTCTTTAAGTGCTACAGTGGTGCTTGGGGCCCACTTCGGTAAATTTGATCGATCGAAAATTTTAAACATGTTAGTTCACAGTATTTACATTATATCTGCGACCGTGAATGTCACTTGATCGGTAAATCCTGTCTAACTGCTATAGCCCTTTTAGACGGATTTGCTAACGTGACATTCACGTTGATGTTCTGTGTTGTGCTGTGATGTTGCGGATTGGTCGTGGGGATAGCCTGGATGCAATGTTAGTACAGTTTGGTTGTATATGTACATTTGATATTGAAAGGCGAGCGTCCGACATGTGGACTGCCGTCACTGCCTGTTTGTATATTATTTTTTTGGGGCACGACCGGGCTGAGGTCGATGTACCCGTTGTATGTATATTTTACTTTCTGTACTAGGATTACCCCAAGGTGGGGTGCACGGATAGCCGGGTTCTAGAGGGCAACGGGCCCGCATCTCATAGCTTTGAGACGGAGGGGGCTTCACTCTAGAATTGGCGGGCTATTCGCCGCACTCGTAGGGGGTACAGGATGACCCAAGGAGGGGTGCTCAAGTTACCGGATTCCGTGAAGTGCTGGGTGGTCCATTCACGTTGCTGAAGGGGGCTGCCTCGCTTCAGGTTTTGGCGGGTAACTTTCCGCACCCGTAGGGGTCTAGGATTTCACTGCACAGGCTATCCACACGACCAGGAGAACGTCGGGTTTCAGTAGCGGCTCTGTGAAACCCAGGGATCCCACATATCTGTTTTGTTCTGTGATGCTTATTACATTTCTGTGATGTTGCATTTTATCACGCCTTGAGCGAATATTATATATTGATATATATACTAGTAGATGTTGTATATGTTTTGCATCCGCGCTAGTCCAGTCCCCGCTCTGTCGTTAGTTAAGTAACCTAACGGGTAATGACGGGACCCAGTGGCGAATGCGTATGGCATATACGTACATCATTATTTTCTTTCTTTATTGGTGTGATCAATTGATGGGACTGCATTTATTCGGATCAATGCAAGCTAAACAAACCTATTCTGATGTTGTTGGAACAATTTTCAAAAAGCTTTTATTGCAAGGACGTTCTCTTTTGTTTTGCACAGTGGTATTCAGTTGGAATATCCTGCACCTCAGTCGACGAGGCAAGGGCCGAGATCCCTTCACCGGGAGTGACCCCTTGGACAGAAGTTTTCGTCAGGGCAATAACTTCACTATAGCCAATTACTTTTGCTTTGCATCGTAGTATTCAGTTGGAATATCCTGCACCTCATTCTACGGGGAAAGAGCCGAGATCCCTTCACCGGGAGTGACCTCTTTAGCAAAGGTTTTCGTCACTATATTTTCATAAAGCTATCCGGTTCCTTCAACGATATTAAGTTCATTACGTTAAAGGTTTTTCGCCAAAAACCACTCGTAGCCCTCCGTCGTTTCATATGGATAGTCAATAGTATTCAAGCTGTGTTTGTTGGCCAAAGTCAAGGCACAGTGTTTGGTAGCTATTGGGTATTCATATGCAGCATAGATAGATGCGTTGGTTTGGGACAGTCGTACTGCCTTGTTGGCCAAAGTCAAGGGTAGGTACAGATGGGTTCAAATCAACCTGGAGAATGACGGGTAGAACTTGACATGTGACTTATGATTTGTTGGCCAAAGTCAAGGTCATAAGAGTATGGGGTAAAAATCACATCGGGAGTTTCTAAAGAAACTGAAACTTGCCAGATATGCGCATACCTTCTGGAGTGTGATAACGTGAGCGGATTCCGTCACGTTATCATGCAATGATAGTTGGATCCCGATTCCCACTGATGAGTTGGTTTACTCCTTGGGTGATCCCGACTAATTCTTCTTTCAGGTCTGGAGGAGAATTTGACGGTACAGTGGGAGGTTTCCTGATTAGATAAATTGGTAACCATTCTGATCTAGGTTAGAGTACACGCTGAGTGTTTCTTTTCTCTCTCTCTTTGGCAGCGACCATGACCTGACCCTAAACTATGACTCAGTGACCAAGTTGACCGAACCTTCTTAAACACTGGCTTTTGGATTGTCAGAGTTACAAACCTCATTGCCACTCCTACTTTTACCCTTTTCTCCATAGCACCCCGTATTACTACGAACGTCCACTTCCATTGGACAAAACCATCGTATGGTTATATATGGACTCGAAGGAATTTATTCGAGAATGGTTTCCGGTTCTGGAGAAAACGAATAGGACTATTCAGTTGTCTTTTCCTTTTACCTTCTCTCAGGTTGCGAGTACTCCTTGGTTTAGGAGATAGTACACCTATTACGCAAATTGGATAGTCTTCTTCTAAACCTTAGGCTGGTGCCGAACGGTGGGGAATGAAGAAAACCAATTAGCATAACGATGGTGTACAGAAGGTATTAAGTAAAGACATATCAAGGGATTAGTAAGAGGGCAAAGTAAATTGCGACTGCTATTCACGACCAAACCAAGTATTTCTTCGCCTATCCTAAATCACCTTTGTATTTCTCCAGGACACTCTGTATCACTACGAAGATCCACAGTTTATTGGATACTTCATCGTATGGTTATATACGAACTCGAAAGGAACTTATTCCAGTTCGGGGATGGATTCTGGTTCAGGAGAAATAGGAATAAGCTTTATTCGGTTGTCTTTTATCTTCATCTTCTCTCGCATTGCGAGTGCTCCTAGGATTAGGACAGTACACCCATTATGCTTATTGGATAGTCTTCTTCCAAACCATAGGCCGGTGCCGAACGGTAGGGAAGGAAGAAAACCACTTGGCCTAAAGGGGTGTACAGAAGATAATGACTAAAGACATATAAAGGGATTTGGAGAGATGGCAAAGAAATATACGGTTACAGTTGTGAATCTGATAATGGAAGAGGCATTACTAGGAATACCCGGATACTCCTTCGAAATATTTCAATGTTTCAGTTTCACTGTGTACTGTTAAAAGAAAACTGATTTCCCAATTAGCCCTTGCTCCAGGGTATGTATTTACCAGGTATGATTCTCACATCTGTATTGTTTTACAGATGATGAGTGGGAGTAAGTTATTGAGAATTAGGTGATCATCCTCATTATATCGGAATTCGTTGTAATTGGTGATATTTGAGGAAATCGCCTGGGCTGTTTGCCGGTCGGCAAATATTTGGTTTTGAATATCTTTTGCTATGCACCAATTTCAAATTGATATATCTGTACGTCTATTTTTATAGAGTGAGATGTAACTTTTTGAAATTATGTCTATGACATTTACCTATATCAGTGGATGGTTAGGTAAGGAGCATTGAACAGCGGTGTAATTCTTCTTAACCATAAGTACAGTTTTCAACCTACGACACACAGGGAATGAGTTATTAGACTCAAAGGACTTATACAGAGTATTGTATGTTGTCCAGTGTCCATTAGGAAAGAGGGGTTGGTCCTCGCAATATATTCTGTTTACTTGTGACTTCTCTAGTTCTTAGACATGTGTTTCGTGGAAACACAAGGTCTGAGTTTTGAGAAGTTATAAGTATAAAATTAAAGTAGTGAACCAGGTATTGCAAGTATCGGGATTCTTCAAGGTGATCGAAGATGTAGATACTTGTGTATGGTATTCAGTTGATAGTAATGATTAAGAGAACTTACTTCTCTTTCAGGTTACTCATAATTGGAAGCACTCCTAAGTTGAGTAACGCTGATAGGCCTCTTTTCATTTAGTTGACATGCACTGGAAACGGTTGCATGATTTGAATCTGGTTCAATTAAATCAGTGCCTCTGTTTCTGTATTGGATATAGAACAGTTCATATCTTAACATTGTTAAGGTACGGGGAGTTGTCCGGCTTATGATTAAAACCAGACTCTGGATAACTCAAGGCACGTTTCTATAATGGCTGTTTGTGGGTTGACCCAGGCTATGACGAGGGTTGACTTTCTACCATCTGGAAGATCAATAGTGATATTATTCTTGACTCGCCGCAGTTTTAATAAAAATGGATTTTTTCAGAAAACAGAAGTGGGAGTATGGTAGAACTAGAAGTGATTCCAGAACCGCAAACGATTACTGAAAATTTGATAAGAACCTAAAGATTCAATCTGGATTGACATTCCATTGGCCACTCCGCAGATATGGTGGGTAATCTCAGGCACCCGAGAGGTACTCCGGTAGCCTCAAGGACGGTAGCATGGAGGTTCTTGTTTACCCAGACTTGCCATTGCTGTTGTTCCAGACTATGAGACCCGGCAGGAGGATGAGTATAGCGTCGTTCTGAACTAGCTTTAGAAGTGCACGTCTATATGACTCTGCCAGAGGGTTGTCATAGTCAGTGGGAGCAGCGGAAGCATTGGTGGACAAGTGGCTTATGTCTATTTATAGACTAAAGCAGAAATAGCGGAGATGGATCATCTATTTCTGATGTGACAGTCATAGGTTTGACTTCATCAGAATAGGGGATGGATCTGTTAAGAAGGTAGTAGGGTGTGATGTCCTGGTATATTGGATGACATGCACAGAGTAGGAAGTGAAATTCCTATACTACGATCGGTTATACTTTGGTTGTCACACAGTGGTTTCTCCACATGGGACTTGGATATAATATCAAGATATTCTGGTTACTAGATCTATAGATCTAGATTTGGGTGGTTTTCCAATCAGGGTACTTAGACAACATCCTAAGAGTTTTTAGAATGGACGACTTCTGGCACGGTAGTATACCTGCAGGTGATGGAGTCACCCTTCCTAAAGGAGTCTTACAGACTAAAGGGGAGAGGGATGTGCATGATTGGCAGATCACTTGCTTAGGCAATTAAGTCAATCATGAGATGCCAAGTACCACACCAAAGGTTGTTTTTTGCACGAGATGCAATAAGTTGATATTAATCCAATCCTGGAGAAACAATCGGAAGCAGTTTTAGAACATAAATGGATGTTCTAGAGATATGATAACGACAGCCTCATTCTGGAGACAGTTATCATTCCAGGCTTCCAAGGTGACCTGGATGACAGAGAGGTTGTCAGTATTTTGGACAGGTGGTCCAAGGGGATACTGAGGGAGGCATGACGCAGAATACTGATTAAGTTCAGTTAACGATACAGTTTAAGAAGTTTGGATTTGGAGTTCATTTATGAGCTAAGTCCCATCAGATATCCAGACATATTCTAAGACAGGTATTGCTCATTTCGGGAGATGGTTTTCTCCGCGAACTTGAGATAAAGAGAGACATAGAAAGAAACATCAAGGCGGATCCAC
Organism: Agapanthus africanus; assembly: GCA_030015575.1. NCBI lineage: Eukaryota > Viridiplantae > Streptophyta > Magnoliopsida > Asparagales > Amaryllidaceae > Agapanthus > Agapanthus africanus. Next base: position 781,105,085 of record CM057337.1, read on the forward strand.
TCACTGAGGCTATTCCTCGAACACATTAGTTTCGCAAACTGGTTTTGTGAGACTGATTAGTAGAGGAGTTGGGTGTTCGGTATCACACGGGCTGTGAGTATGCGGCATCGCAATAATTAGCCTTGAGTGCAAGTGGGAGATTGTTGGAGATAGTGCCCTCAGAGTCAATTATTGGATCACAGGCACGTGATTGCAATGATTGATGGAGGACCTATGCCGGGAGGACAGTCTTACTCAAGATGATAGTATGCTATCTGGTTTATCTTTATCATCGTGTACTGCTTCAGGTGACCTTACAGGTCACTATTGCGCGTTGATAGAGCCCCTAGGTTTCTTGCTTGACTGCCAGCAGTATGAGGGCGATCATATACGTGGGAGCTGGGGTCTATAAGCACATCCTTAAAAGGTCCCTAGTCGAGGGAGTTTCGAGACAGGGCATCGATACTCCAGAGTAGACTAGTGTATACAGTCGAGACCCCGACGAGGGGCGGCGGCCGGTCTCACAAGCCATTGGTGTCAGTTGGTTCACCTAAGATGTATACAGGTGCTCACTGGGTTATGAGTACACCGGACAGGACTCGTCGGGAACATGCTAGTTGGTCTTATACCAGACGTCAGATAGCAGTTCCCTGGTGACATGTGTACAGGTTAGTTCTTCGACCTGAGATCGTCATTTGTCTCGTGTGGGTTCCCACTGTACTTTGATTACTACCCTACCACGCTCAAAGGAGACGTGCAAACAGGTTTTAGTTGGGTACAGTCCCGAGCCACATGGAGGCAGTGAGCGGATCTGCAGGGGTTCGTCTCTCCCGGTATTGGGGATGAGGTCGCGCTGTATCTAGGAGAGCCATTACACGAAGTCCTTGGCCAAGGCAGGAGATTTACTGGTAGGTATTCCAGTAGTATCTCAGGGTGTTCTGGGCTACACTCCGACACGACTTGTACCGCTTTTGGGGGTCTGACTTTTACCAACCCCCTGGGCCCGCCATGCGATGCTCATAGACGAACGGACCGGATTGTATGGATATTGTCACTGACAGGCTCAGTAGGGTGTCAGGATGAGTTCGCTCATCGACGTCCCTTTTGGTCAACACGTGGTAGCCCGTTACGTATGGCTAATACCTCGGACGTGCTAGTGGTTAAATCCACAACCAAAGTATTGACGAGTGTTTAGAGTCCCCCACAGACCGTTTTCTCAAGTTTCGGGCGAAATGCTGTAGAGGCCGTATGGAGATATGGCAGGGTTCGATCATATACGTGCGGTATTGCACGGATCATGATCGGACGGATAATACTAGCGGGCTTTGGTTTAAGCCGGATCCTAGTATTGTACAGTGTAGATTTTGTCTCATTGTATTTGTATTCGGTCGGAATACAAATGCGGGTATGTATATACAGTAGCGGGGTTTCCTGTAATTTATTACGGGATCAGTTTTTTGAAGTTGCCAGTTTGCTTTCCGTTTCGGCCATTTTCCTTTGTTTCCTTTCTTTGGCTGAAATTTGGTGGAGGGGGTTATTTGCAATTGTGCAATTAACAATTGAGAAGACTTTTGCATCATGATGGTTTTATGATGGTGCACCATCCATTGCCTTCATTGGTTTATCATGGTTTTGACTTTTGAGTTGTGATGGGTGTTGATGATGTGACTTGGTTGTGATGATTATTCATCATGATAAGCTTTTCTCTTTCTTGCATGTTTTTTCTTGGCTCACTCATTGATTCTCCTCTTCTTTTGGAGCTTGGCTGGCCATTCCTTGGTAAAGGCTGTCCAAATTTTGTGTGAGGGGTTTTTATCTCTTTGGCTCACACAAAAACTCATATAGCACCATTTCAAAGCACATCTCCTTCTACACATCCAAATGGCAACTTCTTTAAACCCTTTGAGACAAAGAGTACTACACTTAGCCTACAGTATTCTTGGACACGTCGACTTGCCAACTTCGTGCCCGAGTTGCCTCGGTTCAGAGGTGGGAGCCCGTAAAAGAACCCGGCGATGTGGTGCCCTTCCGACGAGGAGATGAAGACCGGAGATTCCGCGGGGAGATCGGGACGACGACGAGAAGACCGAAGGACAAGGATCGCTCGGTATATCTCTCTACCCCTTCTTTAGTTAGCTAGGAGCAGGTTAATGGCCCGATCCGGGTTTTATAGTGCGCGGTGGTGCCGGTTTACAAGTTAAAGAAAAGTATCGTTTCCGCATTTTAGCCTCGGATTGACGGCCAGGGCGCCGCCGTGCACTTACAGAGTTAGGTGAAGGGAGAAAACGGTGATGGAGATTTGGGTTTGGGTTCAGTGATTGGGGTTAGGGTAAGGCTCGGCTCCAAGGTGCTCGGCGATGAAGACGAGGTGTAGGGAGTCGGTGATGATGAGGGTGGCAGCAGGTGAGATGCTGGCGGCTGCTCGGTGTGGATATTAGGTTGATAATGGTTGTGGTGATGGGTCGGCCGTCGAGGTTGTGTTTTCATGCGTGGCGGCGATGGTGTTGGTTGCGGTGGTTTGAGAAGTTCTCGGGTGAAGACTAGGGTTCAGTGTTGATGGAGTTGGGTTGGCGGCTTGGAGATGAAGAGTAAGGCGGCGATGAAGATGATGGTCACGATAACGATGAGGCGATAATGGGGTGCTAGGTCACGGTTGGTGTTTGAAGAGAAGGAGTGGAGGAGGTTGAAGAGGAAGGAGTTGGCGAAGGAGGAAGGGGAGGCTCTGTGAGGGAGATGGAGTTGATGAAGTAGGGAGTTTTTAGGGTTAGGGTTGAAGAGTTGATGGGTTAAGGGAGGAGTGCTCGGGTTTTCACAAGGGAGGAAGAAAAGAATTCAGTGAAGGGATGTGACCGTAGCGCTCGGGGGTGACCAGAATCGAGATGTGAGCAGTAATCGCGAGAGGAGAGAGAGGGGGCGCTAGAGGAAAGAGAAAGGGAAGAGAGAGAGAGAGAGCTGCACACGGGAGAGAGAGAGGAGGAAAAGGAGAAAGATTTTGGGAGAGAGATAGAAATAGATGTGTGGGACCCGGTGACAGAGAGGAGGAATTCGATTGGTTGAGAGAAAAGAAAAAGAAAGGGATAAAAGAGAGAGAGCTTGGCGGTGGGGCCAGGTGCACAGAAGAGAGAACTCTGATTGGCTCGGTTGGGGAAAATGATAAAAATTTATAAAGATTTTAAAACTAAAAGATTTACTCAGTCCCCAGTTCATAAACAGAAAATCAAAATAAATAAATAAAATAAAATAATTAATTTGAATTTAGGCGGACTACAAAATATATCAGAATTGCGCCCGGGTCGGGTCCAAAATTTTGAATTTGAGATATGAAAATTATTAGCCAGTTTCAAAATTTAAAATGAAAGATTATATGACAGAAATGCATACACCCAAGAACGGACGCATGTACGTGCGCGTAGCCATCCAAACACGTCCGTTTCACTGAACGGGACGAGAACATGATGCAAGGACGCTACCACAGGGTTAGGGGTATCAAGCAGGTCATGCAATGTACTTTAATAAATATTTTATGTGACTTAAAAGTTATATGATAAAACATGCGATATCAGATGAAATGCCAATATGCAGTTTATACTAGATGCACATGTCAATGCAACGAGTCAATGTATTCTATAGATAAGACTCTAACAGGTTCAAGCAACCGGGTCGGGTCGAGTGCAATATACAGTGTAAAACACCATTCGCACCCAAGATACGTTAAATCAAGAAAAGACCATGGATAGGTAAATACGGAAACTGTAATTGGTATAAATGAACTCGGGTGTTACATTATACCCAACTACAAAAGAATTTCGTCCTCAAAATTCCAAGAACAAGATAGGATAAACAAACAAGGAATTTCAAGAATAGGTGTGGAAACTTCTGCCGGATTTCATCTTCTCATTCCCCAGTTGGTTCTCCATATGAACTATTATTCCAAGAAACAAGTACAAGATGGATAACTTTGTTCTTAAGAACCTTTTCTCTTCGATCAATAATCGACATCGGTTGCTCCTCAAAAGTTAAATCTTCTCGTACAGTCATCTCCGAATGATCCAGCACGTGTGTATTTCATCTCGAGCATACATATGGAGTTGAGGTACGAGAAACACGTCATGAACATACTCCAGAGATTGCGGTAACTCCAAACGATGCGCCACTTCTCCAATACGCTCCAAAATCTCAAAAGGTCCAACGAATCGAGTACTAAGCTTTCCTCGACTTCCGAAACGAACAACTCTTCTATTTGGTGATATCTTCAAATTTCCAAATCACCAACCACGAACTCTAGAGATCTCCTCGATGTATCTGCCCAACTCTTCTGTTGGTCTTGTGCTACTTTCATATGATTCCGGATACTAATAACCTTCTCAACTGTCTGTACAACCAAATCTGGTCCCAACAATCTTCGTTCTCCAACATCGTCCCAACAAACAGATGAACGACCCTTGCGACCATAAAATGCTTCGAATGGAGCCATCTGAACAGTCGCCTAAAAGCTCTGGTCGTACGAAACTCCACCAAGTGTAGCTGATTCTCCCATGAGTCCTTGAAGTCTAGCATACACGCCATCAACATGTCTTCAAGAGTTTGGATCGTTCTCTCCGAATGGCCATCTGTCTGAGGATGATAAGCTGTACTAAACTTTAATCGAGTCCCCAAACTTTCCTGTAAGCTCCTCCAGAAGTGCGATAAGAATCAGGTGTCACGATCGGACACGATGCTCACCGGTACTCCATGCAATCTTACAATCTCCTGCATGTACCGTTCGGCCAAAGCTTCTGTTGATCGACCAACCTGAAATAGTATGAAATGAGCTGCCTTGGTCAAACGATCAACAATCGCCCAAACTGCATTGTTGCCTTTCGGACTCCTCGGTAGAGC